>CM060694.1:33244748-33860725 GCA_030686995.1 Artemisia argyi
ACTCACCATGTTAACGCCATCTTAACGCAAGCTCGCACAATGGTTCACTCGGGTTTAATGCACGTTAATAGCCCCTTAACGCACGAAGGGCGCTATTGCTGCACATGCTCTAATGGCTTTTTCGTTGCCTGTGCTCGTAAGTATATTGACGAGCACATTTTGCCTAGTGGGTTGACGCCAACTAGATGGAATAGAAGTGTTCCAATAAAAGTTAATGTTTTTATGTGAAGATTGAGTTTGGATAAACTTTCGACTATGGTGAACATGGATCGCAAATGAATTGACATTGATTCTTTATTATGTCACGTGTGTGGTGATCATGTAGAGACTGCTAATCATCTCTTTTTTTCTTATGGGATGGCACGTGAGCTTTGGATTTTATTTGCAGATGATGCGATTTGGATATCTCGGTTGTGTCTAGCATTGCGGATTGGTTGTCGTGGGTAGATGCTTGCCAGGTGACGTAGACGGCTAGATTCATTCTTGAGGGGGTAGTGGCTACTTTGATGTGGTCTACATGGAATTATCGTAATGCTTTGATTTTTTCTGATCTTAAACCTAAAAAGGCGACTCTATAGGATTCTATTGTATATCAATCGTTCTTTTGGATTTCAAAATCCTAAGTTGCGATTTGGTTAGATACGATGGTTAGATAATCCTATAACTAACGTTTCTTCTTTGTAATAGTTTTTTGTTCTAGCTTTTGCTAGTTTTATATAAAGCCGTTGTTCAAAAAAACACCAAATGTAATGCTAATAACAAAGATAGTTTATAACAAAATAAATCAATTACGGGAACGGTCTTGCACTTTACTCTTAAAATCTACGTAACAAACATTTTGATTCTTTATTCTAATACATTTCAAATATTGTTAAGCTACCCAAAGACATCTATAATTCTAAATCATCATTTTAGTACTAACCGACAATTTTTCACTAATCCAAAACATATAATAATATTACATCAATATTATTAATCATTATTATTTATTATTATCCAAATTCACACTTTGTCTAACTTTAAACAGAAAAGCAAACTAAACCTGAAACTCCACCTTCCTTATTTTATTCCAAATATCTCAGATGAACTGGCGTAGACATGATTAAAAAAAATAACTTTACAAACTAAAGTTATACTAGCATTATTTTATTTCAAAAATACACTATTTCCAGCAAGTTTTTCCAAATATATACACTCGTATCCTGCCATTTGTTTTTCCTTATTACATGTAAACAAGTGTTTTAAAACTTATGACCCAAAATCACATTCATTACACACACACCTAAAACACACACACTTTACACACACACATAAACATCACAAAACCTCACCGGAAACTAAACAAAAAAAATGATGGGCTTGGTTTCTTGTTATAGTGAGTTAGCTATACAAGTTTCACAAACAACATCATGTTCAAATTACAAACATGTTTCAAATTCAGTTGTTGCACCAAAGCTAGTACCATCAACTCAAACAGCCATCACAAATCTATACAAAACAACGCTGTGCAGCGGCGCTGAACACGTGATCAGTGTCACGTGGGTCCGTAGCGCCGCTACACAAGGGTTGCAAATAAACTCAGGTGATGACCCTACTACAGCTTTCAGATTAAACACAAATTCTAGGTTGTTTCGAAAAAAACGAGGAAATAAAGCTTTTGAGATAAATAGTACAAAGTACGAGGTTTTTTATGATTTGTCGGGTGCTATATATGGTAGTGGAGCAGAACCAGTTGAAGGGTACTATGTTTTAATCATGGTAGACTCAGAACTAGGTTTGTACCTAGGAGATATGTCTGCAGTTAAAAAAGTCAAACCCGGGTGTCATCTCGCCAGTTTCTCGTTAATATCTCGTAAGGAACATTTTTCAGGTAACACACTTTATGCTACTAGGGCACAATTTTCTGATGTTGGAAATTGTCATGATGTTTTGATACAATGTACGGGCGAGAACGAAGGGTCGAAAAACCCGAGTTTATCAGTCTGTATTGATAAACGCGTCGTGATTCGGGTTAAAAGGTTGCAATGGAATTTTAGAGGCAACCAAACTATTTTTGTTGATGGTTTGTCTGTGGATCTAATGTGGGATGTTCATGATTGGTTTTTCAATTCCGGGTCGGGTTCCGGGAATGGAGCCGGGTCGGGTTACGGTTCGGGTCAGGCGGTTTTCTTGTTTAGGACAAGAAATGGATTGGATAGTAGATTATGGTTGGAAGAAAAAGTGAAGAAGAAAGATGATAAGAAGGAATTTTCTTTGTTAATCTACGCCAACAAGAGTTAAGTTATCAACTAATCCATCTTGTAGATTTTTTTATTTTTTAAGAAAAAATTTTCATTTTTTTTCTCTATGTTTACACACTTTTTTTTTTTTTTTTTTTTTTTTTTTTTTTTTTTTAATTTTTTTTTTTTTTTTTGGATATTTACTAATTAAAAAAAAGATTGGGATGAAAACCCAAAGGCTCTTTTGGTCATTTTATATTGTAGAGTTTGATTTGTGAGCAATTCTTGATGGGGATATATCTACCCCATGAGGACCATGAATATGATGTATGTCATTTTGGAGTATAATATATAGAAAGTGATCAATGCAAAAGTAGAAATATATTGTTATGTTTCAAGTTTATTTACTTTTAAGCTCTAATACTATTTACCTTTAAGTTGTTAGTATGACAAGTCTATTAGGTTTGATTACGGTACTGATATAATTTCTGTTTTGTAATCACCAAAGGTAAATGGTATAAACACATACATTTGTTAAGTGACTTATATTAAAAAAATAATTAGGTTTGAAGTTAGATGGCTTGAATGTGTAGTAGTTGCATACCTAAGTTAGCACAAGAGCACTTCTCGCCCAAACTTTTGACTTTGTGATAGGAAATTTTGTGCATTTATTCCTAAAGGAGAATACTTTTCAAATAAATATGACGAGGTCATCTATCTTAACAATAGTATGAGAAGAATAAGAATTAATGAATTAAGTGTGTTAGAATAAATACATAATTCAGGTAACTTAATAGATGATTTTTAACGATAAATTTATCTTATCTAGACAAATGTTTCATATCGGATATGCATATATGGATTTGTTAAGTACTGTGGATCTATATTTAGGGCTCGAAACAAAAGGAATAACAGAAAGGCGAAACTTTTTCTAACCAAGCTAATATCCCTAATTAGAATTTTTCTTTTATACGTTAAAGGAACATTGATATACTCTATGTTTGACGTGCATTGAGGGAAGAAGTGTGCATTTACATATAATCAAACATCTATTATTAGGAAGTTTCTTTTAGTTGATCACTTTTTCATTATATACAAAGCTTCTAAGTTCTATCAATAGTAAATAGACCTCACCCAAACACTACGAAGTGTAAAAAAGTATGACTATTTTGTAACAACTATTTAAAACTATACACACACCAAAAGTTCTTTATAGATCTAGCTTTTACCATAGAACCCATCATGCAATCTTAGCCACTCATTTTTTTTATCAAAATAAAAAAATAAACTTTCACCCTTTTTTTAAAACTTAAATATTTCGCAAACCGTAAATCGTCAAGTTATAAAAAAAATACCATTGCGACGAGAATTAAATTATCTTTCTATAGACATGCATTGTTATATACTTTCGACGAACTTTTTTTTTGCCCAGAAAAATCACATATGATTCGAAGAATCGAATCATATATGATTTTTACGAATCATATGTGATTTTTCTGGGCGAAAAAAAAGTTCGTCGAAAGTATATAACAATGCATATCTATAGAAAGATCATTTAATTCTCGTCGCGATGGTATTTTTTTTGTAGCTTGAAGATTTACCGTTTGCAAGATATGTTGTTTTGAAAAAAATGTGAAAAATATAAATGGGTGGCTATGATTGGTTGATAGGTTCTATGACATGTATGGGTTCTTCATGGATCTCAACTCTACACAAGACTATTGTAAAATATTTTGTCGGACTAAATAAAATTAACCGCTTAATTAGATGTTAATAACATAGTACTCTAGTGGTTTAACACCGAATGATTCGAATCAACAATATCTAATGTAATTAATTTGAACACAATTAATAAACAGTGAACAAGCATTCATGCTTCAGTAAAACCTTACCAAACAATAATAACTCAATAATGCAATCACACTTCCATGTACATCACAAACTCACAAAGTACAATTATTCTTTATATAATTTTTAGCAAAAATTAAAAACTCATTTATGACTTATGGGACAAGTAAGAACGATAACATTGATGGACGTCATAGGAGTATAGGACCCCGGAAGTTGTAACTTGTAAAGACAAATAACTATAGTACATAATAAATACACTTTGCTTACTATGCCAAACTGCCATTGCATAGACTTTCATCACTCACAATACTTTTTTTGCCATATATCTTTTTATAAAGTCAAAATTCTATATTTATTCCAATTAAACATCAAAATACATATACATCAAAAACACTAGTTTTGAATCCAACACATATATGCCCAAAATTTTTGTTTAAGTAAATATGACATTTTATGTTGGGTAAAAGGTGTTTTTGAACACCCAGTAAATTTTGTTACTCCAAAAAAATACTTAAGTTCATATGATGTGAGTAAATTCTACATCTCAGTCATAGAAAAAAAAAATAAACACACAAATTGTGCTTCAAACCGAACATATCATAAGAAAGACAAACCAAACTTAAGAACCTATTATAACTACTTCTAACGACAAGAATACATTAGACTCACAAAATACATCTACTTTAACCCTATCATTTAACTTGACCTCGATATCGAATGCATTACAGAATGTCAACTGTTTCTCGGTTAATCCAAAAGTATCCTTCTCGTAACCATCATAAATATCATAACCTGCATCCTCAAGAAAGCTTGTATCATTAGCACCACCTCTAGCTAGATTTGCTAAAGAAGACATAAATCGAGTCGTTTCATCATCACGCTCCTCAACTTCACTATCCGAACTATCTTCTTGATCTCCCATTGAAGTACTAGGCATAGATATCGATTCCAAATTCGTCTCCTTTTCAATGTTTGATTGCTGATCACACGACCTAATAGTATGGGTCGTATGTTTATCTGTTTGCCCACTTTCATCAATACAACTCGCCATTTGTAGAGTAGGAGTTTCGTTTCGTACAATCTCCCCTCCATCTTCCACGTCCACCATATCACCAAAAGCATCAATGGAATTGGAATTCGAAGTAGTAGTAATATTAATACTTTTTTTTTTTTTTTTTTTTTTTTTTTTTTTTTTTTTTTTTTTTGCATTCACTCCTTTTGCTTATGATAAATATGAAATTAACCCTTTAAAAATCTAATAATGTCTGATAAGGTTTAATTTCTGGTATAATTTATGTAAACTAGATGATCATTGTGTTGATAGTGTGTGCATGACTTACATAACTGTCTAAGCATTTTCTTTAAATGACCATATGATCTTCTATAAGAATGTATATATATGGGCCTAAAAGTTTGATTTCATAGAGATGACACATACAAGTAGCATTAACAAGGAAAATGATCAATATCAATTTTTGTTATATAACTTTCGTAGTTTACTCTAATCCTAATTAATTTTGAAACAATGTAAATTAAATAAACTCATGCATTAATTCATCTCATCACGTTTATTAACGCTATTATCGCATTATTAGACTAGAGTTAATGACATGTATAACGTTGAACTACGAAAAAGAAAAATCTATTTATTTTACGTGAGTTATTATTGATTGGTGGTACTTTACATTAAAGAAGCAATGTCAGGTCCACACATGTAATTAATTTTTGAAAGGCTACACATTTATTTTTTGGCACGTGAAATACACATTGTTTAAAGTATCTAGTCATCTAGACTTCCTAATTTGATGTTAGTTTCGTTGGTTCAAAATTTCCGGTTTTGTTTTCAACCCTTTGAAAACAAGAAAAAGGAAAAGCAATTCTCATGTGCATACGCGGAATTTATTTCACTTATAAATTATTATTTCGTAAAAAAGAAAATGTTAAATCAAAAGTTGTGTTCTAATTGTATTTTATGTTGTGTGAGAAACTATTCAATTAAATAATTGTGAGTACAAGTCCTAGACATATGAGATTGATTTGTGGCGTAAGTATTGTGACATAATTAAAATTGTTGTTTTAAAAAATAAATCATTTACCGTCTGAGAAAAAAATGCTGAACATAATTTTACAAGCTATGTTTAAAAATTAAAATCATTTAATATCTATCAAGATCCATAGTACAATAAGTTACTAATTAATTAAAATGACAATATTTGTCTTACTTATATTAACTTTTTCATCAATGCCAATAATATATTTTTTTCACTCAATCTGTCAATCATGATATGTGCTATAGCATTTTTGTTAGTCATTAATAAAAGTGTTGTTAAAAAAGAAATTATTTTCTAGACTGCAAATAATTTGTACGGTAAATAGGAAATTACCCTACAATAATTGCAATCGATCATTATCTATATCTGGCATTCGATCTACATCAACATACTTAGGCTATATTTGGCAAAAGTAAGTGTGAGCAATAGCAGTAAGCTGTGAGCTGTGCTCACCTTCTTAAAGAAACATTGGAAACATAAGTTTTTCTAAAAAATAGCAAAGTTCACCTCTCTTTTGTCAAACGAACATTAAAAATCAAAAAGCTCAATGCTCACCGTTTATCACCTCAAAAAGCTCCAAAAAGATAAAATATATTCAGTGGGTAATCAAGTTCGAATATAAAAATTATTGGTCGTGTTATTTGTCATGTTCGATAAATGGCGTGCACATGAATGGTTTTCCTAGTGTTTTTTTGGTAGGACCTTGTCTTATGGGCTATGGCCAAAAAATATTTGGATCTTGAAAATTTTCTGAATTGATCTTTCATAGAACGTATGATTAGCCATTGGAATGTATGTACTTTAAATTCTATTGACTAGAGAAAATGAATCTGACAGTTGGTTTTCGATAAGGATAATGACATGATATAGACGTTACACATACAATGTCTAGTCAAAAACACGAATGACAAGAGTTATGCATACGCCTCTACGTTAGGCTTTAGTCACGACCCTTTTACGTTCAGAATAAATGAACACAAGTTGTTGCCACACTTTATGTTGATCAATATCGGTAAGATATATCATTAGGTATTGATGTTTCGGTCCAATTATCTTTCACTCGGCAACACAAGTAATCATATAACAAACAGTTTACGGGTTCAAATTTTATTCGAGACATATAGACCTTCTAACACGTTAGGGATGATAATATCAACTGATTTTTGAATCCTAGGATTCCAAAGAACAGCCATCATGCGATAATGTTTCTTTCTAATAGAGCCGTAAAAACAGAACAACCCTTGAGAGCCACCTAATATTGATGGTACGTCCAGTGACTTCCCGAGACCCACGCTGGTTCCATCTATGCTCATATAAAATTACTTTTGCATGTTTAAAAATGAAGCGTAAAAATCACGGACCAATTGAGTGTAAGGTAACAGACCTGGGCTTATACAAAAAGAAAGTCCTGAATCCTGATTACAAATTACAACCCAATAATCGCAATCCAGGCCCATATACAAAAACATAAATACACACGAGCATTGATTGGGATGCCTAACTCATATGCCTAATAATATGCCTAAACATATGTGTCATCATCTTATTGGGGACAGCAAGGGGACCCACTTCTTCACAAACCAATAATTTATTGCCACGTCAATTAGGCACACAATTAGGCACATTTTTTAGGCCTCCAAATCATTTTCCAATACACAAATAGCTATGTACTTAACTATATCATAGAACCACACATATATGAAACTGTTGTTAGTTTTGATTTCTGTCCTCATACTAGTGAGGTCGATGCTTGTCAAGATTACATCTAATCGTAGAATGCTGATGGAATTTGAAACTTGCTTTGAGGTTTTTACATTGAGTTCGGGGGTTTGGAGGATTCCACATAGAAATCTGCCTCCTAAATCAATTTTGTTTTTACATATTTGTGTAGTTACATGCTTAATTATGATTGAGACTTTAATGATCGATTGAGGCAACTCATTATGATTGAGAGTTTAACTAGTGAAGAATTTACACAAGTCTACCTCCCTGTTAGTTCAAGTACTAAATCTCGTTTGGATATCGCAGCTAAGCTATGAGAGTCTCTTGTTGTCATTGAAAGCATCGATAGGTCCAATAATATGCCTATATGGATGATGCATATTGGTGATCCAAAATCGTTTAGAAATATATTAACCATCAACATACCAGATGCATCAATAACAAAGGTACTTGGTTTTAGAAAGACTGGCGAACCTCTAATTGGAAAAGAATAAAGATATTGAAGAGGATGAACTTTTTGTGTATGAACCCAACTAGCAACAATTCAGCTTTACTGGGATTAGTGGAGGTTTTTATTCTTTCTTTGTGACTCCCTACATGCAAACACTACATTTGCTTGATCGCTAAAATTGTACTTTTGCTAAAACAATAATGAGGCAACATACAAATAAGTTTGAACCGCAAGGCACAACTTGGCGAATGCAAATGGTGTGTAGTGCTTTCTTCGTTTTTCTTTCTTTTCCTGATTTTATTTGAAGGTTATGCATTAGATAAAATTGCTTAATTTGCTTCTGATATTAACCATTTATTTCATTTATACTATTTACCGTTTCTATTAAAGTGTTATTTGACTACTTAGATGCCTAAACTTTGGTGAATTTGGCTTTTTTGTAAAGAATTTGAAGTCATATGAGTCTAATATGAGAGTTAGCCATGGTTGTTTCTTTGAATGTGTCTATATATTTGAAACACTGCTTCTCATGACTAACTAATTTGATTGGTATCTTAGTATCTTACTATCTTTGGGAAAAATCTCTAGCGCTTAGTTTTGACATATGATCCCTTGCAGAATGGTCTTGATAATTGGTATGTTTGCATAAAATTTCGCATAAACAGAACACGGCAGTATCATGCACCTGCAGCAACGCGTGGCAGTGTGATACACTCGATTCTCATAAGGGACAAGGTGTGGCTGTATATGAGACAGATCTGGTGAATTTTATCAATGGTGGAATTGGTGATGATATTCCACAATGGTTCAAAATCTTCTATCCTTTGAAAATGTTTATAAGCATATCTACTTCAGAGCATATATACTTTAGAGCTCAAATCCTTAACCTAATTACAATACTTTTTTTCATAACAGAGTTGAACTTGAGCTTTGGCCATAAGTCTGCTAATTTTCTATACCTTACGTAGATGTTTAGTAGAGGCAAGAAAATGTACGGGTCAAAACGGGTAATTTGGGTTGTAGGTCAAATGGGTCTGGTTGGATTAAATGAGTCACTTATTGTCTATAAAGATGTTATGAACCCAATCCCATTTTACTAGTAACCCAATCCGTCTGACCCGCATATTTTGCCACTTCTAATCTTGGTATTGTAGTATAACCTTGTTAACAGACAAAGGGATCGGATGTCCCTTTTGGGTTTTCGTATGGTACAAATAACTTTTAAAAAGCCAAAAATTCTAGGCATGATTTTTGAAGTTACAGTTAACTGAGACCGTGAGACGTTGTTATCTAAGTCAAAAACAATATTATGAGCATATATGCGCTTCTCAACTAGTCACATATTACACTTTTGTGACCACATCATGTATGTATAATATGTATCTCCTCAATTAATTATATTAACTGTCATTACATGCACAATATTCAACTTAATTAGAAAGAAAAAATTTTGTGGTATCAAAGGATTTTTTTGTATGTAAGTGCTAACTGCTGAAACAGTAACTAACTTTGATGCATATGAGGTGGTTATAGCCAGCGCCAGACTCGAAATACAGGAATAATGGCAGTTTTATGATGGGCTTTTGGTTCTTATGTTGCAGCTGGTGCTGTAATGGTCATTAGCCTACTAAATATTCAAAACAAAATCACACAAAGAAAAAACAAAATAACACATCATATTGTTTGTTTATTTGGATTTGAGAAATTCATGTCAATAAATAATTCAATTCTACAAACAAAATTTGAAGAATAAAAAAATGGCAACAGCCATTTGTGCTCTTGTTCTAGAAAGCATTACTTATTTTGCTTTCCTGCTTTTCTTCTAGCTCTTCTTTCTCTCGAGCTCAAGGACGTTTTAAATCCTCCGTTATCACCGTCATCATCCCAGTCTCTATTCAATGATTTCTGAAATTCGAATCCGAAAATATGGTTACAAAAGCAATATTATTTAAAATTTTTCTGAATGGATAAAACAGTACCTCTCTAAGCTCGTTGAAGCTGACTACATAGAAAGTTACCGCGGCAGCTGCCACGATACCAAGCACCGGGAGACCCACTTGTTGTAATGTATCCATTGTTGGTTTGTTACAATAACTAGCTTTACCCTGCAACCTTTTATGTGTGGCTCCAATATGTTTAAACCTTATCCAGTTATCCTCATATAACTGTTTTTTGAATAAATCATTTTCCTATTGCAAAATTATGGGTGGTATAAATATTATATTTGAATAAAAATTATACATTTTACAGGAGGTGACAAAGGTGTAAGACGAGTCGAACCAACTTACGAGCTGCTTGAAATATTAAAAATTGACTTGATTTAAGTAAACAATGTTTATAAAAATCGTGTCGGTAATTAGTGTTAGTCATAGACCAACATTTATGTAATTTACTCGTATCACATAACCGTTTGTGTATTATTAAAAACACACTTACAACTATGGTTTACTCGTTTGACCCGTTTAGATTTTATATAATTAATTATAAGTTATCTACTTTTCTAATGCATATTACGCAACTTGTGACTTGTTAGGCAATTTGATCTTCATTGTGACTAGGTGCATCATGTTTACAGTTTTTGGCCTATTGACACTAAAGAAAGTGTACTAAGTTGAGCAAGAGTAAACTACTTATATCTATAGCCATAAAGATGTTTGGGCTATGTAGTCACGATTAGATGTTACTAAATACAAACCTAAGTTTAAGTCACATCCAAAGTGATGTAAACACAACCCGTAATCGCGTGTCTTGAACTATACCAGATGCAAAATTGTAAACCATATCTAATAATGTTGCAACTAGAAATACATACAAAATTGTAATCTATTGCTTATGTCAAAACATAATTCTTGAAACCAAACAGTGTACTTACAAGATTGCTAATAGTGATGAGTGTGAGTTAAACATGGTAAACATGGAAGTCGTATGAAACCAGACAATACTTACACAATTTTTCCAAATGTCTTCGTACTAATTCCTTCTCAATTCTTGTCATAATTGATATAGAAGTGACAAGGACCTCATTCAACGGCCATAACTAAGGTTATTGGTTTTTTACTATTTTTAATAAAGTTTTCATATTTCAGATTGAGGATGGTTTTAGTCAGTCGTAGTCTCGTATTACTTTAAGACTTGTTGCATTCAAAGGAACATTACGTGTCTAGACACCATTAGTCTCTTCCTCTTCTTTGCATTACCTTAATCCTTCAATACATCTCGCCAAAATTCCTTGTATCAGTTGTATGAAGCGTTTTATTACCACCAACAGACTCCTTTAGTCTATTGCAAATTATTGTTTCTTTTCATAATTATGGATGAATATCTTATTCTCTATAACAATGTGATGAGTTCTTGCGAGAACATTACATATGATACTGCCACACAGTTACTGGAAGTTTTATATGAGGCAAGGGATCAAATCGAACTCAGCAAACCTATGCCATGGGTTGGGATGTATATTGCGTTAGCATCTGCATGTGTTCTGCGTTGTTGCATTGGGGGCTGATTTAATATGTGGTTTGTGGAATAGAAAACTATGGATTCCATGTAAATTTTCACACTGAATGCTGCTTCTCTGACTATCATAGCTATTGCAACGAAGCTACCTGTGGATCTAAATAGTTCAATGCCAGGTAACACTTACAACCATCGCCGTTTCTCTTCAAAAAATCCAAAACAGTACTTTTAAGTTTTAAGAGCTTCTTGAAGGGTGTGAGGGAAGGTCTTGCATATGTCACGGATGTAGAAAAAAGCCTTAATGCTACTGATGACTATATTAGGATTCAAAAGGCAGCTAAAAAGTTGTGGGAAGAAGTTGATGTCCACCACAAATGGTTAGGAAACGATCTTAAAAAGCATTCTCCTGAAGTGAATGCAGCAGCAAAAATCCTTCGATAGTTCAACGATACAGCTAAAAACAAGGTCACTGAAGAGCAAAGTAAGTATATTGAAGGCCTAGATGATACTTCCATCTACCAACTTATTTGCACCAAAAATGTATTGAATTACCGAAACAATTCTTTCCTATCACGCCAACATTGACAGAGGTTAGCCAAGAGGACCTATACAAGGAATTATCATCAATGATCTCAGAGATATTAGCTGCTTGTCTCACCAATTTATCCCAAGTCATAGTACTAAATGTCATGAAAGTGTGATAGATAAAAGGGAGTCCAGTGTCCACGCTGCAGCCCAACTACTCGGTAGGAGTACCCAGATAATCAACCGCCTTCATGAGCGGGAACTTCCAAGATTAAAATCTGATGAGTTACCTTTCATTGATGAGTTGCGCTCTTATTATAAGCATCCAACTCTGTGAAAACCATTTCTGTTTTTCTAGAAGTAAGTTCATTAAGATTTTCGTCATACCCTTTTTTCATATTCTTTTGGAAAAAGATAATATAATGGCATTGATTTATATGCTTCCCTGAGTAGATTTCCAATTGTAGCTGCTTTAACGCTTCATATGAACTTCAAAATCACCAATGGGCTTGTAGTCTGGTGGTATCCTATGGTATGATATGTTCAAGTCCCAACACATGTTTCTATGCACAGATTAGCTTAAGGAGAACAAAAAAGTGCGATCTTGTGATAAATATTATTTATGTACGTATGTTGCGGAAAAGAACTAAGGGTTGAGCAATAATAGAACCCCATGTTCCATAAAACCAGTCACAAATATCTAATTTATAAACACAGATTAAAAAGAATAGCATGGCTTGAACTACCATATAGAAAAAGACCATATCTAATGCAGCATCAACAAATATTTACAAGCTTGTAATCGGCTGCATACAACGAAACAAATATTCTTGAAACAAAACAGTATACATACAAGATGAATTAATTATGAAGAATTCAACTTAAACGTGATAAACATCAAAACTAAAACTCCATAGCAGCCACCACAACTAGCTACGACCCGTAACCACTGATCTCACTTACGCGTAGGAAAAATGGTGAAGAAGGTTTGGAGAGCCGCGAGAGAGAGCAACATAACAGCCGCAAAGGCCGAAATCGCAGCCCATGGACTCGAGAAATAAGTATGCATAAACCCTGCCCAGCCCACATGCCATCCATTTTTACAATAACTGTTTAAGTCTCTAAACACGCCTATTAAGTAATTGTCTCTTGTATTAAATGCCACATCTTTTCCAACATTTTTGAAGAACTTTGCAATCTCTTTATCAGTTCCAAAATAATTCTCGATAATTTTCTTTTCCGAAAGTAAACCCACGTCAGTGGATGTGTTCATTAAACATCCCATGAACACAACGTAGGTCGTGATGTCTTTTGAGCAATGAGAATAACATTGCTCAAAAGCCACACAATTCAAAAAGAAGGAACTATAAAAATCATCCATGTTAATTTGAGGGATCAAAAGTTGCCCGTTTTGAAATTTAATATCTAAGAAACTTTCGGCTTGAGGATTAGCCTTAAACTTGACACCCGCGATAACAAGCTTGGTCGCGGGTGGGATAAGTTTAAGAGAAGAAGGGTGATTCGACTTCTCAAGAATTGCTCTGGAGGCGACGTTGTTTACATTTTCATTTATTATGAAACTCTTTCGGAAAAAATCAAGTAAGTGCTTTCCATCTTCATTTTCATACTTGTGTAGAACTTCTGGTTGCCTGTCAACCAAATAATTAAAAAACTCGAGTATTAAGGCCCGAAGTGTACGTGTGTCTATATTCGTACTAGACGCATCGAACAACTTTTGTAATACGAAAAACGGAATTTGGTTCTCTATTTTTAACAAATCTCTCATTAAAAAAGGGGACACCCAAACCATTCTAAAAATAGGATCATCTTGATGTGTATTAACCAACTTACCAACTTTTCGAAACAACTCAATCAAGAACACACCATCAAGCACCATCATTTTAGCTAGCTCATTAGTACTAAACAGATCGATAGACTCGGAATAGCTCTCTCGAATTTCTTTATCCATAGAAACCATCATGTTCATAAAAACATCAAGTGACTTACGACTTCTTGTGATCAAATCATTAAGAAACCTCCATTTATGTTCTTGGATCATATCAAGATCTTTGTTTCCATAATGGTATGGACCAATGGAGACTATTCGAGGTCGATATGCTTCTTTGTTGATTTCAACTAGACTATGTGGGAGTCTAAATATGCAACAAGAATCCTTGCCAGCTAACTTGTGTAGCAGTTTTGGTGGTTCTTTCATTTGGTTAGCCATCAATTCTATTTCTCCATTGATTGCAATAACATGACTTTGAGCCATTTTATTTTTATTTTTTTGGTTCTTGGTTTTTTGTTTAGATGTTAATGTTTGGAGACAATTAAGGGGTGAACATGTATGAAGAAGTTGACTTGAACAAGTCAAAAATATAGAAGTTTCATTGTTTTTTCAATGTAGATTCCTCATTCCTTCCGACCAATGTTTAACAGCAAGTTGATGGAGAAACCAATAATAAAAAAGACCAAGACGTGTGGGACCATTTGCATTAAATAATTCACATTTGGGAATTTCGTGTAAATATCATTTTCCAAAACTCAAAAAGATGTGAATACATGACTATAACATTTCTATGAAATGATTTTGAAAATGAATTATTGTAATGACATGCAAATATCACATATTCACATTCAATCATCTCTGAAAGTAATAGCCATGACAAATTTGGAGATATTGATTTTAATCTTTGTTGACTTGCAACTCTCTAAACATATTTTAAGTATCTTTTAATATATAGACGGAGCCACCTTAGACATGAGATGTGCCATGGCCATCCTAAAGTTATCTTCTAGTAATATAATGTACGTATAATATATGTATACGATTTTTAGAGGTGTTGCACAAATTATTATTATTATTATTCCTCATAAAAAATTTATTAGGTTGCACATGCCCAAACTTATATATATATATATATATATATATATATATATATATATATATATATATATATATATATATATATATATATATATATATTTGTGACCTAAAATTGGGTGTGGCCCCTGCCACACCTGGCTCTCATGTGATTTCGTCACCGTCACAAGTATTTACGACACACTCAAGGTTTTTAAGAAAATAGTGTCTTTACAAAGAAAAAGTAGAAAGTTTTTTTTACGACTTTATACCTTTCACCTTTTTATACTAAAACAACTCAACCCGCAAGATAAAATATATTGGCATCACGAGTAATAGATTTTCAACACAGTAACGTGTCGTATCTCATAATTTTATTGTAACTATGAAAAATTGTTCGTGAAAAGCTAAAGTTTTGATATTTTTAATTAGTCTAAGTTTTGAACATCTTATCTAATTTTAAGGCATTCCTTTTATAAATTTTAGCCCATCCGGATGAGGAATCCTGACTCCGTCAACTATGTGTAGTGCAAATACACTCCAAGATAGATATTTTTAATACGAGGAATCTGATAAAACTATGAGTGTGTTGGAGTGTGTACATTCGCGTTTTTGGTTTTATTTTTGTAACCGATGATATGATGTTGTACGGTTGTACCCTTCGGAGTAACAGTTCTAAGAGGATTCGTGAATGAGTATCTGGCAAAAACCCTAATTCGCACTGATCCATGATATGGAATGGTTCCTGTTTACATTCATTACGATTATCTAATATTTTTCTCTTATTTTGTAGCACTAGCACGTCAATAAAAGTTAAAAATATATATGCTAATGCTATTCCAAAAGTCACTCTTATAAGCTCTAGATGGACTAAATTGACCCATCTAAAACAAGAGAATTGAGAAACTAACTATATGCTTTTGTAACTCCATTATTTGTTAAAGTCTAGTCCATTAAGGCCCATGTTTAGTACAAATTGACCTTATGAGCCATGTGAAAATAATGTATATTTTATTTTTATTTTTTATAATAAACATAATAATAATTGGGATTTCACTTTGATCTGCAAACGAAAAAAATCTCACATCGAATCAACTAGAATACAGTAGTTTTTTTTTTTTTTTTTTTTTTTTTTTTTTTTTTTTTTTTTTTTTTTAATCTGAGTGTTTGTTTGTTGACTTTTTGTTTAAAGCCCATAACCCTGACATGCTTCCTACATACCAATTTGATTCAACTTATTTTAATGTAAAATTTACATCACTTATCATATGCTACATGATTCAATGTTTTTATATAGATCTCAATCATTTTCTTGTCAACTTAATAATATCTTAACAACTACCTTTTGTTCAAGCTATGTAAAAATATTTCAACTAATCTTTTTGGTTGTTGTTGCTATTCTAGAAAAAACATTTTTTTTTTCCTTTTTTATAAATATACTTAAGGGAGTGTTTAAGATTGCTTTTTCTTCCCTTTTTTGTTGTTATATGTTTCTTTTATTCATAATGAGTTTTATGTTATACAAACTACTTATGTTTTAAAGATAATTTCATATATATCCAATCTAAATATCAAAATATCATATATACCTAAAATAAATGTTTTAAATGTATGATGTACAATATATTTAAAGCATGTTTTGAATAAATATGTCATTATGATGTTTTAGTTGGACATATATGAAATGACCCGATCTTCTATTTCTTTAATCTGTGGTAATAAAGAAGAAGCTAATATTATCCTCATATAATCTAAATCTTTTTTTCTTTTTCTTTTTTTAATTCTTGAATAAAGTTTTCAATATAGAGGTTAAGCCTTCTAAAGTGTTTTAGATATTCGCCTTTCCATCATTAATATGTTTAAAGAAGTTATTGTTTTCTCCAGCTAAATGATAACTATCATATACAAAAGGTTATCTTGTTCTGTATATAAATCGAACGACGTAGGCTACTATATACTCGATTTTTTACAAACATGCCACTCATTGCCAGGACTTTGCATATATATGCATGAATTGATAATCGAGTATACGGCGACAATTGTTGATTATTGATACACAACAAATAAAATTTGGGAAACTGTATATATTTACTACGAATTAAAAACATACATAATTCAGCTGGAAGTAACAAAGTAAATCTTTTATATAATAAAAGAGTTACATCATTTTAGAGTGTTTTTGCCAAATATTTCTAATTAAAAAAAATTAGACCAATATGAGAGCTCGATTTTGCCACGTTGGCAAAATCAAACAATATGATTGGTCTATAGAAAGTCAAAATTGAATTGATTTTGTTCAAACTATAATAAATTTGGTGGAGAAATTTAGTTTAAAAAAAAATACATAAAAGTATTTGTGTCAATTTTATGAAAACAAAAACTTAAAAAAAGTGGAAGTAATTAATAAAACTATAGTGGTTGGATTTTACATAAATTATATAGAGTTAATTGTAAAATTAAAAGTTTTCATATCTTTTAATAACTTTAGAATAATAACAAATAACTCCTTACACTTTATACCTCTATACTTTATAAGATTAACTTTGTTTAAAATTACATAGTATTAGTATTATTTTCAGACATTTATTTATTAAAATTACAAAATTTTTTAATATACGAATTAGTTTTAAAATACGTTAAATATTTTTTAAAACTAATATTAGTTTGACTTTCATCCATTAAGATATGTGTATATATTTTTTTACTATATACCTCAAATAAAGACTTATGTTATTTTATTTTAAAAGTTTAATTTATGTGTCTACGGGCTTGAATAGTAAATGCGGCTAAACTATTGTTAACGAGTATATGAATATCAAATGTAAGCACGGATTACTGTGATATGAAAATAAATATACGATATTATACTTATAACAACGACTTATGAAATTCTTATTTAAAGTGTATATATGGATATCCAGAAAAACATTTTTAAAAAATTTTACTGAGCATATTTTAACTTCATCAAGAGGACTTCCCTCACTACGAAAGGTATCCCGTGGATGGCGTACTGATATATCTCCTTTTCGTCCTGATGATGTGGTACTAAACCCACACATTTTGTACAACATGTTATGAATAGTTAAAGTTAAACAACAACGTCAACCTCAACCTCAACATTTATATCAGTTAAACAAAGTTAAATTTTTCAACCAACAAATATTTTTTACAAAATATTATTATAATAGATATTAATACTTAATAAAAAATCATTGACTAGTATTAGTTATACTTATATTATAATTTTCACGGGTAAATTCTTATATGTTTATATACTAAACTAAAATTTTAAAATAAATTTAATTTATGTGTAAGCCCCATGCTTGCACAGAACTTATACTTATTAGTGATCAATCAAATAACAAGCATAGAAATATTACAAATTGCACATTTATAGGTTCGTACTTCGTATTATTGTTATTTTACAGGCAACGTGTTAACACGTGAAATTGAATGTAGTGGAAAAGTAGGGTTATGTCAAGAATTATTTTGTCTTTAGCTCTTGATTGTGACTAGAAGAAAGCGATATACTCATCTCTCATGTTTCACGACAAATATCATATGTGGTGTGTAGGGTTAACTATTTGGTATACCTACATCCTTTCACATTTTAGCTTGTTTTTCATTATAGCCTTATAATTTGCACCTACTACAAGTGGGTCCTTGTTGAGTTCATTTTCCAGTTCATTCTATCAACATCAATATAATCCCGGCCATATGTTAGCTAAACTATCATTTTCATTAATATTTACTCAATTCTTTGTTCAAAAGGATTCTAGGACGTGAACCATTCTTTTGCACGATAATTATGTCAATGTTAGGTTTTAAGAGAAATACAAAACATAGCCTTTTTTTTTTTTTTTTTTTTTTTTTTTTTTGGATTAAAGCTAGCAAGATGCTAGAAATTACAAAGTGATTTTACAAAAAGAAATAGGATCATTGATCCATACAAGCCAATTTGGTTTAAGGATCCAAACATAACCTTGAAATTAGTAGCATCTTTATACCTATTATACATAGATTGTACTAGCAAGTGAACACAATTTGTTTTGTGTGAGTTAACAAGCAACGCTCGTATTCATGGCTAATTAATCACTTGCGGAAGTGAGACCTACGTGGTTGACAAAGTATATTGATGCCTATAAATCTAGTGTATATAGTATCAAAATAGGGTTTTGCTAACCATAACAAGGTTTTGGTTTGTAGATTTCGTAAGTTTTCAGTGCATTTCAAATTACATGGATTGTATGTTTGGTTAGCAAAATAGAGCGTATATGTTTAAATAAGCGGAACTAAGCTATTAATCTATTATAAACATATAAAATATATCCTTTCTTATTTGTTTTTTGTTTAGTATGTTTCTTTTGTAGGTTTTATGGAAACATAAAGTTTCGGGGTTGAGATGTGGGATTTGGGAGGGGGAGGAGGTGTTTGTTAAACTCAAATGATGTGTTTGTCTTCCGTCTTTTTAACGAACTGAGATGTGTAATTCACTCACATCCTATGTACTTAAATACTATTTGTTTTTGTGTAATAAAATTTACCGGGTGTACGAAACATCTTTTACCAAAACAAAAACAAAAACAAAAAACAATAAAAAAAATAAAGGGCTAAACACAGACAAAAAGTTAAAGATTAGAGTGCAAAGTTTCTTAAAGATGAAGGGTTGGGTTGTATCTTTTGGACTGGCTATATAAGCATCATAACCGACTAGGGTTCTGATAATGTCTCTCATAATATCATTACCCTCTCTCACAAACTTTCCTAATATCTCTTTAAACATTTGTTTAGATCATCTCGATCTTCTAATTTCTTGTATTCATTTTTTCAGGTTATTATTATTTTGGTAATAATCTTTTATGTATTCAAACATTGTGTATTGTATAGTTGGTAATTCTGCCGACTAAATTGTTTCATGGTTGATTTTTGAAACCCTAGAATTTGGGAGTTTTTTATTTCTGGTATTATTTGGGCTTCTTATCTTCACAATAATCCTATGACTAAGTGAATCAACGGTTATTGTGATATTTCCGATGCTATATATTTGCGTGCTCTGTAACACCTCTCTCGCTCTTTAATTTTTTGATTTTGTTTAGTATCGGTGGATAGGTTGAAGTTATTTGTTGTGATGTTTGGAGTATTACTTGGTGGATTATTTATGGTTGAGGAGATTGGTGATCATTGGATCTATGTTGCAATTGTTTTTGGTTACCTAAACTCATGCCCTAAGATCTTGATTAAACTTTACCACTCCTTTAAGAAGCTTGGAACCCTGTCATTGATATAGATCTGGTATTTGTTGATTGGTCCAGTATGTAACTAGGTCTAATTAATCGAATTCTTGTGGTACATGTTTTTGTTTTGTTTAATTTGTTTATCTGCTCATCTATTTTCTTGATTATATTGTTTATCTATTTTGTTTTTGTTGTATTTGTGATTATCTTTTTCAATGGTTGGTGATGATAATAATACTAATAAAAATGATAATGGGAGAGATGATAATAATGCTAATCTTAATGAAAAAATTAGATTTTTGAAGACTCACTATATTTGCATCCTACTGATACTAGTAGATCTCCTATTGTGACAATTAATTTGACTTGAACAAAAAATTATAAAATGTGGAGCATTGGTATAACTTTTTCTTTAAGAAATCATAACAAACTTGGTTTTATTGATGGAACAAGTAAAAAAGATTCGTCTAATCCTGCTCCTTCTAATCAATGGGATATGTGTCATTTTGTTGTGGTACTTAGATTTTGAATTCTCTAACGCTCTGTTCTCGAGTTTTTTTTTTTTTTTTTTTTTTTTTTTTTTTTTTTTAAGTAATGGAAAGGGATGGGAAGGGAAATAAAAAAAAAAAAAAAAAAGGGAGTTCTTGAGTTTTTTGAAGATGGAAAGGTAGGGGACGGGAAGGTGGGAGGGAGGGAAGGGATGGGCGTTTATGTGTAAATGTAATCCGCCCATATTTGAAATGATCAGGAGGGAATGGTTTTTATGAGAACATGGCTTTTGTTAAATGCCTATTATACCCTCAGTTTATGTTATAATGGCATTGATTACCATATTGGAGGTGTCAACAGTATGGAACAACTTGGTTTCAATTTAATCCCAGGTTTTATTTTTGGATTCAGCATTTGGTATGTTTGAATGTTACATATTGGAACTTTTTCACACTTTTAGGTATATATACGCTTGTACATTGCCAACAAATGTAGCGAATTATCAATGACAATGGCAGCAATGTCATGTTCTTGAAAACAGAAACTACATTCTCTTTATTTATTCCAATATTTGACCATCCTAAAAGCATTTATATACTTGATTGAGTATAAGGTCATGAATATGAAAGTTCAAAGAAGCATATGAAAAAAATACTGCAGGATCATATGCTAGTCAGACGGTTAATATTATATCTCTATAATTGGTGGACTTTGCTATTTGAGATATCATCTGGTGCGTCAGTGTATATTAGAGGGTAGGATAGTTTAAATAATGTGATAGGTAATTTATATTTTGAGGGTATATTTGTAATTTAGGTAGCTTCCTTTCCTTTCCTTGTAACTTAAATTAAAAACTCAACAACACAAATAAAAATAACTACTTTCTGCAAAGTGTCATTCCCTACTTTCCCCTTCCCATCCCATCCCCTTCCATCATTTAAATTTTATACTTGAGAACAAAGCGTAAGTGCCGATTGTTTGTTGGTGCAATTCATTCTAAAACTTCTTTTGAAATGTAGAATGATCTTAAGGATATTTATGAAAAAAATTGATGGGTATGTTGTTTTTAATCAGCATGAAAGTATCAATTCTTTGAGTCAAAATGGGTCATCTATGGCTGATTATTATAATAATTTGAATTCTCTTTGGAAACAATTAAATGCAATGATTAGTTTACCTCCTTGTACTTATGAGGCTGCTAAATACTTTGAAAAACATAATTAATTAATAAAACTAATGTAGTATATTATTATGGGTCCGAATGAAAGTTACTTGTCCGTAAGGAGTAACATTCTCATTAGGGATCTTTTATCTGCTACGAAATCTACTTTTGCAGTTGTCTCAGGTGAAGAGTCCCAAAGGAATGTATCTTCTGTTGATATTTATTCTACTAGATGTAACAACCGTGGTTTTAGCAGGTCAGTTTAACTGATAGTCTTGACTCGGTTGACGTTTGTTTGGTGTGTCCTAGGTGTTTGAAGTGATATAAGTGTGATATAGGTGAGTATTAGCACTAAATCCCTTTGCGTAAATGGGTTTTATTGTGATTTGGAAAGTTTGGAATTTGAGAAAGTTCATTTTGATCACCTTTATGGTGTAGAAATGACTTATGTAGTTTTGGTGTTTTTGTGTTTTTGCCTAACGAGACTTCGTTCAAGTAATTGAGCGTTAGTAAGTTACGTGAGATTTGTTTTTATGAGTTATGTTTCAATAAAGTGTGGAATTCAATTTTTGGAAACTTTATTTTTGAAAATGATATTTTTCCAGTTTGTCGTAAAACTGAGGTTTATCGCGTAAGACGCTAGGATTAGCTACGGGTATTTATAAAATATGAAAAGTATGAGGTTTTGAGTGTAATGAATTAATTTAATAAAAAAATATAAAATATATATATTTGGTATAAAAAAATGGGCTAGGAAAAAAAAGGGAAAAGGAAACCAAATTTGAGTCCAATTACAACACCTAATGATAAGGATTATCCATAAATAATATATAAACAAACCCTAACACCCCACAAACGTTTTTTTTAGGAGTTCTTGGTCGATTCAAAGGGGCAAGGGAAGGAGAAAAATTTAGGGTTTTATTGTTGGAGCTAAAATCAAGAACAAGGTATAATTTTCGATACTTGTATTCACTTAATTGTGTAATTATTAAATAGATTCATGTAATACTAATTATGATTGATCTAGGGTTTGTAAACTTCTGTAAATTAATTAATTAAAACATGTTGGGATCAATCAATGATTATTATGATGATTGGTGAAGGGAATTGGGCGTAAAACATGCTAGTTATTGAGTTATGGTTTTGGCAGATTTGTAAGGCTGTAAAGATGTGAGTGTAAATAACAGATGGTGAAGAGTTAAGTCACGAATTTTAGATCTAAATTGAAGTTTAATGAAAGAGCTTCCCAAAAAGTCCAGCCACGATCGATTTTAAGGTCGGAAAATCGGTCTTTTGATTTTTCTTTGTTAAGGTGTCAAAGCTGTCAAACCGGGACAGATTTTGGGTAAAAGTTTGAGGGTGTCATGTGGTTGTAAAAGTGGTATTTTGACTAGGCCTTCTGGAATAGTTAAGCATTAGGTTATATTAGACTACCACGAAAAGGATTCGCGATAAAAACTTGTGGAAGTATTTATTAAAAATCAAAACTTTTTGGTGTGCGTTCAGATCCGAATTTGAGTAGTTGACAAGTTTGAATTTCTTATGAGTATTTGTGTGTGTTATTGGTCCATGGCCTTCTGGGATTAGCTTCTATACTTATGAGAGACCATGGTGAATTTTTGGTGTGAGTTGTTGAGCTTTATTTGTCGTTATTTTATGTGGGCGAATGTAACCAAAAATTCTGCGTTTTTTGATTTTAAGAGTGCAAGGGATTTAGTGAGTGTTAGGTTATGGTGATGGTTAGTATGGTGTCTAGGAGATCCATGATGGATCATATGAGTCTTAGACATCTATCATATGAGTATTACATATGTTTTAGCTTTTAGCTTGGCCTTGTGTAATGTGGATTATTTTTGTGTGTTATAGATTGTAATTTGTTTTGTAGAAGCTGCAAGGTTTGAGGTGAGTTCATATTCCCATATTTTTACTTTGTTTTAAACTTGGGATGGAAATGATACTTGTCTTAAATGATTTGAATTACTGTGATTATGTATATGGTGTTAAAAAGCTTGGACTTTTAATGTTATCGTACTTATGCTATATGTGAACGGTAATGATATGTTGTAGGATAACTGTGTGGTTCAATTGGGAGGGTGCTTACCCTGTTGCTCGCGCATGCGACCTAATTGTGTTTAATGGGATCGGGGGACACGAGCCGTCCTGATGTTGTAATTATTGTGGGATCGGAGGACACGAGCCGTCCTGTTGTAATCATTGTGGGATCAGAGGACACGAGCCGTCCTGATGGTTGCCTTATGTGTGATGGTTGCCTTATGTGTGATGTTGCCTAGTAATATATGTAGCTTATATGATAACTATAATTATTTGTCCAGCTATATTTTGTAATCACAGTGATTTTGGTTGCCTAGTGTGTTTGAGTCTTAAACCTATGAATCTCACCAACATTATGTTGATGTTTTAAGCATCATTTTCAGGTGAGCTTTCTAAGGATAAGATAGAAGGATGTGGATAGACGAGACCTTAGTTGCATTGGAAGTGGTTTATCATCTATGTTTGGATTTATGTTTTGTTTTGGTTATTTTATTTTGGGGTATTGTTACAACACTTTGTGTTTGTATATTGCTCTATTTATGTGCATGTAGTTATTCTCTATGTAGACACCAGGTGTTGTGATGATATCTATGAAGTTACACCCGTTCGTTTCCGCCGTGACGGGGTATGACACTAGACCCTCTGCAAATGCATTTTCAGCTAAATTTTTTGACAATAGGAGGAAGTTTAACAATAACAATAACAATTAAGAGTTTTAAGTTCAAACTCTAATTCTAATAATAGAGGCCCCAATCTTAATTTGAAATGTACTAATTGTAACAAAATTGGTCATACCGTTGATAGATGTTTTGAACTTGGTTTCCTTCAAGTTATGTTAAGAGAGATTTTATTGTTCAGACTGGACATGTTACCTAGTTTTTCCTGTTTCTCTTTCTAATGAACATCTAGCTAGACTCATGAGTCTTTTTAATGATAAGTTTGCTCCTCTGATAATGCCAATATGACATATATAAATTTTAAATTAACATTTTTAATGGAAGTATTTAAATTAATCTAAATTTTAAAAAATATTTCATTGGGAATACATATTTTTTGATTGGAAATATTAGTTTAGATTAGATTGTCGATTCTTGAGCAAATAAACATATGAATGTTTCTACAAAGTTTTTAATAAATTTTGTTAATATTTCCAATCTTGGTCTTATTGTTGGTCATCCTAATGGTACTCAGGCTTTAAGAACTAAAATTAGGGATTTAAAAATTAATTGTGATATTACTTTGTATGATGTTTTGGTTGTGCCTGAGTATATTGTCAGTCTTCTATCTGTTCATAAGATTACTAGGAATAGTAAATTGTTCGTAAGATTTGATGAAAATAATTGATATATTAAGGATTTGAAGGGAAAGAGGACTCATAATCAATGCAATAGATTATAATTGTTTGATGTAGATAATGCATGTAAGGATATTTCTAAAAATTGCATTGCTACTTGTCACATTTCTAAAACTTTGTAGCATCAAAGATGTGGTCAACCCTCTGATCAAGTTCTAAATGTTTTAAAACAAAATCTTAATCTTGATAGTCAAACTTCGTCTGATCATCTCTGTGATACTTTCCATAAAGCAAAATAAATAAGAGAACATTTTAAATTAAGTGAACATAAAACTACTAAAATTTGTCAGTTAGTGCATTTTGATGTTTGGGGTCCTTATAAAATTACTAGCAGAGATGGTTATAAATATTTTTTTTTTTTACTATTGTTGATGAATATTTAAGGGCTATTTGGGTTTATTTACTTTAAGGGAAAGATGATATCTATGATTCTGTTGTCGCTTTGGTCCAACTGTTAATAAATTAATTTAAAACTAATGTCAAAGTTTTAAGAAGTGACAATGGGATATAATTTGTTAATAACATAATTCAAAGAGTTAACTACATTTTTGGTCCTCATGGTTTACCGGGTGTAACAATTTTGGTCCAATAGTTTGAAAAGTAACGGATCCAGTCCAGAATCCAACGACCCGTAACACTTTTGGTCCAGTTTTGCTAACGCTGTTAGTTTGACTTTTGTTGACTGTTAAATACAAGGGTATGTTCGTCTTTTCAAGCATTTAATGAAAGTTGATAAGGTTGAAGGTGCTGCTACTTTGATACACAACAACAAATGCCTCTTCTCCACTCAAACATTCAAACCAAACCACTCTCTCTATCACCTTCAAGGCTTCAACTAACAAACACCATAACCATCACCATCAACCAACAAACATCCCCTGCCACGACATCAACACCAAACCACCACAACCCACCCACCAAACCACCACGACATCACCACCAAACCGCCACAACCGACCCACCAAATCACCACAACCGACCCACCAAATCAACAGACCGCCATGACAAATACATCCTACTCTCTCTTTTTCTTCTCCCTCCTAGAGCACCAGCCAATAGTCACCGGCCACCACACCAACAAGGACAAAAAATGTACTTAACTCTAAACTCAATTAAGTTCATCTTCATCTTTGTATGAATCTTAAAACACACCAACCACCACCATCAAAACACCAACATAGATTTACACCCTCCACCAACACTGAATCAACATCTTCAATCTAAACACACAAACATACTATCACCAGAAACCACCACCGACGTCAAACCATATATAGATCTGGTGGGTTTTTTTCTTTTACAGGTCTATTATGCCTTGGTCTATTTGATGGGTGTTTGGTCCTCTTGCAATTTAATGGGATGTTTTACTTTTGATTATTTATAGATCTGTAAGTGTTTGGGGTTTTGTGTTTATGTATTTATGTGTGTTTATGGAAGTGGATGTGTTTATAGAAGTAATATATTTTAGCAGATGGAATAATAAAGGGTTTGTGACTTTGTGGGTTTGATGTAAATCGTGGGTGGGATCAAAAGAGACAAGAAGATGAAGATGTAAAAATGAAAATTGAAAACAAAAGCCTTAGGGGGGTCGTTTAGTTGGTAAAAAATTTCTCAATTTTTCCATCTCTAAATTCCTTGAGAAGGGGATTGTTTTTCTTCTCTAGAGAAGAGTTGAAAATTTTGAAAATGCGTTTAGTTGGAGTTATATATATATTTTTTTTTTAAAATGATAAGAAGATTACCTTAAATTGCGACGGTAGCGGCGACAGTCGGCGGTGAAGGATGATACGAGAGATTAGGGTAGAATGGTGTATGTGTTTTTTTTGGAGTTGGAAAAAAAATGAAAAAGAAAAAAGTGAGAATGGTAGGATGGGCTTTTCAATTTCTTAGTTAAAATTTAGAAAATGAGAATTTTATTTTTTTTGAAAATTGTTGGAAAAAAAGTGCAACTAAACGCGTTTTCAGTTTTTTCATTTTCTTATGAAAAATTTCTTGGAAAATTGAAGAATTTCTCTCCAACTAAGCGCACCCTTAAGTTTTGAAGTGTTTGTATTTGGTTTTGATCTTTGGTGTGTATTAATTTTTTTATTTTTTGTTAAAATGTGGTATGCATCTGTGAATGTGTATGATATAACATATATTGGATCGAATGTTAATGTGTTTTTGAAGTGTTTGTATTTGTGTGTAAATAATAATACTAGTAATAATATATAAACAATTAAAGTGAGGGTTCCTTAGTCATTGTGCATTAACAAACAAGGCTATTTTAGTCATTTAATTTAACCGGTCAAACTAACGGTGGACCAAAAATTGGACCGAAAGTGTTACGGGTCGTTGGATTCTGGACTGGATCCGTTACTTTTCAAACTATTAGACCAAAATCGTTACACCCGGTAAACCACGAGGACCAAAAATGTAGTTAACTCTAATTCAAAGGTTTTTTATTTTTTATTTATTTATTTATTTATTTTTTTATATTTAATGAAAAGGGATTTTACACCAAGCTTCTTATGTTTATACTCTACAGAAAAATGAAATTGCTAAAAGAAAACATAGACATCTTCTTAATGTTGCTAGATCCCTTATGTTTTAGGGTAAATTACCTCTTTATCTTTGGCCTGAATCCTTTTAACTGTTGTATATCTTATAAACAGGTTACTCTCTTCTGTGTTCTCTCGCAAACTTCCTTATTTTTTTTATGGGCATGACCCTTTAATCTCTCAGTGCAAAGTTTCTTAAAGATGAAGGGTTGGATTGTATCTTTTGAAATAACTATATAAGCAGCATAACTGGCTAGAGTTAGTGTATAGGGTGTGGTAGAAAGGTATCTACAGGACCCAATGTCTTTTTCTCTTTTCTGCTTCCAGCAGGAAAGAGAAAAAGACATTGGGTCCCGTACATACCTTAATACCACACCCTATACACTAACTCTAGCCAGTTATGCTGCTTAAAACTACTAAAATTTGTCAGTTAGTGCATCTTGATGTTTGGGGTCCTTATAAAATAACTGGCAAAGATGGTTATAATTTTTTTTTTTTACTATTGTTGATGACTATTTAAGGGCTATTTGGGTTTATTTACTTTAAGGGAAAGATGACGTCTATGATTCTGTTGTCACTTTGGTCCAACTGTTAATAAATCAATTTAAAACTAATGTAAAAGTTTTAAGAAGTGATAATGGGATATAATTTGTTAATAACAGTTTTATATATATATATTATATATATATATATATATATATATATATATATATATATATATATATATATATATATATATATATATATATATATATATATATAGGGGAGGGTTAATGTGAGATCAACCTTAAAGTTGTAAAAATAAGATCTAATCTAAATAACCATTAAAACCATTTTACAAATAACCATATTAGCAGTAATACACAAAAAATAAAGTATTAATACGAATTAACATTTTAGCAACTAATAACCAACTGATACATGAGTTTGTATTTGTGATACACAACTATAAATTTACATGTCGAATCAAAGTGTATCACCTTAACATGATACATTACATGTCGAATCAAAGTGTATCACATTTGCTTCGTCAATTTAAAAAATGAAAACAATCGGAACTTTAATAATTTTAGTTGTAATCAATAAAAAACTTTAATTTTATTTTAATGATAGTGTCACTTGTCAGATTTTAATTGGATCTTATTTTTACAACTTTAAGTTTGATCTTATTTGATCTAGATTATATATATATATATATATATATATATATATATATATATATATATATATACACACATATGTGTGTGTATATACACATATACATATGTATATATACATACATATATGTGTGTATATATATATATATATATATATATATATATATATATATATATATACATATGTATATGTGTATACACACACACACACACACACACATATATATATATATATATATATATATATATATATATATATATATATATATATATATATATATATATATATATATATATATATGGGCATGACCCTTTAATCTCTCAGTGCAAAGTTTCTGAAGGGTTGGATTGTATCTTTTGAAATGACTATATAAGCAACATAACTGGTTAGATTAGTGTATAGGGTGTGCTAGAAAGGTATCTAAGGGACTCAATGTCTTTTTCTCTTTCCTGCTGGAAGCACCAGCCCACTCACTTCAGCAAAAGCAAAAAAAAATTTCATACGGGACTTAAGTCCCAAAACAAAATAGAGAGAGGGTGTTTGATTTTGAGGAGATTGAATGTTTATTATTGGTTATTGTGGGTGGTTGTGTGTGTGAATTTGTTGCAGTAGTTATGGAAAAGTTAAATGAAAATATTTTAAAAAAAGAAAAAGCTGATTCAGAGCTGATGTGGCCAAAGGAAACCACTCACCACACTCTCCACCCTTGTGATAAATTCTCTAATTTTATCATAACCCTCTCTCTCTATCTCTCTTTAATCATTCGATTAGATCTTCTTGATATGCTGATTTCTTGTATTCATTGTTTCAAGTTATTATCATTTTGATAATAATCTTTTGTGCATTCAAACATTGTATATTGTTTAGTTGATAATTCTGCCGATTAAATCGTTTACTAGTTGATTCTTGATATTGTTTGTGTTTTAGTTTATGTTTTAATACCATCTGTGTTCCTGTATATTAATTGAAAAAACCTTGAAAATGCTTTAGTGGAGATGTTCTAATGGATAATGCAAATGAAAAAACGATTACTATATGTAGAAACTATGAAAGCATTAACTTGTGTTCACACAGTAAAAGCTACTAGCTTTAATTTTTTAGCTTAACTTAATTAGTTGGTGGGCATTATAGGGAACTACCCATATTAACCTAATTTCAAATAAAAATGATTATGATGAGCAATCATATGCAATTTAAACGAGCCAAATATGCAACAAAACTGTACAAACCTAGAGGACTTCCAAGTAACTCATCACAAATCTGAACAAGTGAGTGTGAAGTAGAGGATGACATTTTTGCTCTAAAAAAATAATAAATAATAAATAAATAAAGTGGAATATGCCCTTTATCGGCTCTGGTCCCGGCCTCACTCACCAAGAAAAGATAATGACAGAAAAAAAAGGTTACAAAATGTTGTAAAAAAAGTCAACCTTGCATAAATATACATGCATAACGTGCATATATAATGCCGATTTCCAGTGCAAAAATGGAAGCAACCATAATAAACTTTTTGTGTTTTTTCTAAATTATGCTAAAAAACGAATAGGGAGAGTTACATCACTATACACATCAAGAAACTTTATGGTACTAAATTTTCATTTAAAAGATGTTATTATAAAGAGGTTACGAAGTCTTATTTCTTTTCTTTATTGAAAAATAACATAACAATAATAAACTTGTACACCTCATACGCCCACAACATTGCAGAAATACACATACAATATTCATGATGCTAAAGATAGGAATTTGTACTTGAGTTTTTTATTCGACTAGGTCGGTCAACAACACATGCAAGTGGCCTTTTTTTTATTAGAGTGTGATCTACTCTACTGAAAGGATTTTTTTATGTATTCTGTAAAAACTGATAAAAAACGAGCTTCGGGCAGTAATTGCATATATGATAAAATCGTGAAGAGTATCAATGGAGGGTCTGTGTATATGAAGATCAAGTTTGTAAATCATAGACTAAATTCAATTCGATACTTTAGAATCACGGATATCATGATTGATAGATTAACGAGGGTTTGCGTATATTGTACTGTAAATCAGTGACAATAAATTCATAGCTTAAGAACATGCAACGGTTATCGGCCTTAAGATTATGAATACTCCTAACGCTATTGATCATTACTTTGACGCGCTAATTAAGACTAGTTTGGGAACAACATAAAATCTTTGCAGCCATGTTTGCTTTGATGCTAAACCTTCGATAAAGATACTACTGGCGAGCTCCTTTCTAGTTTCTGGATATATATGATCCAGTTCTTGCTTGTTCTTTCTTGTTCGATGTTGTAACAGCTTGTAGATGTTGGTATTTTAGTGTAAAATAGATTGAGTTTAATATGCATATAAGGGTCGACACTTATATGAATATTAACTGGACTAACGGGGGTTTCAAGGTGGGGGTTCGGGGGCAACGCCCCTGAGAGAAGCAGGGTCCAAGGGGCGGCAGCCCCTGGCAGCTTGAAACCTTGAAACTGAGGGACTAAATTTGACAGCTTGAAACCTTGAAACTGCCAAAAGGCAGTTAACCCTAAAACCCGTTTTCATCAAACATAATGATACAGAAAACGATCCTGATATATAGAAACATAACAACATACACAAACTTGAATCAATTAGATTTTATCCGGTCGTTAATTGGTATCCACTCCAATTTAATCGATCTGAAAGCGTTCATACTCGTGACTTCTAATTGCTATCAGGATACCCTATTACCCCACATACGACACATAAACAACAAAGATCGATTAAATTCATAACAAGATGGCAGGAGAATCTGTACGAGATATGACATCTAAGTTTGTGAAGTTAGCCAAATTCGAAGGGCAGGATTTTCGAAGATGGCAGAAGAAGATGCAATTCTTGTTAACCACCATGAAGGTTGTGTACGTTTTGACGACACCAGCACCGGAGGAAGTGGAGGGTGAAACCATTGATCAAATCAGAAAACGCAACAAGTTCTGGAATGATGACTTCATATGTCGAGGAACAATTTTAAACGGTATGTGTGACACTCTTTTTGATATTTATCAAAACGTAGAATCTGCAAAAGAGTTATGGGAAACGCTTCAAGCCAAGTACATGGCTGAAGATTCATCCAGTAAGAAATTCTTGGTTAGTGATTTCATGAATTACAAAATGATAGATGGTCGTTCCGTTATGGAATAATACAATGAGTGTCTTAGTATACTTGGTCGCTTTACCCAACATGGTTTAAAAATGGATGAATCCATTGCGACGGCATCTATTATTGACAAACTTCCGCCTTCTTGGAAGGATTTCAAAACTACTTTGAAACATAAGAAGGAAGAATACAATTTGGTTGAGTTGGGAAGTACTTATTAGTATTGAGGAAGGGTGTAGACGTATGGAGAAAACATGGGTGAATGAAAAATACAAGGATATTGGCGGTTCAAATGTCAATATGGTTGAAGAAACTAATAATAGTTTCAAAAAGGGTTCGGATTCTAAGAACAAGAAACGAAAGTTTCAAGGTAACGATTACAAAAAGGGAAATGTAAAGAAAGCAAAACAGTCCAACGATGGGGGCTGTTGGAAATGTGGGAAATCTGGACATTTCAAACGTGATTGCCGTAGTGGAAAAGGCAAAAACGAGGCTGGTACTAGTGGTGGATCCAAAGGAGATCCGAAACAAGCAGGTACAATATTAACAATTAATTATAATTCGGATTTGAATTATGTATCATGAATTTGTGAATCATTCTATGTACAGGATGATGATATTGCTTGGTGGTATGATTTTGGTGCGACGTGTCATGTGTGCAAGGACCGAAGATGGTTCAAGGAACTTGCAACTATTAATGATGGACGTGTTTTAACTATGGGAAATGTCGCAACAGAACCAATACTTGGAATTGGACTAGTAGATTTAACTTTTACTTCTGGTAAAACAATTTCGTTGTGTAATGTATTGTATGTGCCCGGTATTCGGAAAAACTTGTTGTCCGGTGTATTATTAAATAATTGTGGGTACAAACAAGTGTTAGAATCCGACAAGTATATCTTGTCAAAACATGGTTCTTTTGTTGGATTTGGTTATTTGTGTAATGGAATGATTATGCTTAATTTAGATATGCCTTCTACTTTTAATTCGATTTGTATGGTTAATTCTATATCTAGTGTTAAACTTAGTAACACGGAATTATGGCATGCTAGACTAGGACATGTTCATTATAAAAGAATGAAAGAGATGTCTAAAATGAGTATGATTCCATCTATTGAGTTGGACCATAATAAGTGTAAAACTTGCATGTTAACTAAGATTACTAGAAAACCATTTAAAAATGCAAATCGTGAATCCAAACTGTTAGACCTTATTCATAGTGATCTATGTGATTTGCATGCTACACCATCTCTAGGAAATAAGAAATATGTCATAACTTTCATTGATGATGCATCACGTTATTGCTATATATATTTATTGCATTCAAAGGATGAAGCTCTTGATAAATTTCGTATTTATAAACAAGAGGTAGAGTTCATCAAAAGGATTTGGTAAAAATCTTGCGTACCGATCGTGGAAGGGAGTATTATGATCCGGTATATTTCCAATCTACCGGAATAATACACCAAACAACGGCTCCATACACACCACAACAAAATGGTGTGGCTGAAAGAAAGAATAGGACATTGAAAGAAATGGTGAATTCAATGTTATCTTATTCGGGGTTAAGTGAAGGATTTTGGGGAGAAGCCATGTTAACGGCTTGTTATTTGCTGAACCGTATCCCCGGTAAAAGCAATAAGAAAACTCCTTATGAACTTTGGCATAAAAAAGCACCAAACTTGAGTTTTCTCAAAGTTTGGGGATGTAGGGCTGTTGTTAGGCTCACTGAACCTAAAAGGAAAACTTTAGGTGAAAGAGGTATAGATTGCATATTCATTGGGTATGCTGAAAACTCATATGCATATAGGTTTTATGTATTAGAACCTAATGAGTATGTTTCTGTGAATTCTGTGATAGAATCACAAGATTCAATCTTTGATGAAGAAAGATTCACATCTATACCTAGGCCAAGGGACATGATTCATAGTTCTAAGGAACCGGTTAATACCGAAGATGTTCCATCGACTAGCACTGAACCAAGAAAGGGTACACGAGTAAGAAAAACCAAAACTTTTGGTGATGATTTTCAACTTTACTTAGTTGAAGGATCAAGGAATGAAATTAATTATCAATATCAATATTGTTTTAATATTGATAAGGATCCATTGACATATAGTGAAGCAATGGCTTCAAGGGATGTTGCTTTTTGGAAAGAAGCAGTCCAAGATGAGATGAATTCTATCTTGCAAAACGAAGTTTGGAAATTGGCTGATTTACCTCCTGGTTGTAAACCATTAGGAAGTAAATGGATCTTCAAGAGGAAGATGAAAGTAGATGGTACTATTGATAAGTATAAAGCCAGGTTGGTAATCCAAGGCTTTAGACAAAAAGAGGGTATTGATTATTTCGATACATATGCTCCGGTTGCTAGGATATCTACTATTAGATTGTTATTAGCATTAGCTGCTATACACAATCTTGTAATTCACCAAATGGATGTGAAAACTGCATTCTTGAATGGTGAATTAGATGAAGAGATTTATATGAAACAACCTGAAGGGTTTGTTATGCCTGGACATGAACACAAGGTATGTAAGTTGGTTAAATCTCTTTATGGGTTAAAACAAGCACCTAAACAATGGCATCAAAAATTTGATGAAATTGTGTTGTCAAGTGGTTTTGTTTTAAATCAAGCTGACAAATGTGTTTATAGTAAATTTGATGATTCTAAGAATGGAGTCATTATATGCTTATATGTAGATGACATGTTGATCTTTGGTACAAACCAAGATCAAGTAGATGAGACAAAGGAATTCTTGTCATCTAAATTTGCTATGAAAGACATGGGGGAGGCGGAAGTGATCTTAGGTATTAAGATCATACGTGAAAACAAGGGTATTTCAATTTCTCAATCTCATTATATTAAGAAGATCTTGAATAAGTTTGACTTTAAGAATTATTCTCCCACAAGTACTCCCATGGATCCGCAACTTAAGCTATTACCTAATAAAGGTAAAGCGGTGTCTCAACTTGAATACTCGAAAAGGATTGGATCCTTAATGTATGCTATGATAAGTACTAGGCCGGATATTGCTTATGCAGTTGGAAAGCTTAGTAGGTTTCCTAGCAATCCTAGTACATTTCATTGGCGAACTTTGGATCGAGTATTTCAGTACTTGAAAGGAACAGTTGATTATAAGTTAACTTACATTGGGTTTCCTTCAGTAATTGAGGGTTTTAGCGATGCAAGTTGGATATCCAATAAAGAAGATCATTCTTCTACATCTGGATGGGTGTTCCTTCTTGGGGGAGGTGCCATTAGTTGGGCATCAAAGAAACAGACTTGCATAACAAACTCAACTATGGAATCCGAGTTTGTTGCTTTGGCGGCAGCTGGTAATGAGGCTGAATGGTTAAGGAATTTGATTTATGAAATTCCGTTGTGGCCAAAGCCGATTTCTTCTATTTCTATCAGGTGTGATAGTCAAGCTACTTTGGCTAAGGCTTATAGTCAAGTGTATAATGGCAAGTCAAGACACTTAGGTGTAAGACACAGCATGGTTCATGAGCTCATAATGCATGGTGTCATATCCGTTGAGTGGATTGCAACTCATCGGAATTTAGCTGATCATTTAACCAAAGGGTTATGTAGAGATCTCGTGAAAGGATCAGCTGTGGGATTGGGGTTAAAGTCCATATAAAAGCTCTCATGTTAAGATACCCAATTCCCACCTAATATGACGTTAGGTGCTGAATTTTGAATGTGGAAAGCTTAATATCTAGAGTTTGGAACACAACATTAAATTATCCCAAAGGTATGTGTTCGGTTCTGCAAGATAAAGAAGGTTGAAGTGTTCTTCTTAATAGTTCTTTTGAAAAATTGCATTTGCAGGTGCGAGATTAAAAGAACTACCTATATGAGTACGAAGTTTAGCTGCTTCAAGAAGTTGGGACTTGGCTTCGATGTACTCAAGAAAGGATAGGGACATAGGCTAGTAAAATAATGTGTCAAATAAGAAATTGTGTATGTAAAACTAATGTGTATATTATCTTCATGTATTCAATAGTGATATTACAAGGTTCAATCTTTCGGGAAACCTTGATATCCGAATATTTGGAATGTGTAATATACTAATATGAAATTCAATCGTCTCGACATTTCATTTATGCATTAGTTTGATTGTTTGCTGTGAACTAGTTAGCTAATTTATGATTACACTAAAATGGGGGAGGTTTGTTGGTATTTTAGTGTAAAATAGATTGAGTTTAATATACATATAAGGGTCGACACTTATATGAATATTAACTGGACTAACGGGGGTTTCAAGGGGGCGGTAGCCCCCTTGGTGGGGGTTCGGGGGCAACGCCCCTGAGAGAAGCAGGGTCCAAGGGGCGGCAGCCCCTGGCAGCTTGAAACCTTGAAACTGAGGGACTAAATTTGACAGCTTGAAACCTTGAAACTGCCAAAAGGCAGTTAACCCTAAAACCCGTTTTCATCAAACATAAGGATACAGAAAACGATCCTGATATACAGAAACATAACAACATACACAAACTTGAATCAATTAGATTTTATCCGGTCATTAATTGGTATCCACTCCAATTTAATCGATCTGAAAGCGTTCATACTCGTGACTTCTAATTGCTATCAGGATACCCTATTACCCCACATACGACACATAAACAATAGTAGATTCTTTATTTCCTCGGTTGATCGTTGCTAGTTGTAATAAAGGCTATGTTAAAAGAACAATATTGTCCATTACTATTTTCTTTTAACTACGTTTCTGACATTTTGGCCGACTAACTCATAGGGATTGAACCTACCGCCACACAAGGTCAAACCGGGTAAATCCCTACATTCTTTTAAGATATTGTCATATTGGTGTGACTAGTTAGAGCCAAAGATTGAACATAAGCTTATCGATCTATAGAGCTATCTCAAAATCACCTATTTCTTCATAAACAATGCCAGAAAAATGTCTTCTTTCATCATTTTTAGCTTTCTACTACTTTCTTATTGTCTTGTAGTATTGTATGGAAAGTAATATACAAGAAAGTTAATACGTCTCATAACACGTGTTTTGGCATGTGCAAAGTACTCCGATTCATAGACAAAATGAGTTTTTATTTATTTATTTATTTTTGTTCTCTTTCTTTCTTTCATCATCATCATCATCATCAAACATAAATACTGTGTTTTTGAGTTTTGTTATTAAAAAAAAGTTAAAGAAATGTAAAAAAAATTTCCCCTCAAAATTGAGATGAAACACTTTACTTTAACAATCAACAAAATCACACTAACTTTCATTCTATTTACTTTTTTTATTCCTCTTTAAATGATACTCAAGAACACAACTTTTTCTGTTTCCTTTACATTTTTTTTCCTTTTTTAACTCTAACTCGAGAACACAGAGTAAATTAATTTATTTTAACATCATTTGATCAATATGATATAGTTTTAAGCATTTTAAATAATGTGTAGTTTTGAAATGATTTATATCTAACTTTGGGTATATAATTATAACCATATAAGACAGCCACTTACTCGATCACCTTTTTTTAGGTTTATTGCATCATGCATGCTAGACTATATGGGCTGGAATTTGGGTCACGTTCAGGTTAAAGTGTTCTAGTTGTCTGGTTCTTATGTTCACTTATTCCACTTTTTTACTTTAGTTAATCAAGTTAAAACGTTAAAGCATAATCCAGGAATTTGAATTAGCAAGTTATTTATATCAACTAGCTCAGTTATGACTTACTAGTCGAAATATAAGCAGAGGCAGGGCGGATCCAGAACTTCAATTCATCGGGTGCACAATTTTCTTTATGAGTATAAAGAAAATAAAATTGAAGAAGAAATATATTTTTTGACATATAAGTGAACTAACTAAACTAAACATGTAATTATGAGAAACAAAATTTCAGGATAAGATAGAGAAATTATGATTTTTAACAAAAATTTACAACAAACTTATATTAAATTCTCGTGAATCAATGAAAACCCCTTTACGTTTGCTTTTGAGTATAACAAAATGTATTACTCCCTATATGATAAAAGCCAGAATTGCATTACCTTTTTGGGTAAAAGGGGATCATCCTGGTAAATATATTACCCCAAAAAATATTTAAGTAGAACGGATGAGAGTGAATCTCTCATCTCGGCATGTTATATGGGCATAAAACAATACCTATTGTGCAATAACCAAAACAATACATAAGAAAGAAATGCCCCTATTATGACCTCTAAAAAAAAAAAAAAAAAAAAAAAAAAAAAAAAAAAAAAAAAAAACTAACTTCCTACGACGACCTTGAAGCTTGATATCATAGAGGTTACAAAAGGCATCCATTTGCCGTGGTAAATCGTAGACCTGATCTGCATAGTAATTATAATAATCGTCAAGCTCATGACCGTCGCCTGTAGATGTGAGAAACTTGGCCATAGGATTATCTGGCTCAATCGCATCCTCATCATCACTTTCAGAAACTACCACATCCCCCAGTTTAGAAAATAGGTTACCCACCTTGGTAGAATAAATATACGGAGAAGAAGAAGAAGAACTAGGCTTAGAAGCCGCAATCTGCCCTTCTCTCTCAACTCACTCACAAGCTAATCTTGTGACTCCTTTCCAGTCATTTGAAACCCATCCACCTTTTTAAGAAGATTACCATTATGATCAACAAGAGTAGCTTTCCCATCAATATTAAGCTTTTCAATCATCCCAATTTTCTCAACAATAGGAGTAGTACAAGGAATACCATTCTCATCAGTATCTTCCATATCAAGAGCTGCAAATGGGTTTAATGTATCAGGTATCAACAGTCGTCCCACTTGTACTTGCCTCTTTAGCGATTTTCTCCTTTGTAGCAACCGCCTTCTCCGACATAGGTACATACACCTGCTTAGGTTTGGAAGGGATAAACTTAGCTCATTTACCCACATCAATACCCTGAAACGTCTTTTTCTGAGGCATTTGAATCCCATCCTTCTTACCTTTGTCCTTCCGATATTGAACCTCGGTAAAACCTTCTTCGTCCTTATCCAAAATAGTAGAAACATTGGCAGTTTTACATTATTATCGCTATGGATAGAAGGCTCTCTGGGTTCGGACACCATTATTTTAGGATTCACACACCCTTTGACATCAACCATTCCTTTTTACTTTTCTGAACCTATAGGCTGCACATTATCCAAACCCATAAACATAGTTTTTTTTTTTTTTTTTTTTTTTTTTTTAATTATTTTATCATTTTTTTTAACCATCTTTATTTCATGAAGCACCACAACAATCATGAAACACCATCAAAAATCATGTGCATTAACCCATTTTAGATATCGATCTTGGTAAATATAACATAAAACCCACTTATGTACCCAACCTCCACCCTAAAATATTCCTATCCGGCAGTAATGGTGATTTGACATGTGACGGAGCCGCTGGTGGTTCACTAAGTGGGGTTTTGGATCTTGAGTTACAAAACCCATTTTCAAAAAAAAAAAAAAAAAAAAAAAAAAAAAAAAAAAGGGGCGGGGGGGGGGGGGGGGGGGGGGGGGGGGGGGGGGGATCTTGTAACTACATGTATTAAATCCATACACCACCCTCTTCAGCATTTTTAGTGACCGGAGGTTTGATGGTGGTGAGGGGGACATAGGTACAATGGTATCTCGAAAACACTCTTCTTCACAACTGGTGGTGGCCTTAGGTACGATGGTGGTTGTAGTAGTGATGTTTAGCCGAAGGTGTGGCGACCGGAGGGATGATGGATATATTAATAGTAGTGATAGATAAGTTTGGAGAAAATGAAAAAGAAAATATGTGTTAAAATAAAAGAAAAAAAAAATTATTTTACAAGTACAACAACTTTTAATGTCATTTATGTTTTGAAAGCATAAATACAAATGAGGCCCTTTGATGGTGTAGAAACCACATAACGCTTTTAGAATAAAGTCAATAAACGAGGTCGCATTCTCCAAGTCATCTAAAGAGTCAGTGGTGGTCCAGTGGACCATGAACCGTCCTTGTGTTATAAACATTTTTTTATATGTTTTTCTTTGTCTATTAATATCATCACGTGTTTTCAATGACAAAATTATCACCAATGTGTTTTGTACCGTGCGTATACATAGCCACCCTCTCTCGTGTCCAATTTATGGGAACACCAACTTGTTTATTATTTTTCCCTATATAAACTAGTAATATTTCTCTAACTATATCTGCTATATATTCACATTAACTTCTCTGACATGTCTCTCAAAAACAAAATGGAAATTATCAAGGACGATGGTTCTTCTTCAACTTCTTCATCGTCATCATCTCAAACCGAAACATGTGCTAAGAACCTACCGAAGCGAAAGGCTGGGAGGAAGAAGTTTAAGGAAACGAGACATCCGGTGTATAGAGGTGTTAGGTTAAGAAACGGGTCCAAATGGGTGTGTGAAGTTCGTGAGCCTAGCAAAAAAACTAGAATATGGTTGGGAACATTCCCAACTCCTGAAATGGCTGCTAGGGCTTATGATGCAGCAACCCTAACCTTACGTGGTGATGAGGCACCACTTAACTTTTCTGACTCGGCCCGTCTGATCAGACGGGCCAAGTCTTGTTCTGTTCGTGATATTCAAGATGCTGCTTTAGAAGCATCTCTTGCTTTTAGGCCACAACATACTAATGAAATGTCATCTACATCGTCGCCTATTATAAAAGCAGAAGGCGATGATAAGATGGTGTTGGATACGGGATTTGTGGATGAAGAGGCGTTATTTAATACGCCAGTGTTTTATAATAACTTGGCCGAGGGCTTGGTTATTACACCACCAGGTATGAAAAAAGGGTTTGATTGGAATGATGATATTGAACCTAATATTGATTTGAATTTGTGGAGGTACTAGTTTAAGCTAGTATATACTCGTTGAGCTAAATCGGCTACAAATCATTGGTTTGTGTGCATGGCTGATCTACACGTACGTTAAATACACGAAGGAGATACTTTGCCAAAATTTAATTAATTAGAACAATTTTTTCAAAAAAGTTACACGGGATTATGATGTTATTGTGGCTAATTCCATTGGCTACGACTACTATATATGTAAAAATGTTTCATAGATCTGCAACTGCTGGAATTGAGAATTATAACCATTCTCATAAGTTGATAGGTTTCGTCACGAAATTAATATAGTTGATTTTTTCATGTATGCTGTAATTCCTAGAATCCATTAATCGGAGGGTTTGTTGATTTATTTACTTTTAATGGTCATAGTAATCTTATGTGTTGACGTGTTATCGTTTAAACATTTCTAGTAGCTATATGAAACAACAAACTCAGAGAAAAAAGAAATACAAAGTAATGAACAAAGTCACATAACACTGGATTGCGCTATATAATTAATACCAACGCAAAAATTAGTGACTACTGATTGGTATTTTTGACTATATAACTGAGTGTATGTCTAATAAAGAATCATCTCATTTACGGGTGTTAATGAATCGAGCTTTTAGCGAGCTACTCGAACCCGAGCTCGTTTAGTTTGAGTCGAGCTTGATAATTTTCGATCTAGAATCGAGCTCAAACAAAATGTAGAGCTCGAATAATTTTACGAGTCGAGCTTTTAAAAGTAATATCTAGCTTGGCTTGTTCGAAATCTCGTTTAGTTACTCAATCTAAACGAGTCGAACGAGTTAATCGAGCAGAAGATATAGTTTCAAAATTTTTTTATTGTAAAATTTTAATTACTCTTAGTATTATAGGTTAAACTTAAAACAAAAACTAACGATGCGTTAACTTTCAGTTACATCAAAGATCTACACTTTATGATATAATCTAGTAAACTTGGGTTTTCGTTTTTATAAAACTCGCAGTATCTTCCTTTTGTTATGTGAAATGTTTTTTTTCTTTTTTTTTTTTTTTTTTTTTTTTTTTTTTTTTTTTTTCCTTTCTTTTCTTTTTTTGTTTCAAGCTTACAAACATTACATATGTTGTTAATATACATGGATAATTTAGCCTTAATTACTTTTAGTTATGTAGTAAATAAATTGTTACTCATATTCATTCGGCATGTAATTGTTAACATTAATTTTATGCTAGTTAAGGTTTTTTTTTTTTTTTTTTTTTTTTTTTTTTTTTTTTTTTTTTTTTTTGTAAAAAAGAGCTCACCCTGGTAAAATATATTATGCCAAAAACGTTTAAGTATAACGGATGGGAGTAAATCTCTCATCTCGGCCAGTTACATGGGCAACAAACAAGCACCTAAAATGCATCAACCAAATCACTACATTAGAAAGACATGCCAATCTTATGACCTACCTAACAATATAATTACTCCCTACCACGACCTCGGAGCTTGATATCATACTGGTCATAGAAATCATCTAAGTGCCCTTGTAAATCATAGACTTGAGCCGCATAATCATGAGAGAAGTAATCCTCAAGCTCGTAACCGCCGCCTGTTGATGCAAGATACTTAGCCATAGGGTTGTCAAGCTCAAAAACCTCATCATCATCACTATCAGAACAAACCAATATGTTTTTTTTTTTTATCAAAACTTCATCCTCATACTTAGCCATGCTAGTTAAGTCTTTTATAAAGAAATAACCAATATGTTTAATAACCCTTTATCAAATATATAAATGATCGAAATCCAATCATAAACACTATAGTATTAAATAAGAATTACGAATTATTAGATGATTTGAACGACTCTCTCGTACATTGACAAATGGCTCGTGTGGTGTTGGGAGTTATATCGAGGTTTTTGTGACTATAAATACACATAAAATGTCTCTCATATGCGCATTTAAACATTTATTATATATATATATATATATATATATATATATATATATATATATATATATATATATATATATATATATATATATATATATATACTAGCAGGGTACCCGCGCGTTGCAGCGGCGGGTACTCTGAAATTAAATTTTTCAGTGAATCATGTATTTTAGTTTATTATGTTCTTTTTGAAAATAAATTTACAGATATCAAGAATTTCGTTTAGGCCGTGCCCGTCAGGCTTGAGCTTGTTTGGCCCGCAGGCTCAAGCCCATTTAGCCCGTTGCCCGTTCGGGGCTGAATATTTTTATAATGTGCTTTATTATTTGTATTAGTGACATTTACTGTAGGAATTGTGTTTAATTTGGTTGTACAATATGCTTGATAATTTGTATTTGTGATGTAAGGGGTGTTTTAATAATTGTATTAATTGTACTTATTGACCAATTAATTAATTGACTACATTCAATATCATTAATGTGGTGTTTTTTTAAATATATGCATTAAAGTGGTGTACATTATGCTTCTTATCTTGTAAGTCTGAAAATTATGTCCATTAAAGTGGTGTACATGCATCTTTCCTATTAAAGAAATGTTTTTGGTCTTAAGCATTTTAAGACTTATAAATATATATGTCCTAAATACATTATAAGGTAGTATAGATATCATATTTTTAATTAATAATTTATAATGATAATAGAAAATGCAACGATATAAAGTTTATATTTTAAAATTTTGTGTAGTAGTTGTATATTGCCTAGAAAAACGATAAAAAAGTATCTAATATTGAAAATGATAAAGAAAAATGAAAAGATATCGTCAAATGATAAGAAAAATGAAAAGATATCGTCGGTATAAACAAAGGTCTATTTCATTTTTCATAAGCGAACTAAATCTACTTGAAATTATGAAAAATATGAATATGATTATAATACACTATTGTGCTTTAAATGTAAATTAGTTTTATTAAAAGTTATATAAACTTTTGTTTCAGCGTTGGAACAATTTATTAATTGTAAACGAGGTTTCGAGCACGAGTTTGTGTTAATAAACGATCCTATCAAGCTCTATCTTTTATATGAGCATTTTAAGTTTGAAAATTAGCTTGTTGTAGGATTAAAAAAAAAAAAAGTTAAAAATTTTAAACTAGCTTTGAGCTCGAGCTCGAACAACAAAAAATATTCGAATTCAAGCTCGAGCCAATTAATAGAAGTTTATTCGAGCTCGAGCCGACTAATAATTAAATGAGCCTAACTCATTTAGGCCAAAATTAGAGTCGACTCAGATCGTTAACAACCCTAATCTCATTCATAATTATTTATTTATTTATTTATTTATTTAGTTATTTTTTGATATTCATGGGTTTCCTACTCGACATTGCGAACCGACTAATCCCACGACGACTACCCTTTTTGAATAGCCCGGAGTCGACGCAGGTGAACCTCCGTTTAAAACCCTATTATATAATTTGAGATAACAAACATTAATATCACATTACATTGTTCACCAATATATATTTAATGAATGGTCTTTATGGTCATGTTTGGCAATAAGTTTCTAGAAGCGTTTAAGAGCGATAAGCGATAAACATTTGATTGTTTGGCAACACCTCAACAAGCGTTTGAAACTTGACCAACTGCTCCAATCTTAAATGTTACTTGAAGAAGCGACAAACGATAAACATTTGCTTGTTTTACACTTTATAATTACAGTTACTGGTACATTACCAAACATGTTTTTAAAACAAACATCTACTGCTAAGTGCTAACTGCTACTGTTACAGCTTACAGCTTACTGCTATTGCTACATGTCGCAAACAGCCATAACTTTTATTGGATCATCTTATTTTTGGCTTAGATGACATCTCAACTTACTGGTTATAGTCTATCAATGAAATAATGTGTATTATGTAATATGTGAAAAATTAGATAGGGTTGAATAGGGTTTTTTTTTTTTTTTTTTTTTTTTTTTTGTTTTTTTTTTAATAATTTTTTTTAAAACTTATTATGAACTAAGTATAGCAATATATATAAATAAACATAAGAAAATAAGTAAAGAAAAGAGAAAACCAAACACAATGATTTATAGTGGTTCGGTCATGAAACTTCTATTCGCCTTACTCCAATCCCTGAGTTTCCTAATTGAGAGTTCCATCACTAGTTCAACAAGCTCCCTTCTTTGCGGAGAAAACTTTACAACATCACATATAAGTTTACTGATACTAAGCTAAATATCGAGTCTTAACTAAGTAGAACCAACTTTTATTTTAAGGTTTTTTGAGGCTTAGATCACTAACATAACTCACTTTATTTTGATGTATAATGGTGATTACAACTTTGGAAAATCAAACAACAAAACACAAATGAATTAAAACTTCTTGCGTTTTTCCCTTGCTTGAGTTGATCACTACAAATGTATTGAAACTAGGTAATGATAAAGTTTTTATGTAAAAGATTAATTCAAAGAGTTATTCTTGAAATACGCTTGCAAGGGGTAGTTTTAATGCTGGCCGAATGGGTTCTTTAAATAGGAGAAGAATCTGTTCAAAGACTCATACGGATCCAAGAGACCCATTGTCTGTTTCCGATCCGTTGGTCACACTTTTTGAAATAAAGTTATGAGCATTTTGAGGTGTCTTTCAACGTTTGTTGGCTTTATTTCCAATTAAGTTTGCTGAGAAAAAGTTAAGAAAAAGCATAATCGATACATTCCTAAAATGTTAAACACTCAATCACCAAAATAGAAAACATTTGATGCTTTCTTCTTTTGTTTCGGAATATGAGTTTTCTAACTTGTGCCATTGAGGTATTGGTTTAGAAGCAATAATTAAACATAACTATTTATTAAATTAAATTCATTTCAATGTAAAATGATATTAAACTTGGTAAAAAAAAATTAGAAAGTAGTAATAATATTAACATGCCTTTACTTATGGTAATTTTAATACATTAAATGTTTTAAACATGTACCACTATAACACATTATAGAAAATCATTTTAGAAAATTACAAAAATTGTTGCTCCTTCTTACAATAAAAGATAATATTTGAATCATTTCTCTAATTAGAAGATTCTTGCTAGTTATCAAATTTATTTTATAAATCACGAGTAATGTTATTTAGACCTTATTTAGACCTAAAACACATGATTAAATATACACATATCTAATCCATAAATCATTTGTACAATTATATAATGTACTTTCTCTCTCCAAATATGCACTAATTAGTTTTTCAAATTAACGAATCAAATCATTAGGTATATAAGTAGGCATGATTATTAGGCACCACAATCATTTTTCATAAATAATTTTGATTTAAATGAGATTCCAAAAGAATCATACCAGTGTCTAATATGCATTTTATAAAAGATACAAGTGTTTAGATGTACATTAAAATAAGTGTTTTAGTGGGTATATATGCAATTCTCCCTTAAAATAATGCAAGTGTTTTTATAAAATAAATATACCTTTGTTCATTAAGCTAGTTTGCAAGTTCATATGAGTGATTTGTGATAAAAGATAACTTTTGTCTAAAACATGTTAACGTAAACTTTTACGTAATACGTTCTTATATTTGTCATATCAAGACGTAGAGATCTCGTTAACAATGAATAATGTTTTTATGCAAATATTTGTATTAACAATTTTTCCTTTATTTAATGATGACAAAATATAAATTCAAGTTAGCATAGAAGTAAAGTAATAATGTTTTAGAGTTGATTTTTAGCCTTTCTCTCCCTTTTTGTCGAAGGAAAAAAAAGGTTTGTACGTTGCTCCTCTTTGGCCCATTCTCCCCTTTGATGTGAGCATCCAAATGAATCGAGCTATGGTTACGAGCTACAAAAAGGGTTAGCACATACGCAAGAATAATATAGATAGCAAGTGAGATGAGTTTATAGATAGGCGAGAAATAAAACAAACATTAAATAAATGTTATTTCAACCAAATCGAATGAGTAATAGTTAAAGAAAAAAGATCCTAAAAAGTATGTCATTATACAACCAAATTGAACAAGAAAACTATGGGTCATTTTTGTGGACGGAGGCGGCTAAGTTGGTTATGTCATTACGGATGCCTGTGAGCATGAACTGGACTTTATCCTTGAAGTCCCTAAGCTCCTCCCTAGCATTGCGAATGTTTTTATGTCACACCCCGCCACGGCAGAAACGCGCGGGTGTAACTTCATGAATATCATCACAACACCTGGTGTTTACATAAAAAACAATTACATGCACATAAATAGAGCAACGTACCAACACACAGTATTGTAACAATACCCCAAGATAAAATAAATAACCAAAACAAAATCTAAAAGGTATCTTCAATAGATATGAAAGTACCAAACGGAAAACATAAATGTATCAAAACCAAATCCAAATAAAGTCAAATCCCAAAACATAAATAAAGTCTCCATATGCAACTAAGTCTCGCCTAATTGCTGCCCTCAACATTGGCCTTAGAATGCTCACCTGAAAATGATATTTAAAATGTCAACATAACGTTGGTGAGATTCATAGGTTTAAGACTCAAACACGATAGGCAACTAAAATCACTGTGATTATAAAATATAGCTGGACAAATAATTACAGTTATCATATAAGCTAAATATGTTCATAAACTAACCATCACACAAAAGGCAACCATCGGGCGGAACGTGCCCACCGATCCAAATTCACAATATCCGGGCCGGAACGTGACCCCCGCTCCAAATAATGGGTAATTAATACCCTCCGATCGGACCACACAGAATAAAAGTGAGTAGGAGTACTACTCTCCAATTAGGTCGTATATATGCACGAGCAACAGAGTAAGCACCCTCCCAATTGGACCACACAACATCACACAACATAACATTATCATTCACATATAGCATACATACAATAACATTATAAGTCCAAGCTCTTTGACACACACACATAATCACAGTAATTCAAACCATTTAAGACAAGCATAATTCCCATCCCAAGTTTAAAACAAAGTAAAAATATGGGACTATGAACTCACCTTAAACTCCACAGCTTTCACAAAAACAATTCACAATCTTTAGCACACAAAAATAATCCACATTACACAAGGTCAAGATAAAAGCTACAACCCATGTAATACACATATGATGGATGTCTAAGACTCATATGACCCACCATGGATCTCCTAGACACCATACTAACCCCACCATAATCTAACACTCACTAAATCCCTTACACTCTTAAAATCAGAAAACGCAGAATTTTTGGGTACATTCGCCCACATGAAATCACGACAAATAAAGCTCAAAAACTCACAAAAAAATTTACCATGGTCTCTTATAAGCATACAAGTTAATCCCAGAATGCCATGGACCAATAACACACACAAGTACTCTAAAGAAAATCAAACTTGTCAACTACTCAAATTCGGATATGAACGCACACCAAAAAGTTTAAATTAACATAAAATACTTCCACAAGTTTTTATCGCGAATCCTTTTCGTAATAGTCTATTATAACATAATACTTAACTATTCCAGAAGGGCTAGTCAAAATACCATTTTTACAACCACAACTCACCCTCAAACTTTTACCCAAATTCTGTCCCGGTTTGACAGCTTTGACACCTTAACAAAGAAAAATCAAAAGACCAACTTCCCGACCTTGAAATCAATCGTGGCTGGACTTTTTGGAAATCTCTTTCATTAAACTTAAATTTAGACCTAAAATTCGTGACTTAACTCTTCACCATCTATTATTTACACTCATATATTTACAGCCATAATTTTCTGTCCAACCCTAACACATAATCTAACGTGTTTTACACTCAATTCCCTTAACCAATTACCATACTATCATCAACTAATGATCCTAACATGTTTTACTTCATTAATTTACAGAAGTATATAAACCCTAGATTCCATCATAATCAATATTACATGAATCATAACAATAATTAATTAATTATATGAAAACTAGTATTAAAAATATACATTGATCTTGGTTTTAGCTTCAAAATCAAAACCCTAAATTTTTCTCTGATTTCCCCCTCCTTGGTCGACCGTACATTCAAGAAAAAGGGGTTGTGAGGTTTTAATTTTGTATTTATAATTATTTTGGATAACCCTTAAGGCTTAGAGTTGTATTTGGTATCAAATTTGGTTTCCTTTTCCCACCTAATCCATATATTCGGTCGCCCCTTTTAATTATATTTATTTTTTTATTAAATTTATTTATTACACTCAAAACCTCATACTTTTCATATTTTATGTATTCTCATATCAAAAGCTAACATCTTTCGCGATAAACCTTAATTTTACGACAAAGCGGAAAATATCTATTTTCAAAATAAAGTTTCTAAAAATAGAATTTCACACACTCTATAAACATTTCTCACAAAAACAACCTTCCCGTAACTCACTAACGCTCAAATACTTGAACGAAGACTCGTTACGCAAAACCTCAAAACACCAAATATGCACAAGTCATTTCTACACCACATGGGTGATCAAAATGAACTTTCTCAAAACCAACATCTCCAAAAAAATCACAATGACAACAACAACGCAAAATGGATTTAGTGCTAACTCAAATACTAATCACACAATAACACACAATAACACACATATACCCATATATCTACCCAAAGCATACCAAACAAAGTTAGATAACTCAAGGCTATAGGTCTAACTAACCTGTTAAAATCACAGTTGTTACATCATCCCCCACTTAGGGAAAGCTCGTCCCGAGATTTAACAGCTCGTATCATCAGACTTCTCAGCAAACAACTTAGGATACTTAGCTCTCATTTGATCCTCACGCTCCCAAGTATACTCAGAATCACGCTTGTAATTCCATCGTACCTTTACCAATGCAATCTTACTACGCTTCATACTCTTAACTCCTCGGTCCATAATCTCAACAGGTTCTTCCACAAAGTGAAGTGTTTTGTTAACCTTAATCTCATCTAATGGCACATGCAAACTAGCATCTGCCAAACATTTCTTCAAATTAGAAACGTGAAACGTATCATGCACACCACTTAGTTCCTCAGGCAATCTCAAACGATATGCCACAAGTCCAATCCTCTTCGTAATCTCAAATGGCCCAACATATCTAGGTGCTAACTTGCCTTTCTTGCCGAAACGCACAACACCCTTCCATGGTGACACCTTCAGCATCACAAAATCCCCAACACTAAACTCCAAAGGTTTGCGGCGATTATCCGCATAACTCTTTTGACGATCTCTCGCAGCCTTAACTCTTTCTTTAATCCGAAAGACCATATCCGTAGTCTCTTGTACCAATTCAGGTCTAATTAACTGACTCGTCCCAACCTCTGCCCATAACACCGGTGATCTACACTTCCTTCCATACAACATCTCAAACGGTGCACATCTAATGCTTGAATGATAGCTGTTATTATAGGAAAACTCAGCCAAAGGCAAATGAGTATCCCAGCTTCCTCCAAAATCAATAGCACATGCACGAAGCAAATCCTCCAAAGTCTGACTCGTTCGCTCACTTTGCTCATCGGTCTGTGGATGATAAACAGTACTCATATCCAACCGTGTATTCAAAGCCTTTTGCAACGACTGCCAGAATCGCGAAGTGAACCTACTATCCCGATCTGAAATGATAGACACAGGCACACCATGCCTTGCCACAATCTCATTAATATAGATCCTTGCCAACTTCTCCATCTTGTAATCCTCACGAATGGCCAGAAAATGTGCAGACTTCGTCAATCTGTACACAATGACCCATATCGTGTCATGTCCATTACTTGTGCGAGGCAATTTAGTAATGAAATCCATAGTTATATTATCCCACTTCCACTCAGGAATCGGCGGCTGCTGCAACAATCCAGAGGGCTTCTGATGTTCAGCCTTAACCTTCAAACAAGTTTAACATTAACTAACATGCTCAGCTATCTCCCTCTTCATTCCCGGCCACCAATAAGCATCTCTAAGATCATAGTACATCTTATCAGACCCTGGATGAATCAAGTATCTCGTCTTATGAGCCTCATCCATGATTACCTTTCTCACATCTCCCACAAGTGGAACCCATATTTTATCTAAGAAATATAGTCCACCATCTTCCTTTCTTTCCATCTGCTGATCTAAACCACGCAACATTTCAGCCACAAAGTTCTCATCCTTGAGAGCCTCTTCTTGTGCTGCCAATATCTTACTCTTAATTCCCGACTGCAATGTTATGCTCATAGCTCGCACACGTCTTGGCTTAATTCTTTCTTTTCTACTCAACGCATCAGCCACCACATCCGTTTTTCAAGGATGATAACGAATGTCGCAGTCATAGTCACTTAACAGCTCCATCCATCTTCTTTGACGCATATTCAACTCCTTCTGATTAAAAATATGCTGAAGACTCTTATGGTCGGTATAGACTGTACTCTTCGTACCATACAAATAATGTCTCCAATTCTTGAGAGCAAATACCACCGCACCAAGCTCTAGATCATGAGTGGTATAATTTTTCTCATGAACCTTGAGTTGTCGGGATGCATAAGCTATCACCTTCCCCCTTTGCATTAACACACATCCAAAACCTTGATTCGACACATCACAATATACCACAAAATCATCTAGCCCGCCAGGTAACGTCAGAATAGGTGCATTACACAAACTATCCTTTAGTGTCTGAAAAGCCACTTCTTGCTCATCTCTCCACTCATACTTCTTATTCTTCTGAGTCAACATAGTGAGAGGCTTAGCAATCTTTGAAAAATTTGATATAAATCTCCTATAGTATCCTGCCAGTCAAGAGCGTATCTCAGAAGGTGTCGTAGGAGCCTTCCAATTCTTGACCGCTTCTATCTTGCTGGGATCTACGTGTATACCTTCACTATTCACTATATGACCAAGAAATTGCACCTCTTGCAGCCAAAACTCACATTTAGAGAACTTAGCGTACAATCTCTCACTCTCCAACAAGCGAAGTGGTGAGTGCTTATTCACTCACCTTTTCTAAGCCAAAATTGGACCAAATAAACCAAAAACTAACCAAAATTGCCAAAGAATGTGTGTTTTTGTGTTTGTGAATGTGCAGGAACGGATATTTAAGAAAAGGACGAAAAATCACGAGAAAATGACAAAACGAGCACGAGATTTGGAAAAGTTTCAATAAAGCCGGAGCCGGGGAAGCTTAGTGGTCAAAGTAAAGCTCATGTGGTCAAATGGAATCCTCAAATTGCAAGAAATTACAAGAATGACCCTTGGTCATAAGTTTGAAGAAGTTACACATATGGTCCCTCAACTTTCAAAGTTGTCACTTTTGGTCCTTATGAAGATATTTTGGAAATATGACAACTCAGCCCCTCATCATTCATGAAATGCCACAAATAACCCTTGGAATAATATTATGGAAGATTGGCAGTTTGGGTCCTCATATATTCAGATTTACACTTTTGGTCCCTTGGTTTAAATTGCAACATACAACCGGATCCACATCCTAGCCCAATGATAATACTACTTACACTTACCCAAGCCCAGAAACCAAACACAAGCCCACCACCACCACTTTTAATAATTCTATACCCAGTCAACCCGACCCAACCTTTTATTATTACCCGGTCAAACCACCCTCAGTCAAATTAACAATAAAAAAAATACCAAACGCGCCTTTATTGTGCATCTTCTTCGCCCAGAGTTACCCTGCTCTTATCTTTTTCACCTAAGATTCTTAGTACGAGGTTTACCTTCTAGAAACCATCTGACACGTTGTCAGATGGTGTCATAAACCCTCCTACATGGCAAAACAAAGCCTCCTGATTGGTCTATGATATGTGGCAAGAGGATAAGATTCACCATATGGCTAAGGATGAGGTGGGATGCCGACATTTGGATAGGAATTGAAGATATGTGGCCACGAATGAGTTTCTAGCATCTTCTGTAACCCTAGCACCCCTCACCTCCCCTGCTCCTATAAAAACCCCCCTGTTTCACCATTTTAAGTAGTAGATTTTAGTTTAAGGTTATGCTGTCAATTTCATTTTAGAATGTATTTTAGTATAGCTTATGTAATTTTCATATGAGTTTTCAATAAAATTTCTAGTTTACTTTAATAATTCTCAGCTTATTCATATTTTCTTACTACTTATATTGTTTGAACTTTACTTCTATCTAGCTAGTAATCAATTGTTTTCAGCTTATCTCCTTTTAATTTCATTCAGTTCTCATCTCATTTACAGTAAAATAAAAATAAATAAAAACCAGAAAAATATAAAAAAAACAAAATAAAAATGCTGCATAATCTTTAGTATAGCTTATCATAGAGCTTATTTTCATTTTTATACTCCATTTGAGCTTTTTAGCTTTTAGTGGAGTATTTTGAGTCTTGAGTCCAAATTGTATCATCATTATTGATCAAGGTTGCTGAGGTGGGTGATATGTTGAGACAGAAAGTAATGAACTCAGCCTATCAAAAATATAGGCTTGCTTAGTGAATCCCCTCTATTTGAGCTGAGGGGAATGTTATTGTAAGTTCATCATTTCAAATTTAGTACTCTTATTGCTTATTTCCTATTGAGTAATATAACTTGTTAAATTTAGTATAGGTTGCTACTTGTGTTGTTTATTTGAGTTGTAAGTAGCTTATAATGTGTTATGTGATGTTTATCTATGTTCTAGTTTGATAATACATGTTAACTGTCTTGAATTAGCCCCAACTGCTTCATGATGTTTTGGGTGTTCTTAGGTAAGTTTGATGTTTTAAATAGACTTAATATTGTTTAGGTAATTTGTTTAGATAATAAAATCAGTAAGTCTAAGGTTAAAAATCAGATTTGTAGTGTAAACTTAGGTTTAAGGGGGTGTTTGGTTAATTATGGTCTGCTGATGTAGGGACTGATACAGAGGATATAGTTGGTCTGGACACAATTCTTAGGCCATATTATAGATAAGTAGAGTATAAAAACTATTAGTCCTAATATAAAAAGTCAAAATAATCTTGCATCATTCACACAGTTAGCATAGGTTTAGATTTAGGTTGCTTAATCTCTTAAGTTGTTGCATAAGTGTTAATAGTAGCTAATTTCATTCACATAATAGCTTATTACAACATCATTTAGTATTTAGGATCAATAAAAATTCATATCAGTCAAACTTGTAGTGCAATAAAAAAGTCAAAACTCCATAACTGCAGTCTCAATACCATCTGTTCTCAGGCTTATTTAGGTGCTAAAATCAAGTTGAAAGTATGATTTTCTAGTTGTTTTGTGTTCTCACCATAGTAAGGTATGTTTTGCCCCCAGTAGTTCATACTTCTGAGCTTATCAGTAGTGCTTATTTGGCCCATTTAGTTTGTAGGTTTCAGCTTATTTTTTATTTTAGATAGGGCCGCATTTGCTTGTTGTAGATCAAAAGTTTAGTTTATTGATTAATCTGAGCTTAATATAGCATATAGTAACTATTTCACTTGGAATTTGACCTCTGCTTATTCTGCTTAGCTTATTTGCTTCATCATAGTGCTTATTAGGCTTCTTCATGTGCTTATCTGTGTTCCTGAGTAGCCAGTGGTCTGAGTTCTGTTTCTATAAGCTTATTTGAATCATAAAAAGAATTGGTTAAGTTCTGGTCAACTTTTGGTCAACTGTGCTTATAAATAAGCACTTAATATAAGCTGTTTTCAAGCCATTAAGCACTTCCAGTGCTTGTTTTTCACTTTTTATATTTTTCCTAGCTTTAAAATACTATTTTAGATTTTCCCTGAAATTTTCATATTTTTCTGAGTTAATTTGCTATTTTTCTTATTTAATTTTCATTTTTAATCATTTTTTATTACTTTTTAATTACCAGAAAATCCAAAAAAATCAGAAAAATCCAAAAATATTTTAGAAAATAGTTTTCAGTTATTTTAGAATTTTAGAAATTAAATTTGCATTTTTCTCACTTTATTTACATTTTCTTTTAATTATTAAATAGTTTAATTAGTTTTTAATTCATAAAAAAATTATTAAAAAGTCAAAAAAATATTTTTCTTTTTCTCAAAATTTTCTTTTATCATTTTTAACTTTTTAAAATTATTTTCAAGTTCGTAGGATTAGTATAGCTTAAAACTCGCGTTTTATTTCGTACGTTACGTTTTAAAAATCGCGTTTGCATTTCCGTTTTTACGTTTTAGACCTTGGTGCATTACTAGCTTGTACTCTTTGCATGTTTCATAATTGTTAGTTGATAATTGAATTACTTGATCACTATTTGCTTTTTCACCACTTCTCACTACACGATTTACACGAATCGATATTCTTGATTCAATTCACACCTTCACTTGGAAACGACTCGGGTGATCCGTATTTTTTGCGGATCACTTCGATACTATACTACTATTATATATAATTGGTTTTCACGACGAATCAATTTTTGGCGCCGTTGCCGGGGAAGGCTTGAAGTGAATTTTTGAATATTGTTTTGAAAAATCGTGTTTTGTTAAGTCTTCCTCTATTTTGTATATATATTTATATAAAAATTGAAAAATTCAAAACACTTTTCCTAAAGTGTTTACAAAATACCAAAAAAATAATAAAAGTTACAGCCTCGACTCGATCGAAAGAAAGGGCGTTGTAAACCAAATAAGTCTCCCAATATAACGAAAACGTAATTTAGTTGTTTATCGGACTATTTCAATTACTACAACCGAATAAGCGGGAAATACGGCTAGCTAAGACATTAAATTGCTAGCTGAAGAGAGATCCATTCTTCTCTCCCGTCCCGTCGCATGTGGTTTTGAAAGAAACGGTTTTCGATTAACGTTACGTTTTAAGAAAAGAAAAACAAAAAAATAAAAAGTTTTTGAGAAAAAATTGAAAAAAAATTGAAACATAAATAAAAACAAAAAGATTTTCTTTTCTATTTTCTTTTTCTTTTTAATTTTGTTTTTGGTGTATGCACACCCGTTCTACTTCTGAGAATCTTACTTCTCCGCTCTCAAACCCCGAGCGGGTTTTACGACATACAAGTCGGGTTCATTTCCTTGACGACGAGGAGATGAACCATAACGAACAACACAACGGGCCCCCGCCGATGGGTGGTCCGCAGCACAATGTTATCCCGCCGATGGGACAACAACCGGCATTGATCCGCGTTCTATGGAAGAACAACTCCAATCACCATTTAACGGTGTGAGGAGAGCTATTGTGATTTCGGACATCAATGCCAACTTTGAAATCAATCACGGATTACTCAATTTAATCACGGGTTTGATAACGAAGACCCCTATGCTCACATCCGAAATTTCACCGAGATCGCTGAGACTATTAGAATGAATCAAGTTCCTCACGATGTGGTGAAATTGAAGTTATTTCCTTTCTCCTTAAAAGGAGCAGCCCGGACTTGGCTGGAAAAGGAACCGCCCAATTCGATTCACACTTGGAATGATCTTGCTTCCAAGTTTGTGAATTATTTCTATCCTCCTTCTAAAACTTCTAATCTACGTTCCCAAATCTTTCGGTTCCAACAAGCTTTTGATGAATCATTTAGTGAAGCTTGGGACCGATTCAAAGATTTGATGGAAAAATGTCTGAACCATGGGTTCACACCCCTTCAGCAGATCGACACTTTCTATAATGGGTTGAGTCATGTTGACCAAGACTCACTCAACTCTGCTGCGGGTGGGAACTTGTTGGCTAGAAATACGAATGATGCTTTCATGATAATTCAATGGTAAAAATAATGATGAATTGGTTAATATGATTGTGGCTTTAACTAAGAAAGTTGATGCAATGTCCATTGAAAAACCAAGTCATCAAGTCAATGTTGTGAATCAAGGTTGTGTTACTTGTGGTGGTCCACATCCGTATAACGAGTGTCCGTCAACCGGAGCTTATGCTCATGAGAACGTGTATGCTGCAAACATGGGTGGCAACGGTTACCCACCTCTTCAAGGAGATCGAAATCTCCTCAGCTACCGTTCAAGCCATTATCTTGGACCACCCGGTTTTCAAAATCAGAGTCATAATAACAATGTGCAAAACCGTACAGATCAAGTTAATGAAAATCAAAACCGGCAAAATCAAGGTTTTCAAAACCAAGGTGTAAACCAAAATCGGAATTTCCAGGGAAATCAAAACCAAGCCCCGCCTCAAGGGAACCATTTTCAAAATAATGGGAATTTTTAGAATAATCAAAGGAATTTTAATAATGCAAATCTGAATCATGGCAATTTTCAAAACCGTGGGCAAATTTTTAATAATCAAAATCAAGCTGTTATTCCAAATCCGTCGCCCACGGAAGATTTGATTAAGCAATTGCTTCAAAACCAACAAGCTTTTATGACAAAACAAGAGGAAACAACAAGGTTGTTAGCTAATCAAATCACTGATCTCAACAAGCGTTTAAATGATCGACCCTCGGGCTCTGGAACTTTGCCTAGCAACACGATCGCTAACCCGAGGGGCGATGCTAAAGCGATCACGACAAGGAGTGGTGTTTCTTATGATGGACCAACGGCTCCGACTACCTCTTCTTCTCTACCTCCCAAGGTAGTCGCCCGTGAACCCGAGGCGACAACGGATACGGAAATTCCTATTAATAATGGAAGTACCGAAGACATCCAACCTCCGGTGGTCCCGACGTCCAAGGGAAAGGAAAAAGTTGTTTATGAAAAAGATATTCCCGTTAAAACAAAGTTGCCTTATCCGTCACGATTAAACGAACAAAAGCACCGTGAGAAAGATAAAAACCAAATGGAGAAATTTTATCAGATTTTTCAAGAATTGCACTTTGATATAAGTCTCGCGGATGCTATACTTTTGATGCCTAAATTTGCTTCGATGCTAAAAGGTCTTTTAAATAATAAGGAAAAGCTTTTTGAAATGTCAAGAACCCAAATGAACGAGAATTGCTCAGCGGTTCTTCTTAAAAAGCTACCCGAAAAGCTTGAAGACCCTGACAAGTTTCTTATACCGTGCAATTTTCCAGGTATGGTTCAATGCTTCGCCTTGGCCGATCTTGGTGCTAGCATTAACCTAATTCCATTGTCGATTTGGAGAAAGTTTTCTCTCCCTAACTTGACACCGACGCTTATGACCCTCGAGCTTGCCGACCGATCTACGTCTCGTCCAATTGGCATAGCCGAGGATATTTTTGTCAATGTTGGGAAATTCCATTTCCCTGCGGATTTTGTGGTTGTTGATTTCGATGCCGATCCACGGGTTCCTCTCATTCTCGGGAGAGGATTCCTACGGACCGGTCGTGCCTTAATTCATGTTTACGACGAGGAGATTACCTTACGTGTTGGAAATGAAGCCGTCACTTTTAACCTTGATCAAACTGCGAGATACTCCTCCGACTACGATGTTGCTTCCGTCAACCGAATCGATGTTATTGACGAAGCTACGGAGGAGTATTCTCAAGAACTTCTTGGTTTTACCGAAAATGGTTCGAGTGGCAATCCCACTCCTTCTTTTGAACCGATCGTCTCCGATTCTTCCCCTTCCCTCACTCCGTTTGAGGGAAGTGATTTCGCTTGGGAAGAAATAAATGCTTGTCTTTCAAATGAATCATTTTCACCGTAAATTGATAATAATAACTTTGATCCGGAGGGGGACATTTCATTGATTGAAAAACTTTTAAATGAAAACCCGATTGTTTCTCCCCCTCCGATGGACTTAAAAATGGCAGACGTAAAAGAAGTAAAGCCGTCTATTGAGAATCCTCCGGAGCTCGAGCTCAAGGATTTGCCTCCTCATAACGAATACGCATACTTGGAAAAAAAATGATAAATTACCGGTTATAATATCAAAAGGCCTTAAAGATGAGGAGAATACACGACTCTTAGATGTGCTTCGGAAGCATAAAAGTACTATTGCTTGGCAAATATCCGACATTAAGGGAATCGGCCCTCGATTTTGTACTCATAAGATTCTGCTTGACGATAATCACAAAGCTTCCGTCCAACAACAACAACGAGTTAACCCACTAATCCACGAAGTGATCAAAAAGGAAGTTATTAAACTCCTTGACGCTGGAATGATTTATCCGATGTCGGATAGTTCATGGGTTAGCCCGATTCATTGTGTTCCAAAGAAGGGCGGAATCACTGTTGTGAAAAATGACGATAATGAGCTTATACCGACTAGACTTGTGACCGGATGGAGAGTTTGTATCGACTACCGCAAGTTGAATGATGCGACACGTAAAAACCATTTCCCGCTCCCTTTTATGGACCAAATGCTTGAACGGTTAGCGGGAAATGAGTTCTATTGTTTCTTGGATGGCTTTTCTGGGTACTTTCAAATTCCCATTGATCCCCCGGATCAAGAAAAGACCACTTTTACTTGCCCGTATGGAACGTTTGCCTATCGGAGAATGCCCTTTGGCCTATGTAACGCTCCAGGCACGTTTCAACGGTGTATGATGGCTATTTTCTCGGATATGATCAAAAAAACCATGGAAGTTTTCATGGACGACTTCTCCGTCTACGGAAATTCTTTCGACTCTTGCCTCTCCCATTTAGAGAAAATGCTGATACGGTGTGAAAACACCAATTTGGTTCTAAATTGGGAGAAGAGCCACTTCATGGTTAAAGAGGGCATAGTCCTCGGCCATAAGATATCCAAATCTGGGATTGAGGTAGATCGTGAAAAAGTCGATGTCATTGCTAAGCTACCTCATCCTACGACCGTCAAAGGAATCCGAAGTTTCCTTGGTCATGCTGGCTTTTACCGACGTTTTACACAAGACTTCTCCAAAATAGCCCGGCCTCTGACCCACCTTTTAGAAAAGGATGCTCCGTTTAACTTCACAATTGAATGCATCGATGCATTTAATGTTTTAAAGAAGAAGTTAACGGAGGCCAATCTTAGTTGCCCCCGAGTGGAGCTTACCATTTGAGCTAATGTGTGATGCAAGTGATTATGCCATTGGTGCAGTTCTGGGGCAACGTAAGAATAAATACTTTCAACCGATACACTATGCAAGTAAGACTATGACCGAGGCCCAACATCATTATACAACTACCGAAAAGGAAATGTTAGCGGTTGTCTATGCTTTTGAAAAATTTAGGTCTTATTTGCTCCTTAAAAAGTGCATAGTGTATACGGATCATTCGACCTTAAAGTACTTAATGGCAAAGCAAGATGCTAAGCCACGCTTGATGCGGTGGGTTCTTTTGCTCCAAGAATTTAATGTCGAAATACGAGACAAAAAAGGAGTTGAGAATCTTGCTGCTGATCACCTTTCACGACTTGAGAACCCCCATCAAAGTGCTCTCGAGAACAAAGAAATCAACGATGCATTTCCTCTCGAGACACTTGGGAGTGTGTCTAATATTGACCAAAGTACCCCATGGTTCGCCGATTTTGCGAATTACCATGCGGGGAATTTTATAAGGAAAGGGTTGTCGTCTCAACAAAAGAAGAAATTCTTTAAAGATGTCCAACATTATTTTTGGGACGACCCTTATTTGTTCAAAGTCTGTGTGGATCAAGTGATCTGGCGGTGTGTTCACGGTACGGAAGCCGTTGAAATACTTATGGCATGTCATAGTGGACCCACGGGGGGACATCATGGTGCCAACTTCACCGCAAAGAAAGTGTTCGATTCCGGCTTCTATTGGCCGACGATTTATCGAGATGCCCATGAATTGGTGAAATCATGCGATTCTTGCCAACGTCAAGGGAAAATTTCTCAAAAAGATGAAATGCCACAAAATGCTATTCAAGTTTGTGAAATTTTTGACGTTTTGGGCATCGATTTCATGGGTCCATTCCCGTCATCAAGAGGAAATAAGTATATTCTCATGGCCGTCGATTATTTGTCCAAATGGTTTGAAGCGAAGGCGCTCCCCACCAATGACGCCCGAGTAGTTGTGAAATTCTTAAAAAGTCTCTTTGCCCGATTTGGTACACCTCGAGCCATCATAAGTGATCGTGGGACCCATTTTTGCAATGACCAATTCGCTAAAGTTATGCTTAAATATGGTGTCACACATCGTCTTTCCACGGCTTATCATCCACAAACGAGTGGTCAAGTGGAGGTGTCCAATCGTGGCTTAAAAAGGATATTAGAAAGGACCGTAGGTGAACACCATGCCTCATGGGCCGATAAGCTAGACGATGCTTTATGGGCTTTCCGGACCGCTTACAAAACACCCATTGGGTGCACTCCATATAAGCTGGTTTACGGGAAAGCTTGTCATTTGCCCATCGAACTTGAGCACAAGGCCTACTGGGCCTTAAAACATGCAAATTTTAACTTAAAAACCGCGGGTGATCACCAAAAAGTTCAATTGAACGAATTAGTCGAACTTCGTGATCAAGCTTACGAGAATTCTTTAATTTATAAAGAGAAAACAAAAAGACTTCATGATGCCAAGATCAAAGACCGCGTTTTCAACGTTGGTGATCAAGTGCTTCTTTTTAACTCTCGTTTGAAGATTTTCTCGGGTAAGCTTAAAACCCGTTGGTCTGGACCATTCACCATTACACAAGTATTCCCTTATGGTACCATTGAGTTTGCTCAACTTGATGGTCCCAACTTTAAGGTGAATGGTCACCGTTTGAAACACTATTTCGGAGGGGACGTACCAACCATGGTAGTCCCGGATCTCCAAACTTTTCCCAAGGACGAATGAATTCGGGGATCGAGTCAAGCTACGTGACTCGGTAATCAAAAACAAAGCGCTTCGTGGGAGGCAACCCATGCTTATCCAATATCATCTTCTTATATTTCTATTTTCTAATAAATAACGTGAAGAGGGGGTACCTCTTCCAATCTTGTGTTTCATGGTTGTTTGTGATGATTGTCCAGGATTGTCCCCGATTTATGATGACTCTCGTGCTCGTGGTTTTGTCTTTCTCTCCACTCGAGTCTCATTCATCGATGCTTTTGGAAATCCAATATCCGTAAATCTTATCGACTAACGTTTTCTTTGGCATAGTTAATAAACGGCCTAGATTTATGTTAGGATTACCTTTACCCATTAAAACATTGACGACAATGTTCAATTCTAGTCCGGGGCAGGGTGAATCTTCGATTCGATTTGACCTTGCATTTTTCACCATGTCATGTACTCTTGCAACTCCGTTTTTCCACAAAAAAATGAAAAAATTGAAAAATTTTCAAAAATTTTGAAGAAAAGTGAATGAAAAAGCACAAAAAAAATGAGAAAAAGTTGAAAAAGTTGTGCAAAAATATAATAAAAGTTTGAATAAGTGATTTGACACCTTGTTGACTTTCTTGCTGGCGAGAGTGGGAATAAATATTTTGACTTGACCGGGCGTGTTGAGCCCTAGCTTGATCCCTTAACCAATGATAATCATAAAAGTTTGTGCTAGCCTTGTACACTAGGAGCTACTCTTTTGTCGGCTCCCGTACTCGACTTTATACATGCACGGCTTGAAAAGCTTTCGCTAGTCACTTACACTAGGAGCTACAAAACGCGAATTCTTTCCAAGAGTTTGCAAGCTCCCGTATTTGACTTTATATATGCGTGGCTGATTATCGGCTAAGCATCTGCTAATCTCATTATTTGAGGTCGTAAATTTGCAGAGAACGAGAAATGATAGAGTTTATTTACAAGTTTAATGCTAAACATGGAGTAGTGGTTCTCTTTAGAGCTCATAAGAGGTACTCGTGGCTTTTTACTCCCATCAAATACGTCACCAATATATAATAGATGTTCTAGGTTAATTAGTGGTATTTAGGTTTGAATAATATTTAGTTATTTATTTTCTTAAGAAATTTTTTGCTTTAGAAGTTGGGTACATATCAAGGAACATCAAAAATAAGAGAGAAAAGTGAAAAATCAAAAGTCAAAAGTTGATTATCTATGTGGTTTTGGAGCTACCCGTTAAGCTTCCATTGATGTTATGAGAAAAGTCAAGAAAGAAAGAAAAAAAAAGTGAATAGTATGAAAAATATGAGAAAAGTGAAAAAAAGTGAAAAAGAAAAAAATGAAAGTTGATAGTTATGATGAATAAGATTTTGTATGTATAAATAAGTTGTTGGCACGTGAGGTGCATGTGATTAGTGATTAGTAATCAGTCACATGAGGTGCACGTGATTGTACTCCGCAACTTATATCCTTGATATTGTATGTACCCCAAATTCCTTGATGTGGACCGAATTTCTATTGTAGTGGTTCTTAAGAGAAAATGAATAACTATTTATCGTTTTAACTTAGGTGTCACTATCGGACTAAAAATTATTGAAACGAGAAAATATGAAGCGATTCATTTCTCAACAAAGTAAAATATTGAGATACAAAAACTTAGGACATGGGAGTAAGAAGTTTCCACGAGTAACTTTTATGAGTAGTGTTAGCATTAAATTTGTAGATAAGCTGTGATCTCGTTTTTACGCTTAGTTTGGGAGCTCGTGAAAAATCAAGGATGACGATTTTTATCCGTATGGTCACTTCTTAAATAGAAGTGTTTCTACTCGTAGACCCTAAGAATTATTGCAAAAATAATGAAAGTTCAACAAACCGTCACAAGTATGAAGTGTGAAAAGTCCAAAAATAGAATAAAGTGGAATAAAGAAAATAAATTTTGGAAAACGGAGCGTTTGCGGGATTAAATGATTTTATTACTTCTTTCGAACCTCCTTGCTACTTTACAAAGTTAGTAGAAAGAGTTATGAAATTATTTATCTCGTGAGCATGAATTGATCACATTGCGTGAGGACACGGCAATACTTTAGTCCGGGGGATTTTGGTGAGTGCTTATTCACTAACCTTTTCTAAGCCAAAATTGGACCAAATAAACCAAAAACTAACCAAAATTGCCAAAGAATGTGTGTTTTTGTGTTTGTGAATGTGCAGGAATGGATATTTAAGAAAAGGACGAAAAATCATGAGAAAATGACAAAATGAGCACGAGATTTGGAAAAGTTTCAATAAAGCCGGAGCCGGGGAAGCTAAGTGGTCAAAGTAAAGCTTATGTGGTCAAATGGAATCCTCAAATTGCAAGAAATTACAAGAATGACCCTTGGTCATAAGTTTGAAGAAGTTACACATATGGTCCCTCAACTTTCAAAGTTGTCACTTTTGGTCCTTATGAAGATATTTTGGAAATATGACAACTCAGCCCCTCATCATTCATGAAATGCCACAAATAACCCTTGGAATAATATTATGGAAGATTGGCAGTTTGGGTCCTCATATATTCAGATTTACACTTTTGGTCCCTTGGTTTAAATTGCAACATACAACCGGATCCACATCCTAGCCCAATGATAATACTACTTACACTTACCCAGGCCCAGAAACCAAACACAAGCCCACCACCACCACTTTTAATAATTATATACCCAGTTAACCCGACCCAACCTTTTATTATTACCCGGTCAAACCACCCTCAGTCAAATTAACAATAAAAAAAATACCAAACGCGCCTTTACTGTGCATCTTCTTCACCCAGAGTTACCCTGCTCTTATCTTTTTCACCTAAGATTCTTAGTACGAGGTTTACCTTCTAGAAACCATCTGACACGTTGTCAGATGGTGTCATAAACCCTCCTACATGGCAAAACAAAGCCTCCTGATTGGTCTATGATATGTGGCAAGAGGATAAGATTCACCATATGGCTAAGGATGAGGTGGGATGCCGACATTTGGATAGGAATTGAAGATATGTGGCCACGAATGAGTTTCTAGCATCTTCTGTAACCCTAGCACCCCTCACCTCCCCTGCTCCTATAAAAACCCCCCTGTTTCACCATTTTAAGTAGTAGATTTTAGTTTAAGGTTATGCTGTCAATTTCATTTTAGAATGTATTTTAGTATAGCTTATGTAATTTTCATATGAGTTTTCAATAAAATTTCTAGTTTACTTTAATAATTCTCAGCTTATTCATATTTTCTTACTACTTATATTGTTTGAACTTTACTTCTATCTAGCTAGTAATCAATTGTTTTCAGCTTATCTCCTTTTAATTTCATTCAGTTCTCATCTCATTTACAGTAAAATAAAAATAAATAAAAACCAGAAAAATATAAAACAATAAAATAAAAATGCTGCATAATCTTTAGTATAGCTTATCATAGAGCTTATTTTCATTTTTATACTCCATTTGAGCTTTTTAGCTTTTAGTGGAGTATTTTGAGTCTTGAGTCCAAATTGTATCATCATTATTGATCAAGGTTGCTGAGGTGGGTGATATGTTGATAAAGAAAGTAATGAACTCAGCCTATCAAAAAGATAGGCTTGCTTAGTGAATCCCCTCTATTTGAGCTGAGGGGAAGGTTATTGTATGTTCATCATTTCAAATTTAGTACTTTTATTGCTTATTTCCTATTGAGTAATATAACTTGTTAAATTTAGTATAGGTTGCTACTTGTGTTGTTTATTTGAGTTGTCAGTAGCTTATAATGTGTTATGTGATGTTTATCTATGTTCTAGTTTGATAATACATGTTAACTGTCTTGAATTAGCCCCAACTGCTTCATGATGTTTTGGGTGTTCTTAGGTAAGTTTGATGTTTTAAATAGACTTAATATTGCTTAGGTAATTTGTTTAGATAATAAAATCAGTAAGTCTAAGGTTAAAAATCAGATTTGTAGTGTAAACTTAGGTTTAAGGGGGTGTTTGGTTAATTATGGTTTGCTGATGTAGGGACTGATACAGAGGATATAGTTGGTTTGGACACAATTCTTAGGCCATATTATAGACAAGTAGAGTATAAAAACTATTAGTCCTAATATAAAAAGTCAAAATAATCTTGCATCATTCACACAGTTAGCATAGGTTTAGATTTAGGTTGCTTAATCTCTTAAGTAGTTGCATAAGTGTTAATAGTAGCTGATTTCATTCACATAATAGCTTATTACAACATCATTTAGTATTTAGGATCAATAGAAATTCATATCAGTCAAACTTGTAGTGCAATAAAAAAGTCAAAACTCCATAACTGCAGTCTCAATACCATCTGTTCTCAGGCTTATTTAGGTGCTAAAATCAAGTTGAAAGAATGATTTTCTAGTTGTTTTGTGTTCTCACCATAGTAAGGTATGTTTTGCCCCCAGTAGTTCATACATCTGAGCTTATCAGTAGTGCTTATTTGGCCCATTTAGTTTGTAGGTTTCAGCTTATTTCTGATTTTAGATAGGGCTGCATTTGCTTGTTGTAGATCACAATTTTAGTTTATTGATTAATCTGAGCTTAATATAGCATATAGTAACTATTTCACTTGGAATTTGACCTCTGCTTATACTGCTTAGCTTATTTGCTTCATCATAGTGCTTATTAGGCTTTTTCATGTGCTTATATGTGTTCCTGAGTAGCCAGTGGTCTGAGTTCTGTTTCTATAAGCTTATTTGAATCTTAAAAAGAATTGGTTAAGCTCTGGTCAACTTTTGGTCAACTATGCTTATAAATAAGCACTTAATATAAGTTGTTTTCAAGCCATTAAGCACTTCCAGTGCTTGTTTTTCACTTTTTATATTTTTTCTAGCTTTAAAATATTATTTTAGATTTTCCCTGAAATTTTCATATTTTTCTGAGTTAATTTGCTATTTTTCTTATTTAATTTTCATTTTTAATCCTTTTTAATTACTAGAAAATCCAAAAAAATTAGAAAAACCCCAGAAAAATCCAAAAATATTTTAGAAAACAGTTTTCAGTTATTTTAGAATTTTAGAAATTAAATTTGCATTTTTCTCACTTTATTTACATTTTCTTTTAATTATTAAATAGTTTAATTAGTTTTTAATTCATAAAAAAATTATTAAAAAGTCAAAAAAATATTCTTTTTCTCAAAATTTTCTTTTATCATTTTTAACTTTTTAAAATTATTTCCAAGTTCGTAGGATTAGTATAGCTTAAAACTCGCGTTTTATTTCGTACGTTACGTTTTAAAAATCGCATTTGCATTTCCGTTTTTACGTTTTAGACCTTGGTGCATTACTAGCTTGTACTCTTTGCATGTTTCATAATTGTTAGTTGATAATTGAATTACTTGATCACTATTTGCTTTTTCACCACTTCTCACTACACGATTTATACGAATCGATATTCTTGATTCTATTCACACCTTCACTTAGAAACGACTCGGGTGATCCGTATTTCTTGCGGATCACTTCGATACTATACTACTATTATATATAATTGGTTTTCACGACGAATCACCAAGTATTAACCTCAGGGTGTTCCCCGTGCTCTTCCTTCGTCTTGGAGTAAATCAATATGTCGTCAATGAATACAATTACGAATTTATCCAAATAGGCCTACACACACGATTCATCAAATCCATGAATATCGCAGGTGCATTAGTCAACCCAAATGGCATAACCGTAAACTCAAAATGTCCATAACGAGTTCTAAAAGCTGTCTTGGGAATATCCTCCTCATGCACTCTCAACTGATGACAACCAGATTGCAGATCTATCTTTGAGAAAAATCTAGCACCCTGCAACTGGTCGAAAAGATCATCAATTCTAGGTAGGGGATACCGATTCTTCACCGTTAACTTATTCAACTCTCGGTAATCAATACACATTCTAAACGAACCATCCTTCTTCTTAACGAACAAAACAGGTGCTCCCCACGGGGAATGACTAGGTCGAATAAACCCCTTATCTTGGAGCTCAGTCAACTGCGCAGCCAACTCCTGCATCTCCGTAGGCGCTAATTAATAAGGAGCTTTCGCTACTGGCGTCGCTCCAGGAATTAACTCAACACGAAACTCCACCTGTCGTATCGGTGGTAATCCGGAAAAATCCTTAGGAAAAACTCCCGAAAACTCACACACTATTGGAATAACCCCCACTTTGAGTTCCCTAGACTTCGCACTCATAAGGGATTTCAAATTCTTCTCCACACTTTCTCCTTGTACTCGCAGCACACCACCACCTTCTAATGGAATTCGAACCACCTTCTCATGGCATATTACTTCCACCTTATGCCTAGCCAACCAGTCCATCCCTATTACCACATCAAAACTACCATGTTCTAAGGGTATTAAGTTAATCTTAAACGTAGCACCCTCTAACACGATAACACACTCACGTACAACCTTATCAACTTCTATCTCCCTACCACTAGCTATTTCAATCAAAATACTAGGTTTAAGTTCACTAAACTCCACTCATAGGTGTCTTAGTGATATGTCGTCTCGGTTTCCTTGGCGCCATTTCCTAAACACGCAGGACAATAGAACCATTAGAGACCATTCACAAGATTCCACAATTTCCATAATCCTACTCAATCATCTACCTCCCATCACATGGAACACTCTCAATCACATACCAAGATAAACTCAACTCTACCACACATAAGCACATCACCATTGATTCAATGTAACATTGGCTATAAGTCCACATATGTCGTGATACATTTATAATTGTGTTGGCCACCCATAATTTTTAGATGTATCCTTTCACATGTGTACTTACTTCCAACGCCACACCTAACAATAGTAACGTCTTATAACAAATAAAACACAATCAATACTAACCAAATTATACTCCCATCATACACATAATATACACACCAAAATATTCAAACTCGCCCAAGGCTTCTCATTAAAACATGGGATAAATCCCAAAATCCGAAGGAATTCACATTCCAACATACAATCAACGTCAAAATAACTCAACAAAACAATAAAACATTAAAAACATAACATTGAAAACAAGTCGTACGCAGTTCGAGTTCTATCTAAGACCTAAAACGGTGTACGCGCAGTGGACTCCAAATCCGAATCCACTTCCTCCTCCTCGCTCACCCATCCATTCTTATTTCCATGATTCTTGGTAGAGGATGTCTTTCATAATCATCTCCATGATTTCTTAACTCTTCATCTATCCTATCCACAAAATCATACAACTCTCGGGGTCTAGCCTAAACTACCCCGTTATCTTCTAGAAACTGAGGACACCTACACGGGTACTTGGTGGTGAAACCTTCTTTATCAGCTACCTTTGTCTCATACCTTTCCACCATTTCCCCATTCACATTCTCGAGTGTCAGCTTCTCTTCAATCACACATGGCACCATGCTAGCGGCGACCAATATCCTCCTGTTGGTTCTCTTCGTCTTCCCAACTCTCTTACGTCCCTTAGCGACTACTGTGGTCCAACGAAGTGTCTTTCGCGCAGGAGGTGCCATTCTATAAATGACACACACACGATGCTAAGTACAGGGTTCGATAGACGTTCAAAACTCGGTAAAATAACTCATAAATTAGGAAAATAGACATGTAAAAGTATTACACTTACACATAGGTCCTAAATGCAACTATATGAGAGACTCCTAAGCTATAGTCTAGGTTAAACCACCTAATTCTCTATAACCAAGGCTCTGATATCACACCCCGCCATGGCAGAAACGCGCGGGTGTAACTTCATGGATATCATCACAACACCTGGTGTCTACATAGAGAACGATTACATGCACATAAATAGAGCAATATACCAACACACAGTGTTGTAACAATACTCCAAGATAAAATAAATAACCAAAACGAAATCTAAAAGGTATCTTCAATAGATATGAAAGTACCAAACGGAAAACATAAATGTATCAAAACCAAATCCAAATAAAGTCAAATCCCAAAACATAAATAAAGTCTCCATATGCAACTAAGTCTCGCCTAATTGCTGCCCTCAATACTGGCCTTAGAATGCTCACCTGAAAATGATGCTTAAAATGTCAACATAACGTTGGTGAGATTCATAGGTGATGAGTGTCTAAATACTCATCATTTTATACTAATCTGAGCTGCCAAAACATACAAAAACACTCAAATATGCATCATAATACTTAAAATATCTTAGAAGTGTGTTTTATATGTTTCAAAAACAAAATATGCAAAAACAAATGAAAAACGTACAAAGTTTGCATAATTGGCAGTTTCAGTCCCTCAAGTTTCAAATATTGTCAAAACTAGTCCCTGGTAAATCAAAACATGAAAAATATTATCAAAGGTCCTTAGGGATTCATAAGTTGTCAAGAAAAGTCCTTTAAAGTTAAAAAAATTACAAAATGACAACTTTAGTCCCTCAAGTTTTAAAAATGTCAAAATTAGTCCTTAAGGTTTAAAAATGGGAAATTAATAAAATAAACCTTGTACTATTCTAAAAATGACAAAATTGGTCCTTATGATAACATTTTGAGAAATTACAACCATAGTCCCTTAAAAATCCAAATTTACATAAATGGTCCCTGGAGTTTGAAAAATTACAGAAAAGGTCCCTGGATATTTTTAAATGAAAAAAATCATAAATTTGGTCCTTGGTTTATCATATTTGGCAAAAATAGCACTTGAAACTACTTTGGGAAAATACATATTCAGTCCCTCTACTTTGTCAAAATTACAAAATTGGTTCTTGTTAAATACCACAACCAAACCGGACCCTTTTTTGTATTAAAACCAAATTCAAACAAACAAACCCAACACATACCAACAGCCCACCCCACCCTTTCTTTTTGCTGGCCCAAGTCAGAAGCCCAATCCAACACCCCCTTTGTATTAAAACGGGGTCAAACCCCGTTTGACCATCCAATACCGCCCAAACCACCACCACTGTAGCTCCTTCTCCCCCACCCCTGCTTCACCAAAACCAGGTGGTATTCCACCACCACCTCACCTCTCCACCCCACCCCTACTCCCCTAAACCCTCCTTTCCACCTCACAGCAAACCCACACTTCATTTAATGCATACCACACCTCTTTTACCTCCAAACCATCTCCTTACCCCTGTTTTCATCATATCAACCCAACTTGGCCTCCAAACTTCCCCAATTGTCTCCTGACACATCCACATACTCCCAATTATCTTTAATTGCACAACGTTTGCTCCAAGTTAACTTGGAGACTTTTGGCGCCAAAATCAGGTTTGAAGGTCAGGATCAAATCAGAACAATTCAATGGTCAAGATGTGCTCAGAAGGTGTCCCTAACCCTAATTGAAGCTTATAAAAGGAAAGAGAAGCAGATGAGTCAAGTATCTAGCTTAATTTTAAAAAGTATATGTCGTATTAGTTATTTTAAGAGTTCAAGTGTAATTTAAAGCTTTCAAGTTTCAGTTTAAGCATTCTCAGTGTACTAGTAATCTTTTTAGTTAATAAAAATCAAGTTTGTGTTGTTATCTTAGTTGATGCCATTTTCAATCTCATATCAAAATTCTCAATAAGCTGTGTACTTGTTATTGTTATGTTATAGAGACTCAAGAAGCTCATATAAGCTCCTAAAAAGCTCAATAAAGCTTTTAGTAATGTAAAAATCAGTATAAGATAAAAAATTCATCAAATACAAATTTGGTCAATGAAAGTCAACTGTGGCAATTGGAGTTGATTTCTGGGATTCATAGCTGATTTGGAAGCAACAAGAAGCTTTGGAGTTTGGTTTAGATCCTCAGGGAGGAAATAGGTTGTCCTTGGTTCATGGTTTGAGCAGGAAAGCAATCTTGTAAGTTTCAAAAATCTCATAACTATCTTTGTATTGTAACTTTGTTCATTGCTTGTTTTTCTTAGTTGTTAAATACTTATTCAGTCTTATATAGTGATAATATAACCTTAGATTAGTACCTTGTTTGTTGGAATTAATAGTTACTAAAAAATCAAAAATCAAACAGTCAACATAGCTTATTTAGTAATCTTGTGTATCTGTGGTTAATTTCTGTTTTTTAGCACTTGTTTAGCTTTATTAAAACATAATAAGTCATTTTGGATCAGTAGTATAAGCTCTTAAAGCTTTTAGCTTCTTAAATCAAAAATCAGTCTAGTTAAAGGTGTGTTTGGATCAGTGGATTGCATCACTAAGTTGTATGTTATTGTTGTTGTTCTGTGTTTACATAAGTCACTTAAGATCCTATTAGTCAAAGTAAACCATAAAAACCTAGGCTTATTAAAGAAAAAGTCAAAATCATAGTCTTAACATCTCCACAGTTAACTGTGTGAGATTTGGTACCTCAAACCCACCCCGTTAGCTTATATCTTATAGCTCTGGCTTATTATAGGTCTCTTATAGCTTATTTTAACTTAATCAATCAGTTTCAGTCATTAGAATCTCAATAAAGTCAAACTAAGTAATTTTGTTCAAAAGTCAAATTTGCTTCATCTCAGATTTTCTCAAATCTTCAAGGATTTGTTTAGAATTTAGGAATAGGATCTAGGCATTGAAATTTGTTGTGACCATACTCTACCAGTTCATCTTTGAGTTCCCACATAGATTGTATTTTTAGGATTTTTACCCTGGGCCCCACTCACCCCCAATCACAACTGCAGGGAGACAACCTCCCCTGCACCAGCAGACTCATCCATCACCACCACTTTGGTGGTGATTTGTGACCACCACAGTGGACCCCAGACCTCAAATCTTGATTCTTACAACCCCCCTCCTAACCAGGTTCAATAATTGACCCTTAGTTTGACCCTTAGATTAGTGGACCCCACTTAGTTTTGCATCAAAAGTCTGTCCCACTTCTGAGTCAGAAACCAAATAAGCAAGTGCTTATTTTAGCTTTCCAGCTTATCCTAGGAGCTTATCTCACCACATCTAGCTTAAATAGGTATAAGTAACTTAGGTAAACTAGATTTCACCATAGTGGAGCCGACAAAACCTTAACTTAGCTTATTTCTTAGTTTGGTCAACCTTAGTCAACTGTATAAGCAAATAAGCACTTACAGTGCTTATTCTTGATTTCCAAAGTAGTTGTCTTTGTAAAAGTTTCATTATTTAAGTATTTAAATAGTTTTATAAAAGAAAAACCAGAAAAAGCAAACATAAAAATAGTGATAGCTTCTATTTAATAGAAATTATCTATTTAATTTTCATCTCAGCTTATTAATAAGCACTTGTCCAATTTTATAATTTTATAAATTACTTAGTACCTTAAAGTAGTTAAAATAATTTTCTTAGAATTTTCCTAAGCAGTTTACTATTTATTAGATTTAAAACTAGTTTAATAATTAAATACGGAGTAGGTAATATTAGTAATTAAATAGATTTCTTTAATTTTAATTAACAAAAGTAGAATTTTATATTATATAATATACTAAAAGGCATTGGGGGGTTGTGAGTGTACTGGCACTGTTCATGCTACAGTGCAGAACAGTGCAGCACAGTGCACCACTTTTTTTTCGTTGCTACAGTGCAAAACAGTAATTTTTTTTTTTTTTTTTAGTATCAACTTTTTTTTTATTTTTTATTTTTATTTTTTTTTTAATATAAAAGAGATGCACCGCCCTCTAATTAAATTTTCGTTTTAGACCATGAGGTTATGGATCTATTGCAAAGTTAGTCCGGCCGTTAATATTGTACAGAAGAAGGCCCTCATATTAACTTTTAATTTCAAAGTTAGTCCCTAAATACTAACTTTGCAACATACCGACAATCTCAAGCCGTAAAAAAAATACTATTTTCAGAAACACTTTACGAAAATAGTACTTACGGTTATCAACCTTTTGCATATTTAGTCCTTAATAACAAATTTTTTTTTATACAACCGTTTAATTTCGAGATTAGATTAAACAAAACATTCCCGCAGCAACGCGCGGGTAAACCCACTCATTTTTCCTAAGTTTTATAAAGTAGTTAAGACTTTTAGAAAATAGTTTCATAATTTCCACTGTCCATTTTCTAATTTTCCTATTTAAATTAATTAAATTAGATTTAAATTAATTAATAAGTAATTAATTAGTCAATTAGATTAAATATAATTTTTAGCAATTTTTTATAATTTTTTAGGATTCCAGTAATGGTTCATTAGTTTTTTAAATTTTTACATAATTTTATAAGTCATTTAAGTATTAATAGTAATTTAAAATAGTTTAAATAAGTTTAATTAAGTTAAATAGTTTTAAATTAATAAAATACTCATAAAAAGACAAAAATATTTTTTTTTCATTTTTTATACTTTCTTCAAGTTCTTATTAAGTTTTAGAAATTATTTGTGTAAGTTTTTAGGTTAATTTGTAATAATTGTCATTTTTAGTTAAATTAAATTAAGTTTTAAATTAGATTTTAAATAGTTTTATTAATTAAATAATAGTTAAATATTATAATAATTACTTTTATAATTTCAATTTCATTTTCCATTTTCTTTAATTTTAAGTTTTCAAAAGTTTCACTTTTTACCCCTGTAGTTTGTAACTTGTTAAATACCACTTGTTTCTGTCTGTTATCTGATTTTCTTATTTGTGCTTTTACTTGTATCTCTGTCATTGTTTATATATTTTCATATTATCCAAATATCAAGCAATCAGTAGTATAATCAACCCTCAAATCATTTGTGTTACTGTCCTCAGTACCACTCACTCTCCTAACCGTTTACAAATATAATTTCAATCTTGTTAGGACTTAACGACCCGGGGATTTCCCTATATTTCCACGGTCAATATTAACTTGCACTTTCTCCCAGGTGGGCCTATTAGCTGCACACGGTTGACTGGTTGGTTTGGGAGGAGTCAAAATTTGGTGCCGCTGCCGGGGATCATTGGATTGCATCACTAAGTTTAAATTTGGCGCCGCTGCCGGGGAGGTTGTTGCGTATTTCAAAACGGTAAAAGTTTAGTGGTTTTCAAAAACCCTCCTGTACAAATATCACCACTTTGTAAATTTTTAAGAAAATCAAAATCATATCTGAAAACGTTCATTAACATTTCTCCTGAAGTGTTAAAAACACCAAACAAATCATAAACAACAAAATAAACTGTGAAGTTAAATTACTTCGTTTTCTTTAAGATTACAACCTATACAGTTGGTTTAAGGTAAGTTCTGACATTAAATTGCGAACTGAAGAGGAATCCATTTATTTCCTCCCGCCGATCTGCGAGTAATCTTAAAGGAACGATTTCGGTTTACGAATTAGTTCCAAAAATATTGTCCAAGTTTTTTCACCCATACACGAAAAGCCAAAAACATTTTACTGTGAATATAAATTACATAAAAGTTTACCACCGCAAACCAAGGCAGAACACCTACCAACTGGGGGTGTGAACATAATAAGTTCCCAAACCTAAAAGATTAAAAACTTACCATTGTATCCTTGTGAATAGTGTACCTTTTTTAAAGGAGCTGTTCATTTGTGATTATTAGGTTTAAGTTCACTGTAGTTTTGCCTCGAGCTTGTGTTGAAAAATAATTTTTGTGCATGCGCACTCGTTCACAAACAAAGAATAAAAAGAAGAAAAACGTACCCGAGTTACGTACTGTTGCAGAAGAACACACAATAAAAATGAACGACGAGCCCCCATTCCTTCCCAAGGATGAACCAGTTCCTGACACCCGAACTATGGAGGAACTGTGTCAACCTACCATGCAAGGGAGGGGTGGACCAATTGCACCACTCACTATTGGAGCCACGGATTTTGGATTAAAACACCACATGATACAACAGATCCAGAATACGTGCCAGTTCCACGGATTGCCGGGTGACGATGCCAACAGGCATCTCGACAAATTTTTAACTGTCACCCAAAGCATGAAACAAAATGGCGTCACTGATGACGACCTACGTTTGTACCTGTTCCCCTATTCACTCACTCATCATGCAACTTCATGGTTCGATCGACTTCCAAAGAACTCGATCCACACTTTTGATGAGATGATCACTAAATTTCTGGCCAAATACTTTCCACCATCTATGGTCACAAAGCTCAGGAATGATATCAGCAATTTCAGACAGCTTCCCGAAGAGTCCTTATTTGAGGCATGGGAACGCTACAAACTTGCTATTGATAGGTGTTCTAATCACAATATGCTTCTTGTCACCATTATTGATACTTTTTATAATGGTTTGACACTCCGTCATCGTGACACCATCAATGCTGCTGCTGGGGGTACCTTTATGAAAAGGACCCCTGAACAGTGCTACGACTTAATAGAAAACATGACTGCCCATCATAATTTTTGGGACTCCTCTGCTGAGAGGAATGACTCATTTAAGTCTGTCACTCCAGCAAGCAATGAAATATCCATCCTAGCTAAAAAGCTGGATGACTTGTCTACAGCAGTTTTGCGTATCCATCAGACAAATCCAAATTAGGTCAAAGTTGTTAACCCAAGTTGTGAAACTTGCGGTGGTCCACATCCTTACACAGAGTGCCCAGCCTCCGGTGGCTCGGCTCGTGAAAACGTGTAAGCAGCTCAAGGTTCCTATAATACGGGAGGTAATTCTTACCAACCGCAAGGAGACCGAAACTTTTTGAGCTACCGATCTAATAACTACATCGGACCACCCGGGTTTAATCAATCCCAGAACAAAAATTGTCAAAACAGAAACCAGAATTTTAACCAGAATCAGAACCAGAACCGAATGAACCAAGGTTATAACAACCAAGGGAATTTCAACTCTGGTCAAAACCAGGTTCAACAAAATCAGAACCAAGGGAATTATAACCGAAATCAAGGTCAGAACAATTACCCACAGGGTAATTTTCAACACCAAAACCACTTCCAGGGTAATAACAACCAGCAACATGGGAATTTCCAGAACAATCGGGCTCAAAATTTTCCAAACCAAAATCAAGCCATTGTTCCAACTGAACCATCATCTGATGAGTTACTAAAACAGTTTATGAAATCCCAAGATGAACTGAACAAAATGCTGGTTAGTCATATATCTGATTTGAAGAAGTCTTTAAATGATCGACCCTCGGGCTCAGGTACTACTTTACCTAGCAACACGATCGCTAATCCGAGGGGCGATGTAAAGGCGATCACCACAAGAAGTGGAGTTTCTTACCAAGGACCTACAACTCCCTCTACCTCTTCTCCTATCCCTGTAGAGGAATGTGAAACTGAGGATACTACGGATACGGTACTTCCCAATAATAACGGAGGTACCAATGACATCCCTCCTCCAGTTATCCCGGTCCCGACTCCTCCTAAAAGAGTCGTGTTTGAAACTACCAAAGGTCCTGTTGAATATCCAAAAGCCAACCCAAAAACAACAATTCCATATCCCTCACGATTGCAAGACCAAAAGCTCCGTGACAAAGCTAATCATCAGATGGAAAAATTCTTTCAAAATTTCCAAGAACTACACTTCGATATTAGTTTCGCGGATGCTCTTCTTTTAATGCCCAAATTCACATCGACAATCAAAAACCTGTTGAGCAATAAAGAAAAAATGTTTGAGATGGCACGAACTCCACTCAATGAGAACTGCTCTGCGGTTCTGTTGAAACAGCTTCCCAAAAAGCTAGGAGACCCCGGGAGATTCCTAATACCATGTACTTTCCCGGGTATGGTTGAATATTTTGCCTTGGCCGATCTTGGTGCAAGCATCAACTTAATGCCTCACTCAGTTTGGAAAAAGCTCTCTCTTCAGGCACTTAGTCCCACATGCATGACTATCGAGCTTGCAGACCGTTCAATTTCACGTCCCCTCGGTATTGCCGAGGACGTATTTGTGAAAGTGGGACAGTTCAATTTTCCGGCAGACTTTGTCGTTGTTGATTTCGATGCAGATCCAAGAGTTTCTCTCATTCTTGGGAGGGGATTCTTAAGAACGGGACGTGCATTAATCGATGTTTTCGATGAGGAAATCACGTTACGAGTTGGCAATGAAGCGATAACGTTCAACCTTGATCAACCCTCGAAATACTCCTCGAATTATAATGCTGATTCGGTCAACCGAATTGATGTCATTGACATTGCATCCGAGGAGTATGCTCAAGAATTCCTTGGATTCGCTGATAATTTTCCGAGTGGCAATCCCACTACTTCTTCTGATCCTATAATCGCTAATTCTTCTCCTTCCCTCACTCCGTTTGAGGGAAGTGATTTTCTCCTTGAGGAATTAGAGGCCTTTCTCCAAAGTGATTCAGTTCCCGAAGGAATTGATTACCAAGAGATTGACCCGGAGGGGGATATACTTCTCCTTGAGAAGTTATTGAACAAAGATCCTTCTCCCATTCTTGTTCTACCTCCACAACTTCATAAGGTGGAAGTCAAATATGTTGAGAAAAATGATGACTTTCCCGAGGTTGAACTTAAGGACCTGACTCCTCATTTAGAATATGCATTCTTGGAAGGTAACGATAAGTTACCGGTCATTATTGCAAAAGACTTAAAGGATGAGGAGAAAACTGCGCTGCTTAAGGTTTTAAAGTCCCACAAGCAAGCAATTGCTTGGAAGCTCTCAGATATAAAGGGTATTAACCCGGATTTTTGTACACACAAAATCCTAATGGAAGAGGACTTTAAACCTACCGTGCAGCATCAAAGAAGGGTAATCCACGAAGTTATAAAAGCTGAAGTTATCAAACTTCTTGATGCGGGATTGATTTACCCTATATCAGATAGTCCTTGGGTTAGCCCAATACATTGTGTTCTAAAAAAGGGTGGCATTACGGATATCACAAATGAGGACAACGAGTTAATACCAACTCGTTTGGTTACAGGGTGGCGAGTATGTATTGATTACAGAAAGCTTAACGAAGCTACCCGCAAAGACCATTTTCCTCTGCCCTTTATTGACCAAATGCTCGAAAGACTAGCGGGAAACGAGTACTATTGTTTCCTCGACGGCTTCTCGGGTTACTTCCAAATTCCCATTGATCCACAGGATCAAGATAAGACTACCTTCACATTCCCTTACGGGACATTTGCCTATCGTCGCATGCTTTTGGGTTATGCAATGCTCTGGGCACTTTCCAGAGGTGCATGATGGCTATTTTCCATGACATGATCGGAAAAACCATGGAGGTATTTATGGATGATTTCTCAGTCATCGGGAATTCTTTCGACTCGTGCCTCTCCCACTTAGAAAAAATGCTTCAACGTTGTGAAAACACTAATCTTTGTCTAAACTGGGAGAAGAGCCATTTTATAGTTAAAGAGGGCATTGTCCTCGGCCATAAAATTTCAAAAAGTGGGATTGAGGTCGATAAGGCCAAAATTGATGTTATTGCTAAACTGCCTCATCCCACTACTGTTAAAGGAATTAGGAGTTTTCTCGGCCATGCCGGGTTCTATTGGAGATTCATACAAGATTTCTCCAAAATAGCCCGGCCCATGACTCATCTTCTTGAAAAGGATGCTCCTTTTATCTTTTCCCCCGAGTGCATCGAAGCTTTTGAAATTTTAAAGAAAAGGCTTACTGAGGCACCAATCCTTGTTGCCCCCGACTGGGACTTACCCTTTGAACTTATGTGCGATGCTAACGATTATGCTATTGGTGCAGTTCTGGGGCAACGCAAAACCAAACATTTCCAGCCAATACACTACGCAAGTAAGACCATGAATGAGGCTCAAACACACTATACCACCACAGAAAAAGAATTATTAGCTGTGGTATATGCCTTTGAAAAATTTCGGTCTTACTTAATCTTAAACAAAAGCGTGGTGTATACGGATCATTCGGCTTTGAAATACCTGTTCACTAAACAGGATGCAAAGCCAAGACTACTCCGTTGGGTCCTGCTCCTCCAGGAATTCGATATTCTCATAAGAGATAAAAAAGGAGCAGAGAACCTTGCAGCTGATCACTTGTCCCGGTTAGAAAATCCTCATCAGGATATTCTCGAGAGAAAAGAAATAAATGAAACTTTTCCTCTGGAGACTCTAAGTCTAATCTCTACCCGGGATAATGCTACCACCCCATGGTTTGCCGACTTTGCAAATTACCGTGCAGGAAATTTCGTTGTGAAAGGGATGTCGTCCCAACAGAAAAGAAAATTCTTTAAAGATGTAAAACATTACTTCTGGGACGACCCCTACTTGTTCAAAATATGTGCGGATCAAGTCATCCGACGGTGTGTCCATGGCTAAGAAGCCATGGAAATTCTTAAAGCTTGTCATGATGGACCCACGGGGGGACATCATAACCCAAACTACACCGCAAAAAAGGTGTTTGATTCAGGATTCTTTTGGCCCACGATATATAAAGACGCCCATGAACTTATCAAAACCTGTGAGGCTTGCCAGCGTCACGGGAATATTTCTAAAAAGAATGAGATGCCACAAAACGCCATCCAAGTCTGTGAAATATTTGATATGTGGGGCATTGATTTTATGGGGCCATTCCCGTCTTCACGAGGGAATAAGTATATACTCGTGGCTGTCGACTATCTGTCAAAATGGGTTGAGGCAAAAGCCTTACCCACCAATGATGCCCGAGTAGTTGTTAAATTTTTAAAATCTCTCTTTGCCAGATTCGGGACTCCTCGTGCCATTATCAGTGATCGTGGTACTTACTTTTGCAATGAACAATTTGCGAGAGTAATGCTGAAATATGGTGTAACTCACCGTCTTTCTACAGCATACCACCCCCAAACAAGTGGGCAGGTGGAGGTCTCAAATCGGGGTATTAAGAGAATTCTCGAGAGGACGGTTGGTGAAAACCGTGCCTCTTAGTCGGATAAGCTGGACGATGCATTATGGGCTTTCCGCATTGCTTACAAAACACCCATCGGGTGTACTCCATATAAGCTAGTGTACGGGAAATCATGTCATCTTCCGATCGAATTAGAACATAAGGCCTATTGGGCCTTAAAACATGCAAATTTCGACCTTCAGACAGCGGGTGATCATCGTAAAGTTCAACTAAACGAACTAAATGAATTACGTGATCAAGCTTATGAAAATTCTTTAATCTATAAAGAAAAGACTAAGAAGATACATGACTCTAAAATTAAGAACCGCGTTTTCAACGTTGGTGACAGAGTTCTTCTTTTCAATTCTAGATTAAAAATTTTCTCGGGAAAACTAAAAACCCGTTGGTCTGGACCATTTACTATAACCAAAGTATACCTATATGGAACTGTTGAGTTATTGCAACCCGACGGTCCCAATTTTAAAGTAAATGGTCATCGGTTAAAATACTATTTTGGAGGGGACATACAACCAATGGTTGTCCTGGATCTCCAAACTTACCCCATGGACCAATAAATTCGGGGTCGAGTCAAGCTAGCGACTCGGTTAACAAAAACAAGTTTCCCCAAGGACAATTTTAATTCGGGGTCGAGTCAAGCTAGAGACTCGGGAATCAAAAACAAGCTACCTCATGGACAAATCAATTCGAGGTCGAGTCAAGCTAGCGACTCGGTAATCAAAAACAGTAGCAATATGGGTCGTCACCCATATTTCTGTCTTCTCATCCCTTTCTACCACCCTAGTGTGGGGGAGACGAACCACATGTTGTACATATGTAAAATATTTTTTCAAAAAAAAAAATAATAATAATAAATAAATAAAAAAAATAAAAAAAAGGTATAAGACAAATAAAAAAAAAAAGTGAGTTTGTATGTAAATAGAGTAAAATAAAAAGGTTAATAGTATTGCCTCCTTACGTTCTAAGTCTTGGTGGGACACCAAGTACTGTGAATATTGAGGGCAATATTCAGTTCTAAGTGTGGGGGAGCGTTCTCACGAATGCAAAACACATGTTCCATCAAGAACCCCCATCTGATCAAAATTACCAGTTTTTTCACACTTAGAAATGCAAATAATGGTATCAATCCTCCATGTCTAACCCACAACAGGATTGGCTAGTCCAGGAGCAAACGGCTCTTGGTAAAGACATCTCAAAACCGTTGATGGCTTGCAATTTGCCAAAAATTGTATTGTTCCTCAACTCCCCATCATCCTCAAAAGCTAATGAGTTGGCTAGCCCGCAAGATTATGGCTTGTGGTAAAGGCCGTGGAAAAACCATAACTGGTAATCAGCTCACCAAGATGTTGACTATTCCATCAAGAGTTGGCTAGTCCAGAAGCAAACGGCTTTTGGTAAAGACAAATCAAATCCGTTGACAGCTGGTGGTTTGCTAAAAATCACACGGTTATCAGGTGTACCACAGTTCTTACACCTGGCTACTCCAGAAGTGATGGCTTTTGGTAAAGAGTAAAAATCCATTAATTTTTTCTCAAATAGATTGCTAGGGACTAGCAATAGTTTAGTGTGGGGGATTGATGAGTGTCTAAATACTCATCATTTTATACTAATCTGAGCTGCCAAAACATACAAAAACACTCAAATATGCATCATAATACTTAAAATATCTTAGAAGTGTGTTTTATATGTTTCAAAAACAAAATATGCAAAAACAAATGAAAAACGTACAGAGTTTGCATAATTGGCAGTTTCAGTCTCCCGAGTTTCAAATATTGTCAAAACTAGTCCCTGGTAAATCAAAACATGAAAAATATCATCAAAGGTCCTTAGGGATTCATAAGTTGTCAAGAAAAGTCCTTTAAAGTTAAAAAAATTACAAAATGACAACTTTAGTCCCTCAAGTTTCAAAAATGTCAAAATTAGTCCTTAAGGTTTAAAAATGGGAAATTAATAAAATAAACCTTGTACTATTCTGAAAATGACAAAATTGGTCCTTATGATAGCATTTTGAGAAATTACAACCATAGTCCCTTAAAAATCCAAATTTACATAAATGGTCCCTAGAGTTTGAAAAATTACAGAAAAGGTCCCTGGATATTTTTAAATGGAAAAATCATAAATTTGGTCCTTGGTTTATCATATTTGGCAAAAATAGCACTTGAAACTACTTTGGGAAAATCACATATTCAGTCCCTCTACTTTGTCAAAATTACAAAATTGGTCCTTGTTAAATACCACAACCAAACCGGACCCTTTTTTGTATTAAAACCAAATCCAAACAAACAAACCCAACACATACCAACAGCCCACCCCACCCTTTCTTTTTGCTGGCCCAAGTCAGAAGCCCAATCCAACACCCCCTTTGTATTAAAACGGGGTCAAACCCCGTTTGACCATCCAATACCGCCCAAACCACCACCACTGTAGCTCCTTCTCCCCCACCCCTGCTTCACCAAAACCAGGTGGTATTCCACCACCACCTCACCTCTCCACCTCACCCCTACTCCCCTAAACCCTCCTTTCCACCTCACAACAAACCTACACTTCATATAATGCATACCACACCTCTTTTACCTCCAAACCATCTCCTTACCTCTGTTTTCATCATATCAACCCAACTTGGCCTCCAAACTTCCCCAATTGTCTCATGACACATCCACATCTCCACACCTCTTTTAATTGCACAACGTTTGCTCCAAGTTAACTTGGAGACTTTTGGCGCCAAAATCAGGTTTGAAGGTCAGGATCAAATAAGAACAATTCAATGGTCAAGATGTGCTCAGAAGGTGTCCCTAACCCTAATTGAAGCTTATAAAAGGAAAGAGAAGCAGAGGAGTCAAGTATCTAGCTTAATTTTAAAAAGTGTATGTCGTATTAGTTATTTTAAGAGTTCAAGTGTAATTTAAAGCTTTCAAGTTTCAGTTTAAGCATTCTCAGTGTACTAGTAATCTTTTTAGTTAATAAAAATCAAGTTTGTGTTGTTATCTTAGTTGATGCCATTTTCAATTTCATATCAAAATTCTCAATAAGCTGTGTACTTGTTATTGTTATGTTATAGAGACTCAAGAAGCTCATATAAGCTCCTAAAAAGCTCAATAAAGCATTTAGTAATCTACAAATCAGTATAAGATAAAAAATTCATCAAATACAAATTTGGTCAATGAAAGTCAACTGTGGCAATTGGAGTTGATTTATGGGATTCATAGCTGATTTGGAAGCAACAAGAAGCTTTGGAGTTTGGTTTAGATCCTCAGGGAGGAAATAGGTTGTCCTTGGTTCATGGTTTGAGCAGGAAAGCAATCTTGTAAGTTTCAAAAATCTCATAACTATCTTTGTATTGTAACTTTGTTCATTGCTTGTTTTTCTTAGTTGTTAAATACTTATTCAGTCTTATATAGTGATAATATAACCTTAGATTAGTACCTTGTTTGTTGGAATTAATAGTTACTAAAAAATCAAAAATCAAACAGTCAACATAGCTTATTTAGTAATCTTGTGTATCTGTGGTTAATTTCTGTTTTTTAGCACTTGTTTAGCTTTATTAAAACATAATAAGTCATTTTGGATCAGTAGTATAAGCTCTTAAAGCTTTTAGCTTCTTAAATCAAAAATCAGTCTAGTTAAAGGTGTGTTTGGATCAGTGGATTGCATCACTAAGTTGTATGTTATTGTTGTTGTTCTGTGTTTACATAAGTCACTTAAGATCCTATTAGTCTAAGTAAACCATAAAAACCTAGGCTTATTAAAGAAAAAGTCAAAATCATAGTCTTAACATCTCCACAGTTAACTGTGTGAGATTTGGTACCTCAAACCCAACCCATTAGCTTATATCTTATAGCTCTGGCTTATTATAAGTCTCTTATAGCTTATTTTAACTTAATCAATCAGTTTCAGTCATTAGAATCTCAATAAAGTCAAACTAAGTAGTTTTGTTCAAAAGTCAAATTTGCTTCATCTCAGATTTTCTCAAATCTTCAAGGATTTGTTTAGAATTTAGGAATAGGATCTAGGCATTGAAATTTGTTGTGACCATACTCAACCAGTTCATCTTTGAGTTCCCACATAGATTGTATTTTTAGGATTTTTACCCTGGGCCCCACTCACCCCCAATCACAACTGCAGGGAGACAACCTCCCCTGCACCAGCAGACTCATCCATCACCACCACTTTGGTGGTGATTTGTGACCACCACAGTGGACCCCAGACCTCAAATCTTGATTCTTACAACCCCCCTCCTACCCAGGTTCAATAATTGACCCTTAGTTTGACCCTTAGATTAGTGGACCCCACTTAGTTTTGCATCAAAAGTCTGTCCCACTTCTGAGTCAGAAACCAAATAAGCAAGTGCTTATTTTAGCTTTCCAGCTTATCCTAGGAGCTTATCTCACCACATCTAGCTTAAATAGGTATAAGTAACTTAGGTAAACCAGATTTCACCATAGTGGACCCCACAAAACCTTAACTTAGCTTATTTCTTAGTTTGGTCAACCTTAGTCAACTGTATAAGCAAATAAGCACTTACAGTGCTTATTCTTGATTTCCAAAGTAGTTGTCTTTGTAAAAGTTTCATTATTTAAGTATTTAAATAGTTTTATAAAAGAAAACCAGAAAAAGCAAACATAAAAATAGTGATAGCTTCTATTTAATAGAAATTATCTATTTAATTTTCATCTCAGCTTATTAATAAGCACTTGTCCAATTTTATAATTTTATAAATTACTTAGTACCTTAAAGTAGTTAAAATAATTTTCTTAGAATTTTCCTAAGCAGTTTACTATTTATTAGATTTAAAACTAGTTTAAATAATTAAATAGGTAATATTAGTAATTAAATAGATTTCTTTAATTTTAGTTAACAAAAGTAGAATTTTATATTTTTCCTAAGTTTAATAAAGTAGTTAAGACTTTTAGAAAATAGTTTCATAATTTCCACTATCCATTTTCTAATTTTCCTATTTAAATTAATTAAATTAGATTTAAATTAATTAATAAGTAATTAATTAGTCAATTAGCTTAAATATAATTTTTAGCAATTTTTTATAATTTTTTAGGATTCCTGTAATGGTTCATTAGTTTTATAAATTATTACATAATTTTATAAGTCAGTTAAGTATTAATAGTAATTTAAAATAGTTTAAATAAGTTTAATTAAGTTAAATAGTTTTTAATTAATAAAATACTCATAAAAAGACAAAAATATTTGTTTTCATTTTTTATACTTTCTTCAAGTTCTTATTAAGTTTTAGAAATTATTTGTGTAAGTTTTTAGGTTAATTTGTAATAATTGTCATTTTTAGTTAAATTAAATTAAGTTTTAAATTAGATTTTAAATAGTTTTATTAATTAAATAATAGTTAAATATTATAATAATTACTTTTATAATTTCAATTTCATTTTCCATTTTCTTTAATTTTAAGTTTTCAAAAGTTTCACTTTTTACCCCTGTAGTTTGTAACTTGTTAAATACCACTTGTTTCTGTCTGTTATCTGATTTTCTTATTTGTGCTTTTACTTGTATCTCTGTCATTGTTTATATATTTTCATATTATCCAAATATCAAGCAATCAGTAGTATAATCAACCCTCAAATCATTTGTGTTACTGTCCTCAGTACCACTCACTCTCCTAACCGTTTACAAATACAATTTCAATCTTGTTAGGACTTAACGACCCGGGGATTTCCCTATATTTCCACGGTCAATATTAACTTGCACTTTCTCCCAGGTGGGCCTATCAGCTGCACACGGTTGATTGGTTGGTTTGGGAGGAGTCAATATGTTTAAGACTCAAACACGCTAGGCAACCAAAATTACTGTGATTATAAAATATAACTGGACAAATAATTACAGTTATCATATAAGCTACATATGTTCATAAACCAACCATCACACAAAAGGCAACCATCAGGCGGAACGTGCCCACCGATCCAAATTCACAATATCCGGGCCGGAACGTGACCCCCGCTACAAATAATGGGTAATTAATACCCTCCGATCGGACCACGCAGAATAAAAGTGAGTAGGAGTACTACTCTCCAAATAGGTCGTATGCACGAGCAACAGGGCAAGCACCCTCCCAATTGGACCACACAACATCACAAAACATAACATTATCATTCACATATAGCATACATACAATAACATTATAAGTCCAAGCTCTTTGACACACACACATAATCACAGTAATTCAAACCATTTAAGACAAGCATCATTCCCATCCCAAGTTTAAAACAAAGTAAAAATATGGGACTATGAGCTCACCTTAAACTCCGCAGCTTCCTCAAAAATAATTCACAATCTATAGCACACAAAAATAATCCACATTACACAAGGCCAAGCTAAAAGCTACAACCCATGTAATACACATATAATGGATGTATAAGACTCATATGACCCACCATGGATCTCCTAGACACCATACTAACCCCACCATAATCTAACACTCACTAAATCCCTTGCACTCTTAAAATCAGAAAACGCAGAATTTTTGGGTACATTCGCCCACATGAAATCACGACAAATAAAGCTCAACAACTCACACCAAAAATTTACCATGGTCTCTCACAAGCATACAAGCTAATCCCAGAATGCCATAGACCAATAACACACACAAGTACTCAAAAGAAAATCAAACTTGTCAACTACTCAAATTCGGATCTGAATGCACACCAAAAAGTTTAAATTAACATAAAATACTTCCACAAGTTTTTATCGCGAATCCTTTTCGTGGTAGTCTATTATAACCTAATACATAACTATTCCAGAAGGGAAAGCCAAAATACCACTTTTACAACCACAACTCACCCTCAAACTTTTAACCAAATTCTGTCTAGGTTTGACAGCTTTGACACCTTAACAAAGAAAAATCAAAAGACCAACTTCCCGACCTTGAAATCAATCGTGGCTGGACTTTTTGGAAATATCTTTCATTAAACTTAAATTTAGACCTAAAATTCGTGACTTAACTCTTCACCATCTGTTATTTACACTCATACCTTTACAACCATAATTTTCTGTCCAACCCTAACACATAATCTAACGTGTTTTACGCTTAATTCCCTTAATCAATTACCATATTATCATCAACTAATGATCCTAACATGTTTTATTTCATTAATTTACAGAAGTATATAAACCCTAGATTCCATCATAACCAATATTACATGAATCATAACAATAATTAATTAATTACAAGAAAACTAGTATTAAAAATATTTCTTGATCTTGGTTTTAGCTTCAAAATCAAAACCCTAAATTTTTCTCTTGTTTCCCCCTCCTTGGTCGACCGTACATTCAAGAAAAAGGGGTAGGGAGGTTTTAATTTTGTATTTATAATTATTTTGGATAACCCTTAACGCTTAGAGTTGTATTTGGTATCAAATTTGGTTTCATTTTCCCCCCTAATCCATATATTCGGTCGCCCCTTTTAATTATATTTATTATTTTTATTTTTTATTAAATTTATTTATTACACTCAAAACCTCATACTTTTCATATTTTATGTATTCCCATATCGAAACCTAACGTCTTTCGCGATAAACCTTAATTTTACGACAAACCGAAAAATATCCATTTTCAAAATAAAGTTTCCAAAAATAGAATTTCGCACACTCTATAAACATTTCTCACAAAACAACCTTCCCGTAACTCACTAACGCTCAAATACTTGAACGAAGACTCGTTACGCAAAACCTCAAAACACCAAATATGCACAAGTCATTTCTACACCACATGGGCGATCAAAATGAACTTTCCCAAAATCAACATCTCCAAAAGAGCACAATGATAACCACAACGCAAAAGGGATTTAGTGCCAACTCAAATACTAATCACACAATAACACACAATAACACACATATACCCATATATCTACCCAAACCATACCAAACAAAGTCAGATAACTCAAGGATATAGGTCTAACTAACCTGTTAAAATCACGGTTGTTACATTTTATAACACTCAAAATATGAAACATGAGGTTTACTCATGGGTCGAATACGAGAAGGCGGGAAGGAGGTTTGAAACTGTATGGATGGTTGTGCATCAAGAAAAAGATAGGATGAATAAGAGTGTGATGGTTGTTGGAAATTGTCTTTATTTGATGATTCAAGATTGATGATAGTGGGTTTTATTTCTTGGGTAAAGGGTTTATCCGGTAAAATATATTACTCCAAAAACAATTAAGTACATAAGCTGAGGGTTAACCCCACATCTTAGCCCATTACAAGTAAACAACGCACCTATTGTGCATTAAAAAAACTATCATAAAAGAGACAAGCAAATCATCTGAACCTACCAAAATAAAATGCCAACAAAACTAGAACAACTTCCTAACTCTGCCACGGATACCGATGTCCCACGTGTTACAGAAAGAAAGTCTTTCATCAGTTAAGTCATTAACATCATACTCGTAACCATCATAATCTTCATACTCAAAGAAACTTGTATCATTAGCTCCCCCACCCGTACAATTCGGGTTAGCCATATATCGATCCATGTCATCATCAATATCCTCAACTTCATCGCTATCCGAATCTTCCCATTGCTTTTCCATAGTGGTACTATGTTCACATAACGATGTCACAGTAGCCTCCTTTTGCATAGGAACCTTTGATTTACAAGGTTTTAGCGATCTCCCTTCATCACCCAATAACACAAGCTTCCCATCCAGTATTTGACTTTCTAGTTCTCCCATCATCACCCTATAGCACAAGCTTCCCATCTAGTAGTTGACTTTCTAGTTCATTAATCTTTGTAGTCAGAGATGTAGTACTTGGACTACCAAATTTCAAAGCTTTATGACCCACTTTTTCCACCACGTCCACCATAGAGCTTAATGCATCATTCGAGTTCGAAGTGGAAGGAACCGTAGTATCATTCTTATCATCAGTTACCTTTAGTTTCCTTGGTGCCTTAGGTTGATAAGCGAACTTAGTCTTCGAAACAATCTGAACCTTACGTATAGCTTGCTTTGGTGCTTTCATGTTCTTAATTACATCCGTTACAAGATCTATAGGACATTCATTAAGAATGTGACCAAATACCTTACAACTTGAGCATCTTGGAGGTGTTCACTCGTATTCAATACGAATAGTGTGCATAGTATACCCCTCACACTCTAATTTTGGTACCGCTTCCACGAGGGAGTGTTTCAACTCCACATCAGCTCTCAACTCAATCACGGCACGTGCATAACTCGACCTACCCCACGACTTCATGCATATAGTAGACGTGTAAGAATCAAGCATCAATGGCTTGCCTAGTTTTCTTGCAAAAACACTCAAACCATCTTCTATGAATGCGGTAATACGAATATCATGAAGTTTAACCCAAAACGGAATATTACACACATCCTCATTCATAATATTCACATCTAGTAACCGTATTTTAAGAATTAATATCACGTTTCGAATTAACCAATGTCTATTTTCAAGCATTGCGTCCATCCCGTCTTTAGAATTAAACTTGAATAAAAATACACCTTTAGAATTCATCATCGATTTAACTAGACCAAACTTACTCCAAATATTCTTTACATAGTTCTCAACTACCAGGTACGCCACACGTTTGCCCAAAAAGAAGCGATATACCGTATTACTAAACCTTTCATGAACAACATGAACCAATTCCATCGAGATTGTTACATCTGCCTCGTTACCATCCGGTGCTAGCAATGAAAGAAAGTTTGCTCCTTTCCTACTCGTTTCACCATTGAACAACTTAGCATAAGACCCAGGTTACTTAGTATTTTCTTTCGAAACATGCCATATGGGATCAGCAGATGCACTTGTTGTGGCAAATGAAACTACACTTGGATGTTGCACCAAGCCATCCCTCTCATCATTGAGTATCCCACTTGAAGTATCCAAGGTATTCAACTGTGAATTAGTACCAGAATTTTGATACAAGTTCATGTTTGCATTATCAGAATTACCAGAGACACCACATTAACACAATTATTAACCGTGCTTGGATCATCCACCACATAATTTTGCTTCTCCTTACCGCCCTTACCTCTCCCTCTCCTTTCCGGACTAAAAAACCCTTTCTCCATAGTCAAATTACATAAACCATGCGAAAAAAGCCAACCAATACTCCAATCCTTCAAATTTTTTTTGGGGAGGGGGGGGGGGGGGGGGGGGTAAAAGGGTTACCCGGGTAAAATATTATTACTCCAAAAAATAATTAAGTACAACGGATATGGGTGAGTCCCACACCTCAGCCTAAAAAGGCAAACCAAAAGCGCCTACAGTGTTTAAGACCTAAACTAGCATAAGAAATGACATGCCATATTTATGCAAAATAAAAAGAAAAACCTATCTAAGCTGACTACGAAGACTAATGTCATAAGCATTCGCAAACTTTAACTCCAACCCTTCTCTTTGAACGTACAACTAGTAAAATAAATTCAATCCCATAAGTCGGAACCTAAAACTGAGTTAGGGTTACAGTTCAAGACCTATGTAACAAATAAAAACAATTATAAAACCTAAAAACCAATCCAAAGATCGATTATAGGGTAGATAATCGCCACAGTAATCACCAAAAGAACATTCAAATAAGATATTTAAGGTTATTTGAAATGAAACTCTAAAAACTGCCAAAACCCTAAATCAATCAAAGCAACCAGAAAGTGATTAACTAATGATAGATTTAAGGATTAGAGAGTATTATGGCTTGAAACAAACAATTAGACAAACTAATAATTGTAATAAACCCTAAGAAACTGTTTTGAAGCAAACCCAAAATGTTTTATGGTGAAAAATGAATTAAGTTTGAATCCAACTAAAAAGCGATTTATGGTTTTAAATTCAGTGATTATGATCTTTTTTTATGGATGAATTAACACAACACACAAATTGAAGATCAAAATCAATTCAGAGTAGAATTAGGGAATCAGATTTTTCTCCAAAATCACCACCTAAGGAGAGAGAGTCTCTTAAACTATTGTTTCTTACAAAAAAATGTTTCTTTTGAAGGTTACCAATGATAGTGGGTTTGTGTACCCTCATACAAGGTTTTGTACTTCTAGGATTGCTGATTGAACTTTGGAAGCCTTGAGGATCCATTTGTTGGAGAAGAAGTTGGTTGAGGATGTAAGAGGGGAATGCGCAAGTATGAAGATGAGGATACATGAGTTTAAAAGGAAGTGAGGGTAAGAAGCAGATTGTTTTATTCAAGGGTTTTTTAGTATGTAGTGTATGAATATATGAGATGAGATTTGGATAGATGTAGTGGTAAAAAGGGGGTGTTCTATTCAAAGGATTTGGGTGTGTAGTTTATAAGTATATGAGAGAAGATTTAAAAAGGTAGATATGTTGTTTGGTTGGATTTATATAGTTAATGAGGGAAAATAATCTAGCAAATGACTTTTAATTAGCATGCCAAAACAAAATAAATATCGAGTCATATAATGTCAAAATAAATCATAAGCATTAATAATATTCAAAATGAAATATCAAGACTGATAAGAGTTGCATCTAAAATCAAAGATCATAAATCACCATTAATACCCAAACTATATCTAACCTTGCTTTCTAAACGCCTTTGACAATGTCTTGGCTATAGACTTGAAGAAACCATATTGCTCCCTATGCATCATGTTTTATTGATGGAGAAGAGTTGTTTTGTGATCAAACATCACACGAATTGCTTCATCCCAAAAGACATTTAGGATTTCATAGGTGATATCTTGAAGCTCGAGTAAGCTTGCAAGATAGGTCTCGGGAGACAGATCCATATTCGTTCGTGTTCGTTCAAATACCAAAAACTGAAAAGGTTTCTTTTTAAGTTGTCCCAAACCGGTGGTTTGGATTTCCAAACCGGCAGTCGGTTGTCCCAAACCGGCGGTTTGGACAATCTAAACAACAAATGCTACATTTTTCGGAAAACTCACTTACATAACTCGATAATTCACGAAACTTTTCATACATACTTTAACAATCATATATATTGTAAATATACAAAGATTTGACGTTAAACAAGTGTGAAAGTATCAAATACCAAAATAGAGGTGTTATGTCAAACACCTCATTCTACCTATTTTGCAAAACACATAATCCTTAAACACACATGCTTACTTCTTAATAAACACTTTGACATGAAAATTTAATCATTTAGAGTACTGTTTCAACTATTTAGGGGTACTAATTTATCTAAACCAAGATATCAAAAACCCACTTGCCACATGATCAATTTGGTTCTCTCAATATTTATGGATTCAATTGTTATCTATACTACATATAAAACATGGATGATCCTATAATAACCTGAAATCCGAATAACTTTTGAACTTTTGAATACGAGATTAACCTAGGGTGAACTATACGTTATGAATTCAAATCATCAAAGTGTGAAAATTTTAACTTAAGTATACATGAATTTTGGCTCACAACTTTTGTTCACTTTGAATATTACACGACTAATGAGTGTCTATTATGAACCCGACTTCTTTTCTCTTTTGTGTCTCACGATCAGCAATATGATAGATGGCCAACTTTATTGAACTTGGTATCAATTAATACCACACGTACATAAGGAAAAGAGACCAAATGCTTTTCATTTGTTGTACACAATACTTTGGGTCCGATTTACTTTTGTGTCACACGTTAATATGTCCTAGGAAGTCCAATTCTTTTAAAGGTTTGTACACAACTTATTATTTTGAAAATTGGCTAAATACATTTGAAGTTTGAATATGAAATGGTCACCATATTTTTCCCTATACTCGGCCACTTTTCCAGCTCTCTCTTCCTTATCTACTCTTTTATAACAACCTTATACCACCTTTCTGTCACACACATTGTAATCCCTAAAACAACCTACATAAAATAACGGCTGCTGCATGCTTTCTTTTCTTCCTTCCTAATCAAATCAAAGCCGTGCAAAAGAGGGTGTTCGGGTATGGTATTCTCTTGGCGATTTGGACGAGTATTTCTGTTCGAATAAGGGGTGTTGGCTCGTGTGGCACATTGTAACTGATTCGAAGGGTCGTTTGTGTTACTGTTCGGCTGAATATTGGAGGTGGTGTTCGATCATGGCCATCTTTCTTTGCTTCATCGCTTCGAGGGTATATCACCACAACCTTGTTCCATTTTTTTTTTTTTTTTTATGTTTCTGTTCGACAATGTCCTTATTTCTAATCGAGTTATGTCTTGTGTTTCTAATCGATTTAAACTATCATATGAAATCACACGACACAACATATAAAATAACGAATGGTATAAGAATCGATCATGTAAACATGGTATGTTCGTTTTCTGTTTTGCACGTCTGTATATTTGTTTTAGTTTCGACACATAACTTGGTTAACCTTCAACCTTAGTCGAACTGAGATGGAAGAGAAATCTAAAACATGTATAAATTATGGGTTCGAGTGGATTAAGATAAGAAAAAGGTTAACGTATGACTTGGTATTCGGTTAAGGTTTCATGAGTTTTAAAACGTGTCCATTAAGCGAGAAAAGGGTTTTACAAAAGAGTCGACGTACGAATTCGAGAAGAAGCTTAGTCTTTAAAATGGTTAATACTTGTATGGCAAGGGTAAGTCGAATGGTGTAAAATATATGAATCGGTCAAGGCACGTTAGAAATTTAAAAGGGCGAATAGTTTTCGATAATCATGCAAATTGTATTATAGAATCAAAGAAGAAGAAGCTAGTTGTTGCATGCTTTCTTGATGTGTTTTATGATTTTAAATAAATGAAATTAGTTGACTAACTATATTGATATATATTAAGGTTTGAGGTGAGATCCATGATAAACTACTAGTTTCTATAAGAACAAACCACAACATCCCAACCATTCATTCTTCCTTCATCCAACGGCATAGATCAGATCTGAAATTACAAACGAGGGTAAATATGTAATTTCACCTCTAACATATAAAAGAAAAAAATATCTACAATAATCTCATTTATTCACCCTCGTTTCTCTCTCATAAAAACACACTCCCTGAAACACGCCTCGCTGGAAAATTAACCTCCGCCGGAAAAACAACCACCGGTGAGTAAACCACCGTACAACTATAAAATAACCGTCGTTCACACAATCCGCCTTCATCATCTCCGATTTAACCCCCAAAAACCGTCGTCATCATCTTCGATTTAACCTCCAAAAACCGTCATCCGTCGTTGATCCGCAACCATTATCCACCGTATTTTTGTTTTTAATATATGTTTTTATGGATAAAAAAAAATCAGTTGGTTTATATTGGTTGCATCTTATCGCTATTGATTCTGAGTTTGCTAAATCTAATCTAGGGCTGGTGCCTTGGAAGCCTTCAATAGTTGATTTGTGTATCATTACAACTTCATCTCGGATTCAATTGCGGTAAGATGTAATCTTTTTCTTTAGCTTCTTCTTGGTGTTGGTTTTTTACCATATATGTTGACTTTTGAGTTATGTTCTCAATGCACGCAAATTGTTTGATGTAATGCTTGAATGAAGAAAACTAACTTAAAATTTGACTATCCATATGATTAAAGTTGTTTTGTATGGACATTTTAATTTAAGTGATGTCTATATACTTGATGGATGAATGGAGAAGGTTTTGCTTATGATACTACTTGCTTTCTTAAAAAATGGTGTTAATAAGAAAAACTGAAATATGAGTTGTCATGTTCATTAGTTTAGCTATTGTTTCTTTGGAGTCATCGTTTTAGATAATTCTTAGTCAGGTTATTGAAATATGTATTGCCATTTGCATATTTATCATGGATTTTGTGGCAATAAACTCTCACAATCTTAGGAATATTGAGTTGTTTTCGACATTTTTTAGTCTATTACATCTTAAAGCAAAGTGCCTTGGTGAAAAAAAAAGTTCCAAGTGTTTATAATTAATTTGTTCCATTGGCTGCAATTTATAAAGATGGAATTATTAACTTCTTCTTTGCGATTCTCAAAATCCAGGTGATGAAGTTTCCAGATGCATACCATGTGTTTGATGAAATGCGCCTGTGATAATCACATGTGATTCTTATGTGAATCACATGTGATTCTTATGTGAATCACATTTGATCCTGGTATGAATCACATGTGTTTGTTGTATGAATCGCATGTCATTCTTATGTGAATCACATTTGATCCGGGTATGAATCACATTCTGAGAAATCACATGTGATTCTTATAAGAATCACATGTAATTCTTATGTGAATCACATTTGATCCTAGTATGAATCACATGTGTTCCTTGTACAAGATCACATGTGTAAAATCTAATTCTTTATTTCTTATGTTGTGAAAAGGTACTACGTACTGTAGAAGATGGGTTAGTGGTATGTTCGTTATGGTTTTCTATCGAGTAAAGATGAAGTAAAGTTACATGTTTTTATAGAAAAGTTGAAATCAATTAAGGAAGAAGTGGAGGTTGATGTGCTAAATCAACCTGTTTACTGAAGTTAGGGTGGAGCCGAAAAAGAAACATGGAATATTGGAGAGAAGACCAAGACACATGCAAAATAAATTTTGATTTGAATTTATTTTTTATTTTCTTTTTATGCAATGCTTTATACATGTTGAATTGAATTTATGAAATTCTCATTTACTTTAAATACAAAACTGTTTACCGTTTGCTCATAGTATTTGTATTATGTTTGAATGTAAGAGAAACATTTTTATGAATTCTTCAAAAAAAACACAACATGTGATTTGCGAAGAAACATGTTATCAAATAAAATATAAATCGCATGCAAATCACATGTGATTCGTGTATGAATCACATTTGATTCGTATATGAATCACATGTGATTCGTGTGTAAACCACATGTGATTCACCTTAAAAAATTAATATGAGGTAAAATCACATGTGATTTGAGGTTAATCACATGTGATTTGCATATCAGCCCCTTAAAATATGACAAACAAAGCAACAAAGAAGGCTTATGAGTTAAACTTGTCTTTATTCATTTATGAGTTTTAAAAAAAACAGAAGCACCTAAGATCAACACATTCATATTAAACAATAATCATCCATCGTACGTACATAAAGTAACTAAAACTTAATCATACAATGACATTCGATGATAACGACTTCACAAGTTGAATATCCTAACACATAAAAAGTACCTAAAACCTAATCATCTTCCCCTTGAATTTCTTTGACACCTTCTTACGCTCATCACTTTCAGAATCTTCGTCGGAATCTAATAACTTCTTTTTTCTCTTAATAGGCTTAGACTCAGCCTTCGGCTTAGGAATTTCTTCGACTTTTTTTAAGCAAGACCTGTAGTTAGCTACATACAAATATGTAGTTAGTAAGATGTAATTTTAAATTATTACTCAAACTTATACTACAAATCACATGTGATTGAGTACAAATCACATGTGATTCAGTACAAATCACATGTGATCTGCATGACATTTACTCTTAAAAAATTATAAACTTACCTTCTAATAGAGCTCAAACCAATGAATACAGATGGAAGTGATGCCGAAGCATTCAAAAATTGCTACCACTGCATGTTCAAGATTCTGTTCAACACAACAAAAGTTGTTGCCCAACCCACTATGTTGCCATTTCCAGAAACAAGAAAGAATCCGATCAGGAACCATAATAACCCCTAAAGTGGTTAATATTTAACATTGCTTGCTCATAATATCTCACTAAAAGATCAAAATGAAACAATTCTTTATGGTCTAATATGGGCAACACAACGTTAAAATTTTGCACACTACCTCTCTTTAATCAAAACTAAGAAGTTGATTAAAAGATGGCTGGAAGGTTGAATACATCAGTGCTAACACCTAATGAATGTTTAATACTCCGTAGTGAATAACTTTGAGAAGAACAATATCTTACAACCATGTTTAGCTACACTTACTATTTGAAAAGCCGTATCAGTCAATAAAAACTTTGGCACATTCATAGGCAGATAACTTTGAGAAGAGCAATTCCTTGATGTCTTCGACTTCTTCGTTGGACAAGAAATCCACAATAACCTAGACAATAACAGCAAAAATACAGGTTTGTTTCAAGACTCGCGGGCAAAAGTGTCTTTGTTGTCTGTACTAGAGCAAGGAAGGATCGTCATCATGTCTATCTTTTTGAACATTTCCTTGATGTCTTCAACTTCTTCGTTGGACAAGAAATCCGCAATAACCTAGACAGAAACAGCAAAAATACATGTTTATTTCAATGCTCAATAATCAACCTAAAAAACATCAATCACATGTGATTCACTTTAAAAAATAATTTCAGGTAAAATCACATGTGATTTGCGGTAAATCACATGTGATTTGCAGTAAAATCACATGTGATTTGCACAAAATCTCATGTGATTCTTTGGAGGATCACATTAGTGGATCAATTTCCAGAGCCATAGTATTCGCAGTATACATTCCACCACAAGCCCCAGCTCCTGGACAAGAATGCTTTAGCACGTTTGTTCTTTGTTCATCATTTATGGAGCCACTTACAAATTCTCCTTAAACTTGTAACATTATTGGACAACAATATAACAATCGGTTATGGACATGTAATTTAAAAATGTATGCTGGTATATCAAGTGTACCTGGCAGAAAGCCAGAAACTATGTCGAATGTATGGCCTTCAAAATGACTTGGCTGCATAAATATAAATAAAAAAATTTAACAAACAAATAAGTTTCATATCAGGGACTCATCAGCTAGCAACATAGAATGGGTTGTAACCTTAATGGTTCCACCATAAATCATTATACTTGGCCGATTCAAGTGAAAAAGAAAGATGCATCAAACAAAGTTTATATTGAAGCATAAATACTCCAAACTGTATTGAAAACCATGCCACATTTTGTACCTTCTGCTCTTTTTCTCTTTCCAATTTGTATTGTTCAATGTATGATAGCTTCACTTGAACCTGGTGTTTAATAATTAAATCATAGTCAGAAGTAAATTCCCTGATACTATTCATTTTGTTAAATTTGTACTCAATCAAGGGTGGTAGAAGTATCCAAACAACTAGTTGCAAGTAGGATCAATATTTGAAGTGAAATAAATATATACATGCTTGTCGAACTCCGCTCACTCCACAGCCCGCACGTCACTATGCAAGATCAAATCAACAGGTCTAGTACTTTCTTTTACAGGTGGTTTCACTAGGCACTATAATTATTTAAACAACCATTATAACAAATTTGCAAGATAATAGAAAATTCTGTATTTTTTACTATTTATGTGAATTTTCTCACCTCTGGTTCATTTCTAGTCAATGGGAGGGCTTGGGCAATGGGAATCCTTTGCTTTTCTTGCTCAACCATCATCGAAAACCTTCCCCAACAAGAACCCATTCAAGAAAACCCGGCCGTCACCTCCCTAATCCATCGCATCTCCGCCCTAGAAACCACCCTCCGCCGCCGCAACAACCACCACTTCCCACAACCAACCACCCTCAGTGATGCGTCGGCGTGTGTAATATAAACCCATTTCAGATCATACCTCAGACACCGATCCATCACCTTACGTAACCTACAATCATCATCTAATAATCCCACTCCGTATAAGATTGCTGGTGATGCTCCTTATGACTTGGGTTCAGTGATTCTTGAGGTGTATTTATTGAGTTTTGGTATGGTGGTGGTTTGTGGTGAGAGACTGAGTTTTGTTGAGCGTGTAAAATGAAAATTGAAACGAAATGAATAGATTAGAGGGTGTATCCGGCGTGTGTTTTGTGTTAAGTGATATCACAAAAGTACCATTTAATAATTAATTATATTAAAATAAGGATTAATCTACACCTTTTAATCTAAAATAAATGGATGGTTGATATCTCTTGATATGATCTTTAGATAATTATTGTTCTGCATTGAACTTTTGTCATTAAGGTTTATGTAATCGTTTAACTTCTACATGTTACAACAGAATAATACAAGTCTTAATAAAATTGTATTTTCGATTCAGTAATAAAGAAATGTAACCTTGCACGTATTATTATAAAAGAAATGGTCGAACACATCGTTTAAATAACAAACGTAATAACTTAATCATGGTTTGAAATGAAGTCGGAAACATGTTCTTATAATTTGTGAAACGGTGGAGTCTTAAATTATTAATATAAAACATTAGTCGCATGTGGGTGACGTATGTGGAGTTGTTTGGTCGACTCATGAGTATGGTATGTATTTAGAATGAGGGTTTAAACATGGTCCATAGTATGTGCTATTGTAGTCGCGGTCTAAAATGTGGTCGTTAATGCATTTTATAAATGCGGGTCTAAAACGATCATTTGATATAAATTTACATTATATACCTTAAAAATTTAACGTTGACATATTCAAACCTTATATTTGATAATTTACATTTATAACTCTAAACTTTACTAAATTGACATATTTGACCCTAAACTATTATATTTGTCATTTTAACCTTTAAATATTATTAATTGTCAATGTCAATTATAACCTTAAAATATTAAATTACTAATTCGGGAAAGTTACTAAATATTAGAACTTACTAAATAAGGCAAGTTACTAATAGTGGAAAGTTTATAAAAATAGAAAGAAAACTAAACTGATTAGTCTGATTTAAAACGAGCTTATAAGTAATACTGGATTATTAATTCTTGTAGATCCGTCGAGGAGGGAGTAGTTTCCATTTCCATTTGCTTTATGTGGTTTGGTATTTGCTTGCATAAGGTACAGATATTCTATCCCTTTTCAGTAGGGAATTCTAATGACTTTCTTTCGATCCTTGACACTGCTAAGATTCCCTTCAGTTATGCCATTGCTATGTTCCCCATTTGATATGATTGATATGATCCATTTAATATGATTCGTTGATATGATCTATTTGATATGAGCCTTGCTATGATACCCCTGATTTGATTCTGATTTGCTATCCACTTTTATTATGATTATGTGATTGCGAGATTCTGTTATATTATGCTCTGGGAGCATTCTGTTCTGTCATGCTCTAGGAGCATTTTATTATGGATAGCCTTGCTTTGTTTGTTCTGATATGTTCTGTTCTGATGCCCGAGTTTTTAGTCTACTCATGGAGGTACCATGGGTGTGTCATTGAGACACCAATGGCATGACACTATCTGGGGCGGTGTGATTAGTCCCCGGCGTCCCCGTCTATTTATGATATGATATGTGATCACTTGGCCACTTTGGATATATGTATGTTTGTTTGTGGGGGGCATATGGATGCATCCTAGGTTCTGTTTTGTTCTGAGAAGACAGTGACTGACTGTACGTGCCTTGTACCCCTTTCACTTCTGGTACAATGGAGTCTGCAGCTCCTTGTACAACTTATGATTTGACGGATATGTGATTATGTGATTTTGAGACCTATTCGAGTGGCTCTGGTAGGTCGGCTCGTGGCTTTCCTATGTTTCGTTGTGTCTATTCGAGTGGCTCTTGTTGACACGCCTTTGTTGATACGTGCTCTTTGATTCTGGTTACTATATGATTCATATTATCACTTGACTCTTCGTACTCATTATTCATTTGACTTATGATATTTGTTCAGTGATCGTTGATCTCTTATGCATTTGACAGATGATATTCATTTCAGCAGGAGCTTATGATTTCTTTTTCCTATACTTATCTACGTTTCAATTATTCGTTTTATATATATATATATATATATATATATATATATATATATATATATATATATATATATATATATATATATATATATATATATATATATATATATATATATCTGTTCACTGGGCTTTTTAAGCTCAGCCGCATTTCTTTTCCTGCGGCAGGTTTTAGGTTGGAAGTTGGGTTTGGGTGAAGAGTGCATAGGAGCGTTAGTGGACTATCCCGATGATTAGAAGCCCATTTACATCTGGGTTAGATTTGAATTTGGAATCGATTAGATTTTTGTTTAGTTTTGTATTCTCATTTTCATATAGAGTTCGTATTTCTTCTGTATCTTTAGAATACCTTTGTAACTTTATGTTTATAAGTCTTCCGCTTGCGTTTGTATGTTTTGATTTGGCACCATAATGTGACATTTTGACCCTTGTCGGGATGGGGTGTTACAGATCCCGTCTCCAAAGTTTTAAGACTTATAAAATATTAAGCATGATTTACAACACTTTAATACACACAATTTTCAGACTTACAACAAAATAAACATATTGTACAACAAAATAACCATGATATAATTTTCAGACTTATTTTCAGACTTACAACATTAATGTTATTAAAGTGGTCAATGTTATTAATGACTAAAATAACTACTACTTATAAGAAAAGAAACATAGTGAACAACACTTTAATACACATAATTTTCAGACGTACAAGATAATAAGCATAGTGTACAACAAAACACCACATTAATGTTATTTAATATAGTCAATTAATTAACTGGTAAATAAATACAATTAATACATTTATTGAACACCTCTAACATAAGAAATACAAGTTTTCAAGCATATTGTACAATTAAATTAAACACAATTCTTGTATTAAATTTTACTAATACAAATAATAAAGCACATTATACAAGTATTCAAGCCCAAACGGGCGACGGGCCAAATGGGCTTGAGCCCGAACGGATGTGGGCCAAACGGGCTCGAGCTCGAACAGGCACGGGCCAACGGGTTCGAGCCCGAACTGGCACGAGCTATACAAAATTCTTGATATCCATAAATTTATTGTTAAAAAGAAAATAATAAACTAAAATACATGATTCACCAAAAAAATTTATTTTATTGTACTCGCCGTAGTAACGCACGGGTACCCTGCTAGTTTAATTAGACATATAAACAACTTTAATTTGATTAAGCATCTATATTTTTCTAAGTAAAACTCACACATAGGTTCAAAAAAGCGTGTTTTTAGAAAATTTCTTTAAGTCACCTGATGTTCTATTGTGCTGCTAGTCAAGTTACAGTTCGTTCTATTAGGTAAAGCATCTTACGTAAAAAATATCAGAAAAATTTGTTAAAATATTCTTAACACCGCAGCAAAGCACTGATCCTATGTCATTTTTAGAAACAAACTTCGTTAACACCACAACATATTGCATGCACTAATCTATTTAATTTCTAGAAATAAACCACATTATATATAGAGATAATTCAAAATATGTTCATATTGCTCAATTGATTTGTTTTTTTTTTTTTTGTTAATTTGGAGTTTCTGTATTTAGACCATGGTAACTTGTAGTTTTTGGGCAACTGAAATCTGCAAGTGACAAATGTTACTTTTCAGATTACATATGACAACTTGTGTACTTTTTGAGGAACTTGTATAATTTTGGGCAACTGGTGGCCCTCATGTTAGATACTTGGCGTCATATAGAACGAGTTGCCAAATTACCTGGTCTAAATACAAAAACTCCGAATTCTTAGTTAAAAAAACAAATCAATTAAGCAATCGTTGCATATTAAGAATTATCGCTTAGAGCACAAGGTGCAAATGACGAAGCACCTCTCGCCGTCCAATGTGGCATGGACAACGCCGAGCCGTTGCTCGCCGCCACACTGGAATACCCTCGCCGTTGCTCACCGTTGGCCAACTCCCCGTGGCCACGGCGAAGCAAACTTCTGACAATGTTGCAGGTTAACGTTTGGGTTGGTTTGTTTTATTTGTGCAAAAAAGAGACATAACCGTTTATACACCAACGGTTGTGTTTGTTTGTTTATTTATTTTTTTTCCTACCCTCTTTTACAACTATAAATACAACCTTCTTCTTCCATTCTCTTCACTACATTCAACAATTTAATCTAAATATTTCTATACCTCTTCTCCTAAGCAAAAAAAAAAAATGTCTCAAAACCCGAACGAAGGAGGTTATTTCACGAACCTCCTAACGTCAAACCAACGTCCATACGGGGGAACCTCAAACTCTTCTAGTCCCTCGTCTCAAAGTCCAAACCCTTCACCGCCATACGGTTCACAACCATTATATCCGAATGACATTTACCGTAACCAACAATTAGCCTTTCAACAAGGATTCGCAATTCAACAACAATTCAATTCGTCACCACAATTTTATAACCCGAATCAACCATCCACTTTTCCTCAATCACAACCGATACAACCGTCACAACCAAATCAAGGTACGTTTAAAGTACCTAAGCCAAGATCACTGGCCAAAGGCCGAGGAAAAAAAACCAAAGCCCAAAGAGGAAAAAACGTCGTAAATTTGGACGCGGACGATGACGATGACTTGGAAGAAGCTGCTAATACGCGTGCGCGAAAGTTGTGGTCGAAACAAGAAGAAAATATTCTTGCGGAAGCGTGGATAGAAGTTTCCCAAGACGAGGATCTGGGAAATGACAAAGAGAATGAATTATTTTGGAACGAAATTCATGCACTTTTCAACGAGCGGACTACTGAAGCCCCACGAACCAAAAACATGTTATCCGGTAAATGGTCAAGGATCAATGCCGACTGCCAAAAATTCAACGCTATTTATAAACATTTAGAGCGTCGCAGTGGTGAAAATGAGCATGATCATGTCGAGAATGCCAAAACGAACTTCTCACTACGTTTTGGACAAAGGGGTTTCACTTTGCTTCACGTTTGGGATATCCTGAAACGCTACCCGAAATGGGATGCTGAAGAACCTCTAGACATTACATGTCTTGAGGATATATTCGGGCCGGACAAACGACCTCGTCCCGAAAGAAACAGCAGACGACCCGGAAAGAAACAAAAGTCGACGGAAACGTCGAGTGCGACGAGTTCCGAGGGGAGTCAAACGAGTACTTTTTCGAGACAATTATTTGAAAAGTATAATCAAGCGAAAGACGCTCAAACGGCTTGTTACGAGGCGCGGAGGAAGAGGGAGGAAAAGGCGTTCGAGAAATAAGCTGCGTTGTTGGAGTGGCAGGATATGCAGATGCTAATGCTCGATCCAAACACGGTTACTGACCCGGTTAGAGCCGAAGTAATTCGCAAGAGACAAGCACGAATAACTCAGAAATACCAAAATCTCGACCGCGAAGATGACGAATAAAATGTTTTACTTTTCGTATTAGTATCGTATGTTTTTTTTTTTTTTTCCGTATCGTATTTTCTTTTCCATATTGTATGCGTGTTTTTTTTCTCGTATCGTATTTTTTTTTTCCGTATTGTAACTTTTTATTTTATGAAATAAAATTAATATGTTTTTTTATTTTTTAGTATTTGTGAAATTAATTTAATTTATTTAATGAAATGAATAAAAAAATAAGTGTGTAAGAGATGGAGCCCTAATGGGGAAGTTGAGGTTTGTTGTTTGGTGAGGAGGGGTTTGTTGTGGTTAGTAGAAGTTGAGGTGTTTTGATGATGTGGCATGGTGGGACCCGAATAGAGAGGCAAGTGCTTGTTGTTGCACGTTGTGCTCTTATATATATTTAGAAATAAACCGCATTCTTTCTTTATCTGCACCGACCTATCTTCTTCTAACATGTGTACATAGACACTAAGTTATAAATACACGGTAACACACATATTTAAAACTTTGAGACCGCTCCGTATCGCGAAATGAATGTCGTAAGGTCGGCATTGCAAAGTTTTAACATCAGTCGAACGTTGACATGCAGACGTGTGCTATAAATCAATTATGAGGAAAAGATAAGAATTGGTACAAGCTGCATGTTATACATGATGATAAACAATAAAATATGCTAAATCAATCATATTTGTTTGTTATCTAACTAAAATAAGTTTATTGGGTCATAATCATTTTAATCGTTATTTCTAGAAAATGTTCTGTTTGAATATTGAAAATAACAGTTCATTCAGAAACTCAAAAAGAACAAAAACATAACCAGAAATTATATGGAATATTTCGATAAAAGTGAAAGAAAAAGTGCCAAAAAAATAAATAAATAAATAAATTCAAATGAATAAAGATTATCATCTTCCACGTTTAAGTTAATTAAAATCTTTATTTTTCTTGCAAATATTTTATCAAATTATAAAGAAAAATGTAACTATTTGTGTCTACATTTTATCTTGCTGGAGTATATATATGAGTGGTGTGGAATTACTTCTATAGAAAAGAATATAACATGTATGTGTGAAAAAATATCTAAAAAGACAAGAAAACATAATGAAAGTTTAGAAAGAGTAAAGTATGTCAAACATTCTCCAACAGTGAACAAGGCATTAATTCATTGAATTAGAAATGTATAGTACCATGCTGCTATCAAGATAAATGAAATAAACATGGATCGGATTATCTTAACTTAAAAGGAAAAGTGCAATGTATGTTACATTTATAGTCGGAAAACATTTATTTATTTATTTTTTTTTAGAAAGGCGGAAAACATTTAATTGTGTTACGACTTGAACCGACAGTTACGAACATTTGATTGTGTTACGACTTACAACTTGAGTTTACACTTGATTAATTGTAGAGCACAGTAGATTGATTTAATTTAAGAAGTTAAATAATATGTATAAATTCATTTTGTTTCTGCTTAATGTGCTCATCACTAAAAACTACAAATTATTTACGACATTTCTAGATGTATAACTAAATTACTAAAAGGCATGTAGTTCAATGTTATCAAATCCTGTATGTTTTAAGGAACTTATAACCTTTGTGCGTGTTTTAAGGCCTAAATACAACAAACCTATAACCATTGTGTTTTAAGGTTTAAACACAAACCTATCTAACATCTAGTTTAGAATATGGTTGGTGATACATGGACACATGGTGTTGTAATATGGTAGTGATACATGATTTTGTATAATGGTGATACGAATTGTTAATGAATATGAATAACTAATCTAGACGTCAAGAACTCTAAGCTTGATATGATGGTTTTCTCTTGATAAGAATCTAGCTTTCATTGTTTGAAGATGACAAGAGCTCTAATCTTGTTGTGGTGGATCTTCACATGCTAATGTGCTTTCAGTGGATAAAGATAACAAGAGCACTAAGCTTGTTTTGGTGGATCTTCACATGTTAATATACTTTCAACAAATGAGAGTTAAAATATTATTGTCAAGGGCTAGCGAGGGTTTTGAAGAATTGAAAACGTCTAATATTACATTGCAAAAGCTTGGTTTGAATGGTGGCCAAAAGAGTTGTTTAAATAGGCAAGAAAAAAATCTATTCAGTGTCATACGGATCCATGGATCCTGCAAGGATCCGTCCCTTGTTTCGGGTCCATTGGTCACCAGTTTTGAACAAAGTTTATAACCGTTTTGTAGTGGGTTTAGTCACATGTTACCATTCTTTCCACAAATGTTCATTTGTTTAAAGGGCTCTTAAAAGTGTGTTTTTGACTAAGCAATTAAGGCTGAATTTACAAGTTTTTATGAAAGTTTACTTACTAAAAACAATGAAACATTGTCTCTTTATCAAAACAAACATGCCTTCACTTAATGAAATGTTAATGTATACTTGGTGAAAAACTTAAATTTGAATTTAGTCCAAAAATAGATGAAACATTTTTAGTCTTTGTTAATTTTATAAAATGTGTTTAGCTAACAAATTTAATTTGACATTTATAAAATGTGTTTTTTTTTGGGTAAAAGGTCAACGACCCGGTAAATATATTAATCCAAAAAATGTTTAAGTACAACGGATATGGGTGAATCCCATATCTCAGCCCGTTACATAGGCGAAAAGCTTACATAACAAGATACTTCCTATTTTTAAAACAAGAAAACAAACCATTACTCACATGATAAAAGTGACTCTGACAAAAGATAAACTACTTCCTACGACCTTGGAGATTAAAACCATAAATGGCATTAAGAGCATCCAATTCCCCTGGAAGATCATAAATTTGCTTCGAATAATCAACATAGTCATACTCATCTTCACGCTCATGACCACCACCAAAAAGATTTGCTGATTCGTCGAACGTGTTAAGAACCTCATCCTCAACACTATCAGAAACCACAACCTCACCCACCTTAGAAAATGGGTTAGCCCTCTTAGTGATAGAGGTAGACGGAATAGGATGACCAGCATCATCCACAAGAGTAGCTTTCCCATCGATCAGTAGCTTTTCAAACTTACTAATTTTCTCAACAATAGGAGTAGAACCAACTTCCATTGTTCCCATAGAATCACTCACAAACGGTTGTTGCATATCACTCACAAGAGGGACTTGTGATGTAGTACTAATCTTAACCGACTCATCCTTATTAATTTCCATTGTACTGCCCGCATCCACATCCATGTTAGTAACAACCTTAGGAATACCAAAACCATCTGTATCATCCATATTAAGAGCGTCAAACTGATTAGAAGTAGTGATCTTGGTTCCACTCGTACTAGCCACATCAGAAGCCTTATTCTTAGTTCCATCCACATTCTTTGGTTCAGGAGCGTTCTTTTTGGGTTGGTAATGAAATTGCTTACCCACAACAGGTTTAGTAAAGCCTCCTTTACCCTGATTTGTAGAACCACCTTGTTTACCTTTCTTTTTGTTATTGACAGCCGTGAAACCATCATTAACCGGCTTAGTAGGTTGAACTGGAGGAACAACAACTTTCGGACAATCAATAATAGTATGACCAAAAACCTTACACTTATCACAACGCGGAGGTTTCCACTCGTATTCAACCCGAATTTTCTCAATAGTCGAACCCGTACCATCAAGTAAAGGTATCTCAACAGTAATGCAATCCCTAAGCACCTCATCCGACTTTACTTCAATCATGCATCTAGCAAAGCTACTACGGCCCCACGATTCCTTGCACATTTGGCTGGTAAAAGCATCTAACCTTTTGGGCGTCCCAATCAAAGTAGCAAGAAGACTAAGCCCGTCATCCGAAAACATAGCTAAAGGAACATCATGGAATTTAACCCACACCGGAATGTTAGTTAAATCCTCTTTAAGCAAGTTTGTGTTCAATGTCCATGATTTAAGAATAATAGGAACATTACGAATCAACCAAGGACCATTATCAAGAACATCATCGACACCTTTCTTTGAGTTAAACTTGAAGAAAAAGAACCCCTTAGCATTCATCATAACCTTTTGTAAACCATACTTAGACCACGCATTGCGAACATAATAATCAACAACAGGAAAAGCAAGACGTTGACCAAGGAAGTATCCGTAGAGAGTATTCTCAAACCTCATGTTCACCTCTTCCACTACTTTCAACGGGACTGAAAGGTCAACATCATCCTTCTTTTTGCTGCATTCTAACCTCCGAAAATTAGACACGTGTTTCTGGGATTCATTAGAAGCAACACCCACGTAAGAAACCGACTTAACTCCATTACCACTAGTAGTATCAACCTTGGGTGCATTAGGATCAGAAGTAACACTCTGATTCATATTCTCATGAGTCCCATACAACTGGGATTGCATAGCCACATTAAAACTCGTAGGATGAGTTTTAGTACCATTCGAATTAGACTGAAGCCCAAGACCACTCGAATTGTTCAACTCAGAAGATGAAGCCATAATAGCAATATCACTGTTAATTTTATTTATTGCTTCATCAAACTTGTTATGCACATTAGCAATTAATTACTCCACATTAGGCTATTTTGAACCATGAGAGGACGAATCTTGCTCCAAATCATCCAAAACAACCTTATCGTTACCCTCGTTCACGTTATCAGCCAAATCATCAACATCAACCATTGGAACACTAACATCCTTCTTACCAAGCTTAGGACTCAAAAAACCCCTTTCCATCTCTCACCACCACGTTACCAAATCAAACAGAATACAAACCAATATTCCAGCAGCATGTGATACCAAAAATAAGAGAAAGAAACCCTAATCTTAACGATTAGGGTTTATAACAATATGATTCAAGAATCTAACCTCCCATCATAATTACAGTCGAACAGTTCAAGATAAGAGTTAATGAAGAATGATCGATTGCAATAAAACCAAATCAGAACCGACTACACAGAAAAGTCGATTAACGATCCCAAGCGAAACCCTAAGTAACGATCCAAAAAAAATCGACCAAAAACTTGTTCAAATCACAACAAATCTGGACTAGAATCAATAAACACGGATGTCAATCAATACCTAGGACAAATTGAAGCAAAGAGGACAAAGGTTTAAGGTGGAATCGATTGGAACGATTAGAATTGGTTAGGGTTTAAAAAATCGCCCCTTGCGATGCTTGTTTGGATAAACTACTTGATGACTCTAAACTAAATTTTAGGCATTCTCAATAATTTGTTAAACGGTTTAATCATAATGCAACATATATAACAAATGTATTCGAACATTTTGTTGAAGCATGAGAAGATTCAAAACATCGATTGCACTAACATCATCAACACTCCGTACATTATTCTGGGTTCAACTCCTGCATAAAATCATATCAGATATATTTTTAATGTATATCTTGTGAGATAGTTTATCAGTTTTTAGTATTAAGGCTTCTCACAGTGGTGACCTATATTGCATCATCTTTCCGGCTGCCACCTTAACTTTCTCTTTTTTCAACCCATATTCACCTCTCTCATCACAGTGGCAACCCATATTGCATCATCTTCTTTTATTATTATTTAAAAAAAACATCTTTTAACACAAACACAAATTTTATTAATAAATATAAGGATAAGTTTTAAAATTTTTATAAGTATCACATTTTTGAGGGATGCTACATCCACATAAAAACCCCAAAAAAAACTCCTACTCACTGACGTGTCAGCGGGTGATTGGTTTTTAGTGGGATGTGGAACCCACAAAAAACCAATCCCCCGCTGACACGTCAACGAGTGAAAGTTTTTTGTGAGGTTTTTATGTGGATGTAGCAAATTTCCACATTTTTACGTTGCCCGATTTAAAGTTTCGTACTTTAAGAGCCTAATGTTAGTAATTACCGGAACCAAACTATACCCCGTAATCCAAAGTTATACAAGATAATTATCAATACTGTACCTCACCTTTTATTCTTACACGTCTAACACACTATCTAAACATATGTTCATGTGTTGTCATTTTTGCATGAACTCCTTAAGCCTTAAGTTTACACCTCATGCTAAGTATTCTTTTAAAAAAATAAAAGACTTTACAAAACCTCCTATCTCTTCTTTGGTTCCTTGTTGCCGTGAACTATAACAACCATATCACCATCATTTACTTTAATTCAAGATACAAATTATACACAAGAGATGAAGGCCTAGGTGAGCTCAACATAGTCCAAGTATTGTTTTGGTGACCTATTGGTTAAGTTGGAAGATATACAAGGTTTAAGGGCAAATGTTCAACAATTCTTTTGTACAATATCGATTGGATTCTCGACCCATATTGCATTTTTTTTCATCCGACGATCGATTTCAACATTTCAACTCACAGTGGTAATATCGATCGGTGTAATCGATCGATCGATGGTGATGATCGATTTTTTACGGCCCATTGTGAGTAGCCTAATAAATTGAGTTGGGATCAACATCGATCTCCCGTAAGAAAATAACACAAGGGGCATCGATCAATAAATGCCAATTAATGAAAGCAATGGACTTTCCAACTAACGTGAAAATCTTCGTAACTAATATTAGTTACGGGTACTATCATTAAGCGTTTATATTATAATATTCTAGAAAATGAACCTCGTGGGATTTTTTTATGAAAAAAAAACAGCCTAGCTATATCATACTTATGACATTAAGGTTGTTAATGTTCAACGACTAGACACGTGTGTGAATTCACACCTCATTGTGGTGGAAATAAAAACATGATTTGGAGTTAGTTGATATTTTGACTCATAGTCAATTGTCAATACATTTTATTTATGGCAATAAAAAAATGAGAATGTGAAAAATCAATTTATCATTTGTAAACCTATCTATAAGTGCAATCATTTTCCTTAAATCAAACATAACTTTGGTTGTAATCTAATCATATTCACGCTTTTACTTTTACGTAAGATGGAAACCTTCCAAAAAGTAGTTTATACTTTGGAATGTTTAGAAGATGGGTTTTGCTACATGTTATTGTGTAAATAAAATGAAGGTTGTGGTTTATTAAAGTGTGAATTATTTTTATGGTAATTAATCAGTTTAATTAATGGGTGTTAAATGTAATTTTGATTAAGTAAGAAAGTTTATGCTTATTAATTAAACGTTAGCATCTGCCTAGTGGGCAATAATTGTGAATCACAAAATTTAAATACATGAAAGCTTCTTAGTTTTAACTCCAAGTTTTATGAGGTTTAATATGATCATACTACATTCATTCAGAACAAGGGCATGAAATACAAGTTAAAATTATCACACATAAAACCATAGCATAAGAATGAGTAGAGTTATGCCCTTATGCAAACATCACTAATTATAACAAAATGCTTAATTTGGGCAATTGGTTTTGAAAATTATTATCTTGGAACAAGTTGGCCCAATGATTCAATATCTTTGCTCAGTTCATCAAGTTTCTTCATCCTCACTCTTTCACTTTCAGTCACCAACTGCACATCAAGTAAAAATTAATGTACACACATTATCATTAATCATCAACATAAGTAAATCATAACTACTTTTATGTATGGTAAGTTAGCCAGAAAGCTCGTTAGATAGGCGAGCAATAGTACAAGCAAGCTAACTATTGGTTCGGCTTTATAGATTTTCGAGAAATAATGTTATTGCTAGAAGAAAAAAAGTATGCATTACCTCCATTAATCTAGCTACTAGTTGAGCTTTCTCCTTGTTTTTTTCATTGAAAGCTTCTAAAACTTCTCGGTACTCTTTCTCCTGATGATTTGAGTTTTTATGATTGAATAGTGATGTTAGCTTTTCGACAAATATTAGAATGAAATGGTGTGATAATAATGATTAAAGTTGAGAAGAACATGGAAAAGAAAAGTGTAATTTTTGAAAGATTAATGATGAAGCATGTTTCACCTTCTTAAGGCAGCTTTGTCCCAATGGCTTTAGCTCTTTGTTGACCACATCAATCCTCTTACGAACGGTTGTCACCTCCTTCCTCCTTGGATCTTCAAGTGATTCAAGCTCCTATTCATTTTTTCTCACATTTTTTAAGTTATTTACAACACTTAAATCCGATAAAACTCCTATGTTTATACATATGCTAACGACACTAAACTAGGTTGTCTTGGTTCTTTTGAACTATCTATCGTTTCCAAAAATATTGTCTTGACTGCACTATTTTTAGTTTTATAGTAACATGGTTATAGCTAGGAACCACAATCAAGTGAATCTGTAGTCTATGCGCACGTAACTCTGGGCCGTCTTTAGGAGAGTGCAAGCGGTGTCATTGCACAGGGCCACCGCTTGACGAGGGCTACAAAATTTCATGCACTCTATTTTATATATACACAATATATATGATGCTTGAATTTAATTAGCTCGTGCACTAGTGAGACATGTGTATTTCGTGTGTGCGTGTATGTGTTTAAGGGCCTCCTTGTGGTGATGGTACAAGGCCACCGAAATCCATGAGACAGCCCTTCTCTGGAGATAATATAAATTAAACAAAGCAAGATAAACAATCTAGCCTATATGCTGTTTGGACTGTTTGGATCATGAAATCTATAAGTGCTTGTACATACGCATGGTAATTGTTTGTTTAGTTCTAGCTTCAAGCAAGATTTTAGGTAAAAAATTTTGGCCTTCAAATTATTCTAGTGACTATATCATGCATGTATATTCTATTTAAATGTGAGTTATATGAAACTCCCAACTCACCTTAATCAAAACCAGATGATTGTATGTAAATTAGTAAATATATGTATTCAAAAGAGTATCAAATAAAAGCTAAGTATACGTATAGTAACAAATGATCTAATTGAATGTTACTTATCTAAAAGAGCTAAATGCAAAGACGAATGGAAAGAATTGTACTCACTTCGCGAATTTCAGCCAACTTTTTGGTTTCTTCTTCAACACGACCTATATGAGCATGAACTTTCTCCCTCACCTCCATCTTCTTCTTCTTGATCTCTTCTTCCTTAACTCTAAAAGCCATCAAGGCAGATTTCGACAATTCATCTTCATCATCAGCGATCATTGGACTCCCATGATAATTAATTAACCCCGAGGTCTTCATGCGCATCATCATCTGTGCTTGTTGCTGTTGTTGTCTATCCATAGCCATTATGCCAAAAAGAACACCACTGTTGTTTCCCTTCAATAGATGTTGCCTTATATGCTTTTTGTTGGAATTAAGGTAATCTTTTGCTTCTGTTAAAGATGCTCAATCTAGGTAGTTGGCTTTAACGTGGCCAATAAAAGCACTAGCTAGTTGTACTGTCAATGAATCTTGATCAATTGGATTGAAAAGTCTCAAATGCCCTTGTCATTGTTAAAATGAGAAAATAGTGAACACCCACTTCTTAAAACACCTTCCCAACTTCCTCCTAGTGGATATGAGTAACTTTGGAGTCAAAGATTTGGTATGGTGGAAGATGCCATACCTTAAGTATATTTTATGCATGTGAGACTTCATCATGAATCTTGTTTAGTCTTTTCTTTGTCATAATTAAAGAGAAAAGCCTAATTGATGCATCACTTTAAGATACATAGGCCAGTAACTATAGAAGTTTTACATGTAATAAAGCAATCATATGAACATCCACAATATCATTGCTATATACCAATAACTCTATAAGTTGTACATTTAAGTGCGTACCATCAGAGAGGCGGACATACTTGAGGCAGAGGGTTTGTACGTGAATACCTAAGAGAGCCGTCACTAGTGTAAAAACAAAATTTTTCTATACATATCTTAGACTTTAACACTAAGCGGATACCCTTTTCAAACTTGTTGAAAAGTGCATAACCTGTGACAATCTTGGAATGAAACTTAGAAACATTACACTTGCTCATGACAATGATCTGTACTAATTAGGAAAAAATCCTTTGAATAAAAGATAATACATGCACAAATGAGGTACGAGTTGAACGAATTTGGTTTATTGGCTATGGAATGATGACCCAAAACACAATTTAAAGATATTGTTATAAGTCGATATTATGTACGGTACCATATTTTTCGGAACCTAACAATGCTTGTATTTCTTATCGTTCTTTACACCATGAACATCATCGTAGGATTATGTTATTACATTAGTGGTAAATACCAACTAGCTAGGTACAAGACCTTTCATATACATACAAAAACGTGTTGATACTGATTTTATTAGCTAAACAGAAGATTATTAAGTACATTCTTGTAGAGTTTGGTATTTTAACAATTGTCTGGTTTTATGTTTTTGTCAAGAATATTAAAGATAGTATGGTTGAAATGTCTTCAGGAAAAGAGTGTGGATGAATCTTCTTTACTTGAAATGGGGTGCTTTAGATGGAAGTTTAGTTAAAGAGTGTGGAAGAAGGGTTCACCTACACAAATACAATAAACAACTGTAATAAGAGCCTTAAGGGTAAAGACAAAGTAGGAGAATATAGAAATTTGTTAAATTAATGACTTTGTCATTTAAAATTACTCTACTACCCTTCCATCTTAACATGCGTACATAAAATTTTGATTGCGTAGCATAAGTTTAATGTATTGACTTCCATAATGTATTAGGTAAGGAAGGTCTTAATAAGTCAAATATTCTTTTGGGTGAAGTCCGAATATACGTAACAAACTTCCTGAAATTAACCGATATACGCAACATACTTATTTTACTCCAAAGATATGTAATATACTTTTAAATACTTACCAATGTACGTAACATTGACGATTACCATTTTAAAAAGTTACATTTTTGGTCCCTGTTGTTTGCGTTGACTTTCACCGTTAGTCCTTTGACATTTTTTTACTTAGAAAAGTTACAGTAATGGTCCCTTGACATTTCGTTGACTTCTACTATTAGTCCTTTGACATTTTAATACACGTTTGCCCGTTTTTCATTACGTTTTTATTCGTCTTAAGTCGTTTTCATACGTTTTTATCATTTTTGTCCGTTTTTATCTGTTTTCATTCGTTTTTATAAGCTTTCGTCCGTTTTTCTTACGTTTTTATCCGTTTTTATATGCTTTCGCATGTTTTTCTCACATTTTTATTCGTTTTCATCCATTTTTATATGCTTTCGTTCGTTTTTCTTATGTTTTCATATGTTTTTATCCGTCTTCATCCGTTTTTATAGCTTTTGTCTGTTTTTCTTACGTGTTTATATGTTTTAATTTGTGTTTGTTCCTATTGATTCATTTTTATACGCTTTCGTCCGTTTTTCTTACGTTTTTTCTTAAAAAAATGGATGAAAACGGATAAAAACATATGAAGACGTAAGAAAAATGGACGAAAGCGTTAAAAAATGGATAAAAGCTTATAAAAATGGATTAAAATGTATAAAACGGATAAACCCGTATGAAAACATAAGAAAAACAGACGAAAGCGTATAAAAATGGATGAAAATGGATAAAAACGTGCGAAAACGTAAGAGAAACAAATGAAAGCGTACAAAAATGGATGAAAATGTTTAAAATGGATAAAAACGTATGAAAACATAATAAAAATGGACGAAAGCGTATAGAAACGGATGAAAACAGATAAAAATGGATAAAAACGTAAGAAAGACGGATGAAAGCATATAAAAACGGATAAAAATGCACAAAATGGATAAAAACGTAAGAAAAATGGACGAGAGCATATAAAAACAAATGAAAACGGACAAAAATGGATATAAACGTATGAAAACATAAGAAAAACGAACGAAATCGTATAAAAACGGAGGAAAACGGCTTAAGACGGATAAAACGTAAAGAAAAACGGACGAAAGATTATTAAAATGTCAAAGGACTAACAATGGAAGTCAACAAAATGTCAAGGGATCATTACTGTAACTTTTCTAAGTAAAAAAATGTTAAAGGACTAACGGTGAAAGTCAACGCAAACAACAGGGACCAAAACTGTAACTTTTTAAAATAGTAATCATTAATATTACGTACATTGGTAAGTATTTAAAAGTATATTACGTATCTTTGGAATAAAATAAGTATGTTACGTATATCGGTTAATTTGAAAAAGTTTGTTACGTATATTGAGACTTCACCCTATTCTTTTTGTGCAAAACTTTAGAAGCCTTGGTTCGTAACACTTTGATCTTGGTTTCTCGATATACATTAATTCTCGATGATCTTACACGATGTAAGGAGTGGATACACCCTACATATATAGTTCAAAACTCCAAATAACAAAAATCATGTTGGTACCATCTTGATAATACATAATTAATCACTGCCGACGACTACCATCAGTCCATCACCTCCTCCATCCTCGTTAACGCCAACTACCACACCTCTTCACTTCCTTTACCTGTTCTTGTTAGTTCGATATAAATGATATACCAAGACATAACAATTAGTAGGAGATGGTGTTTGGTATTGCTTATTTTCTTGCTTATGCTTTGGCTTTAAAACATAAGTACTTCTAAGTAATTGCTTAAAGTAAGTTATTTTGGAGATGGTGTTTGTATCTTTTTCCTAAGAAAATAAAACCTCTAGTGGAGACTTTTTCATTTCAAAAAAATCAAATCATGCCATATTAAGTAATAATTGAATTATTACTAGTACTATTTTTCTAAAAACAAATTTTGAATTTTAAAAGCTTAAATATTTCCAAATATGGCATAAAAAAGATATAAATTCGTTTTTACTTATTCATGTATCCAAAGGTCAAAAATACATATGTACTCAATATTTAATAGTTGATACTTTAGGACTAAACTGTAACATATTAAGAAAACACGCTCCGTAATCTTCCTTCTTCCTAGATGGCGTGAAAGAAAAAAACCAAACCATACCTCGACACAACAATCTATCCTATGAGTTTTCCAAAAACCCTAAACTAAAAACACCCCACCTAAATCATTTGATCCCCTTTATTTTCTTCGATCAATATTTGAATTCCCTTTTCACCCGAATCATCTATTTTGCTTTGTTTTCCGACATTCGAATTCGTTGCTTGATTTTGCATTTTGGATGATTGTGAATATGGGGTATGCTGAAAGATTATATTTTTTTAACATTAGGTAATGATTATAACTTTGATTTTGTTTTAATTTTGATTTTTTTGATATTGAGTTTGATAAATTGCCTACTGATGTGAATTTAGATATGAGTTTTTTCAGTTTGAGTAATTTTGAAAAACATTGGATTTGAAGCTAGGGTTAAAATTTATGCTTAATTAATATGTTTAGGTTGTTGGTATGTTAAAGATTTGGTGTACACACTTTGATTCTAGCATGTATGAAGGCTAATTTAATTTGAGCAACAAATGGATCAACATGAAACCCAAAAACAAATTACACATTTTTTTGGAAGGACACTAGATATTATGCTGATGTTATTTGTTTGTGTGTATTTTTTGAAGGACTTATGCCTTTTTTTTCTTTGTAGAAATTAGATTTAAGCTCATTAAGCATCATATCAGTTACCGAGTAATAAATTATGTAAGTCGTTGAGACCATAACCATTGTCGAAAAAGCATGTAGTACATGTAGGGATTGAGCTACTCGACCGGGCGCTTGATGTGAGGTGGCTAGATGATGAGTGGTAATATTGTTGTTTGTGTTAATACAAATATCGCCTAAAAACGTTATTTATATTTTACGATCTTCGCTAAGTTTTGTTAACGACAAAATGTAAACTTTAGTTTCTAAGTAAAACATAATCTTAGTTTTAAAGACTTGCATAAACTAGACTTTTGCTACATTTTACATTTCATAAAACACAACACTTTTTATTTCTTAAAATAGAATTGTCACATTACATTTATGGCAAGTTTTGTCAATATACATTTATGGAAAGAAATGTGTTTGACTTACTAAGTGGTTGCTTGCAAGTTTAGTGTTTGACTTGATATTATGAGATATGACATTGTTTGGTTTGCAAGGTGTAATGAGATGTGACTTTGTTTGGATTGCAAGATTTATTGCAAAATCAACTGCAAGCCCGGCGGAACCCTGGGGGTACACGGGCGGAACCCATCTGAGGGTTCCGCCGTATCCGCCAGGCCTGCGAAAGGCTTTGCTATAAATACCAAGCCACAAGTTGATTTTTGGCTAATCACTCTACATCATATTTTACACACACACATTCATTCTTTCATCTAACCCTTTAACATTTCATATGTGAAGTTTCTTTTTGTAGCAAAGAGATTCACGAGCTCATTAAAAGTAACAAGTATTCAACACAACGTTGCAAGACTTGTTATCTTAGCATTGTGTAGACTTGTGTAGTTTACACTTCATTTGATTGTGTATTTTCAGTAGTGATCGGTTAGTATTTTAGTCCTCAAAATACAAAGTGTATCGGTAGTAGTTGTACCCTTGTAAAAGAACTAACGGGAGTGGTTGTACCCTTGGTAAAGAACTCGACATCTAGCATAGTGTCGGTAAAAGTATAAGCGACGTGTAAGGTTTTCTCCGCCGGTGAAAGGAGCTTGTTGACTAGTGAAAGAAACTCTCGAGTTGGATACTCGGGGTGTGGACGTAGGGCAAGGAAAAAGAGTCCTTGTAGCCGAACCACGATAAATACTCGTGTTGTGGTTTGATCGTTTCTTTCATTTTCTTGCATGTTATATATTGTGTTTGTGTATATATCTTTGATCAAACGGAAAGTTTCAAAGCTAACTAAATAAGTTAAAAAGATTTTAAACGGTAAACTATTCAAACCCCCTTCTAGTTTTCCACAATTGGCATCAAGAGTTACGTTACTCAAGCTTTTAAAATATATTGTGTTTTAAAACTTGAAACGATCAATGGATTTTGAAAATTACAAAGAAGGGCAATCTATGCAAAGACCACCACTCTTTGAAGCAAATGGTTTTATATATTGGAAAAACCATTTTGAAACTTACGTGAAATCTAAAGATATAGATTTATGGTATATAATCATTGATGGTGATAACGTAGTTACTAACATTAAAGATGATGATCAAAAGAAATTGATTGGTAAAAATAATGAAGCTAAAATGATGCTTTACAACGCTTTGCCTAAGAAAGAATATGAAAGAGTCTTTTTGTGTAAAACCGCCAAAGATATTTGGCAATCTTTAATTGTCACTCATCAAGGAAACTCACAAGTTAAAGATAACAAAATTGATCTTCTTGTTCAATAATATGAACAATTTGTTATTTCCGAAGATGAGATTATTGATAATGCTTTTGCTAGGTTTAACACTATTATTACTTCACTTAAAGCACTTGATGAATCTTTTTGTAGTAAGAACTTTGTCAGAAAATTTCTTAGAGCACTCCATCCGAAGTGGAGAGCAAAAGTGACGGCAATTGAAGAATCCAAAGATCTTTCAAGCATGTCACTTGATGAGCTAATTGAAAACCTCAAAGTTCATGAAATGGTAATGGAAAAAGATTCGGAACTAGTTAGAGGCAAGAAAGAAAAAGTTAAGTCCATTGCCTTGAAAGCTAGAGTCCAATCAAGTGATGATAAAGAATCTACTTCGGATAGTGATGATGAGGAATATGCTATGGCCGTTAGAGATTTCAAAAAGTTCTTTCGTAGAAGAGGAAAGTTTGTAAGGCAACCTAAAGATGACAAGAAAACTTTTCGAAAAGATCGTGATGATAGGAAAGGAAATGTTGAAAGAAAATGCTATAGGTGTGGAGACACAAGTCATCTTGTAGGAGAATGTCCAAAACCACCTAAGAGCAAACCTCAACAAGCTTTTGTGGGTGGTGCTTGGAGTGACTATGAAGGAGATGACGATGAGCCAAAGAATGATGATATTGCTCTCATGGCTCCTACATCAATTGTGTTATGGATATACCGTAATATCCATTTAACAGCTTGCCAATGTGTCCTTTTCATGGGTTATGGATATACTTGTTCACCATCCCAACAGCATGTATCTTGTCGAGTACATATCATAGTATACATTAATCTAACGACATCATTTGCATAAGGCACTTTTTCCATGTATGCACTCTCTGCATCCTTTTTTGGTGACATAGGATCTTCAATAAAGAAGTAAGTGGAGTACTAACGCATTTTGTCTACGTTTCGAACCTAAAATGCTCTAGAACCCTTCTCGGATATTGTTTCTGAGTCAAACAAAGCTTCCTCAATTTTCTGTCTCCAACTATCTCCATGCCGATAATCATATTTCCTTCGATTCAAAATCATTTGATCAACTCGTGCTCGGCAGAAACAACTAAAGCTATTGTAAATGATATGTCAATATATGTGGTAGGCTTAACGGATACTTTACTATATTGGTGGATGAGTATGAGGATAATGTAGGTGACGAGCATATTGTGGTGTGTCTGCAGTATGTTGATAAAAAAAAAAAAAAAAAAAAAAGGAGATGGTGTTGAGAAGTTTCTTGGTATTTCATGTGTTATGGATCATAAGAAGGATGTATATCTTAAGGATGCGCTAAGTTCTTTGCTGTTGAAGAATTTATTGAGTTTAAGTAATGTCCGTGGGTAGAGTTATAATGGCGTTAGGAAGATGTACTATGATGTCAATGGTCTCAAAACATTGATCAAGAATGAAACTCAATGAGCGTATTACGTTCATTGTTTTGCTCAACAACTTGAACCAATTCTTGTTGCAGTTTCCCAACAAAACGATGATTGTGGTATGTTTTTCTACATTCTTGAAAAGTTAATAACTCTTGTCGGTGTTTGTTGGAAGGAATGTGAAGTATGACTATCAACTGAAAGTTGTTTCCAAAAACTTGCACAACTCTTTGAAGACATTGAGGTTGAATTTCGTGAAGCTTCAAATAAGAAAGCTTGTTGTGGGCCCCACTATAAGAGTTTTGAAAGTGAATGACTCTTATGATGAAATACTTGATATGATGGCAAATGTCATTTTAAGACAGGCGATTCATCATTCATATCTCAGCACAGTTGACAGAGAAGTTTTCTCTTTCGGCTTTGTTTTCATGTTACATTTAATGAAGACACTTTTGGGAGTTTCAAGTGAACTAAACATCGCGTTATTGAAGAAAGATCAAGACATTCTTAATGCCATGTCACTTGTGAACTAAACAATTATTACATATAACAAGAAATGGAGGATGAGAATCTTTATTAGCTTCGGTTGTTTCCTTTTGTGAAAAAAGCGACATAAATGTTCCAAAGATGGAAGATATACATCCTCCAAAACTAACAAGAGGAAATCGTGAACCAGAACCAACTACAACAACCCTTCATCATTTTCAAGTTGACGTATTCTATTCCATCATTGATAAACAACTTCAAGAGCTTAACGAACGATTTGATGAAGAAAGTAGGGAGTTACTTGTGTGTATGGCATGTTTCAACCCTGCCAAGTCTTTTTTGTCCTTTGATAAGAAAAAGTTGCTCAAACTAGCGGATGTGAAAAAAGATAAAAGATTTAAGGGGTTGAAGGGTATTAAAGAGCTCTCGAAGAAGTTTGTGCAGGTGAAACATGAAATGTTTAATCTTGTCCATTTGCTTATCAAGTTGGTGTTGATCCTACCGGTTGTGACAGCAACCGTTCAAAGAGGTTTCTGGAGAATGGTTTTTGTTGAGAAGGAACTCAAGAGTAATACCGGTTATCAATTGTTGAATGATCGTATGATTACTTGTATTGATCGAGCGAGATGTGTTCATAATAGTTAGCAACGATGATATCCTCAATAACTTGAAAGTAAGAAGACTCGTCGAGAGTGATTGTAAGTTTGGTTTTAGTACTTGCTTTGGACCTGTAACTGGATGTTGTGAATCATATGATTATGCTTTTTGGATTTTTGTATTCTTTGCAGTGGACTGCTAGTATATACTCATCACGTAGTCCCAAATTTGTCACCAACTTTGTTCCGTGTATATGATACATGCACATGCAGCTAAAACATAACACAAAAAATGTAATTATACCCCAAAGTCTCCTTTTTATCATCTGCAATGGCTTTACAATTCAGTAAATTTAATTTTTTACTTAACAGTGCCTCTACTATGTGGTGTGCTCCAAGTTCTCGTGTGCTGACGGAAGCTTCCAACGACTGCAGATTGTGCCTCATCAGCAAGGCGGTCTGCAAAATCATCATAATATGATACATGGTCGAATTTGTCCAATACTTTGAATGAATTCCTTTGTTCTGTTTCGATAGTAATTTGCCCATCTTTTGATATTAGTCCTGTTGCATGAACCTTAAGATGTTTGACTTTAAAGGATGGAGATAGAATTTGTTGATCACCACCCAGTATAACTGCACCAAGGATCTCCCCGAAGAACGTATCCTACAATATGTTATATACGAGTAATTACTTAAACCATTTGTGTAAATGTGTCAAAATTTCCACCATTAGATAACATGTACATATAAGGCGATAAGCATCAAATTTAAGAAGTTAGATAGAAATACCATATGTCGATATCTATGATTTCTTCCTTGCAAAAGATACATCCTTCTCAGCAGACGTCGACTGAAATGAGCTTCAGGTGTCATGTTCTTTAGATCCAACTTTTTTATTATATATGAAAAGGCACACACCTTCCGTTGCATACCAAGAGGAATGAGTGTGATATCAAGCATTGAATCAAACACCACTTTTGCAGCTAAAGGGTCTAGAAACATGTTTAGTTCAACATATTTGTTTATAGGAACATTGAAGATGTTTCCTTTGACTTTCTTCTTCTTTTAGTCCACATGTCCGCCTACTATGAATACATCCTGTAATTCAATATATGATACATGCAGGATTCTTTAAGGATAGTATAGTTATGAACTTTATTCCCGAACTGCTAAAGCATGACAAAATGGTAAGTTTAGATCCAAGATCGATCAATAGATTCCGGTAGTCCAAGGAGCTCCAAACTCCACAGAATTTTCTGCTGTATACCTGCAGAAACAACATGGCAGCAAAAAATAGAGGGAGAAATGTCAACAAAGTTACTTGTGATGGGTCATTTTGGGCTGTGTTTATCTCAAACTGGATCCAATAGATCAAATTAAATTTATTGGAAGACGTCGAAAATCTGTTTTTAGTGTATACAACCATAAAAGCTTTTTTTTCTTCTAAGTGTTAATTATTAATGAACCATAATTAATGCATTAATCATATTTAGAAAAATGGACAAATTTTTTGGCAACCCAAACCAACCCATATCAACCTGTACATTTATGCATAATGACCAGTTGCAAACCAGAACCTGTTTTAGTCCATCTTGCTTCCTCTATAAAACAAACATACACGTTTTCTAAATAAACATGTAAATGAGAATAAACATACCTTCTTGGGCTTCTTGGTAGATCACGGGCAAGTCCAAAGAGAGTGTCAGAATCCAATAAGCCACCACTACCATGTGGGATAGCCTTCGAGTACTTGCAGTTGCCAACACTAGGGTCATTCGGGTAAGATTGGTTTAAGCCAAATGAATCCCCTAAACCAACAATAACATCAGCACGACCCATCATATGTAGCAAATCATAGATTACATCTATTGTTGCTGCATTTGCCCACCCTGTTGGGGTTACTAGTATTGCCTGGGATACAGCACTAAATAACGTAATGCACATATGACTCTCATAAATAATAAAGATATATAATTTTACAGCATCAGATAATAAAAACCGTAGTACCTTAAGATTTATTGTCTCCACAGGTACTTTGAGGAGATAAAAATAGAGCCAAAAAATCACCAGCACTCATATCCATGTCAAACACAACTGTCTTTCCTAATTTTCGCCCTTCAAAATCTGGTTTGTATAGGACTTCTTTGTAATAAGAAAATTGTGATGTAAAATTGAATCTGCCTTTATTTTGTGGTCATCTTAGTACCTAGCATAGGAATTAAGTTCATTAATGAGCTTAAAAGTACCAATCTTATTAATAGAGATGGAAAGATGGGTGGGTTGGGTAATGGGTCAAAACGACTTGGATATAAACAGGTCATTATTGTTGCAGGTCAAAAATGTTCGGATTGAGTGACCCGCAAACACTTTTCTGGCTATCTTTTTAGAGGTATAATAATGCTCGTTGAAACCATAAAAATAGAAACTTGTATCTTTGAATAAGCCAGACTCATTTCCATTCAGCTATTGATTAAATATAGACTTTGGCCAGTTTCAACCCGTTCGACTCTTTCCCTTTGTGGTAAAAATATTATTCAACCCATGTGACCTATTTGGGTTACACCTCAACTCAAATCAACCCATTCATAAGTATATGGTTGGATCAAACTTACATCCAGAAAACTGATGAAAAATTCTCTATTTAGGGAACTACTTTTGTCACGGTTTTGCTTTGCCTGCATAGCAACCCTTACACGCATTGAATCCGGTCCATTGTATCTCTCTGTGTAACCATCCTGAGTCTATAGTTTCAGTATCTAGGTAGTCGGAAAAAATGTTACAACAACAGGCATAGTTATTAACCAATACATAAAATTCACATAACTGTCAATATATTTGAGTTTTTATTTCAAGTTCATTAAAGATACTAACATCAACGGATGGTATTGGATACAGATGTTAATACTGATGCTTTCTTTGCTATGTTGTACCTTTTTAAGCTTAACCAAATAAGAATTCGATTTGCAGGTCAGTTCATTTTTTTGAACTGTTTTTTTATATGATTTAATTGCGTGCATCATGTCTCAGTACTTCATGCTCCACTTGTTGTAACTTTCTGTGTGAACGAAGCATGAGTCATCGTGCATGCATAACAATATTAGTAATATTTTTGTTCAAAAACCATCGACCATCTCAGTCACTCATAGGTGGCGTGTGACCGATTTTAAACCGAGCAATTTAACAGGTATTTGTATATATATTTCGTGTTTTAACACGATCACTTACTATTGTTTAAAACTTTACTTTTGTATGTATAACTCAAACAAAGATCAGCGTAGCAAAATTTAATGATAATACATACCAAGTGCTTTATAAAATGTCTCAGTTTTACATTTGTCCCTCATCAGTTGAATTGTATGTCTTGAGATTATTCAGTCAGTAATGTTAGTCTGATATCATATGTTATTGCATGTATATGATATTCCGGAGAATAAAGATCCAAGATTAATGAAATGATGTGGATAAAATTTTAGATTCTTTTAGGAATACATGTACTCCGAAAAAAAAATGTCTATCCCCTTTAAATCTGCATTTCTTGGTAGTTTCTTCAGTTTTGTCCAAGTATTCTATCTCGTTTATTTTCATCGGTATGAATGTGACAAGGACCTATAGTCCTCTGACCAATAGCATTATGTCGTTAATTTTTGTCGGTCATTATATTCAAGTGTTCTATCATAACCGACATTTCATGAATTTGCTAAGTTTTTTCACACTGAAAGTCGACATCAGGTAGAGGAAGGTTACTTGATATTTCGTTTTGTGAATTGATCAACTTTACGATCCGAGCTTTGTTTACTTTAAAGTCATTTATATCAATACTAGACTAATAATGCCGTTCTAAAAAAAAATAAATAAAAAAATAAAAAAAATACTAGACTAATAACCTGTGAATTCATGTGCATCATATAAAAGAGGTTATTTTTATAAGCTACATGAAGTAACATTTGGTTTTAAGTGATTATGGAAGATTATTTTTTTTAAATCTCTTGTAAGTTATGTCTGTCATGTTTGGCGACAGATAGCAGTAAGCAGTAGCAATAAGCAGTAAGCTGTAGCAGTAAGCAGTAGGAGTAAGCATTAGTTGCTTGTTTAAAAAGCGTGTTTGGTAACGTAGCTGTAGTTGTAATTATAAAATGTAAAATTACGAAAAAGGGTATATACTTATGAATGAATATTATTTTTTTAGGGTAAATTGGTAATATTAAAAGTAAAACGCTAGCGGTATATTGGAAAGCTTCTTTAAGAAGCATTAAGATTGCAAGCTTTTGAGGTGTTGCTAAACGCTAGCAGCAGTATTGCCAAACAAGCATTAAGACTGAAACGCTTGTCGCTTACCGCTCATAAACGCTTCCAAAAAGGTGTTGCCAAACATGATAAGTAGCTTATTTTTTGAAAAAATAAGCACAATCTCTCAACAATCTTGTGTGCCAAACAAAGCCAAAGATTATTTTTTAAGTAGCTTATTTTTTAAGAAAATAAACATAATCTCTCAACAATCTTGTGTGCCAAACATAGCCTAAAAGATAAGATTAAATTACAGCGGTTAATTAAAACTTTTGTCCAATTTCTAACCTTTATTATTTCTATTGAACTTTTAGTGTATTGTGTATTTTTATGTATATGATATAGTACTATACTAGTATATATACCACTATAGTAGTAACATTTATCATACGATATAGTGCTAGAATACTAAATATAATAAAAAATTTGGTTTAAACATGCTTATATATAATTAATACTAGTAGTTTGGTGGGTGATTTGTAACATTTTAAACATTTATCATAGGCTGGAAGCTCTTTTTTCAACACCTCCTATATGTTTAAAGTAAATAACTAACATTTTATCCATATAAAAGACTATAAATTTATATTTGTATTAATTCCGACGCTAAGATGAACACAACGAATATGATTTTGCACTAAAAAAAAATACAAATTATCAATTGTTTTTGCATATATTGTCTCAAAAGATTATTTTCATAAAAACTTCTTTTTGGTCAAAATTAAATCAGATTATTTTTATAAAAATAAAATATGCGTGTGGTCCAAATGATGGATGAATTATATACAATGCAATCACAAAGTCTATGTATTAATTAGTGGTGTTGTTTTAGTCACACACATAGTCTTCCTGTCCAAATTTTGTTGGAAAGTCATTCGAAGTTTCATTTCCTGATTTCATCACTCATGCATTCTTTAAGAAAACTGGATTATGGTATATCATTCGCACTATTACCACCCATTTTAAGTCTTTCTGAAGACAAATCCTGCTATTTCATAATCTACACCATCTTCCTGCTCCTTTTTAAATTGTCACAAATCACCATTTTATTTCCCCATAATGAACCCAGATATGAACTCCTCGTGTTTAATGGACAAAGAAAAATACAGAAAACCTATGCCATGGATTGGTATCTATATCGCGGTAGCATCTCTCATTTGCGTCCTAGCAATGGTAGCTGATTTAATACATGGTTTAAAAAACAGAAAACTATGGTTTCCATGTAAAACATTCACCTTGAATGCTGCTTCTCTCACTGTGATAGCTGTTGCAATGAAGCTACCTGTGGATTTAAGTAATCCCATGATAGGTGGTGCAGACCAGATAGCAAAGCTTGGAACTTGGAAGCATGGCCTTTATGTGCACCATGATGGCGAATTTATTGCCTTCTTTAGCGACGATGAATAGCAAGGAACTTGTCACAAACATCATAGCTTTGGATATTCTGGTAATCACCTTGATTGTGAATGTTTCCATTCAAATATAAACGGGTGTGATTGGAGATTATAATCATTTCTTTAAGTTGATAGCAGTGTCTTATGTGGCTATGCTACTCATCTTGCTGATTATACACACATGTTCAGGTTTAACGATTCTAAAGTCCAAACAGATAATAGAATTGAAATACCAAGCAGGTCATGAAACTGCTTTGAAGGACCTAGAGTTACAACAACCAGGAAGATTAACTGTTGAGAAGCTAAAGCAGCATGTGAAATACCATTGGATCATGGCAGGAACAGGCAGCCCTCAATTCATCACAGCTTGCTCTGCAACTACCTCTGCTTCTGGGGTAATATGTGTTGTTAGCACTGTCATATATGTACTTTCAGGTGGAGGAACTGGGTTAGGAAAGTACAGATCGGATTATAAATAGTCAATTCCAGTAGTTCTCATAATACAGTTAATCGGAAGCCTAGTAGGAACAATTGCGCCACTGTGTAGATGTTATGCATCCATGACCTTTAAGTTGTCAATAAAGTGGATTTGGAACCATATTAAGGTATTTAAAGTAGAGAGCTACTGGACTCAGAAGCTATATGATTGGAAACAGAGTAGCATACCATTCTCAGTCAGTAGCCGCAAAACCAAGATTTTCATCCACAATATCAAAGTCATATTTCTTATAATTTGTATAGGATTTCAGAAGACAGTTGTGGTAGCATGTAAGATGATAGCGCTTATCCCAATTTTCTTTGTGATATGCGTTTTGTTTTGTATTTGGTGTTGGAAGTGGTTTAAAGCCATGTTTAGTGCCTCAAGTATTGTCATGGGACAAAATCCTGAACAAGAGAACTTTAACGATCTTAGGCCGTATGTGTTGCAACTTCAAGACGATATGGAGCTTTCGGAGAGAGCATTAAAAAGCATTACAAAATCTGCGAACCGCTTGATCAAAAAGGCTGAAAAACAACAACCCATCAATCTCGTGAAGCATCTAAGAGAATCTAAAGATTTTGAAGGAGTTGGAAAGTATGACAGCCTTCATGTTCCACCTTTATTTGAAAAAGATTATATGGATTGTTGGAGCTTACCATTGGTAACCCTGACAGCTATTGCCGTTTCTCTACCTAAAATACAGAACAACATAGTTGATAGGTTGCTAAGCAGTGTGAGTGAAGGTCTTACATATGTCAGACTAGTGGAAGAAATTCTCAATGCTACCGATGAGTATGTAAGCATTCAAAAGGCAGCTAAAGTGTTGTGGGTAGAAGTTGAAGTCTCCAATAAATGGGTAGGAAATCTGAAAAACCATGCTCCTGATGTGAACACAGCAGGATTGATTCTACAATCGTTCAAGAATAGAGCTAAAAACATGGTCACTGAAATAGATATTAGAAGCGTAAATGATAATTCCATCTACCGGTCTATTTGTGCAAATTCAATGTATCGAATCACCGAATCAATCCTTCTTTCCTACCACACCTGCATTGATGAGCTTAGCCAAGAGGACTTATTCACGGAATTATCATCAATGATTGCTGATATACTGGCTGCTTGTCTCACCAACTTACCCCAAATCATAGTTACAAAATGCCATGAAAGCGTTTTAGAGAAAAGGGAGTCCAGTGTCAATGCTGCAGCCCAGCTCCTCGGTGAGACAACGCAGATAATCAACACCCTTCAAGACTGGGAGCTTCCAGACTTGGATCCCGCTGAGTTACCTTTCATTGACAAATGGCGTGATTATTTTAATTATCCCTCTCCTTGAAAACCATATCAGTTCTGGCCGGTAAGTTTACTAAGATTTACTTCACTATATTGGTTAACTTTAGTAGTCATTTTAACACTTCAGTATAAACTGCAGAATCAAGCTTATGTGATTTCTAGGGCCATACTATGTACCCTCCAGTCAAGAATGAGAAGTCAATTTCTAGTTCATTTGTAATATCTACATGTTCTTGTAACCATGTTCTTCTTTCTTGTCATTGTACTTTTGTTTACTTCAAATCTAAATGCAAATGTTGCTATATATGCATGTGGACATATATACTCATATGTTTTTCCAATGTAACTACTATGTTTTTTGTATGTCTAAAACAGCTTGCAGTATGATAATCTTTAGAGTAAATTACGTCTGGTTCATGTGGTTTGGTAAAATTTGCCGAATACTATTTGAGAAAACCATCACAACAAAATGAAAAATAAAAATTAAGTCGGCCAACCATAATCACCGTTGTCATCTCCGGTCAATAAGTTCAATATTTAGAAGCTAAACGGAGTCAATAAAAACCGTATTCGAACACCATTCTGCTATATGATGCAAAATCTAGGAGATTCAAACACAAACTCTTGTTTTGACTAAAATTGGTTGGATAATTTTGTATGCTTTTTGAGTTTTTGTCAATTTGAAAAGTAAATAATTAGAAAAAGAATACTAAATTGTCCTACAACGTCTTTTTATTTACTCTTTCACTTGTATGATTTTGAGTTTTAACTTTTGAAAAAATAATTGAAGGATGCGTGGAAGGAAAATTATTGAATGAATTTATTCGGCGCTAAATTATACAATTTTATCAAACAGCCTAAATGTCATATTGAATTAGAAAAGGAAAATGAGTACTAAGCTCAGAAACTAAAAGTCCAAACTTTTGGATTGACAAATTAAAAATAAATGGATAGTAATGAAAGAATTTGGTTTGGTGTTTTGGGTGTGGAGTTTGGACGGTGACTGTTCAAAAAGAATTTGTAACGCGGGCCGTATTGAACCAAGAGCCGGATCAAATGTCAAATACACTGGGAAAGTGGGAATCTTGATATCGGTCCTTTAAGTTGTGATGCTATTTCGAAACGAACCTTATGCTTTTGACAGTTTTAGTAGAACCCTTAGAATATTTACTAGTGTTTTAAAACCCGGGTTGACCTGCCAGTTCAACCGGTTGAATCGGGAACCAGCTCGGAGATCAGGCCGGATGTGACCGGGTTTTTGCTTGTTTCAGAACCAGATTGAACCGCCGGTTTTTTGTTGAACCGGGTTGACCCAGTTTGATAAACCCGGCCGGGTCATGACTTTTTATAAAAAAAATTTGCAAAACTCTTTTTTTCTCATCAATCTTTCTAATTTTAATTGACAATTTGAAGTTGTGAGTGATAATGTTAGTTAAATTTTGTAAAATAATAAATTAGAGTTATAAATTATCTTGAAAACATCAAGGAAAATAGTTTTAATATTGATTGTTATAAATTAGAATCATAAATTTGTTGTTGTTGCAAATCTACGCTATATTATTATATATATATATGCAACTTAAAAAACAAAGTTTATCGGTAAAGTCTCAATCTTTTTCAATAGTTAAATTGAATGTAGGAATAAAATCTAATGCAACACTACATCATAAGTATAGAAAAAAAATGTACATATGTATAGAACCGGTTCGACCCGACATTCAACCGGTTGAACCGATGACCCGGCGACTAAACCGAGTCGAAAAAAAACCGGGTTTTAAAACATTGATATTTACTTTCCATATCTGATGGCTCAGATAGTTTTTTTGATGGTCATGACGTTTCTTGACTGACTTCACAAATGACATGACGTCAACAATGTCTTGACCTTTGCGATGTTTAATTATTTGGAACTTCTAATAATGTGATGTTAAGCTCGATAATAACTCGAGCTGAGCTTATATAAGCTCGAGCCCAACTCGGTAAGTATTTTGAGCTTATTTTATGGGCTTAAGCTCGGGCTGAAGGCTCGATAAAGCTCAACTTGAACGAGCTCGAGTTGAGTTCAAACTTGAATTACTCAAACAAAATGCTACACCTCTTTTTTAATTGTTTTTGTTTAGCTTTATGTAATTTGACTTTGCTTTGAACTAACTTTCTAACTTTAGCAATTATTTTAACTTGGGACAAAATATAAAGTGATCGAGAGATACCTTTTTGTTTCATTGAAATGTCCAAATGTCACTTTATTGAAAAAGACTCGACAACTTGACAATCTTTATTATATAGCATATATTGAGTTCGTGTCAAATTTTTGTAAAAGATATAAAACTATGATATTTGTTAGAATACAGTTGACGAGTTAAACATTTTGTAACACAATGTCACAATTATTTAAATCGTTCCTATTGAAGTACTTAGTTCACAATTGAAATATTAGTTTTCTAATTACTTTACGCGCGAGGGAAATTAAACTCAAGTCATTTTATGTGGCGTACGTAAACTTCACACTTTTCAAACAATTCAACAATATGTGAAAGCTTGATAAATCACTAGGCTCTCATGATTATAGATTATATGAATTAAGACGAATAACCTCAAATAACTTATATTCTAAAGTAATTATAAAAGGATTTATACCCACGTATGTTACATTTTGGGCTATTTTCTTCACTTAAGTTACTTTTTTTCTTTTCACTCAACTCCGAAGGCAAACAGAAAATATGAATATCTCCTTTTAAGAAAATAAGCTTTTCTAATTAGTGATCTGAAAGTAACATTTTAAAAAGTTTATTAGTCTAAATGTCGTGTTTAATAAATTCAATAAATAGAAAACGTATGATTTTTTAAGTTTAGTAAACCAAAATGTTGCAGTTTATGAGCTTAGCAAAACAAGTAAAAAAATAGAAGAAAAAATTTTTTAAGCGGGCAAAAACTTTTCTTTTAAACTTCAACCGCCCAATATGTAAATACGGTCCACAGTCCACACACCTAAAACCAAATTGTATGGGTCCATTTAAAACTATAAAAACTACAAGTTCATTTCGAAACATAATCATAACTCAAAGGACCAGACTCTTCATTCCATATGTAACCAATTTTGACATTTTTGTGCACCAATTATTCCACAAAAGGTGTAGATTGGCGGGAACACCATGACCCCGGGTGTCTTTTGGCACAAGCCATTGTCCACCCCACAAGGAATAGCTCCGACAACTCTCCTGGCCTAGACTCTTCATTCCATATGTAACCAATTTTGACATTTTTGTGCACCAATTATTCCACAAAAGGTGTAGATTGGCGGGAACACCCTGACCTCGGGTGTCTTTTGGCACCAGCCATTATCCACCCCACAAGGAATAGCTCCGACAACTCTCCTGGCCTAATGGGGCAACAACTGGAGTGAGCACGAGCCAAGACTCGGACCCCTGAACTCTTATTCCACAAAGTCTCTCCAGTGTGCCCATAGATTTTGCGGAGGTGGGTACCTATATGAAGCAAATGCCAATTATGGGACTTGAACTTGGGTCTATTGACTTAAGCACAAGTGCTCCAGCCATTGGACTAATGCTCCATTGGTTGTGCACCCATTATTAACCGTATGTAAATTCTGGTCCAGTCCAAAATCACCCCGTCATCTTTATTAAACACACACATATATCCACTAATTGATCGTAAGAGGGGAAGGTATGGTGAAGAGGCCAAATTACTCATTTGGGGCCCACGGGTGCCACATCACCTTAACACCTCTTCACAAATAACCATCTCCTCACTCATAACTAACCTCAACTTACTCATTTGTGGCCCACCACTTACAACTTTATTTTTTTTATTCAAGAATTACAAAAGAAAAGGGGAAAAAAAGAAAAAGAAAAAAAGAGGACGATTTGCAAAGATTTTCATCTCGTTGTGCAGACGAGCACCACCAAAGTGGCGAAGCACGGCGAACTTGGGGTGGTGTGGCAACGAGCCATTTTTGTCCTCCACGTCGGACTGGCGAGCTCAACTAACGAGCCATACCTCCTGCTCTAAAAAATGAAGATGCTATTACCTATGGATGATGTCACTATTGGCTCTAATTATGTCAACTTTTTAAAGCTTCTCTTTTATTTCTTGGGGTTTTTTTAAAAACTATTTGAACTATAGGGTTCATTTCGAAACAGCATCACAAGTAAAAGGCCCACAATGACTATTCCTTGTGTATCATTTTTTTTTTGAACATCATTGTGTATCATATTTTTACTCACTTCAATCCCCATAAAACAATTGAGATTTCCAAATAGTAAGTATACAAATGAGACCTAAGTAATTAACTACCAAGAGCGTCACATGCATGTCATGAATCAAACCGTTTCGCCATTTCAATATTTCACTTTTCACTTTTCGTCATGAAAATAGCTTGGTTGATTAAATATTAAGGTAAAAGCAAGTGTAATGGATCTATTTGCAATAGACTTTTTCCTATTTCATAAGCTTTTTGAATGACTTTGTGCATTGCAACAAAAGCTTTACGAAAAACGTTTAGGAAGATGACTTGGTAGATAGCAAGCGTTTGACACACAACTAACCAAGCTATTTTCATGAATAAAAGTGAAAAGTGAAATGTTGAGATTGCGAAACACTTTGAGTCATGACATGCACTTGACGCTCTTGGTAGTTTATTACCGTACTTAGGTTTCATTTGTATACTTACTATTTGGAAATCTCAATTGTTTTAATACAAATTTAAGTTTTTCTCGAAATTATTTAACACTCTAATTCTATTAAAGGAAAAAAAACATTGGATTATATATATGACACACTAATTCGTTTAAATATTCCATGTTGTAATTGCATCACTTCTAAGCTGAAATCAATAGGATCCCAGTGTTGGTATAGTTGGCCTAGATAAGTCCCATACCAACATAGTGCTCCCTTGGACCAAAGATGTGAGAGTTTCATGTACATCATCAAGTAAAATAAATAAACAGTGAGTTTTGATACTTCCAGAAATCATCCAGCACACAGTGCATAGATACATTCGGCATAAATTATAAAATCCATGAAACACAAAAACAATAAATAAGCATTGATCTCTAAAGCTGGGACGAGCAAAGTTCGTACAATCAACATCATCTTGAGTCCAACGACATCAAACTCGGAACTCCCTTAATTAACTGAAAAATAAATATGGAGATTGAAGTGAGTAAAAATTATACTATATACAGTAAAAATTAAAAGACATCGCAATGAAGAAAGTTGTTAACTTCACCGACCAAAAAATGGTAGTAAACTACAAGATCTAGAAATAACTAATTCCTTTCAGTCTCAAGGATGTACTTTCAAGGACGAGTCCATGTTCCTACTAATACAGGGGACTTTACCGGGTTCTTTGTGCCGAGTTGATTTTATATGGGATCAGTATGTAGCAAGCTTGAAACTAATATACACTTGTGCAAAGCTTGCATACAAACATATACCAAATGACAGTCAAGGGTACTTTTGCCAATATCCAGATTCAACAGAAAGTTGCTCTTAGAAACTAACATATATGATGAGAATTCAGTGCTTTTTAACGTCGCACCTTCTCCAAACCACACGAATCAGATACGGGACAAGACTGGAGTACATGTAACTAGAACATGAAAAAGTAGTTATCTACATAATCTACAGAGGATCATATGGGCTAACCAATTTAAATTAAAAAATTATATAACATAAAGCCTATATGGAATTAGAAATCACCTAGCTGATGGACTTATGGTTATTGGTTGGCTCCCTCTTTCTCTTGAGTCTCCTGTAAACATGGGGAGATACAAGGCTTTGCACGAAAATAGGGGCACACAAATCTGGTTCCTTGTATCTTAACTCGATCTTAACATCATCATCATCAATGAAGAAACTCGTGTGTGGAACATAATCATCCTCGGTCGATTTTAAGGTGTGTGCAGCATCATTAACCTTGTGAGGGACATCGTCATAAGGCGGCAAGAGAGTCCAAGATGATTTTACGTTGTAGCTTTTCATGACCCATCTAGGAAGAGCACCAATAAGTGGATGACATAAGCAGAGACATCCATCAATAATCCCAAGCCGAGAAGATTTAGTACAGCCATGATCAGGTAGAGGAATTTCTTTGAATTCCTCTGTGGATAAATTAAAAGCAATAATCATATGCTTGGACCTATCAGCCCCCTTCATTAACCAGTGAATCGCACCATTGCACAAGGCACCAACAAACTTAAAGACTAGCAGGGTACACCGTAAGTGTCCAACGTATTTCCAAGCATTTGTTTTCAAACTTAAAACGATGAAACTGGTGCTCCAAGGCCCTCCTCTAGATCCTAGTACAACCTTGTAGTCATCTGACAATGAATCATAACCAAAACCGATAGGTCCTAGTGCATCATACTTGCCTAGACACATGTAATCAAGGGGTGGTTTCGGCAGTATTATGAACTGTCTAGTACAGGGATTGGCTACTAATATACGACCAAGTAGGAGATAAGCGATGCATACGAGGCCATTAGAAGAACCAACAACGTTACATCGACAGTCAACGTGATACATGTTACAGCTAGAACCCCCAACATATATTTTGGCGGGGCCACGGAAAAGCTGAACCATAACGATCCTCCTATGTCGGAATTGACTATTATTACGATCAGTGTCGTACCTATATCTCAAATGAGCATTGACGAAGAGGTTGCTGGAAATGAAAGAACGCCATAACTTGCAGACGTTTTTGCATCGGATGAGATCCTTGACATCCAACCTTACGAGTATAGTCTCAAGCATGTCAGGAACAATATTTTTTATTGAAAGAACCATTATAGCTATAACAATAGTTGCTTATTTAATTCCTCAATCCAATAAGAAATTAAGCTAAGAAAGAAAGAAATAAAAAGTCTTACTCTCAGAAGGGTGGCAGTGGCAAGCGGTATCACCATCGGCAAGGGCATGCCGGCGGTGAACACCGCCGCCACCTAGCCGGCAAGCCTAACGGCAAGGTGAGAACGACATATATTGCCTCAGAGGTATGGGAATTTCAAAGCAACAATATGACCGTTGGCAATTAATATTTGGAACGTTGGAGGAGCGGTGCAAACCAAATAAAAAAAAAAAAAAAAAAAATTCCCCTATATATATTAAACTAAAACACATACATTTTTAACACAAACAATACAATTCACATATATAACCAATTCAAATATTTTTACAATGGTTTTATCTTCTTCTTCGTCCGAATCGTTAGTGAGTCCCCCCGGCGAATTGTCTGAACTAGTGCCATCCGGTAGCACCCTAGAAACCTTAATAGCCGCGTACGATGCAATTGACGACACGGCAAGCTCTGCCGAAAGTCGGGAGTATGTAACCCGTTTTCGTGAAGAAGCTTTACGAACCCTTATGAATGATTATTTCGTTGAACGTCCAAAGTTTAACGACGAACGTTTTCGTGAACGGTTTCGTATGAATAAAAGCTTGTTTTTAAGAGTTGTTGCTGATGTTGAAGCGAATTTCGAATGGTTTCAAGAGGGCTTAGATGCGAGGGGAAAAAAAGTTTTACGGCATTACAAAAATGCACATCGGCCATTAGGCAACTCGCAACGGGTGAACCTCCAGATAGATTTGATGACTATTTAAACATGGCGCGCCGAACGTCAGATTATATATATTTTTTAAAGTTCTTGTTATTAATTTTTTATAAAGTTATCGTTATATATATTTTTTAAAGTTATTGTTATTAATTTTTTTATAGGAGAATGCCTTGATCATTTTTGCCAAGCGATTATTCAATTATATGGTCGAGAGTTCTTACGTAGGCGACATCCCATGACATTGCACGTTATACGAGTTCCATGAAGATAAACATCACATTCCTGGAATGTTTGGTAGCATTGATTGTACACATTTCCCATGGCGTAATTGTCCTAGACATTTGAAAGGTCAATATAAGCGAGGTGATCATCAATACCCAACTATTATGCTTGAAGCCGTCGCTTCTTACGATTTGTGGATTTGGCATTCGTTTTTTGATCCTCCAGGTGCAAACAACGATATCAATGTTTTGAATCAGTCACCATTGTATCTTATGGAGCGAAACGGAACGGCAGCAAACAGTTCATTTCACGTAAATGGACGGTTTTACAAACGTGGTTATTATCTTACCGATGGAATCTATCCTACATGGTCAACGTTTGTTAAAGCATATAAGCATCCGGTTGAACTGAAGGAAAAGAGATTCAAGAAGCTACAAGAGTCTGCAAGAAAAGATATCGTGCGAGCTTTTGGTCGTCTTAAAAATAAATGGATGATTCTCGCTCGTCCTCTCCGGGCAATGTTGGTTGACAAGATTCGAGAACTCGTTTATATGTGTATCATATTTCACAATATGATTTTAAAAGACGATCGAGTGGCAATATCACCGGTTCATATAATGGATCCGCCAGTCGCGCCAGTTTATGACGATAGTGTATTACCGGAGTTAATCGACGAACGAATGTATTACCGACTCCTATATGATCTTACGGACCACGTAGAGGCTCAAAACTTAACATATCTCGATGATTAGTTATTTCATTTTTTTTAAGAATAATGTAATTTTCTTTTAATTAGTTTTTTTTTTTTTTTTTTTTTTTTTTTTTTTTTTTTTTAAAGTATTATGTAATTTTCTTTTAGTTATTAATGAAATATTTATGTTTTAATTAAATTGTTTAATTTAATTTATGAAAAAAAAAAAAGAAAAAAAAAGTTGGGAGGTATGAAAAAGGTATGGTTGCCACTAAAATGGGGTTGAGAGTAGGGGTGTCATAAATCCCGACCCGACCCGGACTCGACCCGGACCCGAACCCGAATAAGGATACTCGGGTCGGGTTACTCGGGTCCAAAATCTTAGTCGGGTCAATCGGGTCAACCCGACTAACCCGATTACGAACTCGGGTCGGGTATCGGGTTTAAAATACTTGCCTATTCGGGTTCGGGTCAACCCGACTAACCCGAGTTTTTTTTTTTTTTTTTTTTTTTTTTTTTTTTTTTCAAGTGGTTTCATAACTGTATCATGTAGTCCATTTTTATTTATTAAAGGCCCAAGTTATCACAATCCGAACCTCTTTCCAAGGCCGTATCCAAAGGTAGATACACTTGCATACACAAAGTTTGATCATTATCGTGTTATAGTTTAAAATTTTGAAACTTAATACATTTGTATGTTTTACAGATTGGAAGTGGGATATAATGTCTTACTGCATTATAGTGTATACATAAACATACTAATATCATGGCATATATGGCTATATCTGAATATACATAAACATACTAATATCATATTTATAAATGCAATAAAAAAAATTAAGTGATTTATACATGTCTCTTTTACTTGTTTAAGATTTTAGCTACTAAATTTAAGAAATTAAATTTTGGGATTATATAAATGGGACAGACCCGAACCCGACTTGACCCGACCTGACTTGACCCGACCCGATTTGACCCGAACCCGACTAACCCGAGTTCAAATAGGGTCGGGTTCGGGTATGTTATTTTTACCCTCGACCCGACTTGGACCCGACCCGTTTGACCCGAACCCGACCAACCCGACCCGAATAGCACCCCTAGTTGAGAGGTATGGAAAAGGTATGAATGAGGTGAAATGAGGTGGAATGATATTATTGGTGGATTTGAGATGTATGGACGATTTCAGAAACATGACTGTCACTGTCCTCACAGATAATCAAATTAAAAGAAGAAAAATTAATCGATTTGAATAAAGTACAAATACATCAGACGAGCAATATTCACTTTGGTTGACGGCGGCTTTTCTTTTTCAAATGAATATAGTCCTCCTCTTCGTCCCATATTGTCCACTTTTATCTTTTTAGTTCTTTTTTTTTTCCAAAATTTTTAAATATTTTTGTTTGTATTATATAATATTTAATACAAAATATATGAATGAATTTGGTTTTAAATGTATTTTAATTCATACAATTTTTATTAAACTAGCATGATACCCGCACAAAGCAGCGGGTTCGGAGGTGAATTGTGTTTAACGATTTTCTAATTTTACGTTTTCATTGTAGAATATTGTTTAACGATTTTCTATGAAAGATGATAGTTTCTAGAAATTGTGTGTTTGTGTTGTGTGACTAAAGAATTAATATGCCATCTATATCCATATCTATACTATCTAATCTAGACTACATATAAAGGAAAAATGGTCAAAGTGAAAAAGTAAAAAAGTGAAAAGTCAAGTAATGTGAAATATTGAAAAATCTTATTAAAGGAAATTATGAAATGTAATTAATACTCTTATTAAAACACCTCATTAATTAAAAGTACAATGATTTATTCACATTGTACAACCAATTAAAAACATATCTACCAAATTAAATAAAACCAATTAAAACAATTAATACAAATCACAAACCGGGTTGACCCGGGACGCTTCAAACCCGACGGGTTGAACCGATTTAATTTGACCCGTTTTCGACCCAACCTAGCAAGTTGACCCGGTTTAAATCGACCAATCTTTCGACCAGAACGATTCAACCTGTTGAACCACCCGGGTCGAACCGGGTTTCAAAACACTATGTTTAACTCCCAAATCTTGAAACTTTTATTATTTTTCATTTATAACCTATAAACTTTTTTTTATCAATAAACTATCTATAGCTATAAAATCCCGTTGCTTTGCACGGGTACTTGTCTAGTCTTCTATACTATATAATAAATAGCTACATTTTACAACCATTTACAGCAGCTTGTGCAATTAATGAGATGATGTGTCTCTTCTCCTATTGGTCATGAATTTATTTTGTACAACACTATCACTGCATTTGAATAATAGAACACAACCAGAAAACTTCCCTCATACGCTTCTTCAATCTCAATCACAAAGCGTCATTTAATTTTGATACCAAAAATAGTTTGTCAATGCGTTATACATACACATTTAATTTTGATTGAACAATTACTTTACTCACATTCAATTCAACAATTCAAAACACACACAATTGCAAATCAAAGCACCAGCATCGTTCAAGATCCCTTCAAAATCGATCTATTCCAGTTATCAATTCAATTCGTTCTACATGTTTTCTTGATTTGTTAGTGATTTCTATGCTATCCACACCATATATATGGTAACTATCGCATTTATTAAAGTTTTTTACGAATTTTATTAAAATCCCGTAGTAAAGCTATTTCGGTGTGTTGTTTTTGTTTTTGTTTTGGGTTTCGACTCAATTTATAATATATTTGGGTTTGATTAATTTCAGTTCATTTGTGTGTTGCTAAACCCTAGAAAAAATTAGAAGAAATCACATTCATGAATTAGTTTTAATAATTTATGTGTTCTGCTTATTCAATGTATAATCTTCTTCAATGAATTTGTGTGTTCTACTGATTCAGTGAATTAGTTTTACTAATCTTCTTAATCGTGACGAGTTAACTTTAAATAGAATAATTGAACCACTAAAATATATTTGATTTAATGGATAACTTTGAAGCTTGCTTCATTTTAATCTATTACTACTTATCTCATCTTTCTATCTTGACAATTGTTATATGAACTTAGGGACAACATATTAATTTATGCTATAGACTCTAATGCAAAAACTTTACGATCCATAATATAGTGAATTGGTTTAGATGAATCATCTAAGCTTTTGTGTTGACGGGAATTTTAAGTTATTTCAAGCCAACTCAAATTTTTACCCATTTTATATACTTGATCATGTTCTTGCCTATGTTGAAAGAATGGTCCATATTTTACAACCCATTTTGATGTATTGGACCAAGTTCATACCCATTTTGCTGATTTCGTAAGCTCGAATCCATATAAAATAGCATTATTAAATTTTATATGTTAATTGATAGTTTCTAAAACAGTATGTGTTGTTGATTGCTGCTTAATTGTGAAAATGTTTTAGTTATTGTAGTATCTCATTTACTTGGTGCTATTTAAAAAGTTTGTGCACAACACATATTACATATTTCAAACAAAGGCACAATAAACACACCATAGCTTTGTTGGTGATAACAACCACAGTGTTGTCAAGAAGTAGTGATTATTTTAGATGATAAATGCTCACACATGTTTGAACTATATATAAAGTAGTCATTATTGTTATTATGAGCATTACTTTTATGAGCTACCGCTAAACTTTTAGTTAAGTTGTTTCTATTTTTTTTAAGGAACAATTTGAGTGTCATGATTTGCAAAGAGTAAAGAATGTTACATGTGTGTCAATTGCTTATTTTTTACTTCTGACGTCAAACAATATGTTGACTTATTGTTTTTAGATAAAACTATATAATGTAGGTTGTACTTTTAAATAATTAACTATTTGTTAAAAAGTAGTTAGTTTGCATTAATAAGTAAACCATAATTTTTGAAAGAGGGCGGTCTGAAGGATTAAAATTTGCTTATGTTGGCATAACAGGTGTGAGGTTTGGTGAAGGAACATCTCAATTCGTTCAACTATTTTGTTACGACGGGAATAAAGAATATTGTTGCTACTAATAGTGCAATAACTTCTCGAATTAATCTACAATTGTTTATCTCAGGTGAAGTGTTTATTCTCATTATAATATGTCATGTCTTTTTGGAACTAATTTCTAAAATGCCCATATATTTCTTCAGTGTTGGTCTATGATGAAAAGTTTTGGTCTTGTGAAATTAGTATAGTTTTGATAGTCGATCTTGATACTGCTTAAAGATAGGGATGCAAAATTGATGAATTAAAATAGAGGTCTTAAATCTTCAAAATATTCATTCTTTCTATTCGTTAAACTAGCCACCTTATGTCTTGTGCTGATCATGGACTCGACCTGGATGTGACTGGAGCAACTGCGGTAGTTTACGTTACCATCTTATCTCTGTTACAATGTACAATTTAAATGTGCAGTCATGATAATCATCAAACACACCTTATATAGCGCGTGTAACTTTAAGTGAAAACTGCTATATATACATCGTGTCAAGGACATTAGAACCAATTTTATAGTTAACATCTGATGATCTTGCACAAGTAAGCTGAAATTATTAGTAGAGCTACATCATAATTTGTCTATTATATTTTATAGATTCCTATTTGTGTCGATTTGCTTGCTTATCATGGCAAGAATGGATAAAAAAACTAAAGATATAGAGAACAAACTATCATAAAATCATCACATAAAAGCAATTTACCTGTGGCTGATGCCCAGTGTCTTCCACTCTGGTAAAAAAACTGCATATCCATGATAGACAGGGTCTTGATGCTCACTTTGTGTCTCCGACACCAAAAAAGACCGATTAGACTTTGAATAGTAGGGTCAACAAGGAATTTGTTGAACTTCCTGAAAAGTGAGTCTTTTAGTACGTACATTAATACTCTGCAGAATAGAAATAACCTTGGTACATTTTATACTTTAATAAACTTTGGCGTTTACCAGGTACAAATCCCTTTTAGAGCTTTTTGATCGTATGACTACTTCACTAAGGATGCTCAATCTGCATAAACAGTTGCCTACTTTTCATAATGTACGTCGTCAAGTTGAAACTCTCATAGGAAGGTAACATGTACAGTTTGCAATGTGTTTTACCGCTTAGCCGAATTAAGTTATATTTTATTAGAGTTGGGCACCATAAATCAATTTTTTTTTACCATAAATAAGTTTTTTTTTTACATAGGCTACCTATCTATGCATTCTTTATCAAGATTTTCTCCGTCCTCTTTTTTTATTTGTAATTCTTTGTCAATAAGCGTTTACAGGATCATACGAGTGTAAAAGAACTGATCACATATATTTTTAGACTGAAAAGATCTTATTAATATAATTGTTCTATTTACCATATTAACACGTTTCTTAATTTAAAGAACTATTTTTTTGCTAATTTTGAAATTTGTCATATGTATTTGACAATGGAGGTTATTAGATGTATTCTGAATTTTTGATGGATATAATTTAAGAATTTGCTATTTGTTAAATTAGTGGTTGTACCATGACCCATTCCTTTCGTCCCAGTTTATGTATTTTCAAGATATTCCTGAATTGACAGGTTTGTGTATATTTTTTTGTTGCAGCGGAGAAGCGTTATTTTTGGTGAAGTATTTATATTCTTGATAGTGGACTTCAAGTGTATTGAATAGACAGTTTTCAAGAACTCGAAGTTAGAAAGAGGAGATACAAGAAACGAGGAAGGTTTATATTCATTTTGGATAGGTACGGAGATTAAAGTGACAATTACTGAGAAATGTAGTTCGAGCAATGGACATTTGTTACATAGATATTTACAACCATAGTAGTTTATATGATCAGTTACTAATTATTATTCCATTCACAAAACATTTCAAACTGTTTACATTTGTTATTCTTTCTTACTTTATTCTAACACTTAATTTCTTTATGCATAAATTCTTTAAAAACCCCGTGATTCCATGTTGGTGATTTTACATCACCAATATGATTTAAGTGTAATGGATTGACTTAGTTGACCAATGTGTAATCATGATAAATGTTCAACAAGTCGGGATTGTGCGGAGTGCACACTTGTATGACGTTATTGCGATTATAGGCCCGTATCACGGGGGTCCGGGGGCAGCGCCCCCGGTAGCGGGGTTCCAGGGGCGGTAGTTAAATAACTGCCTTGGCAGTTACAACCGTTTTGGTTTTATTGGTCACAGGTTTGATCATTTTTCTGGTTCAGTTTTTTCATAACAATCAAAAACATATTCTCTGTTCAAATCTGAGTTTTATCCGATTAAAGATTTCGATAGAACCATCGAAATACTTCGATCTGAAAGTGTTTACATGACTCTCAGATTACTGTGATCCATTAATTCTAACATTCAACGGGTCTATAAGCTAGTATATAATAAACGTGAATAATGTACAAACCAATTAAGCAGACAATGTATTCAATTCGTTGATGTGTCTCGATTGTAATTGGCTGAAGATTTAATGCGTACAACATCAAAGCTACATCATTTTTCAAACCAATAACATAAAACTTCTTTCATATACTACATAAAAACCGCTCCATTCAATAAATTGGGTTTTAAATGTGTTTTCATTGATATAACTTTTATTAAATATTATATCACAAACAAAAATATTTAAAGTTAAAATTAAAGAATTTAAAAGTTTGACTTTTTTTTCCAGGTTTTTCGTTTTCTAATTAGGTTTTTGTGGCGCCCCTATATTTCACACAAATCTTTCACCATTTACTTCTCTTAACCCATCTGACCTTTACAATCACTCATATTTTTACCCATCAATTTGACTAGTAACTATTTTATTTACCATTGTTAAAACTTTACTTTTGTTATTGCTTTTGTGTCTTTGATTCAAACATATACAAGGTACAATGTAATGCATTGCATACTAACTCTTTGATAAAATTCCACAATAAGTTTTACAATTTTTTTTTGGAAATTCAACTAACTATTTTACAATATCTATCTTACTAATCTATAAACGGGTAAACGGACTAAGTTTTCATTGTATCTAGTGAGGTTCGAACCCTAGACTTCTTGTGAGGAGGTTAGGTGCTTACCAACTAGGCCATTCGGTGGTGCTTTATGTTGCTAATCTGTAAATAGGTAAATGAATGAGGTTTTCGCTGTTAAGTTACCTGCAAGGGCGTCTTTGACTCAGTTGTAGGCGGCCTAACCGAGGTATCCACGAGAATGATTGAACCCCTAGACGGCTAGACCTCTTGTGAGGAGGTTAAGTTCCATACCACTAGGCCATTTGGTGGTGTTATATGTTACTAATCTTTATTTTCTGATTTTTTTTTTTTTTTCAATGAAATTTCTCAATAAACAAAACTACTATAAACTGAATAAAATAGAATTAGCTCGTAAGCTAGATACATGGATTCTTTCTTATAATTGATTAAATTTTTTGGGATTGCATTTGCACAACTGATTATGCATTTGCAAAACGGCGTTTTGAAATTAAATTTGCGTTTTGTTTTTAAGGAACCGTAAATAGTTGCTTTTTCAACTAATTTGCAAAAACTATATTCTAATTATTTGCGTTTCACAAACGCAATAATCAGATAATCTACTTCACAACTATATCCCAAAAGGGCATACATGTCTTTCGATGTATTCATAGAGGTGGGAACCTTGAATTTGACTTTCTTCTGGTTGAATGCTGTAGTAGCTTACATTGTTAATGTATAATTTTTTTTCTTTCGTTTGGAAGTATAATGTGTATTTTTTTGTGTTACTTATTCAATAGTTTGATTCATGGCTTTTCCTTCCATAGAGTTGAGCAAGAAAATGGAGGAGAACACAATAGATACAGTGGACCGGATCTCATTGCTTCTTGAATGTATTATTCACCAAATTCTGTCAAATCTTTTGGATTCTCCAGAAGCACTCGTTCGAATGAGTGTATTGTCTAAAGATTGGTTTTCTTTAACGGCTTCTTTTCCCATATTGGATTTCTGTAAACATAAAATTTTGTCAGCTTTATTTGGAAAGAAAGATTTTGAATGGGATGATGATTATATGAGGGACGCCTTTTTGAAGAATGTTGCCTATACCACTTCCAGATTTTGCAAGCAAAACGTCAGTGCACACACACTCACCATCGTTACAGACCTCTTGGAGCCTATAGAAGTAGAAATTCTTGAAAATTGCCTTCAAACCGTTCTCACAAAAGGCTTGTGTGTATTAGAGATCCATATTAAATATACTAAGTATATGCCAATGTTAAGTTTGCCTGACATACTCTTATCTGCCTCTGCATTAAAATCATTGACGATATATGAATGTAAGTTGCCTTCATCCTTCATGGTTGATGCTGTGAAGTTCAAGTCACTGAAGCTGTTGTCCCTGTCATGCGTCCCAATAGATGAGGGAGTGATCGAGTATCTGACCACTGTGACCCGATATAATCTTCTTCATTGCATATTAGTATTAATGTTTAGTTAGTTAGAAGTTAGAAGGACCAATTATGTTAAGTAGAAACTTAATAACTAACTTATAGTTAATTCGGTTGGACTAAGGCCAAACCGAATGGTCACAATGGTTAGGGCTAGATCGAATGGTCACAACCATTCTATGAAAAGTCACAATGGTTCAACAAAATGGTTGAAACCTTATATATATGTAATTACATGTAACTTTACAATGGTTAATGAAATTTTAGATTTACTTATTCATATTACTTTGCAATTCATAAATCGATCCAGAGACATTTGGGACAACAATTGGCATCAAGAGCAAGGATTCAATACACCGAAACAAAAACAGAAATTCTGCAAACATTATCACATATATTCAGAAACCGAAGCCAAGCAAAAACGCAGGAAAAGGAGAAGGACAACTCGACTTTCTTCTTGAGCGAGAGAGACAAATCTGTTTTCTTTCTATTCTTCCAAAGAAAACATAAGAAAATTGAATAAGAAACGCGTAGAAAAGATAGTGCACGATCTAGTTTACGTAAGGAATTGCAAACACCAACATCAAGCGTATTGGTGTCGAGGAAGAAAAGAGGAGACTTTGTGTAGAACAAGAGACAACTAGTTGGAGATTAACACAAAGCAAAAACGTTGTTGTGAAAGAAAACGTATACGTATGAATTGAAGATATTGGAGATAAGTGTGTGGAGACTTTTGTTGTGTCGAGTTTAACACAACAACAACAACAACAACAACGTACGCAACAACAAAACAGAAAAACCAGAAACTTTGTTTTGTTTTTTCGCTGCAAAGAAGAAAAAGGAACAAGCAAAGAGATTGATTTGTTTCAAGAGTTACCAAGGCGTGGTAACATAGAACGTGTAAAGTGGTGTTTGTTTTCGTTGATCTAATCGAACTTCTGGAAACTTTTTGGTTCGACAGCACCAATTCGACACAAAGAAAAAGACAGAAACTTGGTTGTTATTTCTGGTCCGAAGCAGAAGACAAGAAGGAAAAGAAAAAATTCAGTCCGAATTATTTTGGGTTGGAGATCAAAGTCGAATTGAACCAAAGACAACGAAGCAAAAAAAAAAAAAAACAAGGGAACACACAAGGAAATTCAAATCCGTGAATTATCACAACGAGGTCACAAAACAAAATTCAAACCTTTTGAATTTCGTTACATTTCATATTATAGATACTCGTATTATTACTAGGATTTCCGAAAACTATTATTGTTCCCGTAGTATTAAGTATACCACAAAAGGTTAGAAATTCTCATTGAATTAGAAAGTGAAGATCATTAACACTTTCAATATGGGCGATGACACAAACGCAACAACTACATTAAAACCCATAACACCTATTGCACAATACCAATGCCCTAAGTTGAAAAACACAAATTATACGGTATGGGCTATACAAATTAAAGTTATATTAGAAGCACATGGTTTATGGGATACAATAGAACCTAAGGCAGGCGTAGAAATAGATGATAAGAAGGATAAGTCAACTATTGCCCTTCTATATCAAGCGTTATCAGAAGATGTAATTTTACAAGTAGCAAGTTGTAAAAAGGCAAAAGAATTATGGGATTCACTAAAAAGGAGACACGTAGGAGAAGAGAAAGTGCAACAAGCAAAGTTGCAATCTTTAATGATAGGATTTAATGCCCTTCAGATGAAGGATGATGAAACCGTGGATGCATTTTCAGATAAGTTAAACGGTTATGTTACTAAGGCAAAAGAACTAGGCAAAACATTGGATGAATCACTCGTAGTTAGAAAACTATTAGACTCCACACCAGATAGATTCATTCAGATAGTAGCATCCATAGAACAGACTAGTGATCTAGATGATATTACCCTAGATGAGATCACTGGAAAACTCAAGGCATTTGAGGAAAGAATAAAACTCCGTAAGGGAAATCAAGTTGAAAGCCAGGATAATTTACTATTCACACAGGGTGAACACTCAGATAGAGGAAAGAAATTTATTAAACGCGGAGGTAGACAAAATTATTCAAAGAAAAACTGGCGAAAAAACAGACATAGAAATAACTCACATGAAGGAAACTCAAACTATAAGGGAAACCCAAATAAGAATACAAATAGGAAGGATTTGAGTACCGTAAGATGTTACAAGTGCAATAAACTTGGACATTTCATGAACAAATGTAGATCAAACACAACAGCTCAGGAACATTCAAACCTTATCTTAGAAGATGAAGAACCATCACTATTAATGACCGTACATGAAACCAAATATGAAGAAGTACTGTTGAATGAAGGCCAAATTCAACCAGAAAAATATGCTTCAAAGGATGAAAGCGTATGGTATTTAGATAACGGTGCAAGTAACCATATGACAGGAACCAAAACTCATTTTAAGGATATAGATGAAAAGATAACAGGACGAGTACGTTTTGGAGATGGGTCATATGTAGAAATAAAGGGAAAAGGCTCTATATTATTAGGTTGTATAAACCAAGAACAAAAGGTAGTAACGGATGTGTATTATATACCGAACCTTAAGAGCAACATACTAAGTCTAGGACAACTTACAGAAATAGGTTGTAGAGTTATAATGGACGGGAATAAATTGACTTTGTATGACAAGAGCAGAAGGTTGTTGATGAAAGTAGAAAGATCTAAGAACAGACTTTACAGTATTAAACTACGAATAGACTCACCTATATGTCTATTAGCAAATATAGATAACCAAGCATGGTTATGGCATGCTAGATTAGGTCATCTAAACTTTGACGATATCAACAAGATGACTAGAAAGGGTCTAGTAGATGGATTACCTAGAATAAATCATGTAGGACAGATTTGCGATGCATGTTTATTGGGAAAGCATAGTAGAACACCATTTCCAAACCAAGCTAAATTCAGATCAGAGAACCCGTTGGATTTAATATATGGAGACCTTTGCGGTCCTATAAGTCCAGCAACACACTCAGGCAAGAAACTTATATTCTTGTTAGTAGACGATTGTACACGTTTTATGTGGGCTTACTTTCTTACTTCAAAAGACCAAGCCTTTAGTACATTCAAGGAATTTAAGCATAAGGTAGAAATGGAATTGAGATTGAAAATAAGGATGTTTAGAACAGATAGAGGTGGTGAATTTACATCAAATGAATTCACACAATACTGTAAGGATAATGGGATAGCTAGACAATTGACAGCACCATACTTACCACAACAGAATGGAGTAGTGGAGAGAAGAAATAGGACAGTGTTATCAACCACTAGAAGTATGATGAAAGCCATGAAGTTACCTTTAACTTTTTGGGCGGAAGCAGTGAAACACGCTATTTACATACTAAATAGGGTACCTACAAGAGCCCTAGTAGATAAAACTCCATATGAGGCACTCTACAGCAGGAAACCAAACCTAGAAAACCTAAGGATATTTGGATGCACAGCTTATGCTAAGATAACAACACCTCATTTAAAGAAGCTGGATGATAGAAGCATACCAATGATCTATTTAGGAGTAGAGGAAGGATCAAAAGCATGTAGGTTATATGATCCAATAACCAAGAAGAAATATGTTAGTAGAGACGTTAAATTTATGGAAACTAAACCGTGGAATTGGGACAAGAATGGAGAGGATACAAGTACACAAGACACTTTTTGGACTAGTTTTGTAGTAAAGGAAGTTGACAATGCAAACCAAATACCCGTCAACATAGGAAATGATGATGTATTTCCAATACCGGATCCTTTACCAGATCCAACATCAGAAGCAGATTCATCATCAGAACCAAACTCCCCCTCTCAACCAGACTCACCATTCACACCACCAACATATAGTTACGAACCTAACTCAGAAAGTGAAATAGAAACTACTATTAGTTCACTTAGAAGCTCGTTAGGAAGCTCTGGAAGAATTGATCATACACCAGTTAGAGGATTAAAGGATTTGAAAGCAATCTACGAAAAAGCTAGTGTAGTTGAAGCACCTAGTTTACTCTTCATAGAAGAAGAACCTCGTAACTACAAGGAAGCATCAAAAGATCATAAATGGATTGAGGCCATGAAGATTGAATTGGATTCAATAAACAAGAACAACACATGGATTCTTACTACATTGCCAGAAAATCAAAAGGCAATTGGACTCAAATGGGTATTTAAAACCAAAAGAGATGCACATGGAAATATTATCAAATACAAAGCACGGTTAGTAGCAAAAGGATACGTACAAGAACAAGGAATAGACTTCGATGAAGTATTTGCCCCAGTTGCTAGGATAGAAACAGTTCGTTTAATATTAGCCTTAGCAGCATATCATGGTTGGCAAGTTCATCACTTAGACGTAAAATCAGCATTTCTACATGGAGATTTAAAAGAAGAAGTCTACGTTACACAACCAGAAGGATTCGTACAACCAGGAGAATCAGGAAAAGTGTACAAGCTTATTAAAGCTTTATATGGATTAAGACAAGCACCGAGAGCTTGGAATGTGAAGCTTGATCAAACCTTAAAGTCATTAGATTTCAAGAAGTGTAACCTCGAACAAGCAGTATATACAAGGAGAACCAAGAACTCAACAATTATCGTTGGAGTTTATGTAGATGATTTAATAATTACGGGCACTCCAAAGAAAGAAGTAGAATTATTTAAATCCCAGATGGAAGAAAAATTTGAAATGAGCGACTTAGGATTGTTAGCTTATTACCTTGGGATAGAAGTTACACAGACAGGAGGAGAAATTACAATCAAGCAAACAGGTTATATTAACAAGATCTTGAAGGAAACAAACATGGAAGATAGTAATGATACGAAGATACCAATGGATCCCGGTACTAAGTTGGTCAAGGCGAAAGATGGAGAATCAGTTGACGCAACTTATTACAGAAGCTTAATTGGAAGTCTCAGGTACTTACTACATACAAGACCAGATCTTAGTTATTCAGTCGGACTACTCAGCAGATGGATGCAAGAACCAAAAGACCATCACCTGAAAGCAGTAAAGCAAGTAATCCGATACATCAAAGGAACAAGAGAGCATGGCATAATTTACAAGAAAGAAGGCGGCTGCAAGATTACAGGATATAGTGATAGTAGCTATGGAATCAACACTGATCAAGGAAAAGGAACTACAGGCGTAGTATTTTATTTTGGAGAGTCACCCATTACATGGAGCACTCAGAAACAACCGACAGTGGCACTATCATCATGTGAATCAGAATTTATGGCGGCTACAGCAGCAGCATGTCAAGCACTATGGTTGAAAAGATTACTCAGTGAATTAACTAGAAATGAAGAACAAAAGATAACGTTGAAGATCGATAACGTTTCAGCAATAGCATTAGTGAAGAACCCAGTATTTCATGGAAGAAGTAAACACATCGACATTCGATACCATTTCATTCGAGAATGCGTAGAGAATGGACACATCAACATAGAACATGTCAGAGGAGAACTACAAAGAGCAGATATACTAACAAAGGCTCTACCAAGATTGAAGTTCATGACAATGCGACAGATGCTCGGAGTTCAAGATTTAACAAGAAGCAACGATGAAGATTAAGGAGGAGAATGTGACCCGATATAATCTTCTTCATTGCATATTAGTATTAATGTTTAGTTAGTTAGAAGTTAGAAGGACCAATTATGTTAAGTAGAAACTTAATAACTAACTTATAGTTAATTCGGTTGGACTAAGGCCAAACCGAATGGTCACAATGGTTAGGGCTAGATCGAATGGTCACAACCATTCTATGAAAAGTCACAATGGTTCAACACAATGGTTGAAACCTTATATATATGTAATTACATGTAACTTTACAATGGTTAATGAAATTTTAGATTTACTTATTCATATTACTTTGCAATTCATAAATCGATCCAGAGACATTTGGGACAACAACCACTAGTTGCTCTCTTCTTGAGGAAATTTATCTCAAATGTTGCTATGGCTTTACAACATTTTGTGTTTATAGGCATCCTACTCTTCAAAAAGTTCAGATTTTATGTATGAGTACGCTTGAAAGAGTACATATTGAAGCTCCAAATCTACGGTATTTTCATCTAATGTATGACAAAGACAAAGCACCATCTATGAACATGGCCTCATGCAACAAGCTAACAACATTTTGGTACGAGGGAGCTCCACTGAAAAGTTTTACTGACTTTTTATCGAACTTCCCCTTCATGGAGAATCTGTCTTTAGGGTTAACATCTCCTTGCCGCCACATGAAGTTGTCAAATCATTCGTTGAGGAAATTTGAACTACGTTCAAACTGTGATCTGGAAGAAATTGATATCAATACACCCAATTTACTTTTGTTCAAGTATTATGGCAAATGTAACCGCTTCAATTGCATACCTTTCCAGAGGCAGGATTCATCCCAGTCGTACGAATGTATGATATGGCCTTCTAAAAGTTGTTCTGTTGACACTCTCTGGTTCCAGAAATTGAGGAGATTTTTGGACAGGAGTCACATATTCAAAGTTTTGAAGTTGGTTCTCAAACAGGTACTTCCTCTAATTCACTGGTGTTTATACTTAGTAGCAAGCGATATTATAAAATATTTCTAGCACAAAGTTGTGGTTACCGATTGTGTTACAGGGTCCCATAGATGTTGAGGAATTAAAGAGAATCAAGTTGCCACCTTATGAACTTGAGCATGTTGAACTTAATGTGGATCGATCTTCGATACGCAAATCCTCAGTTTCTGCACCTACCTTGGATGCTGTACTTTGGTGTTGTAGGCCTCGATCTCTAACTTTAGATCTATCTATATATCCTGACAAATGCCATGTTGTCCAGGTTAGATTTATATGCATGCAATGCACATAGATGGATTACTGCACTTCAACATGGTTTAAATTTTGTATATATGCAAGATCCAAGTAAGGGTATTAATCTATTATGTTGCTAATTTTTCTGCAGAATACATATGAGACACTACTTCAACAAGAAAATGAGGGCCGGACTTATATTCATTGTGTGCTGTCATGCGGCCTTTTTAAAGGCGAACAACACTTCATTGACTTGAATTCAGTGTTGCAAGCATTATCTCTTGATCAGCTAATAAATGGAATCACCTTCATAAAGGAAGCAGGTGCACTATTTACCTATTGTGTTATCAACTATTTCTACTTACACGTGTATAACACTTTTATTCATCCTCTTGTTAATATCCAAACAGTTGTCCAAGAAGCAGGATAATGGAGTATGCGGATCTCGAGTTTTCATGATAAGTTGTATTAAAAAATATATCTTTGATGACAAAAGGTGAACAGCTTATCGGTAAAAAATGGATTTTATGTTTTAGTGTTTTGGAGGAGTAAGGTGCAAAATTAGCGAAAAGAGAATTGCTACATCCACATACAATTTACAAAAACAAATCCACACAAAGGAGGTGTCAACATGTGATTGGTTTGATGAAAGAGAATAGGAAGAAAGTGTATCAAAATACACCAATCACATGTTGCCACCTCATTGTGTGGATTTGTTTTTGTAAATTGTATGTGGATGTAGCAATCCTCTGCTTTTAGAAATACTCTGCTTTTAGATGTTTACAGTTGTAATGTGTTGCGTATAGCTTTTTTTACTGCTTGTTAGAAATCAGAAGTAAATGATCTTCGCTATGTTTGGTTCGAATACCTTCTTTGGATATCTTTTGTAGGTTTTGCTTATGGTGACCGCTCATCTTTAGGTGTGTGCTGCAAAAAAAGTACATGTTACTATGCAAGTAAGAATGCCAAAACATATACATCACCCCCACTATAGTATGATGTTAATTTGTGGGTTAGTTGGAGTTGGGGTCTGTGTATATAGTCTAGCAGCATAAACTGTGACCAGAGATTAACGACTGTAACTGTATGGTGAATCGATTTCTTCCAGTGGAATGATTGGACTAAAATAAGCTTAGAATCTAAAATATGTTTGTCAATATGATTGTAGGATTGACATTTATAAGTGTTTGTGTTCAAGTGTACATAAGCGAATTTTGGATACCTGAAATGTCCTTAATGAGATTGTTAAGTTATTTCAAGAGTACAGACAAAAATGCATGATAAATTGTTGGTTTATGCATAGGAACTTAGCAAGGGTTATGAGGTGAATGGACTTGGTAATACTTTGATTAAAAGGTTTTCAATAAATGGTCATTAACCATACGATTAGGGGTGTTATCGGGTCGGGTGAGTCGGGTTTTGATTTTTTTAAAACTCACCCGCAACCCGACCCGATAAGAAATCGGGTTATCGGGTTCGGGTGGTAATCGGGTCGGGTTATGTCGGGTCGGGTGATTCGGGTTATCGGGTTGCATGCTAACCTCAGTTCATAGTACCAATTTTTTCAAGCATAAATAGTACGTAGCTAATATCGAGTTCTAAACTAGTAATAAACAATGCACCAAAGATGTTCATTTTAATACAGTAGTACGTAGCTAATATTCAATTGTAAACTAATAAACATGTGCACCAAAAGATGTTCATTTTAAGTGAACTAATAGTAGCAGTACTAGGTACCTTGTAGGATTCTTGGTGTTGTTGCTTCTGAGCTGCCCTTAGAACAACCAAAAACACGAAACATATTGCTGTGTTGCAAATCAAAGTTATTATATACAAAATAAAATGTAAACAAATGAATGTAAAATTTAAAGCTAAAAATAAACCTGTATGAACCAGTTGCTACTCACTATCCATTTCCACTTAGACAACACTCAAACTTGTCATTTGTCAAATATCGCATCATTTTCATACAGATCGCATAGCTAAAGAAAGTTTTAAAAAAACAATGAGACCTTGATTCATGTAATGGATTTATTGTGCTGTACAGGTTTTATCGGATTTGTTGGGCTCTAAAAAGTACTATACGTAGTAATTGAAAAAGCAATAAGTGATTGTCGGGTCTTATCGGGTTGACCCGATAACCCGATAGCATTATTTATTTAACCCGAACCCGACCCGATAACACTATCGGGTTATCGGGTTCGGGTCAAAACAACCCGACTAGATTTTTTGACCCGATTAGACCCGACCCGATTAGCCTTATTGGGTTCGGGTCGGGTCAACCCGACCCTACTGACACCCCTACATACGATTATATAGTGCCCAAGAACATAATAAAATTGAAATTGTGAACCTAAAATATCAAGATGTTATTAGCGGGATTTTGAACGTTTGGTTTAAGGATTAATTTGTATGTAAGACTAATGCCCATTTGCTTTTAGATATACATGATATACGCTATGGAAAATGATTGGAAGCTTAAATTATTTGCCTAAATTCATGTCTAAACATTTGTAGCATTATCTTAATAGTTTGTGAAAAAGTGGGTCACACACTGCAACCATCAGTATGATGTCATACAAGCTTAGGTATGAATTTAAGTACATCTTTAAGCCTCTCAATCAAGACCCATATACTATTTAAGTTTATTATATTTAATACTTTGACTTTTTTTTATTTATATCTTAGAGCACACATTAAAGTGGTGCCAACTTCATCCCAAACCAATGTGGCACTCTTTTTTGGCTTGAGCTAAAACTAAGTGACTACACTCCTCCCCCCATGCGGCAAGACAAAAGTGAAGGATTAGGCATGCGTCAAATGTGTTGAGTTTGTGTTTTAATTAAGCATGATGGGTCTCAAAAGTGAAATTTTGACTTGAGTGAGTACGAAGGAGATTTTTGGTGTGTGAGTGATATGAAAAATGAAATGAGAACATGGTGAGGTGACATGACGTGACACCTTTTTTGAATTCCAATAAGGAATTGGTTGTAACTTGGGTGTTCAGTTGGTCTGAACGAGAAAAATAATACTCCATCCGTCCGAAAATTATTGTACATGGAGAAAAAAAACAGTTTAAAAATACATATATTATTGAGTAAATTGCAAAAATCGTCCCTAAAGTTTGACCAATTTGCATGTTTCGTCCCAAATATTTCGAAACTGCAAGGATCGTCCCTAAATTTTGGCCCGTGCGCATGTATCGTCCCTAAAGTTTTGGCCCCGTGTGCATGTATCGTCCCTAAAGTTTTGGCCCCGTGTGCATGTATCGTCCCCAAAAAGGACTATATATGCCCCAAAGGTTAACTTTAAGGACGATCCTTGCAGTTTCGAAATATTTGGGACGAAACATGCAAATTGGTCAAACTTTAGGGACGATTTTTGCAATTTACTCTATATTATTACTTTGAATTTTACAAAACAATAAAATAACAGTTTTGCCCTTTCACAATTGATTAATATTGAAAACCCTAGCAAATCTGAAACTTGAAGCCCAAGTAAAAAACTAGTCGACAAAACCCTTGACGATAAAAGAAAAAAAGTTGGTATATCATAAAACGTGTGGTTTCGATAGCGAGAAAAGTAGATAACCGCCCTCAAGGAGCGAGTACCCCATGTTTTAGATACCCAATATGCTACATCAGTTAATTCCGGTTCCGGCACTCGTCGCCTCAAGGTCAGATTTAGGTTGTTAAACGTGATGCATGCCTCGTAAACATGGCTACTACTTTTTTTTACTACATAATCCACCCAAACCATGAACAACCTTGATCGTAATGGTTAATACAATAGGTTGTTGCGTTTTAACTTACAAATATAATGTTGGCCAAATTAGTTAAATGTCTTAATCAAATATTTATTAAATTTACGGGGTTTTAATCATATGACCAAAACAAAATTAAAGGGTTAAATCAACGTCAAACAAAGTTAACTTTATCCAAAAATAAAGGGGAAAATGATGTTTACATTATAACGGAAGCAATTGCCTACATAAGTTAGATCAAATGATAAGAAAAATTAAAATGACAAGGATAAGAAAAATTACGGCCACACACTTCAGATGCACCTACAAATATAGATGCATCACTTCTTAAAAATCTCACTCTAATTTAAAATGCATCGCTATAAATTCTTCTTATTCTTCTCATTGTAGTTTTTCTTCTCATCGGATCTCTTCCCTTACCTACATTTCCTTTATAAAAATTTTAAAAAATTTATAGTTCAGTCCCTACAATAAGTCATTATACATGTTTTCCTCATGCCTCTCTTTAAAAAAAAAAAAAAAAAAAAAAAAAAAGTATGTAGTTGCTTAAATTGTAATGTAGAGACTAGGGATGAGCATTTCGACCCGAATCCCGGAACCACTAGGCCACATTGTCGTAGGTTTCATTGTAAATGTATATTTACATTGTATACATGTTTATGATTCTTTATTTTGACTGGAAGTGTAATTGTGTGAAGTTAGTTTGTTACTCCTGTAGCTTTAATTCAAGTCAATGAAACACACTTACATACATGTAAAAGAATTTACTTTAACTTTCTCTTGAAAGTATAATGCGTGGATTTTCTTTATTACTTATTCGATAGTTTGATTCATGGCTTTTACTTTCATTAGAGTCAAGCAAGAAGATGGAGAGCACAATAGATACAGTGGACCATATTTCATTGCTTCCCGAATTTATTGTTCACAAGATACTGTCAGATCTTTTGGATTCTCCAGAAGCACTCGTTCGAATGAGTGTATTGTCTAAAGACTGGTTTGCTTTAACGGCTTCTTTTCCCATATTGGATTTCTGTAAACATAAAATCTTGTCAGTTTTATCTGGAAGGAAAGATTTTGAATGGGATGATGATTATACGAGGGACGCCTTTTTGAAGAATGTTGCCTATACCACTTCCAGATTTTGCAAGCAAAACGTCAGTGCACACACACTCACCATCGTTGCAGGCCCCGTGGAGCCTGCAGAAGTTGAAATTATTGAAGATTGCCTTGAATTAGTTCTCAAGAAAGGCTTGCGTGCATTAGAGATCCGAATTGAATATCATCAGAATATGCCAATGTTACGTTTGCCTAACACACTTTTATCCGCCTATGCGTTAACATCGTTGACTATAGATCAATGTAAGTTGCCTTCGTCGTTGATGGTTAATGTTGTGAAGTTCAAGTCACTGAAGCTGTTGTCCCTGTCATTTATGCCACTAGATGAGGGAGTGATTGAGTATCTGACCACTAGTTGCCCTCTTCTTGAAGAAATTTATCTCGGATATTGCTATGGCTTTACAACATTTTGTGTTTATAGGCATCATACTCTTCAAAAAGTTCAGATTTTTTGTAAGAGTAGACTTGAGAGAATAGATATTGAAGCTCCAAATCTTCGTTATTTTCATTTAATGAATAACAAAGATGAAGCACCATCTATGAACATGGCTTCATGCAACAAGCTAACAACATTTTGTTACCAGGGATCTCCATTGAAAAGTTTCAGTGACTTATTATCTAACTTCCCCATCATCGAGAATTTGTCTTTATGGCTTACATCTCCTTGCAACCACATGAAGTTGTCAAATAATTTGCTGAGGAGATTTGAACTAGTGTCAAACTGTGATCTGGAAGAAATTGATATCAATACACCAAATTTACTTTTGTTCGAGTATTATGGCAAACTAGATCACTTCATTCACACACCTTTTCACAGGGGGAAATTATCCGGGTCGAAAGGATGTATGAAATGCTATTCAGATGATGAGTCTGTTGACACTCTTTGGTTCCAAAAGTTGAGAAGATTTTTGGACAAGAGTAACGTATTCAAAGTTTTGAAGTTGTTTCTCAACCCGGTATTTCCCTTAAATCATTGGTGTTATTAAAGTAGTTTATGTATTTTTACATAGTCCCAAGCTATATTTGAAATATTTCCAACACAAAGCTGTGGTTGTTGGAGTTTGTGGATAAATATTAATAAGTATATGTCTAGTATCGAACTCGAGACCACGGGATTGCACACTTTACGTATGGGAATTAAAGTTTAATAATTTAATATAAAATGTTGTATTTAATTATTAATTACACAAAACAAATAATGAATGTTAGTAATTAATGAAAATTGACTAACATACAAAAGATAAGGACCAAGGATAAAAAATTAGAGAACAAGAAGGATCTAGAACTCAAACCCTAACTTATTCCTTAAGTTTTGTTATCCTATAAAAGCAAGGTCAAGAGTTTATTTTATACACTCTTGTACACGTTAATATCTACTCCGAATTAACTAAACAATTATTGCTTTCTCCTTGACTTGTCGGCATAAATCACTTTAACATATATACATGTGCATGTCAGTACATGTATAGTTTTATATGGTTCTTTTGTCCTTTTGTTAATGGTGATCGACAGAAACAAAAACACAAAAAACGTTTGGTGATTTGTTTTATTTAGTCGAGTTATTTTGTTTTCTTAAAAACAATATTGTTTTGTGTATTATTTAAACTAGCATTTACTTTAATTCGTTAATAGTACGTGTGTACAAGAACGTGGTGTAAACATACTTTTGTTTACATCTTGGATCGAATAACAAAACAGTAAGGGGTTATTCATTGATCCTTATAAACCCTAATTAGGGTTCATCACATGTTCAAGATTTAATTGAAGTGCTAAAAGGTACGTTCCAATTTATGTTTTAGTTAATCTTTGTATGTGTTATTCTTGATCCTACGCTTCCGCTATATGTGCACTTTGATTGTATAATTCTAACAGTGGCATCACGAGCCATGGATAACATGTAATTGATTACTAAAACTTAATAAAAATCGGATCTTTAAGTGTTTTAGATACATGTTTTGATCTAGGGTTTTTCTTTTTAAATTTTTTTTGAAAAATTCGAAACCCTAACCCTAATTTGGGGGGGGGGGGGGTCGATTTTCCATGAAACCCTAATTAGGGTTTTGTGGTTTTCTTGGATTATGTGTAATCACTAGGAACCCTAGGTCATTAACCGGTTAAGTGAACGTATCTTGTGACCTATGTGCTAATTGTTAGGTTTTATCCGTGACGAAACATGCATGTTAGTCATGGATCTTGTTGTTTTTTTTATTTATCACATGTTTTAGATAGATCTAAAACTGGGGAAGACTCCAATATATATTAAAATCAATTTATATGCTATGTGGTGTGTATATTAGCTTTGGCCTACGCAATTGATTCGTCAATGTATGTGACTCTCTTCCATTAAGAGGAGAAGGCCTTAGTTGATTACATGCATGATTATACCTAGACTTGATTTTATTAGGATCTTTTCTAATAAGGATTGCATGTGGCTAATTGGTTCACTTTATTATTATTAGTTGTTTTTCTTTGATTACTTGTTTTATTGTTATTGTTTGACACGTTTGTAAGCAATAAAAGGGTAATTTTTTCATAAAGAAAATAATACGGACTAATAATGGTGAAACCCTAATGTGATAAAGTAAGAATCTTGCAAGGTCTTAAGTGCCGATAGTGGTCCGATTCGCACGGTAATCAGCTCCCAGGCGAGACTAGCAAAATTCATACTTTATTACATAATTTTGAGATTGAATCCATAAACTTTTGCTTGATTGATGTTTTGTACAAATATGCTTTTAAAATTAAGTCCTTTAAGATGATATTCATAACCGTGATTTGAAGGCTTAGAAAAGAGCCTTAGAGTCTGCCTTGGTTATTACAATCTTGAATATATCTTAAACGAATTACTCTTAAAATCATAATTGTAGAAAGTCATCTTAGGGTTTTGGCATAAACCTCAAGTAAAACTTTGTGTATTAATTTCACGAATTGGATATTAAAAGTTTTTATGAAAACTTATGTTATAAAGATGAGTGCATGCATCTTTGTACATATTTTGATTTTCACATCAAAAATTTATACCCTAAAATTTAAGTTACATGCCATTTAACTATAAGAAACACTTGAAGTTATTATTTAGTAAACGTGAGACGCAGACTAAATTTTAATGACAAGGTAAATTTCCGAGTGTGCGTGAGACCACACATGGAGAATTTGCAGTTTCTAAGTTAGACGACTTAATTAAGTTGATGCGTGAGACCTAGAGCTTAAGGCATGAGATGGGATGAAACATGCTTACATGACAAATTGATGAATCAATTTGATGTAAATCCCATAATGATCTAGAAATTGGAAAATTGTTTGCCAATTATTGTTCGACAGATTACCATCTTTTATACTTTCACCACTAGCAGATCAACTGATGTGGTGGAATCTATGTAAAGTTGGATCCTAGATTTTCAAGAAAATATCCTTGGGTATTATATTTTCTTGGAAATATTAATTATCGAAAATACTAAAATTGAATTTTGTAAATTCTTTAAATGTATAAATGCAACGTTAAAACCGTAAACGTAAGTTATTCTTTTAATTGATCTACACCCGTTTGGGTTTTTTGGTTAGAGTCAATGTTACTAAAAGAATAAATATAGTCTTCTTTCCATTACGAGAAGTGTGAGACTTAAATCCTATTCCTTTTCATGAATGAGAAAGGTATAATAGGACGATTAGAATTGTCTAAATTCTAAATACATAACTCATAGCAAACTTTAATAGTAAGAGTATATGCACCTTATGAGTTATTAAATTAGAAACTAGACTGATTACTGCATAATGGTAAAAGACAAATTAGATTATTTTATCTAGTTGTTTTGATTTGACCATTTAAAGATACTACATACAATTGTTGGAATGGTAGATCTATACAGGAAGAAATTGCATGCCCAGCTTTTTCAAGTTAATAATTTGGAATGTGATGAATCACATTTATGTAGTAGATTACATCCTTTTATAACCTATATAATTGTTTGAATGGGTTTTTCTTAAAAGATGTAGGAAAGTAAATAGTAAACTATTTCTTTCACTAATTAATGAAACATTAATGTTGTCAAATTTAGTGGGAGTCTTGTGTTCTTATGAATGAATAAGGGATTATTATTATGTTCTCTAATTCAGTGGGAGTTACAAGACTTATTGTCTTGATTGTAACTTAGATTATCTTTTGAATATCTCAAGGTAATTACTTTCCAAATATAGACACTAATATTTTCAAGGATAGTCATGTATGTTTCCTTGATTGATTGAGTAACTCTATATCTACTAGTTATGCTAATGACACAAATCATATTGTTCACATTGACAAGCGTGTGCGTGTTGTTTATATGTAACATGGTGTTGTTCCATGCACAAGTGGGAGAAATCTACATTGTGTGCAAGGTACAACACATAAGAATATGATTTAAAGGATTCTCTTAACTGCAAAGTAAGAGATCATAATTCTAATTAGATTTAATACATCTAATCTAAGAAACACTTGGTGTTATAATTCAGTAAACGTGAGACGCAGACTAAATATTAACAACAAGGTGAATTTCCATGCATGCGTGAGACCTACATGGATAATTTACAGTTTCTAAATTAGATATCTATTAGAACATGTGTCAATATGATAACAAGACAACTTCAACTATAATATTTATGTATTATTGGAATGACATAAATGCATGAAGTAATATAATACTACTTCAATAATTATGTATTCTTAGAATGACATAAATAAACATGAAGTAGTGTGTTAACTTGAAAATATTATTGAAACCAAATGATGGTGTTCATGATTACTTTAATTATACATGTTTATACTTTATTGTATAGTTATAAACATGAAGTCTTCTAAGTATTACAAGACTTATAATAAAGTAAGACGTTAGCTTGTTATGGCCTTTAATTAAGACATATACAAGAAGTCATTGAGTTGATCAATGATTAATAACGTATAGTGGGATTATAACAAGTTTATGTTTTTATGAGACATGAACATGAAGTGACTTGGTCAAAAGTACTTGTGTTACATAAAACATGCAATTGGTTTGGAAATACTATTATACCATTAAGTTGACTTCGTTGGTAAATAAGTATGCCAACAGGAATATGGTTATCTTATATATATTGTTAGATCTTCTTATAATATTAATTCTAATTGAAGTATCACATATGGATAGTATGTTCAGTTAGGGAATCAAACTCTTGTTAGATTGTTTGATTGAAGATAACTATGATTTCTTTTCTTCTAAAAGTTATCAAGGTTAGAAATTGAGTATGGATTGAAAATACTCAATTAGACTCCTAGAAGATTAATAAGACGTTATTGAATTATGAAATGTGATGAATCACATTGAGTCTTAAAATTGAAGTTCTGAATTTGTTAAGTTACTTATGTGAAGGTTATTAACAAAGAGCTATCAATACGTATTTGTAAAGTCCTAAAAGAGAAAATTGGATTGTTACTCTAATTGCTAAGTACTTATATTCTATATAATGCTAAAGGCAAGTGGGAGTATTTTATCTTTAAAAGATAGAATTACAAGATACATAATCTTCTAAAACCACACTAGTTAAAATAATGATGAGGCTTAACATGTAAATGATAAACCTCAAGATGATGGAATTATCATTCATAGATCCACTTGGATATCTCATACATTTAATAAATATACTGACGATTATATGATGTAGTATTACCAAGAATAATGAATTGGGTAAATTACTCATATTATGAATGTTGTAGATGCTGTTCATAAAGATATTCAAATTTAAAATTTGGTTTATCTTAATTCTTAATGGTTAGAGAATGAAGATGAGATTATTCAAAGATAATGTAACCCTAGCGGTTTAAATCTTTGAGTAATAATCATATGGACAAAATTTTACACATATCTTAATGCATGTCTTATGACAAGATTATTAATCATACTTAAGCAATTAACTATGATTGAATACTCTTTCTCAAGCACATTAAAGATACAAAGATTGTAATTGTCATATGAAACTTGACAATGAATATCAAAACTCTTTCTTGAATAATTACTTGAGCGAGGACGATAAGTAATCAAAAGGAGTTTATGAATTCAAGTAAATCTTTGGAAGTGTACAAAGTGCAATAATCCATAATTGATAAATGCATGCATCTAAGAGATTAATCTTATGTTTAATTATTAAATCCATGTTTTGATTTATAATTGAAATAAGATAATTTCTAAGTATTCCTGAAAGCTAGTGGGAGTATTATGTTAGATCTACTAAATCATATATATATTGTAGAGTAACATTCCATATAAGTAAAAGGTTAGACTTAATTTGGAATGAAACTTTACTTGAAAGATTTAGAAAATAAAACATACAATCTTGGAACTAAAGTTTGTTATTTAATGAACAAGTGCGGTAAATAGATTCTAAATAAGATATGATATATTATTTTGGATGACCAAAATAGATATACATATTTGTAAAGATCAAACATGAATAACATCTAAGTTTGACTGAAGGATTTTCATGTGCATCATATTAATTGTTGTATCATGCTTAAGTGCTTAATGATTTGACAATATTTGATATCCAATTAAAAGTTATTATATAACTTGTGTAATAAATATTCTAATAGAAAATGTTTGAAATTAGAATAATGATCCTTAACCTGGAATAGCTCCTAAACATTACACATTGGATATTAAGTTTACGGAAATTTTAAAAGAGCATATTGTGTTTAATATACAATGATGCTGGTTTAATTGAGATGACACTCAATAACTAGTCATGAAGGATTTCATGAGAACTAGTTGTGCTCAACTAAGAGCCTAGTTGCATTAAACATTAAAGAATTAGAATACTTTAAACTTTAAAAGGTTTGAAAGTTTGATTGTCATAAGTTGGTGATTGAGGATATCACATTATTTATGAAGAATTATGTAGCTATATCAAGATAGTTGGATATACACATACAAGAATTTTAATTATTGAATTCTTGAAAGAAGTATTCTCAAAATTCAGATAGATCAAAGTTAGATGAAATTATGCCATGTCAACAAGTATGATTACTTGAGGCATAATTGTCTTCAAGTTATTACTTGAGACAAGATTCATTAACTAGAATTATCATGCATTGATCTATTTTGGTATTTGGATAAAGGACATTAAGCAATTATTATTTATAACGAATTAAAGTACTTTGTACGTTTGTTTTCATTAATAATAAATTGTGTCCTATATTTGCATGTTTAAATCCGTGAATAACTTATGTTATTCTAAATTGTCCATTGTCGATTAATGATATGGGAATATCATTAAACTAAGACAAATATGAGTATTGGTTAAGAATATACTTGAAAGTATATTGATGCGTTGACATATCAATTTCACATGATATTCGATGAATTGAATATAGGACATATCCCAACTACATGATTTTACTTTATGGATCTTGTCAGTAAGTAAATCATGGATTTGTTATCCTTAGACTTGAGATACCAAATAAGAGTCATGGATGTAGTGCATTTTTGTGAAGCAATCTACCGCTCACCGTAACAGGGAGTTATAAGGGTTGTTTTCAGAAGTGTTGCAAAGTTCATGGGTTATTCTTGTAGTCAAGAAAGAATTTGTTCCTTCAAATTTGTTTTGAAGTTTAATACTGATGGGCCCCTCGTAGGGTTGTCAAGATGTTTGCGTGCGCACGCCCAAAGTCTATCTGGAATACGTTCAGATGTTTTGGTAATCTTGCTCAATTATAAACAACGAGAAACAAAATTGTTAATTAAAGAATGACTAAGATCCATATCTTTATTAACGTGGTATTAGAAACAAAAGGATGATAATAATAATGATGAATCATTAAAGGTTTTTCCAGGAGACCTACCTCGAGTTGAACTAGGGGCATTGGCGTGTTGCTAGACGCTAACCAATGTCATTATACTATTAATAGATATCCAAGTGGGAGCCGTTGGAGTTTGTGGATAAATATTAATAAGTATATGTCTAGTATCGAACTCGAGACCACGGGATTGCACACTGTACGTATGAGAATTAAAGTTTAATAATTTAATATAAAATGTTGTATTTAATTATTAATTACACAAAACAAATAATGAATGTTAGTAATTAATGAAAATTGACTAACATACAAAAGATAAGGACCAATGATAAAAAATTAGAGAACAAGAAGGATCTAGAACTCAAACCCTAACTTATTCCTTAAGTTTTGTTATCCTATAAAAGCAAGGTCAAGAGTTTATTTTATACACTCTTGTACACGTTAATATCTACTCCGAATTAACTAAACAATTATTGCTTTCTCCTTGACTTGTCGGCATAAATCACTTTAACATATATACATGTGCATGTCAGTACATGTATAGTTTTATATGGTTCTTTTGTCCTTTTGTTAATGGTGATCGACAGAAACAAAAACACAAAAAACGTTTGGTGATTTGTTTTATTTAGTCGAGTTATTTTGTTTTCTTAAAAACAATATTGTTTTGTGTATTATTTAAACTAGCATTTACTTTAATTCGTTAATAGTACGTGTGTACAAGAACGTGGTGTAAACATACTTTTGTTTACATCTTGGATCGAATAACAAAACGGTAAGGGGTTATTCATTGATCCTTATAAACCCTAATTAGGGTTCATCACATGTTCAAGATTTAATTGAAGTGCTAAAAGGTACGTTCCAATTTATGTTTTAGTTAATCTTTGTATGTGTTATTCTTGATCCTACGCTTCCGCTATATGTGCACTTTGATTGTATAATTCTAACAGTGGTTGTCAATTGTGTTACAGGGTCCCATAGATGTTGAGGAATTGAAGAGAATCAAGTTGCCACCTTATGAACTCGAGCACGTTGAACTATATGTGCACCCCATACGCAAATCATCGATTTCTCGACCTATTTTGGATGTTGTACTTTGGTGTTGTCGGCCTCAGTCTCTAACTTTAAATCTATCTATATATGCTGACAAGTGCCATGTTGTCCAGGTAAGATTTATATGTGTTTACTGTGATAAAATGTTCATTATCTTTTTATTTTATGTACTATAGGAATGCAAAAGAGATTACTGCACTTCAACATGGTATAAATTAACTTTTTTTTGTAGGCAAGATTTAAGTAGGGGTATTTATATTTTATGTTGCCATTTCTTCAGAATACATATGAGGCACTACTTCAACAAGAAGATGAGGGCCACACTAATACTCGTATTCAGTTTGTGTTGTCTTACTTTTGCGAAGGCAAACAATGCTTCTTCAGTGACCTGACTTCAGTGTTGAAAGCATTATCTCTTGATGAAAAAGCATATTCGGAATCACCTTTAAAAAGGAAAAAGGTGCAGTATTTACCTTTTTTTTATCAAACTATTTCTACATACATGTTTTATAACACTTCGTCCATCCTCATGTTAATATCCAAACAGTTGTCCAAGAAGCAGGAAAATGGAGTATGCGGATCTTGAGTTTTCATGGTCAGCTGGACTAAGAAATATATTTGTAATGACAGAAGTACAAAAGGTGAACAATTTATTGATAGAAACTGGATTCTGTGTATGTGTTTTGGAGGAGTCAGGTGCAAAATTAGTGAAAATCCGAGAACCTGAACAAGTAGATTTTCTATAAATGCTCTGCTTTTTTATGTCGACAGTTGTAATGATTTGTGCGTAGCTTTTTTTACTGCTTGTTAGAAATGAGAAGTAAATGATCTTCGTTTGGTTCGAGAACCTTCTTTGGATATCTTTTTGGGGTTTTGCTTCTAGTGGGCTCGTGAGATATCCATTTTGTTTCATTCAAATGTCCAAATGTCACTTTATTGAAAAAGACGACAACTTGACAATCTTTATTAACATAGATTAACATATATCGAATTCGTGTCAAAATTTGGTAAAAGATATAAAACTATGATATTTGTTAGAATACAATTGACGAATTGAACATTTTGTAACATAATGTAACAATTATTTAAATCGTTTCTATTGAAGTACTTAGTTCACAATTGAAATATTCGCTTTCTGATTACTTGATGCACAAGGGAAATTTAACTCAATCAAGTCATTTTTTGTGGCGTAATTAAAGCAAACAGAAATTACGATCAGATATCTTTTTAAGAAAATTAGCTTTTCAAATGAGTGATCTAAAAGTAACATTTAAAAAAGTGTATTAGTCTAAATGTTGTGTTTAATAAATTCAATAAATAATACGTATAATTTTTTGAGTTGAGTCAACCAAAATATTGCGATTTATGAGCTTTAGCAAAACAAGCAAATAAATAAATAAATAAAAAATAATAATAATAACAGAATAATCTAAGCGGACAAAAGTCAAAAACTTCTCTTTTAAACTCGAACGGTCCAATACGTAAATACGGTCCACAGTCCACACACCAAAACCAAGTTGTATGGGTCCATTTAAAACTATAAAAACTACAAGGTTCATTTCGAAACATAATCATGTAACTCAAAGGACCAGACTCATAATCATTCCATATGTAACCAATTTTAACATTTTTGTGAACCCATTATTAACCACATGTAAATACTAGTCCGGTCCAAAATCACTCGTCATCTTTATTAAACACATATATCCACTAATTGATCGTAAAAAATGAAGATGCATGCTATTACCTATGGATGACGTCACTGTTGGCTCTAGTTATATGTCAACCTTTTAAAGCTTTTTTTTTTTTTTTTTTTTTTTTTTTTTTTTTTTTTTTTCTCTAGGGGTTGTTTATTTAAAACTATTTGAACTATAGGGTTCATTTCGAAACAACATCAGAAGTAAAAGAACCACAATGACGATTCTTTGTGTAACACAGTACTCCCTCCGTCCAATAATTATAATCCACTGTTGACTTTTGAAGTCTTTAGTTTTTAACTTTGACCTTAAATATATTTATTTATGTTATATATTATTTGATGCAAAACATATGAATGGATTGAGTTTTTAAATATGTTTTTTATTGATATAATTTTTATCAAGTATTATATAACACAACTAAAAATATTTAAGGTCAAAGTTACACAACGAAGACTTAAAAAGTCAACAGCGGACTATAATTATGGGACGGAGGTAGTAATATTTTTGTTCAAAAACCATCGACCAACTATCTCTCAGTCACTCATCGGTGCCATGTGACCGATTTTGACAGAACAATTTAACAGGTATTTGTATATATATTTCGTGTTTTAACACGACCACTTACTATTGTTTAAAACTTTACTTTTGTATGTATGGGTAAGGATCCAGTGAGAAGAAAACTTAAAATGAGAAGGATAAGAAATAATTATAACCACACATTTGAGATGCATCGACTTGATTTAGATGCATCTCAATTAGTTTCGAAAGTGATTTTGAAGTGAAAACAATGCAAAGTAGTACTAAAAACAAATTTGACCTGCAGAGGACGAAAAATGAATAGGATTCGTTTAACTTGATGCAATGCATCTAATATATGTATATGCATCTAATTTTTTGCTAGAAAATATATTATGGTGCATCTAAAAGACTAGGGATGCATCTAATTCAAGTCGATGCATCTCAAATGTGTAGTTATAATTATTTCTCATCCTTCTCATTTTAAGTTTTCTTCTCATTTGATCCTTGGTCTTGTATGTATAACTCAAACAAAGATCAACGTAGTAGAATTTAATGATAGGGATAAATATGGTATTGGATCGTTGACTATTTGACTATTCACTTTGTAGACTTTCATATTTCACTTTCCAAAATTAGATCAGGGCAACTTCAAGAATTAGCAACTCAATATGAACACGACATGTGTCCTTAAATTTTTTGAGTCAAGTACAACAAGTGTAAGTGTGTGTAGTGTATGTGTAAGGTATTTCGTATAGGGGAACTTGTACTTATCGGGCAACCGTATTTGGGCAACTATACGTTTTTTGTCTTTTAGCAAAAAGTGAAATTATATAAAATAATAATATAGTACATTTGACAACTTGTAATTTGGGGCAACTTTTAGAATTTATTTTTGGGCAACTTAATTGGGTAAATATGCATAACCAGACACACACACAACCCATTCCTCTACCACCACCTCTACCAACTCTACCACCTCTCCCACCATCAAATTACATGAGTACATTCATTCTCTCTGTCTTCCAAATAAAACCCTAACTGTTAGTATTAAACAATAAAGAACCCCTAACGTTTCACAAACTTTTCTATATGGCTAAAGGCAATGATTTGTATACAGTGAAAATTAGTATCAGGTCATCAGTTAAGTTGTTGCAAGATATTAAAGGGAAGTTGAAGTCCAATCCAAACCGTGACTTGTTGTTTAGAAGTACTGTTTTTGGTCCTTGGTTGGATATTCCGTATGCGTCAAATGATAGCCATTTGATGAATTATGTTTTGCAAAATCAGGTCACTGTGTCTAATATTTCTCCTGATTGCCCAATTATATACCACATTGGGGATCATTATCTACAGTTTGGCCGGAAAGAATTTTGTTTAATTACCGGATTTCGATTTGGGAAATTCAAAACCAAAACTAGTAAAGATCGTCCTCCTTTTTGTGATCGTGTGTTTCCAGAGAAGAAAACAATGGTTGTAAATACTGTAAAGGGCATCGATCTTCTGAAGCTTCTTAAAGATGATAGGTGGTCAACAATAAGTGATGACGATGTTGTGAGAGTCTGTCTCTTAATTGCATGTGAGTTAGTGTTTATGGGTCGTGAAGATAGAAATGTTGTTCCTAAGCATATAATGTCGTTGGTCGAGGATTTTGATGAGTGGAATGCATTTCCATGGGGCGAATACATGTAGGACAAATTTTATCGAAGGACGGTGAATGTGGTTCCTAAACACAGCCAATATCATTTAAGTGAGATTGAAAATAACCCACACTACACTTCTACATACAATCTCTATGGATTTGCTTGGGCTTTCAAGGTTAGAATTATTTTTATTTTTATTGTTTTATTTGTGCTGTTTTAGTTAAAATGAATCGGTAAGTGGTTTATGCAGCTCCAATGTATGCTTGTAGACTGTAATACTTTAGACTAGCTTGTTTGTAAACATGTAGCTTGTTGTTGTTTATCTGTTTTAGATTAGTTTACGTTTTTATGGTTTATGTTTCTTCTGTATGAGGGTTAAATTGTTTGTCATAATAAACCGGCGTATGTTTATATACTACATTTTGGAATTGCTGATGTTGTTATTGATTAGGTTTGTTGTTTATTAAGGTAAAAATATTTGCTATGCCCCTTGACAGTTGTTTAAGTTTCATACTGTTTATCAGTTACAACTAATTTGTTTTACAAATCTTTAACATAAGTGTATCTTAATCCTTGGTTGTATAGATATGGATATTGGAAAGTTTCCCCAAAAGCTCAATTTGGTGGGTTAAAAACTTGAATGTCATACCTCGTGGTGTTGCTTGGACCAAGGTTGCAAAGTTTGGGAAATCAGATTATTCGACTTTATTTGGACAGGTATAAAACAAACATCTAGTTAGTTTTATTAAATTCATTGTTGGTTTATTGATGAGGCAAAAAATGATCCGTTTTTAGGGGGTCATTTAAGCCGGAATTGGAATTTATTTGATCAAATATTGCCCTAAATCGTTCCTTTTGTGATTTTAGGTACTTTGGGAGTGAATTCTGGAAAAGGAAGCATTTTGGACGTTTTTGGAGTATAAAAGTGAAGAAAACGGCAAAGTCTTAATTTTCCTTGCTGGGAACAGTACCTGACGGCGTCAAGAGCAATTTTATGACGGCGTCAGGAGCAAAAATGATGACGGCCCAGATAAAACGTGATGGCGTCAAGACATGGCCGTCAAGAGTAAAAGTGGTGACGGCCCAGAACATGATTACACGTGATGGCGTCAGATCTGGATCTAGGCAGTCCGAGAATATTATGGGCGGCGGGTTGACGGCGTCAAAACTTTCTTCTTGACGCCGTCACCTTAGGAAATCTATATATAGTTTTTGTAATTTTCATTCTAGAGAGAGGAGAATTTTAGGGTCGAACTTAATAAACCCTAACACGACTTTTACAGTATTTTCAAGGGTTTTCACCCCTTGAAACCCTTCATGTTCAATTGAGATAAGTATCCTTTCAATTCATTCAATATGTCTATGTGTTGTTTGAATATATCTTACGCTTGTCTTAATTTTAACATGCTAGGCTAGATCTCTTGTGTGTTTGCTTAGATGTAATGAAACCTAGATGTTGATTATAGGTTGATTGCTTGTTTATAGTTGTAATGGATGAATGATTTCAATGTTAGGCTTAAGAAAACTGGCAGATCTCCATTGTGTAACTTGCTTGAACGTCTTAAGAAACATGAACCAATGCGTACTAGGTTTTTATGGTTGTATTTAATGCATGAGCGAATTCTAGTGATCCCATGTTAGGATCTTCTTGCAGGCTCGACATAGGAGTGAAGTAGGAGCTTATAGAGTTGGGGAAGTAAGTACGCCACCCCACGATTGGTATTAAGGAATATAACCCGTCATCCACGCAACTGTAACAAACAATTAACCTGTAAAAGATATCTAGGGAGTAGTGAAATCTATGTAAACACAATTCTCCCATATATTGCTCACACCACATTAGTAATTAGCTTTATTTTCATTTTTGTTATTTTATTTTGATTGCATCTTAGTTATTGGGTTAGTTGACTAGCAACTAATTCCGCCCACTCTTCCAAAAACCCGAGATTTTACTTGCTTTTATAAAACATAAAAATACAAAAAGAATCATCCCTCACCTCTAGACCTAGTTTTTAGGCTTTCTAATCCTAGCGACACTATTCCTGAGTTGAACGATCAATCCCCCGGTACTTGTCACTATACTATACTACAACGATCAGGTACACTGCCTGGTGGGGGTTGTAAGCTTCTTGAGATCCCTCGAGAGGTAAAGCCTGGTGCAATTCCCACGCATCAAGTTTTTGGCGCCCCAGCCCGGGGAATAGTTATTGTCTAGGTTAGGATTTCTTTTTATTAGGTCTACTTGCTAGATTCCTTTCTAGTAAGATTTTATTTTTATTTTTAGGTTTTCTTTAGTCTATCTTACTTCTTCGTGCCTTTGTTCGTAATCTCCACCATTCGCCATCATGGCAACCGACGAATTCTCTAACCTTAGAGTCACTTGGAGTCGTAGTTCCGCTAGAGACCTTGTTTTGCCCTATTCAGAACCTGATAGAGAAATGCGTAGGTTAAGACGATCTCACTCAACACCTGAACCATCCAGCATAGCCATCAATTTTGATGCACCCCTTTCTGAAAAAAATTCAGAAAATCACCTTACAACCCCTAGCTCCCAATCCAACAACGATATGAGTACCCCCGCAACTCCCACTCCTAAGCGCCTTAAGGACTACCCCTCCCCAAATCCTTGTGGCTTCTCAAATGCCATTGTCTTCCCAAACGAACACACCAATGAGGTCTTGCATGCAACCGATGTCTCGCTTGTCCAAAGTGTGTGCAAGTTTTGTGGACTAGATGATGATGACCCGATTCAACACATCAAGGACTTCTTGAAAATAGTAGACACCCTCCATACGGATGGGGCTACTTGAAACACGTCCCGATTACGATTCTTCCCTTTCACCCTTTAAGAAAAAGCCAAAGAGTGGTATGATAAACTTCTCTCTGAATCTATTTTCACATGGGAGCAACTCATATCCAAATTTTATGAGAAGTTCTTTCCAGCAGGGAAAACCTCAGCATTTAGGGATAGGATCCTCCGGTTCCGAAAAGGGAAGGACGAACCCTTCCATAAATCGTGGATTAGATTCAAGGATTTAATAAGACAAGTTCCCCATCATGGCATCGAACTCTGGCTTCTGGTCCAAATCTTCTACGACAATGTCTCCTCAAATGACCGGAACGGAATCAACAATTCTAGAAAAGGGAGATTAGCCAATCTTAGTGCCGAGGAAGGATGAAATAGGATTGAGGAATATGCTCAAGACCAGGATGACACTTGGGATGAACTTGAGTCGACTGCTAGCATGTCTGAAATCACCTCAACATCTTCAGATCGGCTAAGAAAAATTCACAAAAGAATGAAATACCTAGCTGGGTCGCAATTACCTAAACAACTTTCAAATCCATACTTAATCTGCGACTACTGTAGGGGCCCGCATGAGGTAGAGGAATGCGGAGGAGAACCCACGACTGAACATGCATGCTTGTCAGGAGGTGACATCTATGCTGACCCCTCCCTTTTGCCTTTTTACCAAAACGACGATTACACCCTTTGGGGAAATCTGGTAAAGAGAAAAGAAGGAGAGGAAGGCCCTGAATTTGAAATCAGGAGCACTTTTGAAGATGACCTTGGTCACTTCTCTCAAGAAAAAGGCTTACAATTAAAAGGTCTTGATGAACTTGTCGATGAGCAACAGAATGACATCGAGGAATGGTTCAACAAGCTTAACTCCACCCTTGATAACCAAGATATGCCGTCAGTAAGCCAAAAAGACCCCATGCTCGCGATAACCACTCGAGCCGGGACAACAACCAAGAACCCCCCTTACCCGAGCTCACACCCTATCACCCCCGATCCAAGCAAGCCTCACGAAGAGGAGGGTGGTGTGAGTAGCAAGGCTCCCGAACAACCTCCCTTGGCGATCCCATCCCCATCGACCCCACCTAACTAACCTGTGAGAATCCCATTCCTATCCCGATTAAAAAACCAGAAAACTAAGAACGATAATAAAAGATTCTTGTCATATCTAAAAGACTCAGTGATCACCATACCCCTCCTTGATGCTTGCTATCACATGCCAAAGTATAGCACATACTTTAAAAAATTACTCACCAACCGAAAGGAACTCGAGGGTCTTGTGACTCTGGGGGAAGAATGTTCGGTGGTAACCCATCGAGGGTTACCAAAAAAGGTAGACGATCCAGGCAGCTTCACCTTGCCCTGTTCCATAGGATCTCTATCGATAAAGAATGCTCTTGCCGATTTAGGGGCGAGTATCAACCTCATGCCTCACTCCATGTTCCTTAAACTAGGATACTCCAGATTAAAGCCTACCCGTATGAACATCCAACTAGCCGATAGATCAGTCAAATGCCCCGTAGGGATATGCGAGAATGTGCTGGTCAAGGTTGGAAAATTCAAATTCCCGGTTGACTTCGTAATCTTGGAGATGGAGGAGGATGACTTGGTACCCATCATCTTAGGGAGACCATTTCTTGCTACCGCTCGTGCAGTCATTGATGTTCATGACGGCAAGTTAACCTTACGAATAGGAACTGATAGCTTAACCTTTGACATTAAAGACACTATGGACCTCTCTCTCGAAGCAGCTAACCGGCTCTATTTCATTGGAGAGGTCGATGAACTCACGGATGTCATTGATGACTGTGTTGATGAACAGATCGAGGAAGGCTGGTTACGGGATGAGTGTTTTCTCCCCTTGTTGGAGGTAGAAAAGATGGAGGATGTTGGAGCAGTCTCCTTCTACCCTAGACAGGAGACCACTAAACATCTCGAACTCCAAAAACCCGAAAACAAGCTTAAGCCTTCTATTATCGAACCCCCTAAGCTATATCTTAAAGAACTCCCTAACCATCTAGAGTATGCCTTCCTTCAGGGAGAGGACCAACTTCCGGTAATCATAAACTCTTCCCTCGAACATGAACAAAAAGGTAAGCTCTTAGAAATCCTAAAGAAATATAAGGGAGTGCTTGCATGGAGTGTAGCCGACATTAAGGGGATTGACTCAACTTTTTGCACGCATAAGATTCTTATGGAAGAAAATTATAAACCTACCGTGCAACCCTAGAGGTGGGTGAATCCCAACATTAAGGAAGTAGTGTAGAAAGAAGTCATCAAACTTCTAGATGCAGGATTAATATACCCAATCTCGGATAGCCCATGGGTTAGTCCTGTACAGGTTTTACCAAAGAAAGGAGGAATGACTATGGTGAAGAACGACAAGGGTGAGATGGTACCCCAGAGAACGGTTACTGGCTGGCGGGTATGCATCGATTATAGAAAGCTCAATGATGCCACAAGGAAAGACCACTTTCCCTTACCATTCATTGACCAAATGTTGAAAAGATTGTCTGGGCACGAGTACTATTGTTTCTTGGATGGATTCTCAGGATATTTCCGAATCCCCATAGCACCTGAGGACCAAGAAAAAACCACGTTTACTTGCCCTTATGGAACGTTCGCCTACAAAAGAATGCCTTTTGGGCTGTGTAACGCCCCCGCCACTTTTCAGCGATGCATGACCGCAATCTTTCACAAACTTATGGAAGACAGCATGGAAGTTTTCATGGATGACTTTTCAGTCTTCGGGAACTCTTTCGACCGCTGTCTTGCTAATCTAGAAAAAATGCTCAAATGTCGTGAGGAAACCAACTTGGTGTTAAATTGGGAAAAATGTCATTTCATGGTAAAAGAAGGGATTGTGTTAGGACATAAGGACTCAGGGAATGTGATTGAGGTGGACCAAGCTAAAGTGGAAGCTATATCTAAGTTACCTTATCCCACGACTGTTAAAGCAATACGCAGCTTCTTGGGCTATGCCGGGTTCTATCGGAGATTCATCAAAGATTTCTCTAAAATAGCTCGGCCAATGACTCAATTGCTGATGAAGGATGCCCCTTTTGATTTCTCTCAAGAATGCAAGGATGCATTCGATCTCCTGAAAAAGGAGCTCGAGGAGCTCACGCAAGCTCCAATCATGGTTACACCTAACTGGGAGTTACCTTTTGAAATCATGTGCGATGCTAGCGATTAAGCTGTCGGAGCTGTATTAGGCCAAAGGCGTGACAAGCTACTCCAACCTATTTACTATGCTAGCAAAACCATGAACCCTACTCAAGAGAATTACTCTACCACCGAAAAAGAATTATTAGCCGTAGTGTTCGCATTCGACAAATTCCATCAATATCTTGTCCTTTCAAAGACAGTCGTTTTCACCGATCACTCGGCTCTCCGATATCTTTTTGCTAAGCAAGATGCTAAGCCACGACTAATTCGGTGGATCCTGTTGTTACAAGAATTTGACGTTGAAATCCGTGATAAAAGGGGGGTAGAGAATTTGGCTGCTGATCACCTATCTCGTCTTGAAAATCCCCTTGATGAGCAAGATAGAAGCGAGATTCAGGATTCATTTCCTGACGAACAACTCATGTCAATGACAGATTCTGAGCCTTGGTACGCTGATTTTGCTAACTATCTCACAAGTAGACTCATTCCGGAACACATGACTAAATACGAAAAGAAAAGGTTCTTTGCCCAACTAAAATACTACTTCTGGGATGAATCATTTTTATTCTGAAGGTGTCCTGATCAAATAATCAGACGTTGTGTTTCGGGAGGTGAGGCAGTAAAAATCATGAGAGAATGTCACTCTGGCCCCTCTGGGGGCCATCATGGGATAAGCACCACCGCCCGAAAGATTTTCGACGCGGGATTCTATTGGCCCACAATTTTCCGTGATGTCAAAGAAATGGTACAACCAAGCGATGCATGTCAACGGGCCGGGAACATATCAAATAGGGATGAAGCACCTCAGAATTTTATACAAGTATGTGAGGTTTTCAATGTCTGGGGAATTGACTTCATGGGACCCTTTCCATCTTCAGGAGGGAATGAATACATTTTAGTTGCCATCGACTATGTTTCAAAATGGGTAGAGGCACAAGCCCTTAGGACCAACGATGCCAGGGTGGTTATTCATTTCCTGAAAAAGTTGTTCTCTAGGTTCGGAATTCCTAAAGCTCTCATCAGTGATAGGGGCACTTTTGCAATGTGCAAATGGAAAAGGTCATGAGGAGATACGGAGTGTCCCATCGATTTTCCACCACCTATCACCCACAGACCAATGGCCAGGTCGAAAACACGAACAAGGCTATTAAAAGAATACTAGAAAAAACGGTTAGTCATAATAGAAAAGACTGGTCATTTAAACTCGATGAGGCCTTATGGGCATTCCGAACTGCCTATAAGACACCTATTGGAACGACCCCGTTCCGCATGGTGTATGGTAAGGCATGTCACCTTCCGGTAGAATTAGAACATAAGGCTTATTGGGCGCTTAAGGCATGTAATTTAGATTATACAATTGCCGGAACAAATAGGTTCTTGCAACTACACGAGCTTGATGAGCTAAGGTTAGAAGCGTATGAGTCTTCCATTACTTATAAAGAGAGGGCAAAAAGATGGCATGACCAACGAATTAAGAAACCTAAGGAATTTTCAGAAGGGAACAAAGTCCTATTGTATAATTCTCGGTTAATGTTATTTCCAGGGAAACTCAAGTCTAGATGGTATGGGCCATTTACGGTGAAAAGTTCCTCTAAAACTGGAGCTGTTGTGTTATTAGACGATGAAAGTAGAGAATTTACTGTCAACATACAACATGTAAAACATTATCAAGAAAATAGTAATGAAATGATTAGTGAGGAGGATGTAACATTTGACGATGAGGTCACGTAGTAGCCCATGACCTTGAGTCTAGCTACAAGACTCGTAAATAAAGAAAAGCACTTCTTGGGAGGCAACCCATGCTTTGTGTGATTTTTATTTTGTTGATTGTTATTTGTTTCCGTATACATGCTTTATTTTTATTGTTGGTAGATCATGTTTCAAAACTAAAATGGTGAAAATACTTTATTTTGTCGTTTGGTTTAGTCTTAACTTCATCCAAAGGTATTTCGCAAAAGATAAGTGTAAGGGGAAATCCCAAATATGTTTTTTAAGAAACAAAATTGATCATGATTCTCCACAATATTAAATGAACATGTATATTCGTATTTGTTAGAGTCAAATGCTTGTATCGAGTCATAATGATGTTCTGCAGATCACTTCTGACGGCGTCAGGAAGAAATTCCTGACGGCGTCACGTGTAAAAATCTGGAAATTTTGCTAGTTTTGTTTTTCTAACGGAGTCTTAAAGTTTTTGTTAAATCTTTAGTTTTATAAACTCCAGGAAATCTGAAAACACTCATTCCACAAGCATTATATCTTACATTTTTTTCTAGGATTTGTTAGTATATATAGATTGCCGCCGATTTTACGCGAGGTTGCCTTGTTTGTTTTCTCAGGTTTAACAGGTTATGTATGACGAGAAGATGATTTATATTTCTGGAAGGGAAGCTTTGATTGTTCATTTTCTTGGAGGAAGATCTAACCTTGTTACCATACTATCCACACCGAAAGAATCAGGGGAGTATTTGATTTCATTCTTTTACCTATTTCACTTTTACATTCTTTAATTGAACATTGGGGACAATGTTCATCCTAAGTGTAAGGGGAGGGTAAATGATGATACCTTATAGGATAAACTTTCGCTTGAGTTTGTTTGTTTGATGGTAGGTGTGTAATAAAACTAAGAGAAATACTTCTTAGTGTAATTTTAGCGCCAAATTTAAAATTTTTTACAACATTTTGGAGTGAAACTTGAGCCTTAGCAAGCGTCTCATGGATAGGAGTCGTATGACTAGCATAAAACCGTATCATTCAGAAAATTTTTCCACCCAAATATGTGAGGTTCGCCTTTAGATTTGATAGGAAAAGCATTTACTATTAGTGCTTATGAGTGTACCGGTAGCATTTAGATTCTAGAACTTGCGTTAGTGATGCATCCCGAGACCGCTAGTGAGACTACATTCGTGTAGTAGGATTTACTACATGATAAGAGGCATTAGGATCACCCTTGTGTTAAACCCGTATCATAATTACTTGACCATTTAAGTAATATTACTTGGCTAGTTTAGTCAATTAATTTTTTCCCACACCTTAGCGTTGTACTCCTTTTTAGTACACGAAATCCCTAGTACACCCCTCCGAGCCTATCTTTTCGTTTCTAACTTTAAGCATCTTACTTAAAGGAAGAATTTGTTACAACCCACTTAAATGTACACCCAAATCGCCTTAGCCTTCCGTGTATGCACTCATCTTTAGTGCATTATTGTTATTTGTTAAACCCTTAGTTAATTATCTAATTGATTACGTGGTTGCTAAGTCGAGTCATATCCTTGTACATATTGTTTTGGGACGATTGGGACTCATGGGTAAAGTACTAATGTTATGGAGTAATGGGGAAGAGCATCATATTATTACCCCCTTATGTGCGTTAATCTTAAAAGTACTCCAAGTGTTTTGATTATCTTAATTCGAGTCATTAGATTAGTCTATTGTAAAGTATGTAAAAATTCAAGTGTAAGGGGAATGTTCATTCCCTATGATGTATTATTTTGGATGGTAGGGTAAGAGTGTATGGAAAAAAAAAAAAAAATCGGAAAAAATCAAGAAAAAGAAAAAAAAAAAATATAGAAAAAGAAAAGAGAAAAAACATACAGACTACCATCCCGTTTCATTCTATGTTTATTTTATGTTTTTGTTATTTTTTATGTATTAGCTTAAGTCGAGTCTAGTCTTGGCTTAGCAATGCAATATTGACCATTTAATTAACCAAGATTATTAACTCGCCACCAGTAAAGATTGCCTATATCCAACAAAACCGTGTATTCCATATCCCTACACCTAACGTTATAACCCTTTAAAAGACCTCTTTGATAGTTTATCCTAGGTGCTAACGCCATGTGGTGGAGGTTTGATCCTTTCCCAAGCCTATGGTAATCTATTTTGCTATGACAGGTAGTGAGAGATGTTTTCCATTTCCTTATTGTGATATATACTTTATTACACCCGAGAGATGTGAGTATCTAAACACTATTTGTGAAGTGCTAGTGTATGACCTCCGTGCTTGTCTTTGGTCTTTAGTGGAACGATTATTTGTTGTAATTACTTTTATATTAGTGTTAAATGACCCCTAACTTGTATTTTGACTAAAATAAAAGCGCATTTGCTTGAGGACAAGCAAATCTCAAGTGTAAGGGTATATGATGAGGCGAAAAATGATCCGTTTTTAGGGGGTCATTTAAGCCGGAATTGGAATTTATTTGATCAAATATTTCCCTAAATCGTTCCTTTTGTGATTTTAGGTACTTTGGGAGTGAATTCTGGAAAAGGAAGCATTTTGGACGTTTTTGGAGCATAAAAGTGAAGAAAACAGCAAAGTCTTAATTTTCCTTGCTGGGAACAGTACCTGACGGCGTCAAGAGCAATTTTATGACGGCGTCAGGAGCAAAAATGATGACGGCCCGGATAAAACGTGACGGCGTTAAGACATGGCCGTCAAGAGTAAAAGTGGTGACGGCCCAGAACATGATTACACGTGACGACGTTAGATCTGGATCTAGGCAGTCCGAGAATATTATGGGTGGCGGGTTGACGGCGTCAGAACTTTCTTCTTGACGCCGTCACATTAGGAAATCTATATATAGTTTTTGTAATTTTCATTCTAGAGAGAGGAGAATTTTAGGGTCGAACTTAATAAACCCTAACACGACTTTTACAGTATTTTCAAGGGTTTTCACCCCTTGAAACCCTTCATGTTCAATTGAGATAAGTATCCTTTCAATTCATTCAATATGTCAATGTGTTGTTTGAATATATCTTACGCTTGTCTTAATTTTAACATGCTAGGCTAGATCTCTTGTGTGTTTGCTTAGATGTAATGAAACCTAGATGTTGATTATAGGTTGATTGCTTGTTTATAGTTGTAATGGATGAATGATTTCAATGTTAGGCTCAAGAAAACTGGCAGATCTCCATTGTGTAACTTGCTTGAACGTCTTAAGAAACATGAACCAATGCGTACTAGGTTTTTATGGTTGTATTTAATGCATGAGCGAATTCTAGTGATCCCATGTTAGGAGCTTCTTGCAGGCTCGACATAGGAGTGAAGTAGGAGCTTATAGAGTTGGGGAAGTAAATACGCCACCCCACGATTGGTATTAAGGAATATAACCCATCATCCACGCAAATGTAACAAACAAATAACCTGTAAAAGATATCTAGGGAGTAGTGAAATCTAAGTAAACACAATTCTCCCATATATTGCTCACACCACATTAGTAATTAGCTTTATTTTCATTTTTGTTATTTTATTTTGATTGCATCTTAGTTATTGGGTTAGTTGACTAGCAACTAATTCCGCCCACTCTTCCAAAAACCCGAGATTTTACTTGCTTTTATAAAACATAAAAATACAAAAAGAATCATCCCTCACCTCTGGACCTAGTTTTTAGGCTTTCTAATCCTAGCAACACTATTCCTGAGTTGAACGATCAATCCCCCGGTACTTGTCACTATACTATACTACAACGATCAGGTACACTGCCTGGTGGGGGTTGTAAGCTTCTCGAGATCCCTCGAGAGGTAAAGCCTGGTGCAATTCCCATGCATCATTTATAAAGGTATGTATCCTTCGAAGATCTCAAATAAGTATAATGTTTCTGTTTGTTAGGAGATCAATCCAATTATCGAACTGTTTCCAACAAAAAAGGAAACGGATAAAGTACAACCACCTGATCCTGATGTCGTAGACGCAGATGACGTGCAACAGACGAGGTTGAATGTGAAAAGGGAGATGGGCTGGAATCTGAAAAGGTACAAAATGTGGATCCTGTAGCTGTTGGCGTACAAGACTTTAATGGGCATGTTGTTTAAACAAAAGATGTTGCAAGTGAAGATGTACATGTTGTTGTTGGTGTACAAGATGAAAATGTAGTTGTTGGCGTGGTCGACAAAGGACATGCTGTCCAAACAATAAATGTCGATGGTGATGTTGCCGATGAAGATTTACTTGTTGATGTCCCCATACAAGATGTTGTTGCCGAGAAAGGACATAGTGTTGAAACAAGAGATGTCGATGGTGAGCGAGATTTACATGGACATGATGAGGAACCGGTTGACTCATTCAATGTCGAGCAGAGTCATTGTCTTCAAGTTTTACAACAAGAGAATCATATTCAGGTGGCATCAAATATATCACTTCCTGACCTTTTCCAAGAGGTTGATTCTCTTAAAACAAGATTACAGTTGATTGAGTAACGCGAATGCTGTCATGTTAGTCCTGTCGTTGTTGCCGAGTTTGAGGTTCTAAGAAAGAGAGTTGAAGAGACAGAGACCATTTTGAATATAAAATCGAAGTTTGAGGTTGTTCCCCATCAATCAAATGTAGACACAAATGATTCTGAAGCTACAGACGACAAATGTCATGACAAGGCCATAGTCTCACATTTAGCACCACAATCTCATGCGTGCTCAAAAGAGTCTGATGTGAAAGGAAATTCTGATTCTGATTATAATGATTCGATGGTTAGTATCCAAGTTTATATGCTGATGTTGTTTATAATCATGCAATGCAATGGTAAATACTACAATTTATTTAATTTCTCACCCGTCGTTTATATGCTTTTGAAAAACAGACCACAGTTTCATATTCAGACGCTCATCCGGATGATGGGGAACTTTTACGCGAGTCAGTTAATCCTATGGAAATTGATGAGGAAGATGGGAAGGTCGATTATAATGATTCTCAATTTTATAATTCTTCCATGCAACTTCTAATAAGATCACCTGATGCTCCCGCTGTTGATCCCTTTCCCCCCGCTGTTTGCACAGCGGTTCATTCGTTACTCAACCTTAACAAAGAAGTCCCCATTTCAAATTTTGAAGTATGTAAATATATTTAACTCTTTTACATTGTCAATACATTAGTTCGTTTAGGTATCCTTACAGTTTACTGATGCATTTACGGTTATGTATATTTGTTCAGGATACTCATTTTACGGACCAATACCTTAACCTTGAAAACGGTGAAAAGAATCCACCCGAGTATTCCTTGAATGATATCATGGAAGATGATACTATAAATGAAAAGGAGGATGGGAAGGAACTGTTTGCTGCAGAATTGGTCGTTCCTGGAAGTAATCCTGTGAATAAAGAAGAAAAATCAGTCTTGAAGCAAGCTTTTGAGGTACATACTAGTATATGTTTGCTATTTAAAAGGCTGTAGGTTTTATCTTGTAACACATTATGTTTTTAAAATGCAGAATAATGACTAAACCTGAATACGTAAGTGTTGTTAAACGAAATCAGAAACCTTGTTTACAGAAAGTATTTGGACCTGTCATTAGAAAGCAGATGAAAAATAAGAAGAAGTCACCTAAGGTTATCAACTTTGAATGGGCTATGATTAAGACTATCAAACTAAGCAAGAAGAAGAAGAAGAAGAAGAAGAAGTACAGTACACTGATTTCATCGGTTGTTGATGAGCAACCACCTACTGGTCCACACGTTCCAAAAACAAGGTCAACGACGCTTAAGGGGCCTGTTGTAACTCCTGCGGTTGAAGAAGTATACCACTTATAATATTTATATGCTAAATTATACGGCATGTGTCCATGTATAACTTGTATGTACCTAATTTTAGTTTCAGGATAAGGAGGTGATTATCCAAAAACCGGTGACAAGGTCTGCTAAACCCAGTACAACGTCTCTCCAACCTTTTCAACTGACAAGGACGGGTCAACCCAATATAATGTCTGTGGAACCTTTTCAAGAGGTAAAAGACAACATAACTTTATTTCTAAGTCATTATAGAATTTGTTAATATCTCTTTTGTATTTTCAAATGCTGAAAAAACTAGTAATTATTATTTTGTATTTAGGATCTTTCACGACCCAATAAGCGCAAATAGGTAAATGTGTCGGAACCTATCAGAATGTTTTTTAAGGAGTTCAAGCCACCTAAGTATTGGTTTCCATGGGGTCGTTGTGACATTCATGTTGACCGCCGGTTTTGGATGGCGTCATCCGGTCTCGACACATTTAAAAAGGGCTGGTTGACTGACATTGTACGTAACATAAATATATCCTTGTTAACTTTTTTGTTATATGCAATTGTGTATTTAACTTTGGTTCTTTGGTTAATTTGACTATACAGCACCTTGATCTGTGGATTGACCTACTATGGCGTTTTAGACCAAAAGAGGCTGATTGGGCTGTTGTAAGCCCTCATTTCTGTCAAGCTATACTTGGTGGTTTGATGCCTACTTACTTTTCCGACGTGTCGAGGTACCCAGTTCCATGAACTGATGTTGAAAAGGTTTGTATATTTATGCTTCCTATAACTTGTGCATATATTATTATCTTTTATTATACAAACACAGTTTAAGATTCAATTGTGTATATCAGGTCTTATTTCCTATTAACGAACCAGAAAAACATTGGTGTTTAGCTCAACTTCACATCAAAAGTGGTGTCGTTACGTTTTATGACTCGCTTGGTTTGGCAAAGACAAACAGAATAAGCTGGTGGAGGACCATGAAAGGAGAACTGCCATTGCGTCTGACTTCGTATTTAAAGGAGTGTGGGGTTTTGAAGACTAAAGGCATATCAGTTGACAAGTATGAAATCTCTTTTGATTATGCGACTGTCCCGGTTCAAGGGGATCTATTTGGAGACTGTGGTGTGTGGGTTTGTATGTGGTTATACAGGTTGTGTCATAACCTACCATTGGAAGTAGCCGACCCTGTGCAAGCAGGGTTGGCGTACCGTGAGCGTATGCTCGACTACTTTTGGAATCATAGAGTGGAAGTAAAATGATATGTAATCGTTGTTGAACATTTGCTGAATTTGGTTATTTTTATTATGTGAGCTAACTATCCCTAGGCAAACCTATGTCAGTAGTTGTAACGGATGATTTGTATTAATGTATGTCATTTTCATGTTTTTAGTAACTTCGTAGTTTTATTAAATTTGATACAATTTGAGGTTTGGTTTATTTCTATGTTATCTTTGCTATAGTAACCTGTCGACTCTTGTATAGTGTTTCATGTATCTAAACTGTGAACGTAAAGTATAACACATAATCATACCATCTATACACGGTTTTCTGTTTCGTTTTTTGTTTGCCTACATAATGTATATTCCTTGTTTACATTTGATATATACTTCATGTTTCTATCAACCTCTTGTTTTTTTCAAGGTCATGTATCTAAAATTTAAGCACAAAGTTTAACACATATGACACCATCCCATTGATAATGAAGCACAAAACATTACAACACAAACTAATGTGGCTAAAAAACAAGCACAGTAGTTTCTAAATCATACGATAAGCAAGTACCACAGCAAGGAACACTAAAACCCTAGTTAAAAAACTAATTGTTGACTTTATGGAAACAATCTCTTCCTTCATCTGCACCATCACCAACTGATTATTTGGATAATCTTTCCCAGTCTCTTTGCTTGTCTGGCCGTTTAACTTATAGTTACCCACATACATTTTGTTAATACAAATATCGCCTAAAAACGTTATTTATATTTTAACGATCTTTGCTAAGTTTTGTTAATGACAAAGTACAAACTTTAGATTGTAGTAAAACATCATTTTAGTTTTAAGTCTTGTATAACTAGTCTTTACATTTCTTTTTAAACTTAACATTGTTTTTATTTCTTTAATAAGAAAGTGTCACATCTCATCAATGTGCATTTATGGTAAGTTTATGTGTTTGACTATCCATGAAGTTCTTACATATTTTGGAAGTATTCCATGTTTGGTGCAATACATGTTGACTAGTATTTAGTAGATGTGACATTGTTTGTCTTGGAGTGATTTATTGTAAGTTATGTTAAACAGTTCTGGCGGAACCCTGGAGGAACACGGGTGGAACCCTTCTGAGGGTGCCGCCGTTTCCGCCAGACTGCTGACTTCCTTTGGTATAAATACCAAAGCACTTGCAAGAAATCCCTCATCACTTAGAGTCATATTTCACACATATTCTCTAATTATACTCAGTAGCTACTAACTTGTGTGATTCTATTATGTAGCAAAGGAGTTCACATATTCATCTAAGAAGTTACAAGTTTCAACTCTAAGTTGCAAGACTTGTTAGCTTTGTTGTGTATAGACTTTGGTAGTTTATGCTTCATGTGTATCTTGTATAGAAGTGATCGGTTTGTATTTTAGGCCTCAAAATACATAGTGTGTCAGGAGTTGTTGTACCCTTGTAAAAGAACTAATGGGAGTGGTTGTAACCTTGGTAAAGAACTTGACATCTAGCTTAGTGTTGGTAAAAGTGTAAGCAACGACGGGAGTGGTTGTACCCGTGTAAAAGAACTCGACATCTAGCTTAGTGTCGGTAAAAGTGTAAGCGACGTTGTAATGGTTTCTCCACCGGGAAAGGAGCTTGTTGATTAGTGCTTATAACTCTCGAGTTGGAAACTCGGGGCGTGGATGTAGGGCAAGGAAAAAGAGTCCTTGTAGCCGAACCACGATAAACAATCGTGTTGTGGTTTGATCGTTTCTTTCTTTATCTTTGCTTATTACATATTGTCTTTATTTAGAATTGCTAATCACACGTAAAGCTTTTCAAAGAATTAAACAAGTAAATTGTGTTTATATCTTTAAACAAACGTAAAGCTTTTCAAAGAACAAAAAAGCAAAGTTAGGATTGTTAATCACACGTAAAGCTTTTCAAAGAATGAAACAAGTAAAGTAAGAATTTTTATTCACATGTAAAGCTTTTCAAAGAATTAAACATGCAAAGTTGTACTTACATCTTTGAACAAACATAAAGTTTTAAAAAGATAATCAAGTTAAAAAGCGGTAAACTATTCAACCCCCCTTCTAGTTTTCCACAATTGGCATCAGGAGCTATGTTACTCAAGATCTTTAAAATATAGTGTATTTTAAAACTTGGATCGATCCATGGATTTTGAAAATCTCAAAGAAGGGCAACCTATTCAAAACCCACCGCTATTTGAAAAAGTAAACTTCCTTGAATGGAAAAGTAATTTTGAAAACTATGTGAAATCAATTGATCAAGATCTTTGGCATATTATTTGTTTTGGTGATTTCAAACCAAAGAAAACAAGTTTTGAAAACCAAGATAACTATCCTAAACTTGACAAAAATACTAAAGCTAAGATAATGATTTATAAAGCTTTATCAAGTACCGAATATGAAAGAATGTATTTTTGTCAAACGGCTAATGATATTTGGAAAAATATAATCAACTTTCATCAAGAAATATGTCAAGTCAAAGATGATCAATTTGATCTTACATATAAATTAGAAGTTTTAGAAAAACTAATAGATAGACACTTAGTAGAAGTTAATACATGTGCTACTAGTTTAAATGTTTTAAATGAAGGTACAAGTGAAGATGAGTACGTGTGTCTTGATGAACTTGCTTGCGAATCATGGAATGAAACGGATGTAGACGAAGACAATGATCCGGTGGGTGATTGTCAATTTATTGAAACAACAAGCAAGGTACATGTTGAAACCAAACATTTTTGCTTTAACACATTTATCTTAGAATTTTATAAATTAGAAAATGAATCTAAACTTTTAGGTAACACGAACCTAAAAACTATCTTTAACAATGAGTCTTCAAAATCTTTTGTGAATAACTTTGAAAAGGAATTCTTGTTAGAAGATAAAATGTCTAGACTTGAGAGTAATGTTGAAATTGATCTAGAATGTAAATTATGTCTAGATTACAAACATGAGATTAAAAAGCAAAATGAGTAAGGAAAAATGTTAGCTAAAATTTGATGAAAGCTCAAAATCTCTTGAAAGATTGTTGAGGAGTCAAAGGTTGTTTAAAGATAAAACCGGATTATGATTTAACTCAAAAGCATCATCAACTAGTAAAACAAAGCAAGTAAAATATGTTAAACCTAGAAGAGAGAGTTAGAGATAATTCAATCTCTAATAGAAACTCATGATAAAAGGATAAAGATATCATGTTCAAATAGTTTTATATGTTTGTCTAACCTTCTTGGATTCATAAGTATTTGAGTTTATCTTTTCTACGAGTCAAGATTTTTTGCTTTATGATTTTCTTCTTGATGGCTAATCTATGGAGCTTAAAAGGTACACGTCTCTTCAACTTACCTTTCACTGTTTCATATTGATTAGTATTAAGTTCTATCATGAGTGATACTTGTAGTTTTTACTCTAAGATGGTTATATTGTGTAAGTAACAATAAGGATTAGATCCTTTGTGATTAAAGGACTTAGACACTACTTTTAGTAGGAGATATAAGGTGTTTTACTTCTTTTAACCTTCAGGAAAAGACACGAGTAACTCTTGAGTGAGTCTTACTTAATACTTATCTACAAGTGAACTAACTAAGAATCTCCTAAGTGATGACATAACCAACACTTTTGTGATGCTTGCTAATCTAACAAAACCACAACATTTCATAGATATTTGTAGTACAGCGTCTTTTGACATTATACCTTACATTTTCAATTGTGTCCTTAATTCAACCATTCTCTTGTTAAAATTTCATATAAGGCACACAATGAAAAATAAATCATTTGAATTCATTAGGATGATTGTGAGAAAATGATTTATAAACATCTAGGATTTGCACATCAAATTTGACCCATAGTCTTATGATGTTGCATCTCTTGGACATTTACACTCATAGTGTTTTAAGTAAATAAACCCAAAGAGTCGAGGAGTCATTGAATTTAACATTCGATGAAAGACCACCTCCTTCTAAGATATCATCTTTGGTAGATGATGACTTAGTCGAAAGTCCAAAATTGATAATACAAGTAAAAATCAATAACAAGGAAGATGAATTATTAAGATTGAAAAACAATATTCTTTCGTCTTGTGTCAAACAATGAGTCAAGCAATATTGACAAGGTCATAAAAACTTGATTAATAAGTCATAGTTGTGATTTGAATAAATTTGATAAAAAGTATTTTTGGACATTAGAGTAAAGCAACCATTAAAATAAAATGAGTCTTTTAAAATAGAAATTGATGTAAATCTATGAAAGATTTTTTTTTATTTTTATGCAAGCTCCAAAAGCAAAGGATAATCACTCAAAGACATTCCTAGTTATTCACATGTTCACAATGATTAAGTCCTTTATGACTTATCAAGAATGAGATTAGTAAATCCGTAGGTAAAACTAAACATAGAGAAATGCTTGGAAGTTTACTTATTCTCACAATGAATAAATCCAACATTATGTTTATTGCTTGTCTATGTGCTCGTTCTTTTTAGAGAAGATCCTAAAACAACTCTCTCGAAAGAGCTTGTTTGGATTCATCATAAGGTACTACACAACAAGGATAATGGTATCCCAAAAGAACGGGAATAGAAACCATAGTGTATGCCAAATGGAATCATGTCGGTAATAAGTGGATACGAAAAGCCCAAGTGGTACTTGCACTTTTATACTTGCTTACCCAATGATTCTCCAAAACGCGTAGGGTTCTCAAATTAGTATCGGATGGAGAAGCACATCAACAAGCTCCGCTTGAACAAGCAAATTCGTGTCAACAACGGAATTCTTTTATCAACATTGTTATTTCTTCAACAAAGGACGCATCGACTTCAGCAACAATTCAATCCATTATGTTCTTTATTGACATATTGTGATCCATCATCGTCGCCTTGGTAAAAATGTTCATTGAGGAACGTCTTAACTAAGAAAGTCTTATACGTTAACCATTCTATCAACGTTTTCACAAAACCTCTTGAATGAAAAGCATTCATCATTCCCAGGCTTAGTCAAAGACTCATAAGACCTAAAACCTTAGTTTTGAACATTAAGATAAAACCACAAAAATCAAGATAATTCCTTTTGAATTTTTCCTGCAGTACCCACGGAACCCTCAGACCATACGGGCGGAACCCTCCCTTTGGTTCCGCCTGGTCTGCCAAATTTGCAGGATGTTTTACTTTTAATTTCAAAACCAAACACCTCTTTACTCACAACTCCAACTTACCAACAGCCATTCCTCACTCAAAAACACATAACCATACGAAATTTAGGGCTTTCAATCTAACCTCTTCAAATCCAATCAACTTTGTAAGTGTTCTAATCATAATTGCATTTTTTATTCAAGTATAACATTCTCATTTACATTCATTAACTAGAATCTTAGGGTTTATGCATAGAACTTTTTGATTCATGAAAAACTTGGTTGCTAACCAATCATGTCTTCCATTAGTTAAGAATTGTATTCTTTTTGTTGTTATTTTGATTTGCCAAACACACCAAGTGCATTGTCTTTCAAAAATTACAATCCACAACTAGAACATAACTCTTCACCACATTGTTAAAACAAATGAAAAACGTTATTGAAACATCACGTGCATATTGTCTCTTGAATGCTAAAGGGGATACATAACTAATATGTATTTTCGGGTACATTCAATCAAAGACACATTCAATTAGGAGAGTCTTGGTTATCTTTTGTTTTTAAAACAAAACTTGCATAACAAAACAATTTGGACATCAAAATGAGTCAAGATAACCAAGTCTCCACATTGTTTGCATATAGGAACACATTAGAACATCCAGATTTTTAAAAGTCGTTAACATATAATTTTGTGTTTTCTAGGAATCAACATACCTCCCGCAAATTTCTCCGATCACAAGGAAACCCTTAAGTACTTGCCCAAACACCATAGGACCAAAGGTCTCAACAAAGTTCAAGTAGAAACCTTTAAGGCATTAGAAAAACGCTATGTTCACGAAGGTAGAACCATTGATCCATCCTTTCTAGAAGGAACATCTATTCGCCAAAGCTTTGCCGCAATCAACTTTGATTGTCTCCTTGATATCGATGAGCCAATTTGTCCTAGGTTCATCTTAGAATTCTATGCAACCATAAGCCTTTCCACAAATGATTTTGGTGAGATATCATTAAAATTCACAACCAATCAAATACCAAATTTCTTAGATTTAAAATACTTAGCTATCATTCTTGGTGTCCTAAATACGGGTACTTGTCTCTACCCGGATAAGTGGCCCATTTCAAGCCTTGATTCGATTGAGCGTTTTCATCCATACAACAACCCTCTAGCTAGTAAGGAAACAATTAAAGAACATCTCTTCGTTAGAACCTCTACCACTAGGAAGAATCGTTCGGGGAATAATGTGGATAGGGATCCTTTTGGTATGGAGCTCAATGAGCTTAAACCACAATTTAAGAAGTGGGAAGAAATTCTTAGAGCTAACGTCATAAGTTCCATAGGAAATAGAGATCATGTCAACACATGTCTTTGCTACATGCTCTATAGCATTTCCACCGGTTAACCATTTAACTTAGCCTACTACCTAGCCAAAAGAATGGCCGACATACCCTTAGTTGGAACAACCGCTCTTCCTTATGGAATGCTTCTCACCCGACTCTTTAGAGCAATCTTACCCATTCCTCCTAATGATAAGGGAATGCGCCTTGACTATTATTTCGTTCCTCACATCTTTGTCCCTCTTAGTGATAAACGAGTCTTCAAAACTAAGGGCAAACATACTCGCTCACCTTCACCATCATCATCATCATCCGACATGAGCGAGGACGATAAACTTCCTAACTCTAAGTTACCTCCTTTAGACTACCTTCAAGAACTCCCCGTCATTGACAATGAATCCAAAGAATTCAAGCAAACCAAAGGAATTTTCAAGTGCTTTGGAAGGTACCTAAGTAAGCTCAATAAGAAGATAGACCGGTTGTGAGATGTGTGATTAAGGAGTGTTTGGCTTATGAAGGTTTTAGAACCTTGTATGTGTTAAACTATGTGATTTGTATTGTTTTTCATGCTCATGTTTTATTACGTTTGTCGGAACATGTTTTGAATGAGATTTTATGCATAATGACAATATTTGAAGTGTTTGTCAATTTTCATGCTTATGGTAAATTTCACTAAGTTTAGTGAAAATCACTAGCCCCCGGTCAAAGTCGAATGGTATGCGTGTTTACATGTCTATTTTTTGCATTTCCTAACCAGATATGCATTATATTTTTGATTTTAGGAGTTTTCGAAAAATTTGAAAATCATCTCGCGGGTCAAATTAGTGGACTGTCTCGTTTTTGGGGTCTGACGGATCTGGCGGTACCCTAGATTGGGTTCCGCCAGTGTAATTTCTGGGCAACCCAGAAATGGCTCAACGGACCAGACGGAACCCAAAACAGGGTTCCGCCTGTGTATCGCGAGGGTTCCGCCTGTCACCTACAGAAAATTTTTGTAATTTTTCTTAAATTCAAAACTTGTAAAGTGTCAAACCATTATCCTAAGTGAGAAACATCTTCCATTAACTCCAATAACCATATTAGGACAACTCTCACTCACTAAAACAATTAGGAAGTCACTTCCCTCCAAAAATTCAAATTCAAACATAACTAACCCAAGGAACCCTTTTAAAGGATCCTTCAAACCATTGGAACATTTTCAACCAAATCACATCCCATGATCACAAAGCATTGAGTGCATATGTTGGTCTTTCACTCCACCCTATTCGATTGGATTGACATCAAATGATGTGACATGTTCATGAAAATCATTTGAAACCTCAATCTTTGAATGGTAGAACATCAAATCCAAACACCCATTTCAACATCTCTTCTACCCTATAAATTTGAAACTTTTGTAACAATTCAAATCACACCATCACCATCAAAATTTCTTCTCACAAAACATCAAAAACTCACCCTTGAAATGACTAAATCCAACACCTTATCCGAGTCATCAAAATCTTTGGCAAGAACCACTAAGATTAGTGTTAAACCTTGTTGCTTCAACAAAACCGTCAAGTCAAGCTCATCATCTTCAAGTGATGCTTCACTTAACATTTCTTCACCTATCCAAGATTTCCTTAACCTTACTACCTCGACACCATCTTTAATACCTTGCAACACCAACATGACCACTATTCAAGATCTCCTCAATCTTGCTACTCCAACATCCTCTCCCAAACATGGAAATACAAACATACACACTTTTCAACCATCAACCAAAACATCAAGTGATTTAACATCGCAACTCAACCATCAAAAACTCCATCACCTCAATCACCAAACACTTACACCAATGGAACTTTTCCATGCACCACCAACATCACCACATCCAATATTTGGAAACTTTTAAGAAGACCTATCACCTAAATCATCAAGCCCTCCATTTTTGTCACTCGTTGACACCATTGCTCAAATATAAACCCAACAACAACCAAGTGAGCAATTAGATGATGAACCCCATTAACCATCATTGGTAGAACGGTTGGCCTACCATTATGCTAGACCCTAAATTTTTCCCCAAATGATCAAGGTCATACACACCTACAATCATTTGTGTTTCACCCCATTTACAAAGACCTTCATGGTAATCCTTCCGGAGAACCAAGCTTCCGTCACTTTGTTCAACAACAACTACCACCACCACATGAACCTTCCCAACACTTTGAATCTCTATTTTCTTCGTATAAGAAAATAGAAGCATCTCAATGATCTTCCACCAAGACCAACAAAACCACCACCTTTCACAAATGAAAAACCAAGGTCATTGCTTGACCAAAATGAGTCTTTTGACCACAACCAACCACCACAACAAGAATATCACCACCCAAAACCATTGTTGTTTCACCTTATCTACAAAGACATCCATGATCCTCTAAACAATGAAATGAGGTTTATCCTAAACCACATTGTGGAACGTCTCAAGTTTAGAGTCTCCAAAATGAAACAAAACCGTTTCTTTTGGAAAATGTTGCTCATTAAAACCAACAAACCAAGTTTAGAGCACCAACACCACCTCAAGTTTAGAGCACCAATATCAAAACCAACAAACCAAAACCGTTTCACCTCTACAACATTCAAAACAAAAACTCACTACACCCTCCAACACACATTTTCATCCTTAAACAACCTTAGCCTTGTTTTTGGAAAATGTTTCTCATTAAGGAAAATGATGATTTCCTTGTAGCATTTTATGCTCTTAGTTTATTTTTTGTTTTTCTTTATTTTTAAGAAGTAGGATGATGTCGTCCTAATTTCTTGTCTTTGACTTTCTAAGAGTCAAAATTTTACATGAAATAAATTTCATTCTACTACAAGGTTTGCATTGTTTGTTGACCATTTAGGTATAATGAGTTAACTATACCTTGCTATGGTAGCATACATATGTCTTGTGTTTTATAAACTAACAATTCTTTTTGTAGGATCATTATCCATGTTTTCTTTCCTTGATACTCCATTTAGGGGAGTAATATTCAAGGGGGAGCATGCATATTGCATTATTCCGCTTCGCAACTCTTAGTTATGTTTTAGACATGAAATACTTTCATGTCTTGTATTGTGTGGCAACTAACATTTTTTTTGTAAGTTCAAAATCCATGTTTCCTCTCTTGGCACTCCATTTAGGGGGAGTATCGTCCAAGGGGTGGCAAGTGCATACTTCCGCTTCGCTACTCTTCTTTTTGTTTCGACAAAAAGGGGGAGAAGTTATATTAAACTTGTTTTCATCTCTAACTCTTGCATATCATATCATATCTTTTTCGTAAAACAAGTTTTAATACAAACTTTATAAGACTTAACACTAAAACTAGTGGCTTACTTATAAATAAAGTTTATGTTTTGTCATCAACAAAAAGGGGGAGATTGTTAATACAAATATCACCTAAAAATGTTAATTATATTTTAACGATCTTTGCTAAGTTTTGTTAATGACAAAGTACAAACTTTAGATTGTAGTAAAACATCATTTTAGTTTTAAGTCTTGTATAACTAGTCTTTACATTTATTTTTAAACTTAACATTGTTTTTATTTCTTTAATAAGAAAGTGTCACATCTCATCAATGTGCATTTATCGTAAGTTTATGTGTTTGACTATCCATGAAGTTCTTACATATTTTGGAAGTATTCCATGTTTGGTGCAATGCATGTTGACTAGTATTTAGTAGATGTGACATTGTTTGTCTTGGAGTGATTTATTGTAAGTTATGTTAAACAGTTCTGGCGGAACCCTCGAGGAACACGGGTGGAACTCTTCTGAGGGTGCCATCGTTTCCGCCAGACTGCTGACTTCCTTTGGTATAAATACCATCGCACTTGAAAAAAATCCCTCATCACGTAGAGTCATATTTTACACATATTCTCTCATTATACTCAGTAGCTACTAACTTGTGTGATTCTCTTATGTAGCAAAGGAGTTCACATATTCATCTAAGAAGTTACAAGTTTCAAATCTAAGTTGCAAGACTTGTTATCTGTGTTGTGTATAGACTTTGGTAGTTTATGCTTCATGTGTATCTTGTATAGAAGTGATCGGTTTGTATTTTAGGCCTCAAAATACATACTGTGTCGGGAGTTGTTGTACCCTTGTAAAATAACTAACGGGAGTGGTTGTACCCTTGGTAAGGAACTCGACATCTAGCTTAGTGTCGGTAAAAGTGTAAGCGACGATGGGAGTGGTTGTACCCGTGTAAAAGAACTCGACATCTAGCTTAGTGTCGGTAAAAGTGTAAGCGACGTTGTAATGGTTTCTCCACCGGGAAAGGAGCTTGTTGATTAGTTCTTATAACTCTCGAGTTGAAAACTCGGGGCGTGGATGTAGGGCAAGGAAAAAGAGTCCTTGTAGCTGAACCACGATAAACAATCGTGTTGTGGTTTGATCATTTCTTTCTTTATCTTTGCTTATTACATATTGTCTTTAGTTTGAATTGCTAATCACATGTAAAGCTTTTCAAAGAATTAAACAAGTAAAGTTGTGTTTATATCTTTAAACAAACGTAAAGCTTTTCAAAGAACTAAACAAGCAAAGTTAGGATTGTTAATCACACGTAAAGCTTTTCAAAGAATGAAACAAGTAAAGTAAGAATTGTTATTCACATGTAAAGCTTTTCAAAGAATTAAACATGCAAAGTTGTACTTACATCTTTGAACAAACGTGTGACAACTGGCAAATTAGGGAGCCATTTTGAAAACCCGCATTACGTTAAAGTTCTTTTATAAATTTTTATTTGGAATTTCATTCGTAACGAACTTGTAAAACCTATATTGTGGTTGATTATATTTAAAATTTTTATGGAATTAATTTTGATTATCGATGTGATGAGAATTTATTTCGAAATTTTTTTGGCACTACGTTGACTCCGGCACTAGGATAACCTAACAAAATTTTATGTCTTGAGTTTACGGATTCGACTATATATATATTTATTTATGGAACGTCTCGTGAGATATTAAACGTTTTGAAACAAGTTACGGGTTTTGGTCCGTGTATTTTACACCTAGCCACCTTACCCTAAATATACTAACACCATTATTATTATTATTATTCTTATTATTATTGTTACAAAAGAAAGAAATAAAAAGATTAAGCTACAAAAATCGTCCATGTGCCTTTTCCTGGTTCACACACAAACATACCCACACCCTTATCTTCTCTCTCTCTTTCAATATTAACATCTTCATCTCCAAACCCTAGCATCCACAGTCGCCGCCCTTGCTGCTACATCACCGCCACTCCCACGCTTACACCACCACCACCATCTTAACCCTGTCTTCATCCTCTTTCTCTTTGTGTATACCACGCGCGCCCAAACACCCATATCATCCCGTTTGGTGAACGACCGCCGCTATACACACCACCAATACCACTAATATTACTTGGTTTTTAAGAGATTCGCGAGTTTGGAACTTTAAAAAGGTAGGTTACATCGTTGTGCACCTCGTGTGCCATGATGTGGGTTTAAATCCGTTTAATCATGGAGTATCTTAATGGGTTTTGGAATAAAAATGATGGGGAAAATATGGTTTTGATAAATAAATCCGTTTGGTATCCAGGTTTGGCGTTTTTCTTTTGGGTCGAGGTGAAACCGAGAGCTATGGCTCTCGGCTTGGTATTATTTTCGTGCCAATATGGTTTTCTTGATGGTTTTGGGCTCCTGGTTATGGTAGCAAGGATGTTGATGTTTGTGGAGGATTGTTTCACTTGAGTCTTGATTGCAAATTGGTTACTTGTTGTGGTCCTTGTGATGCCGCGACCCTAAGGGTCCGTTTGGCTGTTTTGGTGTGCTCGGATGAGCCTAAGCCGAGACCAAAGTGGTCATAGGCTTGAGTCATCTTGACTCGTGGAGTTTAGCCGAGACCCAAATGGGTCTTCCGGTTCACATTGTTGTTATTATTTTTGTCATTGAGACTTGGGCTTTTGGTTACCATTTGTTGTCGTTGTGGTATATTATTTTTGGTATTTTGGAGATGTGTTGATGAAAAGAGTTTATGGGGACCGATTGTGAGACGGTCACTTAGAACGACGGAGATAGGTTAGTTGGGTGCCGTAGTCGGACCCTATTGTTGAAGCACGTGATTTGGGTATTGTTGGACGGAGATTGATTACTTGATTTGACTTGATTATTATTTCTATTTTGGACTTGGACAATGAGCCGAGAGTGATGACTCGGACATGTGACCATTTCGTATGACTCGATAAATATTTATAATCAAACGCAAATAATAAAACTCGTAATAATATTATTGGTAATATAACCATTTATATAAATATATAGACGTGAATAACGTATATATAAATATATAAATGCGTATATTAAAAATAAAAAGATCAAGAGTAATATTATAACAATAACGTGACGATAAATATTATGCTATGAAAGTAGTGTAATAATATTGGGAGCGTTATTATAATTAAACACTATAAATAACGATGAAATCTTGACGTTGAATAAATAATTAAATAAAATAATTTCTTTTAAATAAACGAGGAAAACTATCGAGTTATACAGGGTCGTGGTCACTCGAGTCCAAGTGGATTATGTTATTTGTGACGTTTGTGTTGTCACGGATATATGACGATTAATACATTCACTTTCGATAACTACGTAACTTATTTAATCGACGGGTTAAATAAGAGCTATTTAGTTATTTAAATTGAGTATATTAATGGGCATCGTATCCTACGACGCCCATTGGTTGTGGTATGTGTACGAGAATAGTGAATTACTAAGTATCTCGTGAGGTTGCCAAATTGACGAATATGGTAAACTTAACGGCATAAATACAGAATTCATTAAACTTTGATATATACCATATAGTACTTTATGTGCAATATGACCTAGGATTTGGGTATAATCTTAGAGTGGTATATTAAGTAAATAAATGTGGGGGATTATCAAATCGACGGATTTGATAAACTTCGATGATTTATTTAAATAATATATCGGGCTAATATTAGACCTATAGATTGTTTTTATTATTCTTTTGTGTGACTTCTTGGTTTGAGTTGTGTCGACACACCACCCGTATGGATACCAAACGTCAAACTCCAAACTAATACGAAATAATACGAGAAATGGATTTTCGGAAAGTAAAATGGAATACGTTCGGGTTTGGGAATATTTAATTTTGAAGAAATGATTTCTGAACGAGTTGATATTGTTAAGAAGTGCCGAGTCCGTAGTTGCCGTCTTTTGAGTTACTATACATCTTACTTCTACCGATTTCTTCTTGCTGATTTCTGGACTTGAGGTGAGTCATAGCCCCACTTTCTACTCTTAAACTATGTTTTCAATACTTGGGGTGAGAAACGTGCAAATCATTTTATGTGGACTATTATCGCTTTTATATTCTTTTAAAACTTGCTATGCGTATGGACTAGGATGAATTGTCAACTTTAGTTACATCGTTTTGTGTGAACTATTCAAGGTTGGCTTATTTAGATACTATAGTGTGCACCTATAGGTTATTAATACTTCAGAGGTTATCCGAGTATTTATGATATTGCGGGGGGTACCCGAGTATCTATGTTGTGGCGGAGGGTATCCGCAGGTTTATTACGGAAGGTATCCGTGTATTATGTTGGAGCGGAGGGTATCCGCAGGTTTTTAGTGAATCCCTAGTCTAGCTAGCAAGCGTTTTGCGTATAAGTCCACTATATTGAATTATGAATTTAAACCTATGATCTCACCAGCGAAAGCTGACTTTTAGCACGTTTTCTCAGGTAATTAAGTGATGATTTGGATGCATGGATTGGAAGGCTTTGCTATGGCACCTGGTTTATGGATCTATTTTTCTAAAACTCTGATATTTAATTATGGACCTACGTTTATTTCTTTTGGGCCTGACTCTGAATGAATGTTGGGATAAATGTAAACTTTAAAACCCCGTTTTGGTTGTGTTTTCTTATGTTTACTTTATCTCGTTCTTTTACGTCTTGTGTTGGATACCAATCCCCGTAACACCCCGAAAGCTTGTTGAGTCTTCCGTTGTACCAAATTTTGGGGGTGTTACAGATTGGTATCAGAGCCAAGGTTATAGAGAACTAAGTAAATAAACACCTAAACTATAACCGATTTTTATAGAAAACGATCCTCGACCATTGCCCGCCAGCCCGCCAAGCCGAAGCATCTTCGATTATTTTGAGGTATTATGAGATAATGATTGAAATGAGATTTTTGAGATGACTTGAGAATATGGGACCCTCATCTACTTCTCAGGGACCCTCATCTTCTCTAGGGCTCCCTGGTACTTCGAGACAGCTTACTCTTCATCAGGCTTTGGCTCGTGTGGCTCCACGTTTTGCCCACCGAGCTACGGCACGTATGTCGGTACGCCCTACTTCACCACCTTTACACTTGGATGCTCACACTCTCCTGTTAGATGCACCACCTACATCATTGCGTCGTCGTCCTAGATCACCTACCCCATCTCCACATGGTTCACCTGTTAGGAGACGACGATTGATGGTGTACTCTTCCGATGAGGAGGAGGTGGAGTACGAGGGTGAGGATGAGGCTGATGACCCTCAGGAGGCTGAGCAGGGTGATGATGACCTTGAGGAGGAGGATGACCCTCAGGAGGAGGAGATGCCTAATGATGATGGTTTGTTAGTGCCGCCAGCTCAGGCTGAGGAGCCTGATTCACCTATACATCCGATAGAGCCTGTTTCACCTGATCATCCATTTCTGTTTGATTCACCACCTGGTAGTCCCGTGGCGTCGGACGCGCCATCTGAGGTTTCTGCTGAGCATGCAGAGTTAGGTGAGACTGGTAGGATGTGGGCTCAAATTACTGCACAGGGCGAAAGGATCTCGCGGATGTCTGACCGACTTGAGATGGTTATTGGAGAGTTTATCGCTGAGCTGAGAGTTGATATGACCGCTGTCGTGGGCAGGACGATAGCGATGAGGAGAGGTTTGATGGAGATTCATGAGCAGATCGAGAGCTTACAGCGAGGTTTTATCACAGCTCGAGAGGCCGACCGCAAGTTATGGCAGAGGAATACTGAGCTAGAGAAGGAGGTGGCAGACCTCAAGAGAGATAGCGACACCCATAGTGTGGACATAGGATCATTGTGGAGAGAGCGAGATGGTTTGAGGCAGGAGTTGAGAAGCCTGCGCCAGCAGCGTGGCTAGATAGTTGGGCTATGTTGTCTTGTTGCTTTCTATATCGAGGAGTGTTCGGTTAGAAAAGCTAGTTATCGTATTTTGATGTATTTTCCATTGATTATCCGTCTCGTTTGGAACGATTATTATCTTTTGTGTTTTTCGGTAGTTAGAACGATGTTGGATCTCTATTGTATGGTTGATGGTTATTATTATATGATAGTATGTGATTTTTGGATGTTATGGAAATTGAGTTCCTATTCGCCTTATTGTTGTATTGTGGTGTATTGCTGATATTCTTTCCATGACTTGGCTTCATCAATTTAATTCTTGTTGAGCATATGATAAGTTCTATTGGAGACTTATGAACCTTGTATGATGTTTCAGATCAATGGCCCCACGACGAAACCCTGTTAGAGCTACCAGAACTGGTCCTTCAGTGACTACCCCTGGTCGCCGGGGACGCCGTCCTACTCGAAATGTTGAAACCCCTACTCCTGATAACCTAGACACTACTAACCGCAACAACAGGACTCAAAATGTTGATGTTCAGGGAGACAATGATCATGTTCCACCTAATGTACCTATTGTGGATCAAGCAATGATCAATTAACTTGTGGAGCAACGAGTTGCCGAGCTACTAGCTGAGTCAAATCATTCCAACAATTCTGCTGGAACATTTCCACCTGTTCATGCTAATGGATGTCACTACAAGGAGTTTCGGATTTGTGGACCTATTGAGTTTGGTGGAACTGAAGGAGTGGTCTACTTGGTCAGGTGGATAGAGAAAACTGAGTCGGTGTTCAATGTCAGCAATTGTGCGGAGAATGCTAAGGTAAAGTTTGCTTCTTTTACCTTTAAGGACGAAGCTTTAACTTGGTGGAACAATTACCGAAATTCAGTTGGGAGTGATGTGGCTTATGCTATGACTTGGGAGTAATTTAAGTCTTTGCTGATTCAGACTTATTGCCCAAGGAATGAGGTTAAGAAACTGGAGATTGAGTTCTAGAATCACAAAGTGAAGGGTACTGATATGGCGACTTACAATCGTCGTTACCTGGAGTTGGCCTTGCTTTGCCCAGATATGGTTAGAACTGAGACTCAAAAGATTGAGCGGTATACCGATGGGTTGCCTGTGGCTACAAGGAATGATGTGATTGCTGCTAGACCTGCAAATATCCATGAGGCCATCACAATCGCTCAACAATTAATGGATTTGTTAGAATTGGAAGGAGCTGACAAGGATAAGAATGGAAAGAGAAAGAGAGACCATCACTCTAAGGGTAATGATCACCGAAACAAGTGACAAGCTGTTGCTAAGGCTTATGCTATTGGGAATGGAGATAAAAGGAACCAAAATGGTGATGCACCCAAGTGTGGTCGTTGCCACTAGAATCATTCTGGATGGTGTAGTGTAATATGCCAGAACTGCTCAAAGAAAGGACACACATCTAAGGATTGTAGGGCTCGACCTCTTGCTATGGTTCAAGCTACTCCTGAAGTGAGAAGTAAGGCGGATGTTACTTGCTTTAGGTGTGGAAAGAAAGGACACTATAGGAGTGAGTGTAGAGGATCGTGGAACCGAGGAAATCAAGGCTCGGGTGGTAATGTGTACAATCATGGGAATCGTGGAGCTGGAGGAAACCGTGGACGACAAGACAATGGGGACCAACGTGTGGAAGCTGGAGCTGCTCATGGAAGAGTGTATGCACTTGGGAACGAGAGAGAAGAAGATCTGAACGTCGTTACTGGTACATTCCTCCTCAATAATCGTTATGCTTCCATACTATTTGATACTGGTGCCGATAGAAGTTTTGTGTCCACTACGTTTGCACCCTTACTAGAGAAACCCCCGATGGCCTTAGGAATTGGGTATGATGTAGAGTTAGCTAATGGAAACATAGAAAGGATTAAGACTATCATTCGCGGTTGCACGTTAAATTTCTTGAATCACCCTTTCAACATAGATCTTCTACCCGTCACGTTAGGAAGTCTCGATGTCATCATTGGTATGGATTGGTTGTCGAAGTATCGTGCTCACATACTTTGCGATGAGAAGATCGTGCGTGTGCCTTACGAAAAGGAGATTCTAAATATACAAGGAGATCGAAAAGGCTTGAGGAGCCCATCCCGATTAGCGGTCATTTCTTGCACTAAGTTACCAAAGTTGATGGAAAAAGGATGTTACCTTTTCTTAGCTCAAATCTCTGAGAAAGGAGGGAAGGAGAAGAAGGAAAGATGCATTGGAGATGTGCCTATAGTTCGTGATTTTCCTGATGTATTTCCCGATGATTTGCCGGGAATCCCGCCTATTAGACAAGTGGAGTTTCAGATTGAGTTGATACCTGGTGCTGCACCCGTGGCACGAGCGCCTTATCGACTTGCACCCACTGAACTGGAAGAGTTATCGAAACAATTAGCGGAGTTAGCCAAAAAATGATTTATAAGACCAAGTTCTTCACCATGGGGAGCCCCGGTCTTATTTGTGAAGAAGAAGGATGGATCGTTTCGTATGTGTATTGATTACCGAGAGTTGAACAAGTTAACGATGAAGAATAGATACCCGTTACCGAGAATCGACGATTTATTCGATCAGCTCCAGGGATCGAGTGTGTGTTCGAAGATCGATCTGAGATCGGGATATCATCAACTTAGAGTTCGTGAGGAAGATATTCCAAAAATGGCTTTCAGAACCCGTTACGGGCATTACGAGTTCCAAGTGATGCCGTTTGGGTTGACTAACGCACCAACAGTATTCATGGATCTCATGAATCGGGTGTGTAAGCCTTATTTAGATAAGTTTGTGATCGTGTTCATCGACGATATTCTAATCTATTCGAAGAGTGAAAAGGAGCATGAGGAGCATCTAAGGCTTATCTTAGAATTGCTCAGGAGGGAGAAGCTGTATGCCAAGTTCTCCAAATGTGAATTTTGGATTCCGACGGTACAATTTTTGGGTCATGTGATTGATAGTCAAGGAGTTCATGTAGATCCCGCAAAAAATTGAGGCTATTAAAGATTGGGTTGCACCGACAACCCAGACTGAAGTTCGTCAATTTTTGGGTTTAGCCGGTTACTATCGAAGATTCATTGAGGGATTTTCGAAGATAGCAAAACTGTTGACCAAATTGACTCAAAAGAATGTTAAATATGAATGGGGAGATAAAGAAGAGGAAGCATTTCAATTACTTAAGGAGATGTTGTGTAGTGCTCCTATCTTAGCGTTACCTGAAGGTAGTGAGGACTTTTTCGTCTATTGTGACGCTTCTCATAAAGGTTTGGGAGCCGTGTTAATGCAACGAGAGAAGGTAATAACTTATGCTTCCTGATAGCTCAAGAAGCACGAGAAGAACTACACCACCCATGATTTGGAGTTAGGTGCTGTGGTTTTTGCCTTAAGGATATGGAGACATTATCTGTATGGTACCAAATGTGTTGTATTCACTGACCACAAAAGTCAACAACACATCTTGAATAAAAAAGAGCTCAACATGAGACAACGACGTTGGATTGAGTTGCTAAGCGATTATGATTGCGAAATCCGCTATCATCCTGGTAAAGCAAATGTTGTTGCTGATGCTCTTAGTCGAAAGGAGAGAATACCACCGTTACGAGTTAGGTCGTTGGGAATGACTATCGTATCGCCGTTACCGTCTCAAATATTTGAAGCTCAAATAGAAGCGTTGAAAGCAGAAAATCGACCTGCTGAGAACATATTTGGGATGGCTGAAAATGAGAAAGGATTTGTTAAGCATTCTGATGGAGTATTGTGTTTTGGAGATCGAATTTGGGTACCATTGTATGGAGGAATTCGAGAGTTGATTATGCATGAGTCGCATAAGTCAAGGTACTCTATTCATCCTGGGTCTGACAAGATGTACCAGGATCTTAAGAGATTATATTGGTGGCCAAATATGAAGGCAGATATAGCATCATACGTTAGCAAGTGCTTGACTTGCTCTAAGGTTAAGGCCGAACATCAAAGACCGTCAGGTTTATTGACGCAGCCAGAACTCCCAGTTTGGAAATAGGAGCGGATTACGATGGACTTTATTACCAAATTGCCAAGGACAGCTAGCGGTTGTGACGCTATCTGGGTAATTGTGGATCGATTGACTAAGTCTGCTCATTTCCTGGCGATTAGTGAAGATGATAGTGTCGACAAACTTGCGAGGTTATATGTGAAAGAAATTATTTCTCGTCATGGAGTTCCGATATCAATTATTTCTGATCGCGACAGCCGCTTCACATCAGCTTTGTGGCGATCACTTCAAACCGCTTTGGGGACGAAACTTGATATGAATACTGCATATCATCCCCAAATCGATGGCCAAAGTGAGAGGACCATTCAGACTTTGAAGGATATGCTTCATGCATGCATAATAGACTTTGGTAAAGGCTGGGAGAAATATCTACCCCTTGCGGAATTCTCCTATAACAATAGCTACCACACAAGTCTTAAAGCTGCACCATTTGAAGCTTTATATGGTCGTAAATGCCGTTCGCCTATTGGTTGGGCTGAAGTTGGAGATAGCCAACTCACAGGCCCTGAGCTTATATTGGAGACTACTGAAAAAGTGACTCAAATTCGTGATCGATTACAAGCAGCTAGAGATAGGCAGAAAAGTTACGCCGATCAGAGACGTAAACCCCTAGAGTTCCAGGTTGGAGACAAAGTGATGCTGAAAGTCTCGCCTTGGAAAGGTGTGATACGTTTCGGGAAATGTGGGAAACTCAACCCCCACTACATTGGACCATTTCTTATTTTGGAGAGAATTGGGCCCGTGGCTTATCGCTTGGAATTACCATAGGAACTGAGTAAAGTTCACGATGTGTTTCATGTTAGTAATTTGAAGAAGTGTCTTTCTGATGAGACGCCGGTTATACCGATGAAAGATATTCGTGTTGATGAGAAATTGAACTTTGTCGAGATATTGGATCGTGAGATTAAGCGACTCAAGCGAAGTCGCATTCCACTCATTAAGGTTCGTTGGAATTCCCAACATGGACCGGTATTTATGTGGGAACGTGAGGACGAGTTCCGAAAGAGATATCCGAAGCTTTTCACTTCATAGATGGATCGTTCCGAGAGAAACCCGGGACGGGTTTCTTCTGAGGCTGGGAGGATGTGACAACTGGCAAATTAGGGAGCCATTTTGAAAACCCGCATTACGTTAAAGTTCGTTTATAAATTTTTATTTGGAATTTCATTCGTAACGAACTTGTAAAACCTATATTGTGGTTGATTATATTTAAAATTTTTATGGAATTAATTTGGATTATCGATGTGATGAGAATTTATTTCGAAATTTTTTTGGCACTACGTTGACTCCGGCACTAGGATAACCTAACAAAGTTTTATGTCTTGAGTTTACGGATTCGACTATATATATATATATTTATTTATGGAATGTCTCGTGGGATATTAAACGTTTTGAAACGAGTTACGGGTTTTGGTCCGTGTATTTTACACCTAGCCACCTAACCCAAAATACTAACACCATTATTATTATTATTCTTATTATTATTGTTACAAAAGAAAGAAATAAAATGATTAAGCTACAAAAATTGTCCATGTGCCTTTTCCTGGTTCACACACAAACATACCTACACCCTTATCTTCTCTCTCTCTTTCAATATTAACATCTTCATCTCCAAACCCTAGCATCCACAGCTGCCGCTGATGAGGCGAAAAATGAACCACTTTTAGGGGGTCATTTAAGCCTGAATTCGAATTTATTTGATCAAATATTGCCCTAAATCGTTCCTTTTGTGATTTTAGGTACTTTGGGAGAGAAATCTGGATAAGGAAGCAATTCGGACGTTTTTGGAGCATAAAAGTGAAGAAAACGCCAAAGACTTAATTTTCCTTGCTGGGAACAGTAGGTGACGGCGTCAAGAAGAAAATCTTGACGGCGTCAAGAGTATTTTCCATGACGGCCCAGTACAGATTTGACGGCGTCACAAGGTAGGGCGTCAAGAGGAAAATGCATGACGGCCTGGAAACACATAACACTTGACGGTGTCAGATCTGGATCAAGGCAGTCCGAGGAGTATTTTGGCGGCGAGATGACGGCGTCACAAATTTGTTCTTGACGCCGTCAGACCCTATTTCCTATATATAGTTTTCTAATTTTCACATTAAAAGGAGAGAAGTTTTGGAGAAACCTTAAGTCCGACTTTGGTACGAATTTTACAGGTTTTTCAAGGGTTCTTAGCCCTTGATCCCTTTCATGTGTAATTGAGATAAGTATTCTTTTAATTCAATCAATATGTGTATGTGTTGGTTGTCTATATCTTGTTCTTGTCTTAATTCAATCATGCTAGGCTAGATCTATCTTGTGTTTGCTTGGATCTAATGAAACCTAGATGTTAATTATGTATTGATTACTTGTTTATGGTTGTATTGGATGAATGATTTCGATGTTAGGCTTAAGAAAACTGGCAGATCTCCAAATGGTAACATGCTTGAACGTCTTAGGAAACATGAACTGATGTGCACTAGGTTTTATTGGTTGTATTTAATGCATAAGCCACTGTTTACAATCCCTATGGTTGTGTCGGGCATGGCATAGGAGGAGATAAGAGCTCATAGGATTGGGGAATTAAGTGCGCCACCCCATGAATGGTATTAAGGAATACAATCCGTCATCTACGCAACTATAACAAGTAATTAACGTGTAAAAGATATCTATGGAGTAGTGAAATCTAAGTAAACACAATTTCTCCACTTATTGCTCACAACCTTAGTATAATTTAGTTTATTTTCATTTTTTGTATTTTATTTTGATTGCATCTTAGTATTGGGTTAGTTGACTAGCAACTAATTCCGCCCAAATCCTTCAAACCCGAGATTTTTACTTGCTTTCTAAAAAATATAAAAATACAAAAATAATCATCCTTCATCTTTAGAACTAGTATTTAGGTTTTCTAATCCTAGCGACACTATTCCTAGCTGAACGATCAATCCCCCGGTACTTGTCACTATACTATACTACAACGATCAGGTACACTGCCTGGTGAGGGTTGTAAGCTTCTCAAGATCCCTTGAGAGGTAAAGCCTGGTGCGATTCCCATGTATCAAGTTTTTAGCGCCGCAGCCTGGGGAATAGTTATTGTCTAGGTTAGAATCTCTTTTTATTAGGTCTACTTGCTAGATTCCTTTCTAGTAAGATTTTATTTTTATTTTTAGGATTTCTTTAGTCTATCTTATTTCTTTGTGTTTTTGTTCGTAACTCTTCACCATCCGACATCATGGACGATGGGAACATCTTTGAACCCGTCATCCCACCACAACAAAACCCACCACTAGAACCTCTTAGGCCCCGAACCTTAGGAGAGTATTCCCGACCTAGCCACCAAGGCTACCGAAACACCATTGAGCTCACCGGAGCCAATGTGACCCCCTTGCGATTCGACACCATCCGGTTGGTGCAAAGCGGATGTGCATTCCATGGACTTCGTTCCGAAGATCCAAATCAACATTTTAAGGACTTCCTTAAAATCGTAGATTCCATAGACCTAGATGTTGCAACTAGAGAGACTACCCGATTACGCCTATTCCAATTCTCTCTACGGGATCAAGCTAGTCAATGGCTTGAGCGTTTACCCGCGGGATCCATCACCACATGGGATGATCTCACCACTCGTTTCCTTGCTCAATTTTTCCCACCGGGGAGAACTACTAAGCTTAGAAATGACATCTTGATGTTCCAACAACGTCAAAATGAATCTCTTTATGAAGCATGGACTCGTTTCAAGGACTTACTCCAAAAAGTCCCTCATCATGGCATAGATCTTTGGCTCCAAGTCCAAATCTTTTATGACCATATCGATCTCTCCACGAGGCGAGCCATTGACCAATCGGCCGGTGGTAAGCTACGTGATCTAAGTGCGGAACAATCATGGGAACTCATAGAAGATCTTGCTCTCTATAACAACGAAAGTTGGAATAATCCCCGTGATTTGAACAAAACGGTCAAGGCAATATCTTTGCCTTCGAGCAATTCTAGCACTCCCGACCGTAGGATCATGGAACTTGAGGACCAAGTCAAGTTTCTCATGAAATCTTACGAAGCTCCTAAGCCTTCAAGCCAAGTGAACAAAATCACTTCTTCATGCGAATTATGTAGTGGTCCCCACGACACTCGTGATTGTGTGGAACTCCCCGGAACAGCTTTTGCGGACTACGCATCCACGCGTACCAACGAAGCGGGAGATAAGTGGTACACTTTCAAGCCCGAGCCGAACCCTTACGGTGATTCATACAACCCCTCTTGGAAAAATCACCCAAACCTTAGGTGGAAACAAAACCAAGCCAATTCTTCCAATCCGCCTAATCGTTACTAATCAAACGGTCCACCCTCCAACCATACTTTCAACAACAATCCTTCTAACAACTATGGTAGTACCAACAATCTTGAAGGATTGATGTCAAAGTTCATGGCATCTCAAGAAGCCCGCATATCTAAGTTTGAAGCCGATTTCAAACAAAAGCAAAGCGAGATGACCACCAAAATTGACGCATTGTTGAAAGTTCTCAATGACCGAGAAATGGGAGCACTCCCAAGCGACACGGTCAAGAATCCGAAACTAAACGTTAATTCCATATCTTCAGTTTCGTCACCCACTTCGTGTCCACAATACTACTCGGTTAAATCAACGAGCACGTGTTTCAAACAAAACCAAATTCTTCAAAAGGACCAATCAAGTAAAACAACCGATATAGAACCGGTCAAAAGTAGACCTTGACGATGAATTCAAAGAACTTCACCTTGAACACCCCGTCATTGATGTCTTAGCGCGTGCTCCTTACTATAGTGCCCTCCTAGAAAAATATGAGAAGTTTAAACTAGGTAAAAATAGGACCGCCTTCGTTCAAAACAAGTTGCCTAAAAAGCTTGATGATCCGGGTATATTTGTTTTTCCTTGTAAGATAGGAAGATCCGAAGCTTTCGACACACTAGCCGATTTAGGGTCAAGCCTTAACTTGATTCCCTTATCCTTATTCACCGCTCTTAAGCTAGGAAAGTTAGAGGAAACGGAGGTATTGATAGGGCTAGCGGATGGGAGTATTGCCCACCCGGTTGGAATGATTAAGGATGTAGTTGTTCACGAAGGAAGGTTAACTATATTAGCGGATTTTCACGTCCTAGACATGGTTAGTGACACTACATGCCCATTATTGGTAGGAAGAGGATTTTTAGCAACCGCTAGCGCCATGATAGATTGTAAGGAGTCTAAGATAACGGTAGGTGAAGGCGATACTTGGTCGGTGTACGATGTAAAGAAGCATATTTATGATTGTGATGATGAACCGACACCGCATTGGGTAGAGATGAATAGGAGACCGTCTAGATATGGACCTTGGATAGAAAGGAACTTTATAGGACCTCAATGCCCATTTTATCTAGAAAAAGATTTCGTTGAAAAGACACATTCGGTAGAACAACTCATAGCTAGAGATGAAGAGCTAGATCCCTTTGAGGACCCCTTAGTCTTTAGGAAAATGATTGAATTCTTAAGCGTAATGCCTATTAATATAGAGATGAATAAGTGGAAAAGAGAGGGAGACAAGTGTAAATGGAGGTGGGACAAGCCACCTAAAGAAGGTGACGGATCATGGCATATGAGAATGACTTTGTATGATCCGGATGGAGAAAAGTTTGAAAAGTCATACCATACTAAGGAAACCGATAGGAAGTTGAAACCTAAGTTTGATCCCAAAGATGTCCTCAATGAGGAACTCACCCGTATCACGTAGTAACCCATGACCTTGAGTCTAGCTACAAGACTCGTAAATAAAGAAAAGCGCTTCTTGGGAGGCAACCCATGTTTTGTGTGATTTTATTTTGTTTGTTTGTTATTTGCTTCCGTATGCATGCTTTATTTTTATTATTGGTAGATCATGTTTCTCAATTAAATAGTGGAAATACTTTACTTTGTTGTTTTGGCCTAGTCTTAACTCCACCTAAAAGTATTTTTGCAAAAGATAAGTGTAAGGGGAAACCCCAAATATGTTTTTAAGAAACAAACCGATCATGATTCTCCACAATATTAAATGAACATGTATATTCGTATTTGTTAGAGTCAAATGCTTGTATTGAGTCATAATGAAGTTTTGCAGGATTTTCCAGGAAGTAGGACCAAGTTTTTCCAGAAATTTTCCGGAAACTTAACATAAGAATTTCTGCAGGTCACTTCTGACGGCGTCAAGAATTAATTCTTGACGGCGTCACGTGTAAAAATCTGGAAATTTTACCAGTTTTGTTTTTTTTAACGGAGTCTTATGGTTTTTGTGAATTATTAAGTTTTATAATCTCCAGGAAATCTGCAAACTTCATTCCACAAGCATTATATCTTATTTTGTTTTCTAGGATTTAGTAACTTATATAGGATGCCGCCGATTTTACGCTAGGTTGTCTTGTCTATTTTCTCAGGATTTACAGGTTATGTATGACAAGAAGATGATTTATATTCTGGAAGGGAAGCTTTGATTGTTCATTTTATTAGAGGAAGATTTAACCTGGCCACCTTATTATCCATACCGAGCGAATCAGGGGAGTATTTGATTTCATTCTTTTTACCTTTTTCACTTTTACATTCTTTACTTGAACATTGGGGACAATGTTCATCTTAAGTGTAAGGGGAGGGTAAAAAGATGATACCTTACATATGCACTTTCGCTTGAGTTTGTTTTGTTTGATGGTAGATGTGTAATAAAACTATGAGAAACACTTGTTAGTGCAATTTTAGCGCCAAATTTAAATTTTTTTACAATATTTAGGAGTGAAACTTTAGCCATAGCAAGCGTCTCATGGATAGGAGATTGTATGACTAGCACATAACCGTATATTCAGAAAAATTTTCCACCCAAATATGTGAGGTTCGCCTTTAGATTTGATAGGAAAAGCATTTACTATTAGTGCTTATGAGTGTACCGGTAGCATTTAGATTCTAGAACTTGCGTTAGTGATGCATCCCGAGACCGCTAGTGAGACTTCATTCGTGTAGCAGGATTTACTACATGATAAGAGGCATTAGGATCACCCTTGTGTTAAACCCGTATTATAATTACTTGACCATTTATGTCATATTACTTGGCTAGTTAAGTCAACTAATTTTTCCACACCCTTAGCGTTGTACTCATTTTTAGTACACGAAACCGTTAGTACACCCCTCCGAGCCTATCTTTTCGTTTCTAACTTTAAGCATTTTACTTAAAGGAAGAATTTGTTACACCCCACTTAAATGTACACCCAAATCGCCTTAGCCTTCCGTGTATGCGCTCATTTTTAGTGCATTATTGTTATTTGTTAAACCTTAAGTTAACTATCTAATTGATTACATGGTTGCTAAGTCGAGTCATATCCTTGTACATATTGTTTTGGGACGATTGGGACTCATGGGTAAAGTACTTATTTTATGGAGTAATGGGGAAGAACATCATTTATTACCCTCATATATACGTTAATCTTAAAAGTACTCCAAGTGTTTTGATTTTCTTAATTCGAGTCATTAGATTAGTTTATTGTAAAGTATGTAAAGATTCAAGTGTAAGAGGAATGTTCATTCCCTATGATATATTATTTTGGATGGTAGGGTAAGAGTGTATGCACAAAAAAAAAAAAAAAAAAAAAAAAAAAAAAAAAAATCGAAAAAACAAGAAAAAAGAAAAAAAAAAGAGAAAAAGAAAAGAAAAAAACATACGGACTACCATCCATTTTCATTCTATGTTTATTTTATATTTTTGTTCTTTTTAATTTATTAGCTTAAGTCGAGTCTAGTCTTGGCTTAGCAACGCCATATTGTACATGTAATTAACCAAGATTGTTAACTCGGGTACCAGTAAAAACTTCCTTTATCCAACAAAACCGTGTATTTCATATCCCTACACCTAAAGTTACAACCCTTTAAAAGACCTCTTTGATAGTTTATCCTAGGTGCTTACGCCATGTGGTGGAGGTTTGATCCTTTCCCAAGCCTATGGTAATCTATTTTGCTATGACAGGTAGTGAGAGATATCTTCCGTTTCCATATTGTAATTTATACTTTATTACACCCGAGAGATGTGAGTATCTAAACACTATTTGTGAGGTGCTTGTGTATGACCTCCGTGCTTGTCTATTGGTCTTTAGTTGAACGATTATTTGTTGTAATTACTTTTATATTAGTGTTAAATGACCCCTAACTTGTATTTTGAGTAGAATAAAAGCGCATTTGCTTGAGGACAAGCAAATCTCAAGTGTAAGGGTATATGATGAGGCGAAAAATGAACCACTTTTAGGGGGTCATTTAAGCCGGAATTCGAATTTATTTGATCAAATATTGCCCTAAATCGTTCCTTTTGTGATTTTAGGTACTTTGGGAGAGAAATCTGGAAAAGGAAGCAATTCGGACGTTTTTGGAGCATAAAAGTGAAGAAAACGCCAAAGACTTAATTTTCCTTGCTGGGAACAGTAGGTGACGACGTCAAGAAGAAAATCTTGACAGCGTCAAGAGTATTTTCCATGACGGCCCAGTACAGATTTGACGGCATCACAAGGTAGGGTGTCAAGAGGAAAATGCATGACGGCCTGGAAACACATAACACTTGACGGCGTCAAATCTGGATTAAGGCAGTCCGAGGAGTATTTTGGCGGCGAGATGACGGCGTCACAAATTTGTTCTTGACGCCGTCAGACCCTATTTCCTTTATATAGTTTTCTAATTTTCACATTAAAAGGAGAGAAGTTTTGGAGAAACCCTAAGTCCGACTTTGGTACGAATTTTACAGGTTTTTCAAGGGTTCTTAGCCCTTTATCCCTTTCATGTGTAATTGAGATAAGTATTCTTTTAATTCAATCAATATTGTAACACCCCCAATTCATGGTTGCAGCGGAATTCAAACTGGGTGTTACTCGACGGCACAATAGTCACAATAATAGAAAACGAACTCCAATTGAGTCGTTTTAAAAGATTTATCATTCAAATTATATAAATATCAGAGATTACAAAATGAGGTCCCAATTGGTTCCATGTTTACAATGTATAATAAACGAGTTTTGAATGATAATAAAATTTATAGCCCTCTTGAGTATCCGTGTCCTTCCGTGCCATCCTTGATCGTCATGAACCTGAAATACATGCTTGAGAGGTCAACACAAAGGTTGAGTGATATATTCATAGAGTTTGTTAAATCGATTGAACACAATATGTTGGTAGTGTGAGTTATAGGCTCACACCAATGTTTGGAAAACAAAACAGGTAGGCTACATTATTATACGCCCGGAACATGTATTATACACTAAGCTTATGACACCATAACGTTAACGTGTACCAATATCGATCGGCAGATTTATCCCGGTAGGTACTTTGCTAACATACCTAAATCTCAAATATTATTGCATTTGTTTGAACTTAGTCAATACAAATGGGATTCGTCAATCCCAATAGGCCTATTAATAATATTCGCGCTCACTATTGCTAGTGATTAAATGGTTCATAATAAGGGATCTCGGTTTAGGAAGGTTGGTACTTAGTGATAATAAAACAATCAGGTAAGCATACAATTTAAAAACATTGTGCTCGGTTATAAATAGCATGTATTCCCCCCAAGGGTTTGTAAAACAATTAAGTAATCGAAAGTGGGGCTATGAACTCACCTTAAGTAAGATAGCAAGTAATGAATGTAACGGTCGAATCGTGAAGGTTTCTACGAGCAACCTATAATAGAATGTCGCGACTTAGGATTGGAGTAAAGAATATGAAGTAGTGCCTATATATATATATATCTTGCATCTAGTCCATGATGTGGTATGATGTATATTGTAAGTCTTTGAAAGTAATGATTCATGAAACATGTATGTTTTGTATATCGTTTACTACTGTTCGGGCCGACATAATTCAGAAGTCATTTTAGTAAGCGTTCGAGGAGCCAGGACACTTTAACTCGTAAATCCACAACTCATCTCGACGGCTTACATAATGAACTCCTCACATGAGGCTCCCTACTATTGTAGTAGTTGATAAAATATATAGATATAACTTTTGATCCGAAAAGTTACATGTCCGATATTTGAATAAACTTAGGAAAGTTTATTAGTACATGAAGATTGTTATTAGGGGTAGTTTCATAAGTCTTGTGTGACCATTTTCTCTTGGTAAAATCTCATGGTTTCCTTTTAAGTGAAGTAGATTCAAATTGCTTGTTCAAGTTCTCGTCAACTCTTTGTTTCATGTTTACGCCCATGTAAGTTGGTATGGTCATTTCGTCATGGCCTAGCCATGACCTTTGGTCCTTGTTCCAAGGTCATGAGACACAACCTTGGCTCTAGCCATGGTTGTGGTCTTGATTATAGGTCATAAGACCTCTTGTTCCTTTTAAAGTATAACCATAATCTAGTGACTTTTGCCTAAAAATGGGCTGTTTAGAATTTGAAGAATTTTATCACTCGGAAAGCGTTTTTAGGTCTCGAGCTTCTTTGTTCCTGAACGAAAACGGCGTTCTGGACAACTTTCGTGTTTTAACTTTTTGATGAATCGGACCAGAAGTGGGACTTTCAAAACCCAAATTTGATCAGAATGGTATTTGACAGTTTGCCGAAAAGTTTTGGTAACTTCAAATGGGCGTAACTTTTGACTCGTATACTCGTTTTAGGTGGTTCAAATTGCTATGGTTTCCTTGTTAAGTCCTCTACTGTAATATGTAATGATCCAACATCATATTTTTACCATTTTGGTCGTGGTTTTCCAAGAAAGTCACTAGTTTACTTGTTTTAGTAACTTGTTGTAACAATCAATAACAATAACTTGTTTTGCTCACTTTTATACATCATGGACATAACTACAAGACATAATATAGCACAAATAATATGTAAATAACATGAACATGATTATTTAACAAGAATCAAGTTAGGGTTTGGCTCACAACTTTTGGCTTTCAAAGATGAAAGGAAGTTAACATGTAAGGATAGGACTTTGATAGACTTGCTTCAACCCTTTTTCACTTCATGCAATCTTTCTACCCTTGGTATTCTTGAAAGATGGATGATGAAGGTTGAGGTGACTTGAGTAGATTCAAACTCAAGAGAAATCACCAAGTATATGAGGTTATGGAAGTGTTTGATGAATGATAACCTATCTAGGGTTTCTACCTTGAACTAGCACTTGAATCTTGCATGAAACTTGAAGATAATGAGAAAATGAGATGGTGTGGGTGTGTGTGTGATGAGGGACGGCCAAGGAGGGGAAGGGGGTATTTATATGGCTTGGAGGAGGTTAGAAATGTTGACTAGTCCAACCTTGGAGGCCAAGGTGAACACATGGATGAAATCTAAGGCCATTAAGCTTAAGATCAAGCCACCTAGTGTGAAAACCCCCCCCTATGGCGGTTCATATGAACTTGGAGAGCAAGGGTGGACTTTTCTTGGTATTATCCAAGATACTTGGTTAGTTTTGACTCCGGGAAATGCCAATCGTAAATGATTAAGCCTCAAAACGTAAAACCGGGTATCGTAAAATTATGGAATTTGAAAGTATTGTTAAACATGTCCATATAGTCCATAATAAAATATAAAATGAGTGGTAGGTTCTATCGGGTGCTAAAACCCTGCTAAAAACTGGAAACACGGGTCTAAAACGCGTAATTCGCGTAAAACGCTGAATATTGCGTAAAATTGAGAAAAGTAAAATGTTACTTTTCTAATATGTTATAAATGATTTAAAATGACTTATAATGTCTAGACTGGGCTCAGTCTAGTGTCGGTTGGTATTAAATGTCTTTTAGACATCAAACCGTAAGCCTAAAAATCACGAAACGACTTATAACATCAAGGGATGATTTTTGGTCAATGGAGGAGGGAAAGAATATGTTGACTTTTTCTAAGAAGTTGAAAACTCAAATAGTCTTAGAAACGCATTTTGTGGTCTAACGGTTAATCGCCCAAACGGTTAAGCGTGCTCGTGCGGGATTAGTACAGGCTTGGGTGACCTGCCGGGAAGTCTTTGGTCATGTTTTTCTCAGTCACGATTAATTCTCAAATAAATCATGAGCGTGTCAAACATTTTCCCGATGTGGGGTCACCTGACGGGGTTGAATTTCGTTGTGCGTAGAATTTCTGATTGACGTTTTACCCTAAAACGTGTAATTCCGTGTAATTCCTTAATAACTTTCACGAAAATGAGCTTATGAATGTCAAATTTTTAATTTGCCATGGAAATGATTTATCACTTGAGAATATCAAATAAAAATCAACTTTCGGGAAAGTTTCGGGAAAAATGAATAGTAAAAGTGAATAGTGAAATTTTCCGGGAAAAGTAATTAACCTGAAAAATGTGAATTGTTACAAATATGTCTATGTGTTGGTTGTCTATATCTTGTTCTTGTCTTAATTCCATCATGCAAGGCTAGATCTATCTTGTGTTTGCTTGGATCTAATGAAACCTAGATGTTAATTATGTGTTGATTACTTTTTTATGGTTGTATTGGATGAATGATTTCGATGTTAGGCTTAAGAAAACTGGCAGATCTCCAAATGGTAACATGCTTGAACGTCTTAGGAAACATGAACTGATGTGCACTAGGTTTTATTGGTTGTATTTAATGCATGAGCCACTGTTTACAATCCCTATGGTTGTGCCGGGCATGGCATAGGAGGAGATAAGAGCTCATAGGATTGGGGAATTAAGTGCGCCACCCCATGAATGGTATTAAGGAATACAATCCGTCATCCACGCAACTATAACAAGTAATTAACGTGTAAAAGATATCTAGGGAGTAGTGAAATCTAAGTAAACACAATTTCTCCACTTATTGCTCACAACCTTAGTATAATTTTGTTTATTTTCATTTTTAGTATTTTATTTTGATTGCATCTTAGTATTGGGTTAGTTGACTAGCAACTAATTCCGTCCAAATCCTTCAAACCCGAGATTTTTACTTGCTTTCTAAAAAATATAAAAATACAAAAATAATCATCCTTCATCTTTAGAACTAGTATTTAGGTTTTCTAATCCTAGCGACACTATTCCTAGCTGAATGATCAATCCCCCGGTACTTGTCACTATACTATACTACAACGATCAGGTACACTGCCTGGTGGGGGTTGTAAGCTTCTCAAGATCCCTTGAGAGGTAAAGCCTGGTGCGATTCCCACGTATCAGCCGCCCCTGCTGCTACATCACCGCCACTCCCACGCTTACACCACCACCACCATCTTAACCCTCTCTTCATCCTCTTTCTTTTGGTGTATACCACGCGCGCCCAAACACCCATATCATCCCGTTTGGTGAACCACCGCCGCCATTCACACCACCAATACCACTAATATTACTTGGTTTTTAAGAGATTCGCGAGTTTGGAACTTTAAAAAGATAGGTTACATCGTTGTGCACCTCGTGTGCCACGATGTGGGTTTAAATCCGTGTAATCATGGAGTATCTTAATGGGTTTTGGAATAAAAATGATGGGGAAACTATGGTTTTGATAAATAAATCCGTTTGGTATCCGGGTTTGGCGTTTTTCTTTTGCGTCGAGGTGAAACCGAGAGCTATGGCTCTCGGCTTGGTATTATTTTCGTGCAAATATGGTTTTCTTGATGGTTTTGGGCTCCTGGTTATGGTAGCAAGGATGTTGATGTTTGTGGAGGATTGTTTCACTTGAGTCTTGATTGCAAATTGGTTACTTGTTGTGGTCCTTGTGATGCCGCGACCCTAAGTGTCCGTTTGGCTGTTTTGGTGTGCTCAGATGAGCCTAAGCCGAGACCAAAGTGGTCATAGGCTTGAGTCATCTTGACTCGTGGAGTTTAGCCGAGACCCAAATGGGTCTTCCAGTTCACATTGTTGTAATTATTTTTGTCATTGAGACTTGGGCTTTTGGTTACCATTTGTTGTCGTTGTGGTATATTATTTTTGGTATTTTGGAGATGTGTTGACGAAAAGAGTTTATGGGGACCGATTGTGAGACGGTCACTTAGAACGACGGAGATAGGTTAGTCAGGTGCCGTAGTCGGACCCTATTGTTGTAGCACGTGATTTGGGTATTGTTGGACGGAGATTGATTACTTGATTTGACTTGATTATTATTTCTATTTTGGACTTGGACAATGAGCCGAGAGTGATGACTCGGACATGTGACCATTTCGTATGACTCGATAAATATTTATAATCAAACGCAAATAATAAAACTCGTAATAATATTATTGGTAATATAACCGTTTATATAAATATATAGACGTGAATAACGTATATATAAATATATAAATGCGTATATTAAAAATAAAAAGATCACGAGTAATATTATAACAATAACGTGACGATAAATATTATGCTATGAAAGTAGTGTAATAATATTGGGAGCGTTATTATAATTAAACACTATAAATAACGATGAAATCTTGACGTTGAATAAATAATTAAATAAAATAATTTCTTTTAAATAAACGAGGAAAACTATCGAGTTGTACGGGGTCGTGGTCACTCGAGTCCAAGTGGATTATGTTATTTGTGACGTTTGTGTTGTCACGGATATATGACGATTAATACATTCACTTTCGATAACTACGTAACTTATTTAATCGACGGGTTAAATAAGAGCTATTTAGTTATTTAAATTGAGTATATTAATGGGCATCGTATCCTACGACGCCCATAGGTTGTGATATGTGTACGAGAATAATGAATTACTAAGTATCTCGTGAGGTTGCCAAATTGATGAATATGGTAAACTTAACGGCATAAATAGAGAATTCATTAAACTTTGATATATACCATATAGTACTTTATGTGCAATATGACCTAGGATTTGGGTATAATCTTAGAGTGGTATATTAAGTAAATAAATGTGGGGGATTATCAAATCGACGGATTTGATAAACTTCGATGATTTATTTAAATAATATATCGGGCTAATATTAGACCTATAGATTGTTTTTATTATTCTTTTGTGTGACTTCTTGGTTTGAGTTGTGTCGACCCACCACCCGTATGGATACCAAACGTCAAACTCCAAACTAATACGAAATAATACGAGAAATGGATTTTCGGAAAGTAAAATGGAATACGTTCGGGTTTGGGAATATTTAATTTTGAAGAAATGATTTCTGAACGAGTTGATATTGTTAGGAAGTGCCGAGTCCGTATTTGCCGTCATTTGAGTTACTATACATCTTACTTCTACCGATTTCTTCTTGCTGATTTCTGGACTTGAGGTGAGTCATAGCCCCACTTTCTACTCTTGAACTATGTTTTCAATACTTGGGGTGAGAAACGTGCAAATCATTTTATGTGGACTATTATCGCTTTTATATTCTTTTAAAACTTGCTATGCGTATGGACTAGGATGAATTGTCAACTTTAGTCACATTGTTTCGTGTGAACTATTCAAGGTTGGCTTATTTAGATACTATAGTGTGCACCTATAGGTTATTAATACTTCGGAGGTTATCCGAGTATTTATGATATTGCGGGGGGTACCTGAGTATCTATGTTGTGGCGGAGGGTATCCGCAGGTTTATTACGGAAGGTATCCGTGTATTATGTTGGAGCGGAGGGTATCCGCAGGTTTTTAGTGAATCCCTAGTCTAGCTAGCAAGCGTTTTGCGTATAAGTCCACTATATTGAATTATGAATTTAAACCTATGATCTCACCAGCGAAAGCTGACTTTTAGCACGTTTTCTCAGGTAATTAAGTGATGATTTGGATGCATGGATTGGAAGGCTTGGCTATGGCACCTGGTTTATGGATCTATTTTTCTAAAACTCTGATATTTAATTGTGGACCTACGTTTATTTCTTTTGGGCCTGACTCTGAATGAATGTTGGGATAAATGTAAACTTTAAAACCCCGTTTTGGTTGTGTTTTCTTATGTTTACTTTATCTCGTTCTTTTACGTCTTGTGTTGGATACCAATCCCCGTAACACCCCGAAAGCTTGTTGAGTCTTCTGCTGTACCAAATTTTGGGGGTGTTACAAAACGTAAAGTTTTAAAAAGATAATCAAGTTAAAAAGTGGTAAACTATTCAACCCCCCCTTCTAGTTTTCCACACATTTTGAAAAGCAAATCCTTGTAATAAGGTGAAGGTAGTTCAGGATCAATGAAACCATAGAAGCCACATTGTTTTTTGGTCTTAACAAAATAATGAATAAACACGTGAGTAAACGAAAACAGTGTGTTCTTCTACAGTAACAATTGATAAGACAAATACTTACATAGATGGGAAAGGCTTTATACCTTCTACCAGGATTCCCTGTTGACCAAGCAACTTGCTCCTCAACTGGTAGAGGTGGATCACAATCAGAGTGGGTTTTTTCAAGTAATTCTTCCAGAGTATAACGCCTAGATCTGTATGAACAAGAGGAAGAAGATGGCATTTTCAAAGTTTTTGGTTAGACCTATGTGTGTGTGTGTGTTGTATGATATAGAGGTGTGTTTTCCACATCTAAAAAATGGTAATTAAAGACATGTGTTGTACTTTTTTTGGGCGACTTATTGGCCATTTGGGCAACTTGTACTTTCAATACTTTATTTGACACGGCTTGTGGGTGTTGTATTACTATTGTTGTATAACCATATAGTCAAACAATTAGAAACAGTTTAAACATTATTGCTCTTTCCTTGTAACTAGTTACACCAACATTTCATAACCTACTTATAAACCACAACATGTTTAAAAAAACATTGACAAAATATAGCTTCAAATAAGTCAAAATATTCGTACGATTATAAGTTTGAAATAGACACTAATAACATACCAAAATATGGCTTCATGGAAGTCCAAATATTCCTACGATTAAACCGTTCAGAAACATGGAACCCTACTTAACACATCAGTTTAGACAATAAGTTTTTACACACTTAAGAGACAGAGTTTAGTATCCTAGCAAACATGAAACACAGGAACCTCATCCTCTGAACCAGCCACATATCGTGTTTCAATACGCACAAGTTTTAGTCGCATCATTCTACCATCATCGAAAGCACAATCTTTACCAAATTCTAACCAGTTCCCCTTAATGTTCAGCACATCTTTCATTGTTTTCTCGTCATGTTTGAAAACCATTTCTGCAGCCATCTGAAAACCAACGCCCATACCATTCATGTGTACAAGTTTCGCTCTGGTGCAGCTGCGCAACTGTTGCGTCTCATCGAAATCATACACTAACTTCTGCATACACAAATTTTTATTGTTTTATATGTTTCATCACGCGTATAGAATACATATACAAGTTTCATGTTATTATATTATTGAATAATACCAGATCCTTTCCGGTAAATCTAGTGTATAGAACGTGATCCTCATTAACATGATCCTCGTGATGTCCCCAGCTGCAAAGGTGCTCCAACCTCAAGTCTGGTAACATAAAACGAAAATACATTAATGACTTAATATTTCTCTGGTTATCTGACAACTATGGAAGGACTGTCTTAATGTGTTGTAAAGTTTCAATCGCAAAATACGTATTACCATTTCGGTCACGGAGAAAGCAGGACATGGGGTCCTCTTTGGCAACTGATACCGGATATCTTCTTTGCTCAACCCCAGACCATCTCCTCCGAGCACAACAACCGATAACCTGTACGTTTCAAGGTTCGTAAAGGCAAGCCTCTGGCCAGATTTAATACCACTAGTCTCAATAAAATCATCCCACCCATCTCCGCTGAACGAGTTCATTTTGACAACCCGATCCGCGTAAGGTTTAACCCTCTCGTTCTTAACATAGAATACCATATCAGTAGCATATATTAGTTTGTAGCTCGGTTGCCACATATCTTGAATAAAATCTCCAGCCAGTAACTACACGTACAAACATAATATGTAATTTCTTATTCTGTTAAATATAATGGAACTCATATATTTTGCCATAAAATACAAAACAGAGTTTATAACTCCATAAAACAAATCTTTTTACCGTTTGCCTACTGGGATCGTAGGTTGTTAAACACCGTATCATCCTTGGTCCTATCGTACGCCTGTCGTACCCAGCACACTCAGAACCATCCTTTGCATACACTGTAACATAGTATTCATCTTGTCCCTGCTTGATAAAATGAATGTCTACTGTTTGATCAGGGACATTTGCAGAAACAAATGCCTGCCACTCTAAGTCCCACAGAACCCATCGGCAATCTTTGGGTGACACCACTGTCTTGTAACACAACCTGTCGTTGCCTGTCAAGTACATGAAATCATTTTCGGACTTGAAATAGTCTTCAAAATACTCGGGAAGAGCCTGTTCCAACATTTATTATGTTAACAAAATTTAGTTTCATCCTCTGTTGTTCAAACTGACGTTTACCAACTAAAAGATTAATATAGGGAAAGCGTTTAACGTTGCTTAACTAGCATTACCTGTTCACATAGAAAGGTGTCGTGCACGTATGGTAAAATAAACTGTTGCGCCATACTGTATACCTAAAAATACATTTGTCAATAAATGCCATTCAAGTTTTTAACCATGTTATACCATATCTAAATATACATTATTCTTACACAAACCTTGTGATAGACTAATACAATCAAATGTGCCCTAACACTAGAAACTTAAATTTCATCATTTTTATTACCCATTTAATGAGTTCATCTAACAGTTAAATAGTTGTAACTTATTGACTAACATTTGTTTTGCTTCAATAGCCCCTGAATTACCATACTTAACACTAGTAGTTACAGTAACCATGTAATTTTAATATCCAATCACTACAGTATACAACTACTTAAATGAATACAATCACACGATTATTTACAATAACGATAACAATATAGTATACCTAGCATATAATGTACGTCAGTACCTTCGGTATCCTATTTTCAATTCAAAGATTAGCACTATCATCAAATAATCAACCTCCTTTTGCTATGAAGAAAAAACCAAGAAAACAGTGCCGCACAACATGTTGTTTCAGAAAAAATGCAAGCTTATCAAATGTATCAGGTTTTGGCTTGAGGATTATATCTTAGCAAAAGAACAAGAACGAAAAAATAAATTAAAGAAGAAATTATTTGAAAGAACAAACCGTATATGAAGCCTTGGAGAAGAGATAAGATCAGTGTGAAGATCAACTGTTGGTTGAAAGTTGTTTAATGTGGAAGTGTTATGTATCTTCTCCCAATAACATGAAGTAGCTATAGGTACTTGATGATTAAAATCAACTTGCATGTAGAAAATCTTTTAGTATACCTATACAAAATATGTTGTCACATTTAATTAAATTTTAAGTATTATAGTCCTTTTTAATTTTCAATGTGGTTCTCTAAAAATAATATTTTTAGATATTTGTTTTTTGTTTAAACGAGTTGACTCGGTTACTTGTAAGTTAAAGTTCAATTGAATTTATAAAATTGTAGATCGAAATCGTGAAGGTTTCGCCAACGATTTTGTAGAAAACTAGAAGGGGGGGTTGAATAGTTTTGCATCTTTTTCGTTTCAATAAAAGTTTGCTTTCAAGTAATTAATGGTAGTTTGTAAAAACCCTTTGAAGTTAAATTATAGATACAAATTAATTCACATATGTCACATAAATACTTCTTATTTAAAGTGTTAAATAGAAATTATAATATCATATATCTCACTTAAATATAAGTTTGTATTTATATGTGTATATGTGTTTTAATGATTGTATATATTTTAATTTACTAATGTATAATTGATGTTTTGAATGGAAACTAGTTTGATCTTTATGTGAAACCAATATATGCACAACACACAATAATAATAATATATGAGAAGGCAAGTAAGTAAACAAGTAAAGAATGAGGGATGGAAAGATCAAACCGAGAGACAAAGGATTTATAGTGGTTCGGCTACAAGGATACCTTCCTTGCCCTACTCCACTCCCCGAGCACCGAACTCGAGAGTTTTCTTCACTAAGTCAATAACCTCCCTTATGGCGGAGAAAACCGTACACACCAAATGCTTACACCAATTAACGACACAAAGCAAGGTGTCGAGTTCTAATCGTAGCTAGAACCAATCTCACACCAAATAACACACCACAATTTCTTCACACCTTTGACTTCTTCAATAAGTCTTCACACCACTAGTATCTTCACGCCTTCACAAAATTCTTCACAACTTCAATGTCTTGCAACTTCACAACTTCAAAGCACCTATGTCTTCACAACTTCAATCAACTAATGTCTTCAAGTCTCCTCCACTTGAAAGCTTCACTTTCTTCACTACTAGTCCCTATTGCCACTTTCTCCTATCTTCACTATTATCCAACACTACTTCTTCACTTCAACTTCCACTACACACTTACAATAACTCTAGATTCTACAACTAAATCTAGCAAACTAATACATACACCTTATTCACCAAAGTATGAAAGATCAACAAGATGAAACTACCAAACAACTTAGATAACAAGATGATACTAAGTTGTAATACTTCTAGTAGAAGTATTCTTCTCTTTGCACTTGAGTGTTGAGGCTTGAATCACTTTGAAACAAAGATCAAAGTATATAAGATCAAAGGATTTTTAGAAGATAGAGAGGGATGTTTAGATCAGAAAGTTTTAGTGCAAAAAGGTGAGGAAAAAATCCAGGTTTAAGGTGGTATTTATAGGCAACAGATTCTGACAGAGGAGCGTGGCCGGTCCCCTTAAATCATGGCCGGCCCCCTTAAAATTAAGGGGACCGCCCTTTGTAATTAAGGGGGCCGCCCAGCTGAAACGGCCAGATTCTTTGTCTTTTAGTGGGGAAAGTTTATTTGGTGAAAAACTAACTGATTTTGGTTAAAAATTTGAATTCATAAACATTTTTCTTTATTACCAAAAGTGTTTTTCAAAAATATATAATATGTTTATATAATTAAATAAACTTTGTAATGCTTAATTAAACTTTCCTTTGATCTTATAATGCTTTAAACACTATGTTTATTCATACCTTAAGTGATTAGATGGTGAAAGTGATTATTAACTACTAAATACTTGTTTACGTCATTATCTTTGATTTAATGTGTTTTCGTTTTGTGATTATCAAAACATAGAGATATCGAAAGATATGAATAACGTTTTTAGTCGTTTATTTAAATCAACAATCTCCCCCTTTTTGATGATTACAAAACCTAAACTCATTAAATCTAAAAATTAATTTTTAGACAAGTATTAAGTGAGTTTACATTCACTTCTCCCCCTTTTTGTAGAATCAAAAAGGTTTAAGCCAATAAGATGAAAACTCCCCCTTGATGTATGCTCCCCCTCGTTTGAGAGCACCAAGGGTTCGAGAAATGGAATTCTTGCAAGAAAAATATTAGAAGCACAAGCATGACACAAGCAAACACATATGGCATAGTACTAACTAATAATAAGCATGGCAAAAGAGAATTAGAAACATATATTAAATCATTCATTAAAAGAAAATGATTACGTCAACCCATAATCATTGTTACATAGGCTAAAAAGATGAAATTCTAAGCTAAGTAGAATGTCCTAATGTGCCAGCAAGAAGTGTCACCAAACTTTCTTGAATCCCAAAATGGTTGAGGAGTTTTATTTGAAAATGAGAAACATAAGCATGTAAAATGCTTGGTGGTTTAGTGGGGGAAAACATTTGGTTGCATGGATGTTGTTTGGTTTGGAGATGTGGAGCTTGTAGGTGGTGAAATTGAAGATGGGTTTGTTGATTGAGGGTTTTGATGTTGTTCAAGTGATGGTGTTTGTTTGAGATCTAGTAAGAAGATACTCAATCCAAGTAAAGTGCTCATTCAATGCAATGGTTTGTTGTTGGAGGAAGATGCAACAAGGGCAATTGTTAACATGCTTCTCGATTTGGTTTTTGTTATGTGGTGATGATGGTGAGCTTGATTGTGGTGGATCCCAATTGCGTTGAGCAAGATGTAATGCTAAAAGAGCACTAAGCTCATGTGCCTCTTTTAGCTCCTCAACGAACTTCAAGTGTTCGGAGGAAGGTGATGGTGGTGGAGCTTGATAGTTGTCTTGGGTGAAAGTTTGAACATGCAACATGGGAGTGGCATGTGAAGTTGTAGGATGTGGTGGTGGTACTCTTGGTGGTGGAGACATGGTTGAGCTTGGATAGTCATGAAAACATGAAATATGTGGGAGAGGTTCTTCATGAGTGGGTGATGTTTTTGTTGAATGAGCAACATGTGAAGTATTGATTGAGAGATTGGGATTGTTTTTTTGGGATTGAGCATGCTCATCATAAGAAGAAACATTAATGAGAGTGTGAGTGGATGATAGGTTGTGAGATGAGTCATTTGTGTGGGTTTGAGGCTTAGTAGTTGGTTGACTTGGAACAACATCACTTGAGTTATGACAAGAATCAAGTTTCCTCCTCCAAACGGGTTTGACGGAGATCCTTGCGGTTCTTCAGATCTTAGGTTTTTGGTTGTTGGGAGATGACATGTTTGGGTGTGATGGCATTAATGATGGGAAAAGGGTATTTATAGTGTATGAGAAATGTGGTTTAGGAAGGTAAATTTTAAGGGATAACATGGGACAAAATATGTTTGTGAATTTTGGGAAGTATAGGCTGAAATGGGTCAAAAAGTGATAAAGAAAACAGTATTCCCGACCATCAGATGGCCGGTCCCCTTAATTAGGGGCCGGTCCCCTTAATCATTAAGGGGGCCGCCTTATATAATTAAGGGGGCCGCCCATCTGGTGATTCCCAGAATGCCAGAAATGGATTTTTGGCAGAAAATTTTCAAAAAGGTTGTGTTTTTGGATTTGGATTCAAGTGAGTTCAACTCTTTGAGGCAATATAGGGCATACTATTCATGAATGTAGAGAGTGATATAGAAATAATAGAAATAATCAATAAATTTCTAATAATCATGCTATCTATTTATTTATCAATTAAGATATGCAATTAAGGGGGCAATAAGGTAAATAAGCTAAATGAGCAACTATATGAAAATGATAACACTTAGCCTAGAGCAAACATGTTGATGATTGTTAACAAGTAACACATAGGTGGATATGATTATATGGACTTCAAGACTTGTTACAAACAAGATCCATATGGGCAAGTCATGATTCTCATGAAATGATTTGATTAAATTGTGAATGTCATTTCCAATAGAGGTGTATGATACATGTGAGAAGGTTAAATGTGTTTTAAGAAAAACGTTTTTAGTTTTATTCAACAATGTTTTGAAGTAAATTCAAGTGTGCATTATAATAACGAAAAAAAAATTAATCTTGTTTTTGATTAAAATAATGGTTATGAAAGAAGTTTTAGTTAAGTAAAGAAATATTTCATTCAAAAAGAAAGAAGTTTTAAACATGATGTTTTAATCATAATAATCAAGAAGTTGCAAATGAAGGATTTGAAATGGAAGCTTGTCATTTTTAAGAGAATCAATTAAGCCCATTGTCACATATAATCATCTTTAATGACACCTAAAGATACTAAAGTGAAATGATAGATACTTATGATCTAAATGCAATGGGACAGGAAGGAGCAAGGTAAATAGTTCATGGATATAAGATAGACATATGTGTATATATATATATATGTATACAAAGAACATCATAATATCAAGTTGCAAACAAATATCAATTATAATGCATCTATTAATACAACTAGTAAGATCATATAGCTTAAGTGGAAGGGTTCTACTATAGATCATAGAAGATTTAAGAAAAATGATAATAGACTAAACAACAAGAAGGTTAATAATGCCAATATCATGTATGCATATATTAGTGTTAATAATCTAAAAGCATGGCAACTTATCAGTTAAATCGTATTCACACACTAATTAAAACATTTTAAAGTATAATATAACATTAACAAGTTTTTGAAAAGAAAACTTATCTCAGGTCCAGTTTTTCAAAAAGGATGGGCATGACGGTGAAAGAAGAGATCTTAAGAGCAAGTCCAAGACATGTCGAAGTAGCCAAGTGATATTCCCATGAATAGAAAACAAGGTAACTAGATCCGAGATGCTCAATCGATCACACCAATCATCACAAGTCGTGAAGGTTAAAAGAAGTAGTACTTAGGAGGCTTCATCATGAAATAGTAACGGATACACCATGATACCAATACTCCAAGAGTGAAGAACAAAATGCCGACACAAGAATAAATCCGCAACTACGTCATAGGCGAAACATTTGCAGAAAGTGAAACAATATGATAGAGACCAATATTCGTCAAAGGTAATAGAGCGAGATGAGTAAATCAACACGTAATAGACTCTTCATTCGTAAATTACCTAAACATGATAAACAGCTTGGTACCCAGATTCTCATGGGTCCTAGTTGGTTAGATGACAACATCCATTGCATTTGAATGCACCTGATGTGGATGTCGTCGATAAGTACAAGAATTCATCAATAGTTTGTTTTAATTAACAAACAATGACTTTCTTGACTAGAATAATAAGTAATGAATGTTAATAGTATTAGTTCTAAATTTATTCACTAGATTTAACAAATTTTATTTGTTTTAATGCATTTGTTGAAGGATCATTTACGATAAATCCTAACCCGGTTTTATCATAAAATGGCTTTTGAATGTCGAGAAGATATTTTAAAGATTTAGAGCTATTTTCGAATTTTGCCAATGTTTTTGCTTTTTCATTTTCCATTTTAATTTCATGTTTGTAGTCTCGACATTTTTTACATACAAGATCGATTTCAATATTACTTTTAAGTCTAGACATTTTGTCTTCTAAAATGATTTCTTTTTCAAAGTTGTTTTCAGCGGATGTTGAAAATTCGTTCTTAAAAATAATTTTTGAGTCAATGTTGCAAAAATGTTTGAAGTTGTTTTCCATTTTTAAAAATTCTAATATAAATTGATCGTAACAAAAATGTTCAGTTTTGAATTGTACCTTCTTTGTAGTTGTACATTCCTCACATGCTATACGGTGATCAAATTCACTTTCCATGTCGCTCCATGTTTTGTTTGTAGTTTCACTTGGATCTAGGAACATGTAGTTCTTGCCATCAATACTTGTGTTCTCATATGTTTGAATATTCTCATAAGCCGTATTATTATCGTCTTCTTTGCACTTGTTGCACCATGATTTATTCACGCTCTTTCTTTGGATTTGGCTCATGTATTCTTCGTTGTAGATACCTTCAATGATCACATTTGAACTAGTAGTACATGTATTTATTTCAACTAAATATTTATTTACTAAATTTTCTAGATTAACTATTTCTTGTGCAATGTCAAGTTTATCATCTTTGGTTTTACATTTCTCTTGGTGAATCTTTAAAAGACATTTCCAAATATCATTTGCCATTTTACAACGAAATAATCTTTCATATTTAACTTTTGGTAGAGTTTTGAAAATAAGTAATTTGGCTTTAGTGTTTTTATCAATATTAGTTTGAAGATTATTATATTGATTTTCAAACTCTATTTTGGTTGGTTTAAGATCTCCAATTGAAATGATATGCCAAAGATCAAGATCTATTGATTTCACATAGTTTTCAAATTTGTTTTTCCATTCAAGAAAATGATCATTTTCAAATAACGGTGGTTGTTGTGCAAATTTCCCTTCTACATATTTTTCAAATTCCATTGATCGTTGCAAGTTTTAAAATACAATCTATTTTAAAAATCTTGCTAGACGTGGCTCTTGATACCAATTGTAGAAAACTAGAAGGGGGGTTGAATAGTTTTGCATCTTTTTCATTTCAATAAAAGTTTGCTTTCAAGTAATTAATGGTAGTTTGTAAAAACCCTTTGAAGTTAAATTATAGATACAAATTAATTCACATATGTCACATAAATACTTCTTATTTAAAGTGTTAAATAGAAATTATAATTTCATATATCTCACTTAAATATAAGTTTGTATTTATATGTGTATATGTGTTTTAATGATTGTATATACTTTAATTTACTAATGTATAATTGATGTTTTGAATGGAAACTAGTTTGATCTTTATGTGAAACCAATATATGCACAACACACAATAATAATAATATATGAGAAGGCAAGTAAGTAAACAAGTAAAGAATGAGGGATGGAAAGATCAAACCGAGAGACAAAGGATTTATAGTGGTTCGGCTACAAGGACACCTTCCTTGCCCTACTCCACTCCCCGAGCACCGAACTCGAGAGTTTTCTTCACTAAGTCAATAACCTCCCTTATGGCGGAGAAAACCGTACACACCAAATGCTTACACCAATTAACAACACAAAGCAAGGTGTCGAGTTCTAATCGTAGCTAGAACCAATCTCACACCAAATAACACACCACAATTTCTTCACACCTTTGACTTCTTCAATAAGTCTTCACACCACTAGTATCTTCACGCCTTCACAAAATTCTTCACAACTTCAATGTCTTGCAACTTCACAACTTCAAAGCACCTATGTCTTCACAACTTCAATCAACTAATGTCTTCAAGTCTCCTCCACTTGAAAGCTTCACTTTCTTCACTACTAGTCCCTATTGCTACTTTCTCCTATCTTCACTATTATCCAACACTACTTCTTCACTTCAACTTCCACTACACACTTACAATAACTCTAGATTCTACAACTAAATCTAGCAAACTAATACATACACCTTATTCACCAAAGTATGAAAGATCAACAAGATGAAACTACCAAACAACTTAGATAGCAAGATGATACTAAGTTGTAATACTTCTAGTAGAAGTATTCTTCTCTTTGCACTTGAGTGTTGAGGCTTGAATCACTTTGAAACAAAGATCAAAGTATATAAGATCAAAGGATTTTTAGAAGATAGAGAGGGATGTTTAGATCAGAAAGTTTTAGTGCAAAAAGGTGAGGAAAAAATCCAGGTTTAAGGTGGTATTTATAGGCAACAGATTCTGACAGAGGAGCGTGGCCGGTCCCCTTAAATCATGGCCGGCCCCCTTAAAATTAAGGGGACCGCCCTTTGTAATTAAGGGGGCCGCCCAGCTGAAACGGCCAGATTCTTTGTCTTTTAGTGGGGAAAGTTTATTTGGTGAAAAACTAACTGATTTTGGTTAAAAATTTGAATTCATATATTTAGTATGAATAAAACATTTTTCTTTATTACCAAAAGTGTTTTTCAAAAATATATTATATGTTTATATAATTAAATAAACTTTGTAATGCTTAATTAAACTTTCCTTTGATCTTATAATGCTTTAAACACTTTGTTTATTCATACCTTGGGTGATTAGATGCTGAAAGTGATTATTAACTACTAAATACTTGTTTACGTCATTATCTTTGATTTAATGTGTTTTCGTTTTGTGATTATCAAAACATAGAGATATCGAAAGATATGAATAACGTTTTTAGTCGTTTATTTATATCAACAGATTTTTTTCTTTAACTTTGTATTCCAATAAATTTCGGGTTATCCTATACTTTTATTATAGTTAAATAAAGGGACAATTAATAACAGTAGGTGTATGATAAGGCGAAAAATGAACCACTTTTACGGGGTCATTTAAGCCCGGAATTTAATTTATTTGATCAAATATTGCCCTAAATTGTTCCTTTTGTGATTTTAGGTACTTTGGGAGTGAATTCTGGAAAAGGAAGCAATTCGGACGTTTTTGGAGCATAAAAGTGAAGAAAACGGCAAAGACTTAATTTTCCATGCTGAGAACAGTACCTAACGACGTCAAGAGGAAAACCATGACGGCGTCAAGAGTAAAATCCATGATGACCCAGTACAAACCTGACGGCGTCACAACAAGGGCGTCAAGAGTTAATTTGGTGACGGCCTGCATAAGGAGAATACATGACGGCGTCAGACCCAGATCTAGGCAGTCCGAGAAACTATTTGGCGGTGAGATGACAGCGTCAAACATTTGTTCTTGACGCCGTCACCTATCAAACTCTATATATAGTTTTCTATTTTTCATTCATAAAGAGAGGAACTTGTATGGAGAAAACTAGGGCCGAACTTTGTAAACCCTAGGTCATATTTTACAGTGTTTTCAAGGGTTTTCACCCCTTCAATCCTTTCATGTTCTATTGAGATAAGTCTTCTCTTAATTCAATCAATATGTCTATGTGTTGGTTGATTATATCTTGTGCTTGTCTTGATTTTAACATGCTAGGCTAGATCTATCTTGTGTTTCCTTGGATCTAATGAAACCTAGATGTTAATTATGTGTTGATTACTTGTTTATGGTTGTATTGGATGAATGATTTCAATGTTAGGCTTAAGAAAACTGGCAGATCTCCATTGTGTAACATGCCTGAACGTCTTAGGAAACATGAACCGATGTGTACTAGGTTTTATTGGTTGTATTTAATGCATGAGCAAATTCTAGTGATCCCATGTTAGGAGCTTCTTAGCCGGCTCGACATAGGAGTGAAGTAGGCGCTCATAGGATTGGGGAAGTAAGTACGCCACCCCATGAATGGTATTAAGGAATACAATCCATCATCCACGCAACTATAACAAGTAATTAACGTGTAAAAGATATCTAGGGAGTAGTGAAGTCCAAGTAAACACAATTCTCCCCCATATTGTTCACAACTTTAGTATAATTTAGTTTATTTTCATTTCTAGTATTTTATTTTGATTGCATCTTTAGTATTGGGTTAGTTGACTAGCAACTAATTCTGCCAAACTCCTTCAAACTCGAGATTTTTACTTGCTTTCATAAAAATATAAAAATACAAAAAGAATCATCCCTCATCTCTAGACCCAGTCTTTAGGTTTTCTAATTCTACCGACACTATTCCTAGCTGAACGATCAATCCCCCGGTACTTGTCATTATACTATACTACATCGATCAGGTACACTGCCTGGTGGGGGTTGTAAGCTTCTCGAGATCCCTCGAGAGGTAAAGCCTGGTGCATCTCTTTTTATTAGGTCTAGGTTAGAATCTCTTTTTATTAGGTCTACTTGCTAGATTCCTTTCTAGTAAGACTTTTTTTTTTTATTTTCATTTTTTAGGTTCTCTTTAGTCTATCTTATTTCTTCGTGTTTTTGCTCGTAACTCTTCACCACCCGACATCATGGATGATGGGAACATCTTTGAACCCGTCATCCCACCACAACAAAACCCACCACTAGCCAACCAACCTCTTAGGCCTCGAACCCTAGGAGAGTATTCCCGACCTAGCCACCAAGGCTACCGAAACACCATTGAGCTCACCCAAGGAGCCAATGTGACCCCGTTGCGATCCGACACCATCCAGTTGGTGCAAAGCGGATGTGCATTCCATGGACTTCGTTCCGAAGATCCAAACCAACATCTCAAGGACTTCCTTAAAATCGTAGATTCTATAGACCTTGATGTTACAACTAGAGAGTCAACCCGATTACGCCTATTCCAATTCTCTCTACGTGATCAAGCTAGTCAATGGCTTGAACGTTTACCCACGGGATCCATCACCTCATGGGATGATCTCACCACTTGTTTCCTTGCTCAATTTTTCCCACCGGGGAGAACTACCAAGCTTAGAAATGATATCTTGATGTTCCAACAACGTCAAGGTGAAACTCTTTATGAAGCATGGACTCGATTCAAGGACTTACTCCAAAAAGTCCCTCATCATGGCATAGATCTTTGGCTCCAAGTCCAAATCTTCTATGACCATATCGATCTCTCCACAAGGCGAACCATTGACCAATCGGCCGGTGGTAAGCTACGTGATCTAAGTGTGGAACAATTATGGGAACTCATAGAAGATCTTGCTCTCTATGACAACTAAAGTTGGAATGATTCTCGTGACTTGAACAAAACGGTCAAGGCAATATCTTTGCCTTCGAACAACTCTAGCACTCCCGACCGTAGGATTATGGAACTTGAAGGTCGAGTCAAGTCTCTCATGAAATCTTACGAAGCTCAAAAGCCTTCAAGCCAAGTGATCAGAATCGGTTCTGCATGTAAATTGTGTAATGGCCCTCACGAAACTCATAACTGCATGGAGCTTCCAAAACACGCTTATAACGAATTCACATCGTTACAAGTTGGTCGAGGCCCTCGAAACTCTGACGAGGCCTATGAGGCATGGAAGGATAAACCTAATTTTAGAGGGTACCAAACGCGGAGCGTATCCTTCAATGACTCCTCCCCACTCAAATGGTCCGAGCATTTTCCATCACAGGGTACTCCTAGGCAAAGCTGTGAAGATGCCTTGCGGAAGTTCATCCTATCTCAAGAATTACAGCTCTCTATGCTCGAGACTAAGTTTAAACAACAGCAAGCCGATATGAATAACAAGATTTGTAATCTGTTAAATGCTATTAAAGAGCACGCTGTTAATAAACCAATTCAAGCTGAAGAGGTCAAATCTGTTACCATCATGAATCCGCCAACCTCTCCTGTGAAAATAAAAAGTCCTAGTAAGCTATTTAAACATCTATCACCAAAAGTGAAAGACCCTGCCAATCCATTAGGACCGATCCATTTCGTAAATACTATCACCACGATATCTGCTTCTACACCTAACCTGAACCAACAACAAACTGGAAATATGGGTCATACAGCTAAAGATGAAACCTCAAGGTTGGACCACGAGTTGGCCAAAAGCCCTACCAACTCATTCGAGCAGTCCGCCACACAAGAGTCTAGCAAATCGGATGAGGGGAAAGAGAGATCGAAAATGCATATGAGAAATCTAGCCATTTCGGGTAAATCTATTATAGAGGAACCCGAGAGAGAAATGGAGGATGTTACTAGTGGGAGTAGTGATAGGACTGAGGAAAGCAACTCTAAAGTTTTCAAGATTTCCTGCACCATTAAGAAAAAGCTCTTAACCGATAGTCATATAGATCCTAGCCTCTCCGTCAACATAATCCCCCTTTTCCTATACCACAAAGCCTTCCCAGAACGCATGGTGTACGAGAGAGTCAATAATGCAAGGGTAATAAAAGATTTATCAATCATGATTGGAGAACTTGTTTACAACACTGACCTCACTGTGGTCGATGACATAGACCCTTTCACCAATCAAACATTAACCAACCTTGTTCTAGGGAAACCATTTATCAATGAATCGGGAGTAATCCTTGATGAGAAGGATGGTAGTGCATTGTTCACAAATGGTGTCAAGAAGGTAATTTTTCGTAGGGGTAATGAGGAGGTGTACGAGTACCGTCCTTCCCTTGAGGGGAATCTATATGGATCAAGGGCTGGAGGATCGGGGAAGATAAGGAGGCGTGATCCGAATAATCTCAAAATTCCCAACATGATCGGTCATAAGTATTTCGATAATGTCTACATTAACGTATTCCTACCTAAGAATTTTATATCCCTATTCCACTATAACAACATATGTAGATGGGGAATGATTTATAAGGGCGAGAAAGTGGTTGGTAGGGATCATGAAATCCAGGTGTTCGTAGGAAATATGGCATTCACTATGGAATTTACGATCGTGGACAACATCGAAGACTATGTCGACCCGAGGTTATCACAAGTTGTTTTTGGAGCACCCTTTTGTGAAATCACTAATTTAATAGTTGATGACCGGAACGGAATCATGACCTTCGCTGATGGAATTAGGAGGGTTTCATACCAAACACCGTACAAGAGAAAAGATCTCAAGGAAATCGATTGTGACGGGCTTGATAGGCTAAGTTCCCAACTTATTTTGTGTGATGAAGATGTGCGGAGAGGATGTAAGAACACTTCCGATCTATCATGTGGGTTCTTTAAAGATGTTAGTAAACTTGGTTCTAAGCAGTGTTGCAAAAATCGGCCGAATCGGCCGATTAATCGGCGATTAATCGGTAATCGGCCCAGGACCTTGGAGAGAATTCCATGGAAATCGGCCGATTAATCGGTAAAAAATCGCTAATCGGCCCCGGACCGCCTCAGTACCGATTCACGATTTTTGCAACATTGGTTCTAAGTATCGAAAAGATGTATTTAAGTTCGAAGACCTGAAATACTTGCACTATGAAAGCGATATTGGCTTAGAAGATGACCTAGAGAGTGAAACCAACGACGAGGTCACGTAGTAACCCATGACCTTGAGTCTAGCTACAAGACTCGTAAATAAAGAAAAGCGCTTCTTGGGAGGCAACCCATGTTTTGTGTGATTTTTATTTTTGCTTGTTTATTATTTGCTTCCGTATGCATGCTTTATTTTTATTGTTGGTAGATCATGTTTCAAAACTAAAATAGTGAAAATACTTTATTTTGTTGTTTGGCTTAGTCTTAACTTCATCCAAAGGTATTTTTGCAAAAGATAAGTGTAAGGGGAAACCCCAAATATGTTTTTAAGAAACAAAACCGATCATGATTCTCCACAATATTAGGTGAACATGTATATTCATATTTGTTAGAGTCAAATGCTTGTATCGAGTCATAATGAAGTTTTGCAGGATTTTCCAGGAAGTAGGACGAAGTTTTTCCAGAAATTTTCCGGAAACTTAACATAAGAATTCTGCAGGTCACTTCTGACGGCGTCACGAGTTTACTCTTGACGGCGTCACATGTAAAAATCTGGAAATTTTATCAGTTTTGTTTTTCTAACGGAGTCTTAAAGTTTTTGTTGAATTATTAGTTTTATAATCTCCAGGAAATCTGCAAACATCATTCCACAAGCATTATATCTTATTTTGTTTTCTAGGTTTTATTAGCATATGTAGATTGCCGCCGATTTTATGCGAGGTTGCCTTGTCTGTTTTCTCAGGTTTTACAGGTTATGTATGACAAGAAGATGATTTATATTCTGGAAGGAAAGCTTTGATTGTTCATTTTCTTGGAGGAAGATCTAACCTGGCCACCTTATTAACCATACCGAGCGAATCAGGGGAGTATTTGATTTCATTCTTTTTACTTATTTCACTTTTACATTCTTTACTTGAACATTGGGGACAATGTTCATCCTAAGTGTAAGGGGAGGGTAAATTGATGATACCTTACAGATACACTTTCGCTTGAGTTTGTTTGTTTAATAGTAGATGTGTAATAAAACTATGAGAAATACTTGTTAGTGCAATTTTAGCGCCAAATTTAAAATTTTTTACAACATTTTGGAGTGAAACTTTACCATAGCAAGCGTCTCATGGATAGGAGATTGTATGACTAGCACAAAACAGTACCATTCAGAAAAATTTTCCACCCAAATATGTGAGGTTCGCCTTTAGATTTGATAGGAAAAGCATTTGCTATTAGTGCTTATGAGTGTACCGATAGCATTTAGATTCTAGAACTTGCGTTAGTGATGCATCCCGAGACCGCTAGTGAGACTACATTCGTGTAGTAGGATTTACTACATGATAAAAGGCATTAGGATCACCCTTGTGTTAAACCCGTATCATAATTATTTGACCATTTAAGTCATATTACTTGGCTAGTTAAGTCAACTAATTTTTCCCACACCCTTAGCGTTGTACTCATTTTTAGTACACGAAACCCCTAGTACACCCCTCCGAGCCTATCTTTTCGTTTCTAACTTTAAGCATTTTACTTAAAGGAAGAATTTGTTACACCCCACTTAAATGTACACCCAAATTGCCTTAGCCTTCCGTGTATGCACTCATCTTTAGTGCATTATTGTTATTTGTTAAACCCTAAGTTAATTATCTAATTGATTAAATGGTTGCTAAGTCGAGTCATATCCTTGTACATATTGTTTTGGGACGATTGGGACTCATGGGTAAAGTACTTATTTTATGGAGTAATGGGGAAGAACATCATATATTACCCCCGTATGTGCGTTAATCTTAAAAGTACTCCAAGTGTTTTGATTTTCTTAATTCGAGTCATTAGATTAGTTTATTTTAAAGTATGTAAAAATTCAAGTGTAAGGGGAATTTTCATTCCCTATGATGTATTATTTTGGATGGTAGGGTAAGAGTGTATGCAAAAAAAAAAATATATATATATATATATATATATATATATATATATATATATATATATATATATATATATATATATATATATATATATATATATATATATATATATATCAAGAAAAAGAAAAAAAATAGAAAAAGAAAAGAAAAAAACATACGAACTACCATCCCATTTCATTCTATGTTTATTTTATGTTTTTGTTATTTTTTCATTTATTAGCTTAAGTCGAGTCTAGTCTTGGCTTAGCAACGTCATATTGTACATGTAATTAACCAAGATTGTTAACTCGCCACCAGTAAATACTGCCTATATCCAACAAAACCGTGTATTCCATATCCCTACACCTAACGTTACAACCCTTTTAAAAGACCTCTTTGATAGTTTATCCTAGGTGCTTACGCCATGTGGTGGAGGTTTGATCCTTTCCCAAGCCTATGGTAATCTATTTTGTTATGACAGGTAGAGAGAGATATTTTTCGTTTCCATATTGGGATATTACTTTATTACACCCGAGAGATGTGAGTATCTAAACACTATTTGTGAGGTGCTAGTGTATGACCTCCGTGCTTGTCTTTGGTCTTTAGTGGAACGATTATTTGTTGTAACTACTTTTATATTAGTGTTAAATGACCCCTAACTTGTATTTTGATTAGAATAAAAGCGCATTTGCTTGAGGACAAGTAAATCTCAAGTGTAAGGGTATATGATAAGGCGAAAAATGAACCACTTTTAGGGGGTCATTTAAGCCCGGAAAGTAATTTATTTGATCAAATATTGCCCTAAATCGTTCCTTTTGTGATTTTAGGTACTTTGGGAGTGAATTCTGGAAAAGGAAGCAATTCGAACGTTTTTGGAGCATAAAAGTGAAGAAAACGGCAAAGACTTAATTTTCCATACTGAGAACAGTACCTGACGGCGTCAAGAGGAAAACCATGATGGCGTCAAGAGTAAAATCCATGACGACCCAGTGCAAACCTGACGGCGTCACAACAAGGGCGTCAAGAGTTAATTTGGTGACGGCCTGCATAAGGAGAATACATGACGGCGTCAGACCCAGATCTAGGCAGTCCGAGAAACAATTTGACGGCGTCAGACATTTGTTCTTGACGCCGTCACCTATCAAACTCTATATATAGTTTTCTATTTTTCATTCATAAAGAGAGGAACTTGTATGGAGAAAACTAGGGCCGAACTTTGTAAACCCTAGGTCATATTTTATAGTGTTTTCAAGGGTTTTCACCCCTTCAATCCTTTCATGTTCTATTGAGATAAGTCTTCTCTTAATTCAATCAATATGTCTATGTGTTGGTTGATTATATCTTGTGCTTGTCTTGATTTTAACATGCTAGGCTAGATCTATCTTGTGTTTGCTTGGATCTAATGAAACCTAGATGTTAATTATGTGTTGATTACTTGTTTATGGTTGTATTGGATGAATGATTTCAATGTTAGGCTTAAGAAAACTGGCAGATCTCCATTGTGTAACATGCTTGAACGTCTTAGGAAACATGAACCGATGTGTACTAGGTTTTATTGGTTGTATTTAATGCATGAGCAAATTCTAGTGATCCCATGTTAGGAGCTTCTTAGCCAGCTCGACATAGGAGTGAAGTAGGCGCTCATAGGATTGGGGAAGTAAGTACGCCACCCCATGAATGGTATTAAGGAATACAATCCGTCATCCACGAAACGATAACAAGTAATTAACATGTAAAAGATATCTAGGGAGTAGTGAAGTCCAAGTTAACACAATTCTCCCACATATTGTTCACAACTTTAGTATAATTTAGTTTATTTTCATTTCTAGTATTTTATTTTGATTGCATCTTTAGTATTGGGGTAGTTGACTAGCAACTAATTCCGCCAAACTCCTTCAAACCCGAGATTTTTACTTGCTTTCATAAAAATATAAAAATACAAAAAGAATCATCCCTCATCTTTAGACCTAGTCTTTAGGTTTTCTAATCCTAGCGACACTATTCCTAGCTGAACGATCAATCCCCCGGTACTTGTCATTATACTATACTACATCGATCAGGTACACTGCCTGGTGGGGGTTGTAAGCTTCTCGAGATCCCTCGAGAGGTAAAGCCTGGTGCAAACCCCACGCTACCAGTGTACTTTAGTCGGCTAGTAGGTTCTAATTTTTGGGTAACATTTTCTTTGTTTGAGCGACTGTTAGGTGTTGATATTTGTTAAAAGAAATAATATATTATTTATATTATTTAAATATTCAATTGATGTACTTGACTTATTTATATCTGTAATTAAATTGAGGGTTATTATATACTTTTATAATATTGTAGTAAAGGACAATTGCAAAAGTACTATTACTTTTGGGAAACTAGTTGGTACGCATTTTGGGCAACAATTTATTATTTTTGGGCGACTGTTAGGTGTTGATATTTCTTTTAAAAAAAGTTGTATTTTTTTTAAAAGTTGTATCGCTGTACATGAGTAATAATTACACATGTTTTGAAAAAACTATATTTATATGATTCTAATTAGTATTTGATCATTACAAAATATGTAAAAATTTAGGGTAAATTGCAAAAATGGTCCTTAACGTTCCACAAAATTGCAAAAACGGGACCGAGACAAAAAGTAGCGCAAAAAAGCCACCCACGTTCAACTTTTTTGCAAAATCGCCACTGAGAGCCCTTTTCCGTTAATTTTCCCGTTAAGTGTCACGTAGTTGAGGGTAGTATCATCATTTCACGGTTCCCGCCTAAAATAATATTAGACCCACCGAACAAGCACATTAATCCCCTGATCCAAACACTCCCTTGCCCAAAGTCAATCGCATTTTTTGCCCTAAAGTTTCCAATTACGATTTCCATACCGGGAAAAATTGAAGAAGATGGTTAGTTTATTTGGGAAAAACCGCGAACGATCGTCTCCGATCCCTAATCTTCAACAACTTTACGGTATGTTTTGGGCATTGTTAATTGTATCGATTTTTTTATCTACAGTGATATGTGATATCAAGAGCAAGGGAATTTGCTCAGAAACAAATTGACGGCGACCATGAAGAACAATATGCCAGTCTTAGGGATTACGCTTTGGAATTGAAGAATAGAAACCCAGATACAACTGTGAAGATTCAAGTTGAAGCAAACCCTGATTCAAGTGTTTCTTCAAGGGTTTTCAGACGGATCTATGTTTGTATTGGTGCATTGAAAAAAGGTTACAAAGCAGGCAGAAGGGACATACTAGGGCTGGATGGGGTGTTTATCAAAGGACATCACACTGGTCAAGTCTTAACTGTTGTTGGTGTCGATAGCAATAATGGCCTCTATCCAGTTGCTTATGCAGTGGTTGAAACTGAGTCCAAGAGTTCATGGTTATGGTTCCTTAGCAATCTTGGAGATGACCTTGATTTGCAACCAAATTCAAACTTCACCTTTATATCCAACAGACAAAAGGTATAAACATTGTGTAAATTCAGTTACTTGATTTCCAATCCAATTCAATCCTCATTACCATAGTAAGTTTTGTACCAATCTACAGGGAATATTACTAGCCATTGCAGAACTGTTTCCTGCTGCTGAACATCGCTTCTGTGTGCGACGCATATATGACAACATGAAGCAGTTATTTAAGGGGGAGAGTATCAAGGAGCTTGTTTGGAGGTGTGCTAGAGCATCAACAATCCCTGTGTTTAATAGAGGAATGGAAGAGCTAAAATCAATCGACTCTAAAGCTTATGACTGGTTAAGGAAGATACCAGCATCATCATGGTCAAGGTCACATTTTTCAGGTACACTATACACATATTATGACTTTCATCTGTACTATTAATAATATTGGAAATGATTTTGATATTATGACTGTCATCTGTAATGTTAATAAGATTAAAAGTGATGTTGATATTATGACTGTCATCTGTAATATTAATAAGATTAAAAGTGATGTTGATATTGATATATTGGTTACAGGGAGAGCTAAATGTGACATCCTTCTTAACAACTTATGTGAATTGTTCAATAGCAAGTTAGTGGGCGGCAGAGATCAACCAATCATTGGTTGTTTGGAGTACATCAGGCAGTATCTTGTGAAGAGAAGTGTTAGTGTGCAGCATGTAATAGACAAATGTGAAGGTCTCTTAACCCCAACAACAACTAAAATTTTAGAAACCATCAAGGAGGAAGCAAATGAGTATAAAGTTTTATGGAGTGGGGGGATACATACCAGTGTGCGGGAGGTTGGGGTGACCAATGTGTTGTGAATATGCCGAAAATGGAATGCACATGTAGGAGATGGGAACTCACTGGTATTCCATGTAAGCATGTTGTTGCGGCTATCAACGACATGGCTAAACACAGCAAGGAATCAACTGACAACATGGTTGTGATCCCAGAGGATTATGTGCACCAATGCTATTGGTTAACCACATGGAGGGCGATGTATCAACACAAGATTGAAGGAATTGCTGGTCGACACTTTTGGCCCAATTGCCCTATCCCTAGTGAACTAAAGCCACCTCACTACCATGTTCCAATTGGGAGACCACGGAAGAAGAGAAGAGTGTCAAGGGATGAGATTGCTGAACAGGTTATGAAAAAATCAATGGTCAAGAATGGGAAGCTGTCAAAAAGGGGCAAGACTGTCAAATGTGGTGCATGTGGTGGGCAGGGTCATAATAAGAGAGCTTGTACGGGACGAAGAGGCAACCAAGGGACAAGAAGAAGGGAAGGAGTACCAGATGAGGTACTAGAAAGATCAAGTCAGCCAGTGGGATCTTCTGCAATAGAGGTGGGAGCAGGGCCAAGTCAGCCAGTTGGAACACAAGCAAGTGAGGTAGCAGGAGGGCCAAGTCATCAAGTTGGAACACAAGCAAGTCATGTTGTGGAAAACTAGAAGGGGGGTTGAATAGTTTTACGTCCTTTAAAAGTTTATTACCAAAATATTTTGTAGCTTATTAAAAACTTTCGATTCAATCTCAAGTGAATTCAAATGACAACAAATATAAGCAATTCTAATGTAATAATGAAAGTATTGAAATGTAATGAACAAAAGATAGAGTTAGAAAGATCAAACCACAACACGCGAATTTATAGTGGTTCGGCTACAAGGACACCTTCCTTGCCCTACTCCACTCCCCGAGTACCACACTCGAGAGTTTTCTTCACTATGTCAACAAACTCCTTATGGTGGAGAAACCTTACACACCTTGGCTTACACGAGTTAACGACACTAAGCTAAATGTCGAGTTCTAATCGTAGCTAGAACCTATCTCACAACTTCTTGAAGGCTTCACTCCTTCTTCACAACTTCACGACTTGTTCAAGGCTTCACACCTTCTTCACACCTTCACAACTTCACACCTTCTTCTATGCACAACTAATTCACAACTACTAAACTACTTTACAACACACCTATTTTCTACACACAACAAATTTACACAACACTTTTACAAATATCTACCACAACTACAATATGAATCTAGCTATTCACAACACTACTACAATTAGATGAATGTAGAGGAGTGTTCTTCTTCTTGCACTTGAATGGATGAAGCTTTGGATCACTTGGAAACAAAGACTTATGAATTATATGATCAAAGGATTTTAGATCTAGAGAAGGAGGTTGGATCAGAAAGTTTATAGTGCAAAAAGGTCAGGAAAATGTGTGAAATGATCCAATATTCATAGGGCCAGATTTTACTGTTCGGGAGCGTGACGGTCCCCTTAATTATAGGCCGGTCCCCTTAATCATTAAGGGGGCCGCCTAGTAAAATTAAGGGGGCCGCCCTCCTGAACGTTTGAAAAGTTTTTCTGGATAAAATTTGCCCTTTTTGGTTGGAAATTTGAAATCATATTTTTGTGGTTTAATATAGCATTACCAAAAATGATTTACAAATATATTTAAAATGTTTATATCATTTTAAAATGTGTTATGTCTTAAGACAAAATTTCCTTTGATCATGTAATGCATAAGATGCTTAGTTTATGCATACCTTAAGTGATATTAGATGTAGAAGTAAATATTTGTTACCAAATACTTGTTTACTTCTTAATCTTGACTTAATTTGATTTAAGTTTTGTGATTATCAAAACATAGGTTTATTGAGAGATATTAATAACCTTTTTAAGTATTATTTATATCAACAATCTCCCCCTTTTTGATGATTACAAAACTTAAACTCATTAACTCAAAAATTAATTTTTAAACAAGTATTTTAGTGAGTTTATATTTACTTTTCCCCCTTTTTGTAGAATCAAAAAGGTTAAGCCGACAATTTTTAAGCGTGAAAAATTGACGGGTAGAAACTCCCCCTTGATGTGTACTCCCCCTCGTTTGGGGGCACCAAGAGAACGAGCTATGGAATGCTTTGTAAAAAAAATATTAGAAGCACAAGTATATGCATGCAAACATGTATAAGGTGAAAAAAAATAAAGCATGTTTGAAAAGAAAGCATTCATATTAAATAAGTGGTTATGTCAAGGCACAAACATACAAGTAGCAATTTGAATTACAAGTAGAAAAGCTAGTTCACAAATAAGCAACTAGGAAAATACATCATCATGCAAAAAGTACATGGTCTTCATAGAGCTTGCAAGCAAAAGAGTGGTAAAGGCTTTATTTATTAAGCATATGAGATGCTTAATTAGGAGAGCATGATGGTGATGGTGAAGGAATGGGTGAGAATTGTGGTGGAGGAATTATTGGAGAGGATGGTGGAGTTGGTGGTGGTGGTGGGTTGGTAAGCAAATGTTCAATATATGAAAACATATACTGAATTTCATCTCTAAGGCCAAAGATGACCGTGCGGTTGTGGATGCAACAAAGACAAGTATCCGCATGGGATTCAAGTAGCCTCCAAGGCACGGGATTGGCAAAGAATGGTGGTGTAATTGGTGGAGATGAGAGATGAGCATCAAGTGGTGTTATTGGTGAAAGTGAGATGGTAAGATGGGTGGACATGGGTTCTTATGTAGGAGGTGGTGATGACACTTGTGGTGACAAGTGTGAGTTGATGTAGTCATTGATTGATGAGGTTGAGGGTATGGAGGATGAGGAAGTTCCATGAGTGGAAGGTGTTTTAGATGGTGCATTGGGTGCACATGGGGATGAACATTTAGGTGGAGGTGATGGTGTTTAGTTGTCTTCATTTGTTAAGTCAATGAAGAGTTGTTTTGGGGGGATGACCACAAGTTTTTGTTTCTTGGAGGTTTTGGAGTGTGAGGTGCTTGGTGGAGTCATGATGATTAAGATGGTGAATGATGAGATGAAGAATGGTGATTTTGGAGGGAGTTTATAGTATGGAAATGGTTGATTTAGGTATGTATTTGAAATGGTTTAATAAGATTCTAAAATCAGTTGGGTTAAAATGGGAAATGGTAGCTGAAACTAGAGAAAGGGTTCACAAGATTGTAACACCCCCAAAATTTGATACAGCGGAAGACTCAACAAGCTTTCGGGGTGCTACGGGGATTGGTATCCATTCAAAGTCATGAAAGAACGAGATAAAGTAAACATAAGAAAAACACAACCAAAACGGGTTTTTAAAGTTTACATTTATCCCAAGGATTATCCAAAGTAAGGCCCAATAGAAATAAACATAGGTCCACAATAGTTTATCAGAGTTTTAGAAAAATAGATCCATAACCGGTGCCATTGCCAAGCCTCCAATCCAAGCATCCATAGAGCATCACTTAATTTCCTGAGAAAACGTGCTAAAAGTCAGCTTTCGCTGGTGAGATCATAGGTTTAAATTCATCTAACAATATAGTGGACATATACGTAAAGCGCTTGCTAGCTAGACTAAGGATTCGCTAAAAGCCTGCGGATACCCTCCGCTCCAACATAGATATTCGGGTAACCCCCGCAATATCATAAATACTCGGATAACCTCCAAAGTATTAATAACCTATAGGTGCACACTATAGTATCTAAATAAGCCAACCTTGAATAGTACACACAACATATATGTGACTAAAGCTGACAATCCAAATAACCAAATAAGCCAACCTTGAATAGCAAATAACCAAATAAGCCAACCTTGAATAGTACACACAACATATATGTGACTAAAGCTGACAATCCACCAATAACCAAATAAGCCAACCTTGAATAGTACACACAAAATGTGTGACTAAAGCTGACAATATATCCTAGTCCATACGCATAACAAGTTTTGAAAAGAATATAAAAGCGATAATAGTCCACATAAAATAATTTGCACGTTTCTCACCCCAAGTATTGAAAACATAGTTCAAGATTAAAAGTGGGGCTATGACTCACCTCAAGTCCAGAAATCAGCAATAATAAATCGGTAGAGGTAAGATGTATAGTAACTCAAAAGACGGAAACTACGGACTCGGCACTTCCTAACAATATCAACTCGTTCAGAAATCATTTCCTCAAAATCAAATATTCCCAAACCCGAACGTATTTCGTTTTACTTTCCGAAAATCCATTTCTCGTATAAATCTCGTATTAGTTTGGAGTTTGGCGTTTGGTATCCATACGGGTGGTGGGTCGACACAACTCAAATCAAGAAGTCACAATAAAAGGATAATAAAACAATCTATAGGTCTAATATTAGTCCAATATATTATTTAAATAAATCATCGAAGTTTATCAAATCCGTCGATTTGGTAATCCCCATATTTATTTACTCAATATACCATTCTAAGATTATACCCGAAACCTAGGTCACACATTGCACATAAAGTATTATATGGTATATATCAAAGTTTAATAAATTCTCTAATTATGCCGTTAAGCTTACCAAATTCGTCAATTTGGCAACCTCACGAGATACTTAGTAATTTATTATTCTCGTACCCATACCACAACCTATGGGCGTCGTAGGATACGATGCCCATTAATATACTCAATTTAAACAACTAAATAGCTCTTATTTAACCCGTCGATTAAATAAGTTACGTAGTTATCGAAAGCGAGTGTATTAATTGTCATATATCCATGACAACACGAATGTCACAAATAAAATAATCCACTTGAACTCAAGTGACCACGACCCCGTATAACTCGATAGTTTTTCCTCGTTTATCAAAAGATATTATTTTATTTAATATTTATTCAACGTCAAGATTTCCTCGTTTTTTATAATATTTAATCATAATAACGCTCCCAATAATATTACACTACTTTCGTAGTATAATATTTATTGTCACATTATTGTTATAATATTACTCGTGATCTTTTTATTTTTAATATACGCATTTATATATTTATATATACGTTATTCACGTCTATATATTTATATAAACGTTTATGTTACCAATAATATTATTACGAGTTTTATTATTTGCGTTTGATTATAAATATTTATCGAGTCATACGAAATGGTCACATGTCCGAGTCATCACTCTCGGCTCATTGTCCAAGTCCAAAATAAAAATATAACCAAGTCAAAATCAAGTAATCAATCTCCGTCCAACAATTCCCAAAACACGTGCTACAACAATAGGGTCCGACTACGGCACCCGACTAACCTATCTCCGTCAATCCAAGTGACCGTCTCACAATCGGTCCCCAACCAAATTCGTCAACACAACATCAACAATAATATAAGTCCACTTCCGAGACCACGAGGGTCTCGGCCTCTTCTCCTCTCGGCCATCAACAAGAGCAACAACAACATTAAAAACAACAACAACAATAGCAGCAATATACAATAACAACATGAATAATGTCAAACAATAATAACAACACAAGATCCTCAAATCTGGCCGAACCCAACTTGGGTCACGGCTAAGGCTCATACGAGCACCAAGCTTCCAAAAGGACCATTATGGTCGCGGCATACCAACAACAATAACAAGGGTCACATTTAGTCCAAACCAAATAACCAATCAAACTCCAATAACAATCTCTTGATAACAAGAGTACTAGGCCGACAATAAATCATCAAAACTAAGCCATAGGCTCGAACCATGATGAGCCGTGAGCCACGGCTCGTGGCCAACAGGTCGACAACAACCCACAATACACAACCCGGATACCAAACAAGTTTTCTTCATCAAAATATCATTTCCCATTTCATAAAATTTTGAATCCCACAAAAACAACCCGTGTAGCCACGGATTAAATCAAAATTCGAGGCACACGATATAAAAATCGTGGCCACTCACCTTCAAAACGACTCCAATAATGCATTTCTTCAATAACCCAACAAGTATTCACAAGATTTGTGATGTTAAAGTGACGGTGGTGGTAAAATCGAGGGTTTTAAGGTTGTTTGTTACGCGCGTGAGGTACCTCAAAAGAAAGATCTTGATGAGATGAGCAATATGGTGGTGGTGGTTTGGTCGTGGGATCGGCGGTGTGATGGTGGCGGCTAGATAAGGGTGGCGGCGGCTAGGGTAGTAAAGAGAGAGATGAGGGAGATATAGATGAGAGAGAGAGAGAGATAGAGTTGTGTTTGTGTTTGTAAGATCCAGGAACCAATCAAGGGACGATTTTTGTAGTACCCTTTTTATTTCTTTCTTTTACTTAAACAATAATAATAGTAATAATTTAGATAGTAATAAGAGTATTATTACATTTAAGGTTAAGGTGGCTAGGTGTAAAATACACGGACCAAAACCCGAAACTTTATAAAATACTCCAACTCTTTCTCGGACAGAGCTCGTTCCCAAAATATCACAATACGTTCAATAAATAAATACATATATATAGTCGAATCCGTAGACTCAAGACATAAAATTTTAGTTAGGTTATTCTAGTGCCGGAGTCAACGTAGTGCCAATAAAATCTCGAAATAATTTCTCATCACATCGATAAACCAAACTCGATTCCATAAAAATTTTAGATATAATCAACCAAAATATTGGTTTTTATAAGTTCGTTACGAATAAAATTCCAAATATAAATTTATAAACGAACTTTAATGTAATGCGGGTTTTCAAAATAACTCCCTAATTTGCCAGTTGTCACATCCTCCCAGCCTCAGAAGAAACCCATCCCGGGTTTCTCTCGGAACAATCCATCTACGAAGTGAAAAGCTTCAGATATCTCTTTCTGAACTCGTCCTCACGTTCCCACGTAAATTCCGGTCCATGTCGGGAATTCCAACGAACCTTGACGAGTGGAATGCGACTTCGCTTGAGTCGCTTAATCTCATGATCCAAAATCTCAATCGGCTCTTCCACAAAGTTCAATTTCTCATTAACACAAAAATCTTTCATCGGTATAACCGGCATCTAATCAGAAAGACACTCCTTCAATTTACTAACATGAAACACATTGTGAACTTTACTCAATTCATGTGGTAATTCCAACCTATAAGCCACGGCCCAATTCTTTCCAAAATAAGAAATGGTCCAATGTAGCGGGGGTTGAGTTTCCCACGTTTCCCAAAACGTATCACACCTTTCCAAGGCGAGACTTTCAGCATTACTTTGTCTCCAACCTGGAACTCTAGGGGTTTACGTCTCAGTTCGGCGTAACTTTTCTGCCTACCTCTAGCTGCTTGCAATCGATCACGAATTTGAGTCACTTTCTTAGTAGTCTCCAAAATAAGCTCGGGGCCTGTGAGTTGGCTATCTCCAACTTCAGCCCAACCAATAGGCGAACGGCATTTACGACCATATAAAGCTTCAAATGGTGCAGCTTTAAGACTTGTGTGGTAGCTATTATTATAGGAGAATTCCGCAAGGGGTAGGTACTTCTCCCAGCCTTTACCAAAGTCTATGATACATGCACGAAGCATATCCTCTAAAGTCTGAATAGTCCTCTCACTTTGACCATCGGTTTGGGGGTGATATGTGATGCGTGGGAATCGCAACTGGCTTTACCTCTCGAGGGATCTCGAGAAGCTTACAACCCCCACCAGGCAGTGTACCTGATCATTGTAGTATAGTATAGTAACAAGTACCGGGGGATTGATCTTTCAGCTTAGGAATAGTGTCGCTAGGATTAGAAAGCCTAAATACTAGTTCTAAAGGTGAGGGATGATTATTTTTGTATTTTTATATTTTTTAGAAAGCAATTAAAATCTCGGGGTTTGAAGGATTTGGGCGGAACTAGTTGCTAGTCAACTAACCCAATACTAATATGCAATCAAAATAAAATACTAAAAATAAAAATAAACTAATTATACTAAGGTTGTGAGCAGTAATTGGAGAAAATGTGTTTACTTAGATTTCACTACTCCCTAGATATCTTTTACACGTTAATTACTTGTTATAATTGCATGGATGACGGATCGTATTCCTTAATACCATTCATGGGGTGGCATACATAACTCCCCAATTCTATGAGCTCTTATCTCCTCCTACACCATGCCCAGCACAACTATAGGGATTGTAAACAGTGGCTCATGCATTAAATACAACCAACAAAGACCTAGTACGCCTCGGTTCATGTTTCTTAAGACGTTCAAGCATGTTACCATTTGGAGATCTGCCAGTTTTCTTAAGCCTAACATATAAATCATTCATCCAAGACAAGAATAAACAAGTAATTAACACATAATCAATATCTAGGTTTCATTAGATCTAAGCAAACACAAAAGAGATCTAGCATAGCATAATGGAATTGAGACAAGAACAAGATATAGACAACCAACACATAGACATATTGATTGAATTAGAAGAACACTTATCTCAATTACAATGCAAGGTATCAAAGGTTTGGAACCCTTGAAAAACCTGTAAAAGTTGCACCAAAATCGTACTTAGGGTTTCTCCAAAACTTCTCTTCTTTAATGTGTGAAAATTAGAAAACTATATATAGAAAAATAGGTCTGACGGCGTCAAGACAAACAATGTGACGCCGTCACCTCGCCGCCAAAACTCTTCTCGGACTGCCTAGATCTACTTCTGACGCTGTCAAGACTTATACATTTCCAGGCCGTCATGACTCTTTTACTCTTGACGCCCTTCCTACGTGACGCCGTCAAATCTTCTCTGGATCGTCATGGATTTTCATGAAATTTGCTCTTGACGCCGTCAAGGTTTTGCTCTTGACGCCGTCACCTACTGTTCCCAGCTTGGAAAATTAAGACTTTGGCATTTTCTTCACTTTTATGCTCTAAAAACGTCCGAATTGCTTCCTTTTCCAGATTTCACTCCCAGAGTACCTAAAATCACAAAAGGAACGATTTAGGGCAATATTTGATCAAATAAATTCGGATTCGGGCTTAAATGACCCCCTAAAAACGGATCATTTTTCGCCTCATCATATACCCTTACACTTGAGATTTGCTTGTCCTCAAGCAAATGTGCTTTTATTCTACTCAAAAGAAAAGTTAGGGGTCATTTAACACTAATATAAAAGTAATTACAACAAATAATCGTTCCACTAAAGACCAATAAACAAGCACGGAGGTCATACACAAGCACCTCACAAATAGTGTTTAGATACTCACATCTCTCGGGTGTAATAAAATGTAAATTACAATATGGAAACGGAAGATATCTCTCACTACCTGTCATAGCAAAATAGATTACCATAGGCTTGGGAAAGGATCAAACCTCCACCACATGGCGTAAGCACCTAGGATAAACTATCAAAGAGGTCTTTTAAAGGGTTGTAACGTTAGGTGTAGGGATATGAAATACACGGTTTTGTTGGATAAAGGAAGTTTTACTGGTGGCGAGTTAACAATTTTAGTTAATTACATGTACAATTTGGCGTTGCTAAGCCAAGACTAGACTCGACTTAAGCTAATAAATGAAAAATAACAAAAAAAAAACATAAAATAAACATAGAATAAAAAGGGATGGTAGTCCGTATGTTTTTCTCTTTTTTTTTTTTTTTTTTTTTTTTTTTTTTTTTTTTTTTTTGCATACACTCTTACCCTACCATCCAAAATAATACATCATAGGGAATGGGAATTCCCCCTTACACTTGAATCTTTACATACTTTACAATCAACTAAACTAATGACTCGAATTAAGAAAATCAAAACACTTGGAGCACTTTTAAGATTAACGTACATATGGGGGTAATAATATTATGTTCTTCCCCATTACTCCATAAAATAAGTACTTACCCATGAGTCCCAATCGTCCCAAAACAATATGTACAAGGATATTACTCGACTTAGCAACCATGTAATCAATTAGAAAGTTAACTTAGGTTTTAACAAATAACAATAATGCACTAAAAATGAGCGCATACACGGAAGGCTAAGGCGATTTGGTTGTACATTTAAGTGGGGTGTAACAAATTCTTCCTTTAAGTAAAATGCTTAAAGTTAGAAACGAAAAGATAGGCTCGGAGGGGTGTACTAGGGGTTTCGTGTACTAAAAATGAGTACAACGCTAAGGGTGTGGGAAAAATTAGTTGACATAACTAGCCAAGTAATATGACTTAAATGGTCAAGTAATTATGATACGGGTTTAACACAAGGGTAATCCTAATGCCTCTTATCATGTAGTAAATCCTACCACACGAATGTAGTCTCACTAGCGGTCTCGGGATGCATCACTAACGCAAGTTCTAGAATCTAAATGCTACCGGTACACTCATAAGCACTAATAGTAAATGCTTTTCCTATCAAATCTAAAGGCGAACCTCACATATTTGGGTGGAAAATTTTTCTGAATATACTGTTATGTGCTAGTCATACAATCTCCTATCCATGAGACGCTTGCTATGGCTAAAGTTTCACTCCTAAATGTTGTAAAAAATTTTAAATTTGGCACTAAAATTGCGCTAACAAGTATTTCTCATAGTTTTATTACACATCTACCATTAAACAAAACAAACTCAAGCGAAAGTGCATATGTAAGGTATCATCTTTTTACCCTCCCCTTACACTTAAGATGAACATTGTCCCCAATGTTCAAGTAAAGAATGTAAAAGTGAAAAAGTAAAGAGGATGAAATCAAATACTCCCCTGATTCGCTCGGTATGGATAGTTAGGTGGCCAGGTTAAATCTTCCTCCAAGAAAATGAATAATCAAAGCTTCCCTTCCAGAATATAAATCATCTTCTTGTCATACATAACCTGTAAAACCTGACAAAATAGACAAGACAACCTCGCGTAAAATCGGCGGCATCCTATATAAGTTTCTAAGTCCTAGAAAACAAGATAAGATATAATGCTTGTGGAATGAAGTTTGCAGATCTCCTGGAGATTATAAAACTTAATAATTCACAAAAACCATAAGACTCCGTTAGAAAAACAAAACCGGTAAAATTTCCAGATTTTAACTCCTGACGCCGTCAAGAGTAATCCTCTGACGCCGTCAGAATGGACCTGCAGAAATTCTTATGTTAAGTTTCCGGAAAATTTCTGGAAAGACTTGGTCCTACTTCCTGGAAAATCCTGCAAAACTTCATTATGACTCAATACAAGCATTTGACTCTAACAAATACGAATATACATGTTCATTTAATATTGTGGAGAATCATGATCGGTTTGTTTCTTGAAAACATATTTGGGGTTTCCCCTTACACTTATCTTTTGCAAAAATACTTCTAGGTGGAGTTTAGACTAGGCCAAAACAACAAAGTAAAGTATTTTCACATTTTAATTGAGAAACATGATCAACCAACAATAAAAATTAAACATGCATACGGAAGCAAATAACAATCAAACAAATAAAATCACACAAAACATGGGTTGCCTCCCAAGAAGCGCTTTTCTTTATTTATGAGTCTTGTAGCTAGACTCAAGGTCATGGGTTACTACGTGATCTCATCATTGGTTCCACTCTCTAGGTCGTCTTCTAAATCAGTTTTGTATTCCGGACCTAGTTGCAAGCACTCTTTGTAGAAACCAAGCATCCTATTTCTAACATACTCTACTCCTCTACGTCTATCCTCCTCATTCCTATAATAAGCCGCTTGCTTATGTTCCTTTTCGAAATTAGAGAGAAGGCGGTATTGTTCGATCTTGTAGGGCATTTGATAAGCAACCTCATCATTCTCTTTCTTGAATCTAACTATCCCTAAAGTCGGATCATAACTCATCCTAGTGGCTTCAACAAATGGTTTTCCGAATACTATTTGACTTAGGCAAGCATCTATCACCGGACGAATGTCTTCCACTATCATAAAATCGATTTCATAGGTGAGATTCCCTATAATCACATGTAATCCCTTCACTCTTCCTGCAAAATTACTTATCAGATTCTTACCGGGCATCATCCTAAAATTTAGTTGCTTCTTCATCACCCAATTGTAATAAGTCCTAGTCATGATGTTTACGGGGGATCTAAGGTCGATGTAAGCTTTCCATATATGCATGTGCCCGATATTGCATGGGATGTTAATGTTAGAGGGGTCTCCCATTTTGATAAGGGGGTCGCCAAAGATATATGTTCTCTCGGGACTATCGAATAAATCCTTATGGTATTCCCGTTCTTCCTTGGTTGGCAACTTATCAAAGTATTCTTCTATAGGTTCTACCTCCTCTAATTCCTCATCCTTATTAACCTCAACTTCCCTACTCTTATCCTTACTATCGGCTTCTACTCTAACTTCATCCTTGTCACTCTCCTCTATCTCCTTATCTATCGGCTTAATGGTGACAACATTGACAAAGTAGACATGTTTGGATGATGAGGGGTCCTTAATTTGGATTCCACTATTGGTGTCCCTAGTGTCCTTCCTAGGTGTGATGAATGCTTGGTTGTTGAGGGCTTTCAACAAGTTGTCAATCTTGTTGGTCATCTCCGTTTGTTGTTGGTTGAATTCGGTTTCAAACCTAGCAATGCGGGCTTCTTGAGATGCCATGAACTTTGACATCAATCCTTCAAGATTGTTGGTACTACCATAGTTGTTAGAAGGATTGTTGTTGAAAGTACGGTTGGATGGTGGACCGTTTGGTTGGTAACGATTAGGCGGATTGGAGGAATTGGGTTGATTTTGTTTCCACCTAAGGTTTGGGTGATTTTTCCAAGAGGGGTTGTATGAATCACCGTAAGTGTTTGGCTCAGGCTTGAGAGTGTACCACTTATCTCCCGCTTCGTCGGTACGCGTGGATGCGTAGTCCGCAAAAGCTGTTCCGGGGAGTTCCACACAATCACGAGTGTCATGGGGACCACTACATAATTCGCATGAAGAAGTGATTTTGTTCACTTGGCTTGAAAGGCTTCGGAGCTTCATAAGATTTCATGAGAAACTTGACTTGGTCCTCAAGTTCCATGATCCTACGGTCGGGAGTGCTAGAATTGTTCGAAGGCAAAGATATTGCCTTGACCGTTTTGTTCAAATCACGGGGATCATTCCAACTTTCGTTGTCATAGAGAGCAAGATCTTCTATGAGTTCCCATGATTGTTCCGCACTAAGATCACGTAGCTTACCACCGGCTGATTGGTCAATGGTTCGCCTCGTGGAGATGTCGATATGGTCATAAAAAATTTGGACTTGGAGCCAAAGATCTATGCCATGATGAGGGACTTTTTGGAGTAAGTCCTTGAAACGAGTCCATGCTTCATAAAGAGATTCATTTTGACGTTGTTGGAACATCAAGATGTCATTTCTAAGCTTAGTAGTTCTCCCCGGTGGGAAAAATTGAGTAAGGAAACGAGTGGTGAGATCATCCCATGTGGTGATGGATCCCGCGGGTAAACGCTCAAGCCATTGACTAGCTTGATCCCGTAGAGAGAATTGGAATAGGCGTAAACGGGTAGTCTCTCTAGTTTCAACACCTAGGTCTATGGAATCTACGATTTTGAGAAAGTCCTTAAGATGTTGGTTTGGATCTTCGGAACGAAGTCCATGGAATGCACATCCGCTTTGCACCAACCGGATGGTGTCGGATCGCAAGGGGGTCACATTGGCTCCGGTGAGCTCAATGGTGTTTCGGTAGCCTTGGTGGCTAGGTCGGGAATATTCTCCTAAGGTTCGGGGCCTAAGGGGTTCTAATGGTGGGTTTTGTTGTGGTGGGATGACGGGTTCAAAGATGTTACCACCTTCCATGATGTCGGATGGTAAAGAGTTACGAACAAAGGCACGAAGAAATAAGATAGACTAAAGAAGACCTAAAAATAAAAAATAAAATCTTACTAGAAAGGAATCTAGCAAGTAGACCTAATAAAAAGAAATTCTAACCTAGACAATAACTATTCCCCGGGCTGTGGCGCCAAAAACTTGATGCGTGGGAATCGCAACAGGCTTTACCTCTCGAGGGATCTCGAGAAGCTTACAACCCCCACCAGGCAGTGTACCTGATCGTTGTAGTATAGTATAGTGACAAGTACCGGGGGATTGATCGTTCAGCTTAGGAATAGTGTCGCTAGGATTAGAAAGCCTAAATACTAGTTCTAAAGGTGAGGGATGATTATTTTTGTATTTTTATATTTTTTAGAAAGCAATTAAAATCTCGGGGTTTGAAGGATTTGGGCGGAATTAGTTGCTAGTCAACTAACCCAATACTAATATGCAATCAAAATAAAATACTAAAAATAAAAATAAACTAATTATACTAAGGTTGTGAGCAGTAATTGGAGAAAATGTGTTTACTTAGATTTCACTACTCCCTAGATATCTTTTACACGTTAATTACTTGTTATAATTGCATGGATGACGGATCGTATTCCTTAATACCATTCATGGGGTGGCATACATAACTCCCCAATTCTATGAGCTCTTATCTCCTCCTACACCATGCCCAGCACAACTATAGGGATTGTAAACAGTGGCTCATGCATTAAATACAACCAATAAAGACCTAGTACGCCTCGGTTCATGTTTCTTAAGACGTTCAAGCATGTTACCATTTGGAGATCTGCCAGTTTTCTTAAGCCTAACATATAAATCATTCATCCAAGACAAGAATAAACAAGTAATCAACACATAATCAATATCTAGGTTTCATTAGATCTAAGCAAACACAAAAGAGATCTAGCCTAGCATAATGGAATTGAGACAAGAACAAGATATAGACAACCAATACATAGACATATTGATTGAATTAGAAGAACACTTATCTCAATTACAATGCAAGGTATCAAGGGTTTGGAACCCTTGAAAAACCTGTAAAAGTTGCACCAAAATCGTACTTAGGGTTTCTCCAAAACTTCTCTTCTTTAATGTGTGAAAATTAGAAAACTATATATAGAAAAATAGGTCTGACGGCGTCAAGACAAACAATGTAACGCCGTCACCTCGCTGCCAAAACTCTTCTCGGACTGCCTAGATCTACTTCTGACGCCGTCAAGACTTATAAATTTCCAGTCCGTCATGACTCTTTTACTCTTGACGCCCTTCCTACATGACGCCGTCAAATCTTCTCTGGATCGTCATGGATTTTCATGAAATTTGCTCTTGACGCCGTCAAGGTTTTGCTCTTGACGCCGTCACCTACTGTTCCCAGCTTGGAAAATTAAGACTTTGGCGTTTTCTTCACTTTTATGCTCCAAAAACGTCCGAATTGCTTCCTTTTCCAGATTTCACTCCCAAAGTACCTAAAATTACAAAAGGAACGATTTAGGGCAATATTTGATCAAATAAATTCGGATTCGGGCTTAAATGACCCCCTAAAAACGGATCATTTTTCACCTCATCAATATGCAGTACTCATATCAAGCCTCGTCCCCAAAGCGGTTTGAAGTGATCGCCACAAAGCTGACGTGAAACGGCTGTCGCGATCAGAAATAATCGATATCGGCACTCCATGACGGGAAATAATTTCTTTCACATACAACCTTGCAAGTTTGTCTACACTATCATCTTCACTAATTGCCAGGAAATGAGCAGACTTAGTCAATCGATCCACAATTACCCAGATAGCGTCACAACCGCTAGCTGTCTCTGGTAATTTGGTAATAAAATCCATTGTGATCCGCTCCCATTTCCAAACCGGGAGTTCTGGCTGCGTCAATAATCCTGACGGTCTTTGATGTTCGGCTTTAACCTTAAAACATGTCAAACACTTACTAACATACAACGCTATATCTGCCTTCATATTTGGCCACCAATATAATTTTTTTCAAATCCTAGTACATCTTATCAGATCCAGGATGAATAGAGTATCTTGACTTATGCGACTCGTGCATAATCAACTCTCGAATTCCTCCATACAAAAGTACCCCAACTTCGCTCTCCAAAACATAATACTCCATCAGAACGCTTAACAAATCCCTTCTCATTTTCTGCCATCCCAAATATGTTCTCAGCAGGTCGATTTTCTGCTTTCAACACTTCCGTTTGAGCTTCTAATATTTGAGACGGTAATGGCGATACGATAGTCATTCCTAATGACTTAACTCGTAATGGTGGTATTCTCTCCTTTCGACTAAGAGCATCAGCAACAACGTTTGCTTTACCGGGATGGTAGCGAATTTCACAATCATAATCGCTTAGCAACTCAATCCAACGTCGTTATCTCATGTTGAGCTCTTTTTGATTCAAGATGTGTTGCAGACTTTTGTGGTCAGTAAACACTACACACTTGGTTCCATACAAGTAATGTCTCCATATCCTTAAAGCAAAAACCACAGCACCTAACTCCAAACCATGGGTGGTGTAGTTCTTCTCGTGCTTCTTGAGCTGTCGGGAAGCATAAGCTATCACTTTCTCTTGTTGCATTAACACAGCTCCCAAACCTTTATGAGAAGCGTCACAATAGACGACGAAGTCCTCGTTACCTTCAGGTAACGCTAAGATAGGAGCACTACACAACATCTCCTTAAGTAACTGAAATGCTTCCTCTTTCTTATCTCCCCATTCGTACTTAACACTCCTTTGAGTCAATTCGGTCAACGGTTTTGCTATCTTCGAAAATCCCTCAATGAATCTTCGGTAATAACCGGCTAATCCCAAAAATTAACGAACTTCTGTTGGGGTCGTAGGTGCAGCCCAATCTTTAATCGCTTCAATCTTAGCAGGATCTACATGAACTCCTTGTCTATGAATCACATGACCCAGAAATTGTACCGTCGGAATCCAAAATTCACATTTAGAAAATTTAGCATACAGTTTCTCCTTCCTGAGCAATTCTGAGATAAGTCTTAGATGCTCCTCATGCTCCTTCTCATTCTTCGAATAAATTAGAATGTAATCGACGAACACAATCACAAACTTATCTAAGTAGGGCTTACACACCCGATTCATGAGGTACATGAATACCGTCGGTGCGTTGGTCAACCCAAACGGCATCACCTGAAACTCGTAATGCCCGTAACGGGTTCTGAAGGCTGTTTTCGGAATATCTTCCTCGCGAACTCGAAGCTGATGATATCCTGATCTCAAATCGATCTTCGAATACACACTCGATCCTTGAAGTTGATCGAACAAATCGTCAATCCTCGGTAACGGGTATCTATTCTTCACCGTTAACTTGTTCAGCTCTCGATAATCAATACACATGCTAAACGATCCATCCTTCTTCTTCGCAAATAAGACCGGGGCTCCCCAAGGTGAAGAACTTGGTCTTATAAATCCCTTTTCGGCTAGCTCCGCTAATTGCTTCGACAACTCTTCCAATCCAGTAGGTGCAAGACGATAAGGCGCTCGTGCCACGGGTGCAGCACCAGGTATCAACTCAATTTGAAACTCTACTTGTCTAGTAGACGGAATTCCCGGCAATTCATCGGGAAACACATTCGAATAATCACGAACTATAGGTACATCTCCAATGCACCTTTCCTTCTTCTCCTTCCCTTCTTTCTCAGAGATTTGAGCTAAGAAAAGGCAACATCCTTTTTCCATTAGCTTCTGTAGCTTAGTACAAGAAATGACAGCTAATCTGGAGGGGTCCCTCAAACCTTTTCGATCTCCTTGTATATTAGAAATCTCTTTGCCGTAAGGCACTCGCACGATTTTCTCATCGCAAAGTATATGAGCACGATACTTCGACAACCAATCCATACCAATGATGACATCGAAACTTCCTAACGTGACGGGTAGAAGATCTATGTTGAAAGGGTTATTCAAGAAATTTAATGTACAACCGCGAATAATAGTCTTAATTCTTTCTATGTTTCCGTTTGCTAACTCTACATCATAACCAATTCCTAAGGCCATTGGGGGTTTCTCTAATAAGGGTACAAAGGTAGTGGACACAAAACTTCTATCGGCACCGGTATCAAATAGTATGGAAGCATAACGATTATTGAGAAGGAACGTACCAGTAACGACGTTCGGATCTTCTCCTCTCTCGTTCCCAATTACATACACTCCCCCTTGAGCAGTTCCTGCTTCCACACGTTGGTCCCCATTGTCATGACGTCCACGGTTTCCTCCAGCTCCACGGTTTCCATTATTGTACCCATTACCACCCGATCCTTAATTTCCTCGGTTCCACGATTCTCTACACTCATTCCTACAATGTCCCTTCTTTCCACATCCATAACAAGTAACATTTGCCTTACTCATAGTTTCAGGAGTAGCTTGAACCATAGCAAGTGGTCGAGCTCTACAATCCTTAGCTATGTGTCCTCTCCTTGAGCAACTCTGACAAATCACAGTACATTGTCCTATGTGATTCCTATAGCAATGACCACACTTGGGTGCATCACCATTATAGTTCTTCTTATTTTCATCCCCAATAGTATAAGCTTTCGCAACAGCTTGTCGCTTGTTTCGGTGATCATTACCCTTAGAGTGATGGTCTCTCTTTCTCTTTCCATTCTTATCCTTATCAGCTCCTTCCAATTCCAATGAATCCATTAATTGTTGAGCGAGTGTGATTGCTTCATGGATATTTGTAGGTCTAGCAGCAATCATATCATTCCTTGTAGCCACAGGAAACCCATTGGTGTACCTCTCAATCCTTTGAGTCTCAGTCCTAACCATATCGGGACAAAGTAAGGCTAACTCTCGATAACGGCGATTGTAAATTGCCATATTGGTACCTTTCACCTTATGGTTCCAGAACTCAATCTCCAGCTTCTTAATCTCATTCCTTGGGTAGTAAGTCTGAATCAGCAAAGACTTATATTGCTCCCAAGTCATAGCATAAGCCACATCACTACCAACCGAATTTCGGTAATTGTTCCACCAAGTTAAAGCTTCATCCTTGAAGGTAAAAGAAGCAGACTTTACCTTCGCATTCTCCGCACAACCACTGACATTAAACACTGACTCAGTCTTCTCTATCCACCTGACCAAGTAGACCACTCCTTCGGTTCCACCAACTCAATGGGTCCACAAATTTTAAACTCCTTGTAGTTACGCCCATTAGCACGAACAGGTGGAAATGTTCCAGCAGAATTGTTGGAATGATTTGACTCAGCTAGTAGCTCAGCAACTCGTTGCTCCACAAGTTGATTGATCATTGCTTGATCCACAGTAGGTGCGTTAAGTGGAACATGATCATTGTCTCCCTGAACATCAACATTTTGATTCCTGTTGTTGCGGTTAGTAGTGTCCAGGTTATCAGGAGTAGGGGTTTCGACATTTCGAGTAGGACGGCGTCCTCGACGACTAGGGGTAGTCGTTGCAGGACCAGTTCTGGTAGCTCTAACAGGGTTTCGTCGTGGGGCAATTAATATAAGTCACAATACAAGGTTCGTAAGTCTCCACTAACACGTACCATAACGTCTAACAAGGATCCGATTGGTGAAAGTCGAAATACGAACGTAATTCTCCATGTATGCCAAAAACCGTAGAATATCATACGAAATCACCATCGTCCATACAAGTAGCGGTCGATACTTCGCTCCAATATACCATAAGACATAATAAATACTAATCGTTCCATACGAAACGAACATATAATCCGAATAACATGACTTAAGGGATAGAATAACCATCTCTCTTAACCAAGTACTCCCTGGCTTAGGAAGCAACACAAATCCAAATCGACCTAGCCATGAAGCTGGCGTAGACTCCTCAACTCCGCAACAAACTCAGCAATAAACTCAGCAATAACCATCTCAATTCGGTCAGACACCCGCGAGATCTTCTCGCCCTGTACAGTAATCCGAGTCCACATCCTACCAGTCTCACCTAACTCTGCATCCTCAACAGAAACCTCAGAAGGTGCATCCGACGCCACAGGACTACCAGGTGGTGAATCAAACAAAAATGGATGATCAGGTGAAACCGGCTCTAACGGATGTATCGGGGAATCGGGCTTTGCAGAATGAACTGAATGTGCTAGCGACCCATCATCATCAGGCATATCCTCCTCCTGAGGATCACCCTCTTCCTCATCCTGAGGTGTAACAACCCGTAATTTTCCATGTCAACATTTATTTTCAAACTCTAATTTATTACTTTGAAAACTTTACAAGAACACTTTTTTACGTATAACTTTTTAATTAAATGAACATAAAAGTAGAATAACCCTCTTGTACACTACGACTTTAGACTATATTTATTCTACGACATCACATTTCATTTTCACTACTCAAATTCTTAATTTAATTGTTAAGACGATTATATATTTATTTATTTGAATGTCAATTTAATAAAAAGCTTTTTACAATTTAAATAAACATCCAACGTACCTGACACTCTTAACAATTATTTTAATACATTCTCACACTTACTAAATTAATACAAAAGTGCAAAAAAAAAAAATTATTCTTACACTTTTATAATTCTTTTACTAAGCCCACTTAATTAAACGTATTTACCGTCAACTTCAAAACCAATACCTAATACATATTTTTAATACCCAATGCATTCAATATATACGTTTTTATACAAAATTTAATACTTCACTTTAGTTTCATACATATGTGCCGCCCCCTATTTTTTTTTTTCAATGCACATGCATTGTTTCATAAAATACCAACTTTTGTACAAAATTCACACCATGAAACATGGCTATTAAATTTGGTGGCTTGGCTAGCCAATATGTTCCCTACTTTTTCCTTGTTTTACGGCAAAACCAAATGACCAAGTTGGAAAATATCTTTGACCACTTTGAATCTTATATTATATATACCTGCACATACTTATACTAACATTTTGACTACAACTTAACACTTCTACTACACATTTACTAAACAAAGGAGAAAACAAATATCACCACCTCACAAACTAATACCATTCGAACCACAAGGAGCAAGGAAGAAAAAGTGAGCTTGTTGGTTACTTACAAGGGTACTAAGGGTAGTTTAACAAGGGTTTGGACAACTAATCTTGGGGTTACACAAGTGTTTTACAACTCTCATATCACTAATCACTTTGTAAGTAATCTTACACCACTAACACTTCATGATCTTTCATGATTTTTATGCTTGTTAAGTATCTATACTTAGTTATCACTTGGTACATGTTGAAAAAGCTTTACATCCACCTTGATCTTTTAGCAAGAAATTATGTTTTGAACAAGTTTTAATTACAAGAAAGTTGGTTAGTAAAAATCTTTACAAGAAAGTGATAAAAACATTATATATATACATATGTTAGTAAACTAGTGATTTTAAACATCCTTGATGATCATTTACATGGACCTTTGAATATTGCTAAGTTTATGTTTAGATCACTATTTTCTAGTTGAGATAATGATGGATGAACTAGGACTAGATTTGGAGTTGATGTCAAGTGGTTATAACAAATAGAACACTAGGGAATATAGTTTGACACTATTAATATTGGATCTGTCCCATTCGACTTCCCACAGAAAATTCAGTACCTTGGTGGTTATATTAGGCTAGAAATATAGAAAATAGACTCTATAACGAAAACGTAGCCGCTTGAACGGGTTAAAACGGACTTATAACGAAGAAAATACGTTAGTTTTAAGTTGGATGTCGAAAAATAATTTTCTGAAACAAATATAGTTGCTGTTAGAGCTTTTCAAGAGGTAAAAATCTGACATTAAAAGTTAACGAGGTGTTCCGAGACACTAAAAATCAGTTAGTACACCTAAATACGAATCCGGGGATATATAGAATTTAAGAAACGGAGCCACGACGAGAAAGTTATAGCCTAAAAGGAATTACGGCGACATATACATTTGACAACTTATTATTTGGCTATTAGAAAAGCTGATGGAATATATTTAAAGTGGATTTTGGACACTTTAGGGTGTATTTTGGCTAAAATGACGTAAACAAAAATGGTAGAACATTATATATTCTTATTGGGCGCGGTAGAGATTTTTGGAATACCTATTAAATATGACGACTAAAATTTAGTCACGGGATTTACAAGTTACGTTTTCTAAAACGGGTGATTTTCTTAATAAAAGAACACATTTACGCAACTACATTTTTGACGATAAATATTACAACAAACATGTACAAGTGATAACATGGTGTGTGAACTTGCATGCACGACCTTGTTTTCAAACCTAAGACATATGAATCATTTAGGTTGCGGTTAGAGCATTTGTACCTCGATTTTCGTGCGTTTTCCTTTTTGGTTATCATATCGATTGTTTCAGGTGAGTTCATAACCCCTACTTTTACTTGTTTTACAACTGTTTTGGGAGAGATACATGCTCAAGTACTTATTTTTACTTTCACAAGTACCCTAAACATTTTCATATTACTATAAGTTTATAGCCCCACTCTTTACTTTACTTTGCTTTACAAACTTGGGGTGAGAAATGTGCAAACACTTTATGAATTCTTGCTTTTATGCGACACACTTTATGAGTTATTGCTTGTATGCAACACACTTTATGAACTATTGCTGTTACGCAACCACTTGAATGACAACTTCTTTTATGCAAGCACTTTTATGGACCACACTGAAACTAATGCTTTATTTAAACTATTACGCGGATTAGCCTAAGCCTTGAATCCCACTTTGCCCAAACTCATGAACCGTCAGTTCCTGCTGGGAAGCACGAATGTTATAAATAGATCTATTGTGGGTGACTCCCCCGTTCGGTTTGACCGGATAGGCAAACGCGAACGTATAACATGTCGGATTACAAGTGTATCGGGATAAACACTTGCCGGGCCTTTATATTTAACATGCTTCTAGAGCATGCACACTGTCGTAGCTTCGGTTGCATGAACTTAGTGCTAGCGTAATAGACTTTTACTTTTATGTGACATTATATTCGTTGTAATGATCGCATACTTTGCCTATGGTCCAACTTTATGCTTAACACTTATGGTCTACTTTACTGATATTTTTCATGACACTGTGAGTAAAGCAGTAGTCACTAAAACTGAACTTGATTTGTATGTGAATGGTTATTCACACTCGAAAACCTTGTGGTCAACTTTACTACATTTACTTGAAAGTAAACTATATTTTCATGACATTGTGAGCGTCACAATGGTCACATAACTTTTATCGAACTCACATTTCTTTTATACTAAATTGCTATTTATACAAACCTATGAACTCACCAACCTCGTGTTGACACTTTTTAGCATGTATTTTCAGGTTTAAGGCAATAACTACTATTGAAGGCTTTTGGCAAGGCATGGCATGGTCATAGATGACTCTGATGTATTTGGGACCGTTTTATTTCTTTTATGGGCCTATGTTTCCACATTGTTTTTGAAATGTTGTAAACATAATGCTTTTGATATGAAATTTCTTCTAAAGGGTTGAGGTAAAAACCGTTCTTTGTACCTAGTGTTGTGATACCGATTTCGTAGCACCCCAATGAATGTATGCTTCCGCTGGACCTGATTTTTGGGGGTGTTACAGATTGGTATCAGAGCCTTGGTTATAGAGAACTAGGTAATTTTAAAACCTAGACTATAACTACTTTTACGAAAACTTAACTCTATGACCGCCACATGCCTGCCTGCAAAGTTGATGCCTCATTTGTATTTTTGTTGCTATTATATTTAATGAGATGTACTCTTTGTTATTGGATGAGTATATCCATTTATTTTCACTATATATACTATAAGTATGTTCGACATACTTATGCTTACATATTGTACTTGGCGTATCGTTACCACTTTTATCTACGCAATCTCATCGTCCATTCTCGAGTGTGGACACTTGTCGTAGTCTTTCAAAACAACTTTTGAATGTTAGAGACATATTATTAGTGTAACTGAACCGAGTATTTCAAAATTCATTGAACCTCGGTTGAATATAGACTGATCACCTATATTCAACCAGGGACAGTGGGACATAGCCTGATCACCTATGTTCGACTCAGAGGTGAACTTTGCGATACTGGGAGCAGTTATAATAGAATTATGTCCGGTTGATTTTTGATTTTGAGAATGGTTAAGTTTGGCGTGTGTATACGAGCATCGAATATCATGAAAGTTTGCACTTACACCCGACACACTGCCATCACAACACCTCACAAACCGTAATACTCTTGGCATCACTATATTTTTACAGAATTCTTGTTTGTCGTCGTCCACCAAGGCTCGCATCGGGTCGGGTTAGACCCGATTGGCACCGTTTGAATTCGAGTGTTTGACGTGACCCCTTGAGATCGTAATAATCCCATTCGAGCTTACTAGAACGGTTGGATTTTATTTTGGCCATGTTTGGAATTGATTTTGGCTATGTTTGAATTCGGATTGATGATTTGTGAATTTTGGACCTCATTGCGGATTTGGATTTGTCTATTTAGCCTTGGTTTGTTTGTGATCCGGTTACAGTCACCCCTACCTGAACCTTATGCTTAACCGATGATGTTCAATCGAGGTTGTACTTTCCGCCTTTACCTTACATTGCTAGTAACAATCAACATCCTCCTTCAAAGTCATACTCTGAACCTGCTAAACTCTCCAGTCGGAAGAGAAATTTTGGGAAAATTTTATGCCCAACAGAAACTTTAAGACCTTAAGGAGTAACTTGAACTGCGTTCCTTGGGACAGACATCAAATCCGTCACTCGTCTCTCGAGAATACCAGTAATATTCCTTGCTACCCTCTTATAAGATACTAAACTATGTCGCTAATACCATATAAGTTGTTTTCAATTATTCTACTGACCATTTTGCGGTCACACTACAAATGTTTTACTGTTACTTTATGAAATCAAAAATTTCGATCTTACTACTATTTTGTAAACAACATTGTTCCCGTTGTTCTATAAACTGTTTTGCAAATCATCTCGCTAGTGATTTTATAAACCTGTTTACTGTCCTACTACGGCATTATGAAACAAACTACAGTTTTGCTACTATCATACAAATAATAAACTAATTTCTCGTCGTTATGAACTGCTTTACAATCCATTTTATAAACTATTTTGCAATCACCCTATGAACTATTTACTCATTTTGAAGTGTTAAAAGTTTCAAGTCAAACTTCATCAAATTTTTGCATAACAAGGAGTGGTTAGACGATAACTTTCGTGAAAACATCTTATCCACACCATGTTTAAAGACTGTTTTTACTGAAATTACGAGTATTTTGAAGTTGCACCAGTTTACCTAACTGCAAATTTTCAGTAAAGAATTTTGTATCACTCTTTAACAGACAAAGAGGAGCCTTCACCACTTGGTAAGACTCAAATCGGTTGTGAGTACCAACACCTATCCCTATCGACAAGTTAGTGGAAACTCGCAAAAAAAAAAAAAAAAAAAAAAAAAAAAAAAAAAAAAAAAAAAAGTCTTGAATTCACATGGGGAAACGTGAAGGTAAATTCTCGTGCGTATATACTCATCTCTTTTCGACTGTAATGGGTAACTTGAATTGAATCGCGAGGACGCGATTCCGTTTAAGGAGGTGAGACTGTAACAACCCGTAATTTTCCATGTCAACATTTATTTTCAAACTCTAATTTATTACTTTGAAAACTTTACAAGAACACTTTTTTACGTATAACTTTTTAATTAAATAAACATAAAAGTAGAATAACCCTCTTGTACACTACGACTTTAGACTATATTTATTCTACGACATCACATTTCATTTTCACTACTCAAATTCTTAATTTAATTGTTAAGACGATTATATATTTATTTATTTGAATGTCAATTTAATAAAAAGCTTTTTACAATTTAAATAAACATCCAACGTACCTGACACTCTTAACAATTATTTTAATACATTCTCACACTTACTAAATTAATACAAAAGTGCAAAAAAAAAAAATTATTCTTACACTTTTATAATTCTTTTACTAAGCCCACTTAATTAAACGTATTTACCGTCAACTTCAAAACCAATACCTAATACATATTTTTAATACCCAATGCATTCAATATATACGTTTTTATACAAAATTTAATACTTCACTTTAGTTTCATACATATGTGCCGCCCCCTATTTTTTTTTTTTCAATGCACATGCATTGTTTCATAAAATACCAACTTTTGTACAAAATTCACACCATGAAACATGGCTATTAAATTTGGTGGCTTGGCTAGCCAATATGTTCCCTACTTTTTCCTTGTTTTACGGCAAAACCAAATGACCAAGTTGGAAAATATCTTTGACCACTTTGAATCTTATATTATATATACCTGCACATACTTATACTAACATTTTGACTACAACTTAACACTTCTACTACACATTTACTAAACAAAGGAGAAAACAAATATCACCACCTCACAAACTAATACCATTCGAACCACAAGGAGCAAGGAAGAAAAAGTGAGCTTGTTGGTTACTTACAAGGGTACTAAGGGTAGTTTAACAAGGGTTTGGACAACTAATCTTGGGGTTACACAAGTGTTTTACAACTCTCATATCACTAATCACTTTGTAAGTAATCTTACACCACTAACACTTCATGATCTTTCATGATTTTTATGCTTGTTAAGTATCTATACTTAGTTATCACTTGGTACATGTTGAAAAAGCTTTACATCCACCTTGATCTTTTAGCAAGAAATTATGTTTTGAACAAGTTTTAATTACAAGAAAGTTGGTTAGTAAAAATCTTTACAAGAAAGTGATAAAAACATTATATATATACATATGTTAGTAAACTAGTGATTTTAAACATCCTTGATGATCATTTACATGGACCTTTGAATATTGCTAAGTTTATGTTTAGATCACTATTTTCTAGTTGAGATAATGATGGATGAACTAGGACTAGATTTGGAGTTGATGTCAAGTGGTTATAACAAATAGAACACTAGGGAATATAGTTTGACACTATTAATATTGGATCTGTCCCATTCGACTTCCCACAGAAAATTCAGTACCTTGGTGGTTATATTAGGCTAGAAATATAGAAAATAGACTCTATAACGAAAACGTAGCCGCTTGAACGGGTTAAAACGGACTTATAACGAAGAAAATACGTTAGTTTTAAGTTGGATGTCGAAAAATAATTTTCTGAAACAAATATAGTTGCTGTTAGAGCTTTTCAAGAGGTAAAAATCTGACATTAAAAGTTAACGAGGTGTTCCGAGACACTAAAAATCAGTTAGTACACCTAAATACGAATCCGGGGATATATAGAATTTAAGAAACGGAGCCACGACGAGAAAGTTATAGCCTAAAAGGAATTACGGCGACATATACATTTGACAACTTATTATTTGGCTATTAGAAAAGCTGATGGAATATATTTAAAGTGGATTTTGGACACTTTAGGGTGTATTTTGGCTAAAATGACGTAAACAAAAATGGTAGAACATTATATATTCTTATTGGGCGCGGTAGAGATTTTTGGAATACCTATTAAATATGACGACTAAAATTTAGTCACGGGATTTACAAGTTACGTTTTCTAAAACGGGTGATTTTCTTAATAAAAGAACACATTTACGCAACTACATTTTTGACGATAAATATTACAACAAACATGTACAAGTGATAACATGGTGTGTGAACTTGCATGCACGACCTTGTTTTCAAACCTAAGACATATGAATCATTTAGGTTGTGGTTAGAGCGTTTGTACCTCGATTTTCGTGCGTTTTCCTTTTTGGTTATCATATCGATTGTTTCAGGTGAGTTCATAACCCCTACTTTTACTTGTTTTACAACTGTTTTGGGAGAGATACATGCTCAAGTACTTATTTTTACTTTCACAAGTACCCTAAACATTTTCATATTACTATAAGTTTATAGCCCCACTCTTTACTTTACTTTGCTTTACAAACTTGGGGTGAGAAATGTGCAAACACTTTATGAATTCTTGCTTTTATGCGACACACTTTATGAGTTATTGCTTGTATGCAACACACTTTATGAACTATTGCTGTTACGCAACCACTTGAATGACAACTTCTTTTATGCAAGCACTTTTATGGACCACACTGAAACTAATGCTTTATTTAAACTATTACGCGGATTAGCCTAAGCCTTGAATCCCACTTTGCCCAAACTCATGAACCGTCAGTTCCTGCTGGGAAGCGCGAATGTTATAAATAGATCTATTGTGGGTGACTCCCCCGTTCGGTTTGACCGGATAGGCAAACGCGAACGTATAACATGTCGGATTACAAGTGTATCGGGATAAACACTTGCCGGGCCTTTATATTTAACATGCTTCTAGAGCATGCACACTGTCGTAGCTTCGGTTGCATGAACTTAGTGCTAGCGTAATAGACTTTTACTTTTATGTGACATTATATTCGTTGTAATGATCGCATACTTTGCCTATGGTCCAACTTTATGCTTAACACTTATGGTCTACTTTACTGATATTTTTCATGACACTGTGAGTAAAGCAGTAGTCACTAAAACTGAACTTGATTTGTATGTGAATGGTTATTCACACTCGAAAACCTTGTGGTCAACTTTACTACATTTACTTGAAAGTAAACTATATTTTCATGACATTGTGAGCGTCACAATGGTCACATAACTTTTATCGAACTCACATTTCTTTTATACTAAATTGCTATTTATACAAACCTATGAACTCACCAACCTCGTGTTGACACTTTTTAGCATGTATTTTCAGGTTTAAGGCAATAACTACTATTGAAGGCTTTTGGCAAGGCATGGCATGGTCATAGATGACTCTGATGTATTTGGGACCGTTTTATTTCTTTTATGGGCCTATGTTTCCACATTGTTTTTGAAATGTTGTAAACATAATGCTTTTGATATGAAATTTCTTCTAAAGGGTTGAGGTAAAAACCGTTCTTTGTACCTAGTGTTGTGATACCGATTTCGTAGCACCCCAATGAATGTATGCTTCCGCTGGACCTGATTTTTGGGGGTGTTACATGAGGGTCCTCATTCTCTTCCTCATCTTGAGGGTTATCATTCTGCTCACCCTCATATTCCTCCTCATACTCCTCGTCGGAGGGGTACTCCATCAATCGTCATCTCTGAGCAGGTGAACCACGAGGCGATAAAATCGGTGGCTTAGGGCGTCAATGAGACGATAAAGTAGTGGCCGAACGCATGACCAACACGTATGGGTCATCAGGGACCATAGTGATCTACGAGGGGCGACGCGTACCAGCATAAACATCCTCAATAACATCGTACGAATAGGAGGTCATGGTTTGTGACAACGGCGTAGGGTAGGTGTAAGTGTTTCAAAACAACTAAACCGCGAACTCAAAATACCATATCAAAATCATCATATAATTCCAAATCATATATATCAAGAAAGATTTAAAATACCGCATTACTAAAATCATTCGTAAAACAATTAAGCCATATAATTCCTCAAAACGCATATAATTCCTCAAAACGCCATCATATCACTAAATCAATAAGTCTCAAATCCTCAAATCATCTCAAGAATCCCATATCTAATAATCATCTCAATATACCTCAATAATAACAATGATGCTTCGGCTTGGCGGGCTGGCGGGCAATGGTCGAGGATCGTTTTCTATAAAAATCGGTTATAGTTTTGGTGTCTATTTACCTAGTTCTCTATAACCTTGGCTCTGATACCAATCTGTAACACCCCCAAAATTTCATACAGCGGAAGACTCAACAAGCTTTCGGGGTGCTACGGGGATTGGTATCCATTCAAAGTCATGAAAGAACGAGATAAAGTAAACATAAGAAAAACACAACCAAAACGGGTTTTTAAAGTTTACATTTATCCCAAGGATTATCCAAAGTAAGGCCCAATAGAAATAAACATAGGTCCACAATAGTTTATCAGAGTTTTAGAAAAATAGATCCATAACCGGTGCCATTGCCAAGCCTCCAATCCAAGCATCCATAGAGCATCACTTAATTTCCTGAGAAAACGTGTTAAAAGTCAGCTTTCGCTGGTGAGATCATAGGTTTAAATTCACCTAACAATATAGTGGACATATACGCAAAACGCTTGCTAGCTAGACTAGGGATTCGCTAAAAGCCTGCGGATACCCTCCGCTCCAACATAGATATTCGGGTAACCCCCGCAATATCATAAATACTCGGATAACCTCCGAAGTATTAATAACCTATAGGTGCACACTATAGTATCTAAATAAGCCAACCTTGAATAGTACACACAACATATATGTGACTAAAGCTGACAATCCAAATAACCAAATAAGCCAACCTTGAATAGTACACACAACATATATGTGACTAAAGCTGACAATCCAAATAACCAAATAAGCCAACCTTGAATAGTACACACAACATATATGTGACTAAAGCTGACAATCCACCAATAACCAAATAAGCCAACCTTGAATAGTACAAACAAAATGTGTGACTAAAGCTGACAATATATCCTAGTCCATACGCATAGCAAGTTTTGAAAAGAATATAAAAGCGATAATAGTCCACATAAAATAATTTGCACGTTTCTCACCCCAAGTATTGAAAACATAGTTCAAGATTAAAAGTGGGGCTATGACTCACCTCAAGTCCAGAAATCAGCAATAATAAATCGGTAGAGGTAAGATGTATAGTAACTCAAAAGACGGCAACTACGGACTCGGCACTTCCTAACAATATCAACTCGTTCAGAAATCATTTCCTCAAAATCAAATATTCCCAAACCCGAACGTATTTCGTTTTACTTTCCGAAAATCCATTTCTCGTATAAATCTCGTATTAGTTTGGAGTTTGGCGTTTGGTATCCATACGGGTGGTGGGTCGACACAACTCAAATCAAGAAGTCACAATAAAAGGATAATAAAACAATCTATAGGTCTAATATTAGTCCAATATATTATTTAAATAAATCATCGAAGTTTATCAAATCCGTCGATTTGGTAATCCCCATATTTATTTACTCAATATACCATTCTAAGATTATACCCGAAACCTAGGTCACACATTGCACATAAAGTATTATATGGTATATATCAAAGTTTAATAAATTCTCTAATTATGCCGTTAAGCTTACCAAATTCGTCAATTTGGCAACCTCACGAGATACTTAGTAATTTATTATTCTCGTACCCATACCACAACCTATGGGCGTCGTAGGATACGATGCCCATTAATATACTCAATTTAAACAACTAAATAGCTCTTATTTAACCCGTCGATTAAATAAGTTACGTAGTTATCGAAAGCGAGTGTATTAATTGTCATATATCCGTGACAACACGAATGTCACAAATAAAATAATCCACTTGAACTCAAGTGACCACGACCCCGTATAACTCGATAGTTTTTCCTCGTTTATCAAAAGATATTATTTTATTTAATATTTATTCAACGTCAAGATTTCCTCGTTATTTATAATATTTAATCATAATAACGCTCCCAATAATATTACACTACTTTCGTAGTATAATATTTATCGTCACATTATTGTTATAATATTACTCGTGATCTTTTTATTTTTAATATACGCATTTATATATTTATATATACGTTATTCACGTCTATATATTTATATAAACGTTTATATTACCAATAATATTATTACGAGTTTTATTATTTGCGTTTGATTATAAATATTTGTCGAGTCATACGAAATGGTCACATGTCCGAGTCATCACTCTCGGCTCATTGTCCAAGTCCAAAATAAAAATATAACCAAGTCAAAATCAAGTAATCAATCTCCGTCCAACAATTCCCAAAACAAGTGCTACTACGGCACCCGACTAACCTATCTCCGTCAATCTAAGTGACCGTCTCACAATCGGTCCCCAACCAAGTTCGTCAACACAACATCAATAATAATATAAGTCCACTTTCGAGACCACGAGGGTCTCGGCCTCTTCTCCTCTCGGCCATCAACAAGAGCAACAACAACATTAAAAACAACAACAACAATAGCAGCAATATACAATAACAACATGAATAATGTCAAACAATAATAACAACACAAGATCCTCAAATCTGGCCGAACCCAACTTGGGTCACGGCTAAGGCTCATACGAGCACCAAGCTGCCAAAAGGACCATTATGGTCGCGGCATACCAACAACAATAATAAGGGTCACATTTAGTCCAAACCAAATAACCAATCAAACTCCAATAACAATCTCTTAATAACAAGAGTACTAGGCCGACAATAAATAATCAAAACTAAGCCATAGGCTCGAACCATGATGAGCCGTGAGCCACGGCTCGTGGCCAACAGGTCGACAACAACCCACAATACACAACCCGGATACCAAACAAGTTTTCTTCATCAAAATATCATTTCCCATTTCATAAAATTTTGAATCCCACAAAAACAACCCGTGTAGCCACGGATTAAATCAAAATTCGAGGCACACGATATAAAAATCGTGGCCACTCACCTTCAAAACGACTCCAATAATGCATTTCTTCAATAACCCAACAAGTATTCACAAGATTTGTGATGTTAAAGTGACGGTGGTGGTAAAATCGAGGGTTTTAAGGTTGTTTGTTACGCGCGTGAGGTACCTCAAAAGAAAGATCTTGATGAGATGAGCAATATGGTGGTGGTGGTTTGGTCGTGGGATCGGCGGTGTGATGGTGGCGGCTAGATAAGGGTGGCGGCGGCTAGGGTAGTAAAGAGAGAGATGAGGGAGATATAGATGAGAGAGAGAGAGAGATAGAGTTGTGTTTGTGTTTGTGTTTGTGAGATCCAGGAACCAATCAAGGGACGATTTTTGTAGTACCCTTTTTATTTCTTTCTTTTACTTAAACAATAATAATAGTAATAATTTAGATAGTAATAAGAGTATTATTACATTTAAGGTTAAGGTGGCTAGGTGTAAAATACACGGACCAAAACCCGAAACTTTATAAAATACTCCAACTCTTTCTCGGACAGAGCTCGTTCCCAAAATATCACAATACGTTCAATAAATAAATATATATATATATATATATATATATATATATATATATATATATATATATATATATATATATATATATATATATATATATATATATAGTCGAATCCGTAGACTCAAGACATAAAATTTTAGTTAGGTTATTCTAGTGCCGGAGTCAACGTAGTGCCAATAAAATCTCGAAATAATTTCTCATCACATCGATAAACCAAACTCGATTCCATAAAAATTTTAGATATAATCAACCAAAATATTGGTTTTTATAAGTTCGTTACGAATAAAATTCCAAATATAAATTTATAAACGAACTTTAATGTAATGCGGGTTTTCAAAATAACTCCCTAATTTGCCAATTGTCACAAAGATGCAAAAGAAAACAGTGAATCCAGTTCCAGATGGCCGGTCCCCTTAATTGTATGCCGGCCCCCTTAATAATTAAGGGGACCGCCTAGGGAATTAAGGGGGCCGCCCATCTGGTGTTTTCCCAGACGACCAGAAACCCAAAATTTGCAAAATTTGGTGATTTTTCAAGTGTGTTTTTCCAGCAAGCTCTATTAGAAGTATATACTCTAGGAATGATGATATATAAATATATATATATATATATATATATATATATATATATATATATATATATATATATATATATATATATAACCAAATTTCATGCAAAGAAACATATTATAATCCATTTTGAAAAAAAGCATGGCATAACATTAAAATAGTAGCGTGATAACAATTAAAATCTAAACATCATTCAAGAGATGACAATAAACAACACAAGTATTTCCGAATAAATCGGACAAATAGCAAATCATACAAAAGTCAAATAGAACCAAGTAATAACAAGTAGCAATACATCAATATCTTCTACTTCTTTTTTCTTTCCAAGCATCTTCCTAAACATCTTCCCAACGGATTTGAAACCCCCTCGAAGTTCTTCATGTATTTGTTGTTGACGATTGATGATAGACGTTTGACGAGTGAAGAGAAGCTCATCGGTACGTTCATGAGGAAGAGGAATTTGATACTCGGTATCATCAAGATCGGAAAGATCCTCAACAAAGGTCGTGGGGGATGGAGTACTAACACGTGAGGTGTCTTCCTCCTCATCATCATCGTCATCACGATGAGATGTAGAACCACGAGGCCTAGAGTACAAAGGAACACGAGATTTTCCTTTGTCACTACGAGGACGGCGAGTACGAACAAGAGTGAGTTGGTTCAAGGTAGGAAGGATTTGAACGTAGTAATCTCTTTGAAGATGAGGGTAATGTTCCATCACATAATGATAAAGTCGTGTGAGAAACATACCATAAGGAAGATTGGCATTTGGGGTGTTTTTGGCGGACATGATTCGATGAATGAAAAGATAAGCCAAATTGTATTGCTCTTCAGCAATAACACAATTAAGCATGTGGACAATGCTTGCCGTGACATGATCACGGTGACCACCAGTACCGAACGCATTCTCTCGAATGAGTTCTTCCCACTTCTTCATATCTTGGCTTAGTTCTTTGAGGAGGATTTGATTGGCATGAATATCGAGATTCTTCGACTTGATTACTCGACTAGTCGTACGACGTTCTAGTTCGAGCATTCGACGAATGTCTTCAGGACTAGGAATCTCAGAATAGTAGGGGCCATCCTGAGGATGATTTCTTTCAAGAGAGGAAAGATCCCATTCATTTAAGAAAACGGCTTGGCCGTTGTATGGGATTCAAAGAATTTGACCGAATTGAACAAGATTGAGAGTGATGAATTGATTTTGAATCATGAAGGAGATGAGGATATTGCCATAGGGATAGGTTTGCCCCGTCACTTGGCTATAGAAATCGAGGACAAAACGAGGAATGATTGGTTCGTTGATTTGGAGAAGACATTCGAAACGAATATTAGTGAACATTCGTTCGGTTGGATCATTTTCATAGAAAGATGGATCGACAATTCGTCCTTCATGAATGTTTCTATTTTCAATAGGACGATAGAAACACGCAACTGAAGGAGACATGCCAGGAGTAGAAGAGACATTTGGAATGTATTGTTTGGTTTTGGATACATCACCAACCGTGGTCTTAGGCATTTTCACCTAAACAATATAACAACAAAAATAGAATTAATATAAAAACAACTATCATGCATATGTTATATATATGTATATATAATTATATGCAATATATGTGGAACGAAATTCTACTTCGACACAAAAAAAAAATATTCAATGAAGTAGTTTCATAATGTTCCTTTTATTTTGATTTTAAACTCGTTTAGAATATATAATATCAAAGAGTATGATATCATAATTCATTTCGAAATAAGGCTAGATATATATTAGATTATATATCTTCCATTTCGTAAGAGTTTGACACAACATGAGCTTGTTTAAAAGATTAAAAAGCGAATTTTAGTTTTCAAACATATCATTTTCGAGATAAACCAAACGCTCCCTTAACTAGATAAAGACATCCTAAAACATCAATATATATATTGATTATATATCTTGATGACGTCTATTGATCTTAGTAGTATTAACAAGTTATATGAAAAAGTTTTAAGTTTCAAATAACTACATATAGTTATAGTTTGTTCATGAACCAAACGCCCATGTTGTCTTCATGAACCATTTTCTAATAAATTGAAAAGTATGTTTTGATTGTTTAGGACGTTAAAATAATGTAATGTAGTAAGTTTTAAGTGGTTTTTGAGAGTTATATCAACAATGTGCCTTTTGAAAAATAAAATTTAACAAGGGTTTATGGGCGATTAATGATTTTGACAAAATAATATGTTATACTAATTTTGAGTTGCAATACATCATTCTAATCCTATAGGAAGCATTTGGTAGTTCAATTTCTAGCTTCTATTTCACTTAAATTCGAATTAAAATAAGTTTTAATAAAATGCATAATAATTGATTAGACACCAAATCGAATGAAATGTGATGAAATACATGTTGGAAAACTTACAAAAGATGTTGTTATATGTTTGGTTGATGTTTGCCCCTTGCGAAACAACCCCGGATTGGTGATATGATGGAGGATTTTGAAGTTTTTGGGTGTTTTGGTTCGTACTCAGTAGCAGTGGGGAGGAACAAATGAGTGAGTGGAGTGTTTGGAAATGGAATTAAGAAGGAAAAACGGATTTGGAAGTGTCAGATTGCCGGTCCCCTTAAACATTAAGGGGACCGCCCTCGATAACAAGTCGGTCCCCTTAATTATTAAGGGGGCCGCCTTTGAAATTTTCCAAAATTTGCGGAATTAGTTTCTGGAACAAAAATATTTATACGTATATAATTAGATTTATAATATATCAAAAATACGTAAACGTTCATTAGCACGATGATAAAATTCTTAACAATTTTTAATTACCGTTTCGATAATTAAAATATACCTTTGACAATTTTGGATAAAATGATCAAAGTGTTAAGTTGATGAAGGGTTTGAGGTGTGTTCGGGAATATGTGAATAAGTGTATATATATATATATATATATATATATATATATATATATATATATATATATATATATATATATATATATATATATATATATATATATATATAAGTATAAATGTGAGTGAAAGATGGGTTGATGGGTGAGGTTTGAAAGATAGTAGCGGAGATAGGATATAGTCGGCGAGAGGAGTTTGTTTCATCCATAGTGTTCACGTGCGAAGGCGTGCTTGCATTATAAAAGTCCACTTGACTCATATCCCTTCATCATCATGAGTCTCCTAGAAGAGGACTTACTAGAATAACGCGAGGGGGGAAGGAAAGGGTTCGATAAAGAACGATTTCCTGGAGTTCTAGAAAGTCAACTAATGACGTATCTAGGTTATGTGCAAGAAATTTTATATATATATATATATATATATATATATATATATATATATATATATATATATATATATATATATATATATATATGTAAATAAGTATATATATATGATCGAAACAAGTAGAGAGAAAAAGGCAAGCTATATCTATGCAGACAATATGATCAACTAAAGCATATTTATCTAAGCATGGCAATGAGTTATGAAGGAATGGCGTACCCGGTGGTCTTCAAAAAAAAATTTCAAAATCATCAAGATGATATATAGACTTTGAAAAAGTCTATGTTGAGAGAAACTTCAAGATTGCCTCAAGGAATGTTCATCTAGCCATTCGATCCCCATTGTCTCTTTGGTCCAAAGTTGTTTGGTCCAAACATGTTTAACATTTGACTAGGATGCATGAAAGGTGGTAGTATACCCCAAGGATTGTAGCTTTGTTGGTAGTTCCACATTTGATTACTATTGTTATTATAGTTTTGCCTATTTTGGTTTCTTCTTGGTTGAGGTGTTTTAGACCTAGGATTAGGATTATTTGATTTTCTAGGTGGTGGTGTTTTGGATCTTGTCTTAGGTTTAGATGATCCTACCTCGTTTTTCAAAGATGATTTATAAAAAGCTTTTACTTCTTCATTGTTGGCAAGAGGTATTTTTCTATCATTAATAAGTATATACGTAGGATTAGATTTTAGAGATTTTTGTTCGTTAGGTTCATTTTCGAATTTGACATTTTTAATCTCACTTGTTGAAGCTTCATTTGAGTTAAATCCTAAACCGGTTTTATCTCCGGATGTTCTTTGACTACTTATTATTTTATTAAGAGAGTGACTACTATTTTCAAATTTATTAAGTTTCCGAATTTCTTCCCTAAGTATTTCGTTTTCATCTTTAAGCATTTGACATGACTTGCATTCTTCAAAAGTTTCTTTACCTTTTTCAAGTTGATGTATTTTAATTTTTAGTTCAAGTACTTCATTTTCCAATTGATTGTTTATGTATTTTAGTGATTTGTTTTTAGCCATTACTAGTTGTCCTAATTTGCATAGCCTATTATATTCATTATCTAGATCTTTTTCATCTAATGATAAACTTTCATCACTAAAATATTCGGTTTCGGAACGTACCTCATTTGATGTATTCGCCATAAGACACTTTTCTTCTTTTGTCGTTTCTTTCTCATATTCGTCACTATCACTCCAAGCACCTCCAACAAAAGCTCTTTGATTTTGATCTCTTGTCATCATTGGACATTTTCCTATGAGGTGATTTGGATCACGACACTTGAAACACTTTCTTTCAATCTTGTTGTTCTTGTCATCTTTACTCTTTTGAAATGTTTTCTTTTCATCATACGGTTGTCTTACGAATCTTCCTCGCCTTTTGAAGAATTTCTTGAAATCTCTTACGGCCATGGCGTATTCTTCGTCATCACTTTCGGAAGATGAGCTATCTTCGATACTAGATTCCTTTCTAGCTTTCAAGGCGATTGACTTGCTTTGCTCTCGTTTTTCTTTGACCATTTCGGAGTCCTTCTTAATGATTACTTCGTAAACTTTTAGATTTCCAATTAATTCATCAAGTTGCAATGTTGACAAATTCTTCGATTCTTCAATAGCCGTCACTTTAGCTCGCCATTTTGGGTGAAGAGCCCTAAGAAACTTCCTAACAAAATTCTTACTAGAAAAATTCTCATCAAGTGCTTTTAAACTTGTGATGATAGTGTTAAATCTAGCAAAAGCATTATCAATTGATTCCTCTTCCGGAATCGTGAATTGCTCATATTGTTGAACAAGTAGATCTATCTTATTATCTTTGACTTGACTATTACCTTGGTGAGTTATTAGTAAAGAGTTCCAAATTTCTTTTGCGGTTTCACACATAAAGATCCTTTCGTACTCTTTACGTGGTAGCGCATTATAAATAACCATTTTTGCTTCATTATTTTTAGCAAGTTTTCTTTTTAAATCATCATTTTGTTTTTCAAAAGGTATGATTTCATCTTTCTTAGTTTCCGGGTTATTTTGAATAGGTAAAAAATCACCATTAGTAATAACATGCCAAAGATCTAGATCTTTTGACTTCACATAAGTTTCGAATCGATTTTTCCAATATAAAAATCCATCACTTTCAAATAGTGGTGGTCTTTGCATAGATTGTCCTTCTAAATATTTTTCAGATTCCATAGATCGTTACAAGTTTTAAAATACAATATATTTTAAAGATCTTGCTAGACGTGGCTCCTGATACCAATTGTGGAAAACTAGAAGGGGGGGGGGGGGTTGAATAGTTTTACGTCCTTTTAAAAGTTTATTACCAAAATATTTTGTAGCTTATTAAAAACTTTCGATTCGATCTCAAGTGAATTCAAATGACAACAAATATAAGCAATTCTAATGTAATAATGAAAGTATTGAAATGTAATGAACAAAAGATAGAGTTAGAAAGATCAAACCACAACACGCGAATTTATAGTGGTTCGGCTACAAGGACACCTTCCTTGCCCTACTCCACTCCCCGAGTACCACACTCGAGAGTTTTCTTCACTATGTCAACAAACTCCTTATGGTGGAGAAACCTTACACACCTTGGCTTACACGAGTTAACGACACTAAGCTAAATGTCGAGTTCTAATCGTAGCTAGAACCAATCTCACAACTTCTTGAAGGCTTCACTCCTTCTTCACAACTTCACGACTTGTTCAAGGCTTCACACCTTCTTCACACCTTCACAACTTCACACCTTCTTCTATGCACAACTAATTCACAACTACTAAACTACTTTACAACACACCTATTTTCTACACACAACAAATTTACACAACACTTTTACAAATATCTACCACAACTACAATATGAATCTAGCTATTCACAACACTACTACAATTAGATGAATGTAGAGGAGTGTTCTTCTTCTTGCACTTGAATGGATGAAGCTTTGGATCACTTGGAAACAAAGACTTATGAATTATATGATCAAAGGATTTTAGATCTAGAAAAGGAGGTTGGATCAGAAAGTTTATAGTGCAAAAAGGTCAGGAAAATGTGTGAAATGATCCAATATTTATAGGGCCAGATTTTACTGTTCGGGAGCGTGCCGGTCCCCTTAATTATAGGCCGGTCCCCTAAATCATTAAGGGGGCCGCCTAGTAAAATTAAGGGGGCCGCCCTCCTGAACGTTTGAAAAGTTTTTCTGGATAAAATTTGCCCTTTTTGGTTGGAAATTTGAAATCATATTTTTGTGGTTTAATATAGCATTACCAAAAATGATTTACAAATATATTTAAAATGTTTATATCATTTTAAAATGTGTTATGTCTTAAGACAAAATTTCCTTTGATCATGTAATGCATAAGATGCTTATTTTATGCATACCTTAAGTGATATTAGATGTAGAAGTAAATATTTGTTACCAAATACTTGTTTACTTCTTAATCTTGACTTAATTTGATTTAAGTTTTGTGATTCTCAAAACATAGGTTTATTGAGAGATATTAATAACCTTTTTAAGTATTATTTATATCAACACATGTATCACAATCTACTGGGAATGGTGGAGGTCAAAGGAAGAGTAGGATTAAGAGAAAAGCCAAAATCGCCAAGTGAGTCAACACAATTGTGATGGTGCAATAACCTTTGGTTGGTTATTTATTTATGTGTTTTAACACAATTAGTGTATGGATTGTGTAACTGAGTTTCTGTCTTCTAGACAATAATTTGTACGTGATTTGTTTTTTAGACTTGATTAATCAGGAATGGTATTTGTTTTCATTTTGGTTTACCATCATTATTTGCTGCATAATGTTGTGCACAATTTGTGGTTTGCCATCAACATATACTTATTTGTTGTATTATGTTGTGCACAATTTGTGGTTTGCCATCATCATATACTTACCTATATTGAATGACCCAACATGCCCACTACATAAGTATACCGAATGACCCAAACTTGTTTTGACTTTTTGTAAGTCAAAGTTGATAAGGAACCAGAAACCAAGTTTACTGCATATAATAACAAGGACAACCAAAACAACGATGATCCCACTATACTGCTAAAATAAAACACTTTTTATTAACATGAAGGTCAATACAAACTAGGGATGACCTTATACCCTGTGATGATACAACCCAGAAAGATGTCAACACACCTAAAGCAACTTAATGGCAATGAAAAAAAAAGCCAACTAAAAATAAGAAACTTGTTGAGCTTCTTAATCCGCTGATCCTTCCCCCTCATCAACCTCACCTGCTCCTCCAACTCTTCTTCAAGCTCGTTCCTCGCCCTCAACAGGCCAGGAATCACAGCAACTGCTCGGCAACACATTGGAGGATCCGTCCATCCAATAAACCCACATGAAGGACAACAGTAGAATCGTCGTCCTGGGTTCCTGTTTGTCCAGCTTGTTTTGATTGTTGCTTGTTTCCCACAGTCACAGATCACGACCATATTTTTTGCCGGATTTCGGAAAGTGTGAAAGTTTGATGTGCTGCAACGTTCATATTTAACTGGGAGTGGATATTGTAACGTTTGTAAAAAAGGCAAACAATCGCTTGCAAATTTAGTCCCTCAAGCTACAGTGTCACTAGCTTAGTACCCGCTGAACAGTGAAATGACGATACTACCCTCAACTACGTGGCACTTAACGGAAAATTAACGGAAAAGGGCTCTCAGTGGCGATTTTGCGAAAAAGTGGAACGTGGGTGGCTTTTTTGCGCTACTTTTTGTCTCGGTCCCGTTTTTGCAATTTTGTGGAACGTTAAGGACCATTTTTGCAATTTACCCAAAAATTTAAGTTCCTTTTCCTATAAGTTTCATTTCAAATAAATTTGAAATGAAACTATTATAATATTGAAGAAATAGTACAAGCAATAAATGTACTTGAACTATGGGTACTTGCTAGTCCAGTTTTTAGGCAACTATTGCTTTGTTTGGACGACTGTTTGGTGTAGATATTTGGTAAAGTTTTATGTATTTGTTTTTAACTTATAACCTGCAGATTTAATTTACTTCTACCATTTCTTTTGCAAAACTAATTCAAATGAATCCCTCCATATTCAAAGTTTTTTTTTTGGTTTATTAGGGGTCGAAATTTCTTGTTCAACTTCCACAACATATTGATTACGCAACCCTAGTGCGCTGTGTAAAGAAAAAGTTTAAGCTTTCCGCTAGGTTGTCAATGATTTTGTTATCATACAAAATAAATGTAAACAAGGTGTCCATAATTGATGACGCTGACTTGCTATACTTCATGAAAGACGTCGAAGAATGGAAGCAAGAGGTTAAAAGCTTGTTCATCGATATCCGCAAAGAACTAGTAAAGGTAAGTGAAACTTAATCTTCAGAATCCTTAGGGTTGGATCTTAATCTTAGCTTAGGTGATGAACCACCCATCCCCGAAACCAACAACTTTGATAACCCAAATGATCAACAAGTAAACACAAGTCAAAATACGAATTTTGAGCATACATGGAAAAAAACACATTCAACTATATGCCTGTCCCACCCAGTCCTCCTAATTTTGTTAAACTCCCAAAGTTCCAGAACGCTAGAGATGCACGTGCGTTTAAGCTATTTGACGAATTTGTCGATAAGGAAGAATGCATCAAAGACATATCGGTCAAATGTATAAAAGAAGGTTATCAATATAAACTAGTGAAATCTTGTCAACTAGCTTACCGTGTTAGATGTAAGGTGCCCCAATGCAAATTGTATGTGTTCAATCGGGCCGTTAAAGGTACTAAAAAATTCAGGATAACTAACATCAACGATGTTCACACATGTTCCAAAACAACCATAAATTCTAATCATTACAATGCCACATCAAAAGTATTGAGTCATATGCTAGTACCGAAAATGAGAGACACTTCCAGGGTGTATAAACCAAAGGACATACAACTGGATTTCAATTTAGCTTGGAATATAGACATTACTTACAAAAAAGCCTGGAAAGGGAAGCAACTTGCAATGGTGGCTACTCAGGGATGTCCTAAGGCTTCTTTTCAGCAGTTACCGTATTATTTCCACTACTTAAAGCTGGAAAATGAGGGAACAGTAACACACATTGACATCGATGATGCAGGATGCTTTAAGCAATGTTTTGTAGCCTTCGGTGCTGCGGTAAGCGTAATTTTAAATATCTGTTGTTCATATTCTTTATTATTTATGTTTGAGTGGTTCAAATTGTTTAATTATTTAAAGTTATTACCCAAGAATTAATTTGTTATTAATCTAACAGGTTAGGAGTTTTTTATGCTTTATGCGGCCGTTGATAATAATCGATGCGGCGCATCTAATAGGCCGTTACCTTGGCACCAATCAAATAATACCCATTGCAACCAGTGTGACTCAAGGTGAGACAGGGGAGACATGGACCTGGTTTTTGAGAAAGCTGAATGAATGCATAGGTGAGGTTTCTGATTTGGCCATCATATCGGACAGACATTATGCAATTAGCCTTGCATGTAAGAATGTTTTTCCAAACTCCTTTCATGGTTTTTGCTGTCACCATATGATGATTAATGCCAATATGCAAAGTGATTCTTTAAAGAATTTGTATTGGAAGACGTGCAAGGCTTACACAACGGCGGAGTTTGATATGTGTGTTTGTGCTATTCGTACCACTAAACCCGAGGCGTACAAAACACTAAAGGAAGCAGGGTTTGAGAAATGGTCCAGGGCATACTGCCCTGCAAACAGATACAATTACATGACATCGAATAGCGTCGAATCAATCAATGCTTTTACAAAGGAAGTGCGCAGAGTCCCAATTACGATGCTCATGAATTGGTATAGAGCGCTTCTTCAACGGTGGTATTTTGAACGTCGGGCAAAATACGAAGGTAAGCTTGTAAAAAATGTGCAAACTATGGTTAAATTATTATTTTTACCTAATTAGATGTGATGTTTATTCTTTTTCATGTGTTTAAAAAGTAAGACAAGTAACTATAATGATGTTAATCTTTTTAATGTTAGATGCAATGGAGGAAGAAATTTCAGACTGGGCAACATCCAAAATTCATGACAGAATCATCAAGAGCGTTAATTGGACGGTTAAGGGCATTGACAAAATGAAAAAGTATGAAGTGAAAGACAACCGAAGAGGCCATGTTGTTGATTTGACAAAAGGGACATGTACTTGTCGCAAATGGGACCTTTCGGGTCTACCGTGTGGACACGTATGTGCTGTGGCTAGAGTGGCTGTTTTGACTAGTGTTCAAGGATTGGTGCAACCTTGGTTTTTCAGAATAACACTGAAAAATACATACGAGGGTTTGTTTAATCCTGTAGAAGATGTTTCGCAGTGGAAGCTCCCGATGACTTGCAAACTGTATTGCCACCGGTTATAGTTAAGAGGCAGGCAGGGAGGCCAAAAAAGAAAGATCGCATCCGATCTCAAGGGGAGGAGCCTAAAAGGAAGCAATGCACCAGGTGTGGTGCAACGGGACACGACCGAGGTTCATGTAGCATGCCGTTGGTGACAAAAAAAAGTAAGTCTCGTAGTCTTAACAAATCAGTATTTTGTGTGTAGCCAGAATTAATGTTTTCTTGCTTATTATATGACAGAGATGTCCAAAAACAAAACTGAGGTCTCTGAAGGATATATGTGGTGGTCTTAGCATTGGTAATGAAAACCTGGGATGTTCTACTACAAATCAATACTTGACCAATGAGACACATCACGATTCAAATATTCAGACACCCATGAATGAGAGAGATCCAGCTTCATCCAATCGCATCATCAACCGTCTGTCACAGTTTTCCACTCCATAAAACTTTTTAGTGTAACTTTCAGCTTATTTGTAAGTTTTTAAGTTATGCAAGAACTTCTTATGTATGACATTAATCAGACTACTTGCAGTCGTGTGTCTTAAGACATGTTGCATGTAAAAAGTCAACCTTATCTTGTACCAAACTTGTTATGCAACAGCTTATTCCGTATTAAACATGGTTGTGTCACTTATGCAACACATTTTGAATGTACAAACATTACCCTATTTTGTTTACTATGCCTGTTTTTTCAAAATAATTAAATAACCACCTGCGCAATGTTTGTGATGTCAACTACAGAAGTACTAGTAGAGTATAAACATGTTAATGAACCATATGCATTTAAGTCTAATTTGAGCAACAACTGACAACTTAATACGATTATATGAGTAGAAAACACACAACGTTTCCCACATATTTTGCACAAGCTACACAAAATCCAAAAGATGTGCAAAGATAATCGTAGGTACTACACAAAACATTATAAGACAATTGCTACAACCACAAAATGTTTACGAAAAAACATTGACAAGTTTTGTGGATGTGTTAACGAAAACATTTTATGGTTGTAGCAAAGTTCACCACCACATTCATATGAATACTTAGGACTTACACATGGTCCATTATCCTGAACCTGATCATCATTCAACCCAAACAGAGAAGTCAACCTGCCATATCTTCGAGCGGATGCAAGTCTTTTCACAACACGGCCACGCAATATTTTTCTTCGTAAGCCTTTGGTTGCCCAGATAGAGTTTCCCTTCCTAAAACCCAACCTCTTTCTATTAAACTTAACAGTCTTTGGGCCCACCGTCTTTTTACCCTTTTGCATAAGTGGAACTGCCAAACTAGACCCGGTTTCAACTGTCTTACTAGAAGACGCCCCAATATCTGGGGCATTAGACCCTCCCACATCTAGGACAACATCATTTCCAAAACCATTTTCATCCACATCCGGTAGTGAACCAACATCATAACCAAGCGCCAAATCAAGCCAAGGATCCAATACGTTAGTTGCTCCAACATCATCCCTACCTTTTTCATCTATCCCTCATTCTAACCAACCTGGAGGACCCTCTAACTTATCTCCTACAGAACTACTATGCAAAAAATCTTCAAACAAGTTCTTTCCTTGAAAGTGAATGCCTTTTCTCCTAGCCTTAAGGGGGGTGTCCTAAGGTAAGGTGAACGAGATTCTTCCTCTGCCCATGCTTTAAGCTGTTCAGGCGACATAGACGCAGCATCAGCCTTTCTTTTTTCATGGCTTTTTAGCCTAGAAATAACCTCATCATCAGACGAGTCGAAAGGCAAGTTACTATAGTAGTATTGGGCTAGGTTTTGAGGGTCATGAGCAATATACACTTGTAACAACCCATAAGATGCAGCCACAACATATATCTTTTTTATCTCAGCATCTGTTTCAACAATTGTCAACCTTTTTTCAAGACTCCTTCTAGGAATACAATAAAACAAAGACCATATCTTGCATTCTAGTTTGTAAACCAACTGATGAGGCGAAAAATGATCCGTTTTTAGGGGGTCATTTAAGCCCGAATCCGAACTTATTTGATCAAATATTGCCCTAAATCGTTCCTTTTGTGATTTTAGGTGTTTGGAGAGTGAATTCTGGAAAAGAAGCCATTTTGGACGTTTTTGGAGCATAAAAGTGAAGAAAACGACAAAGTACCAATTTTCCATGCTGAAGACACTAGGTGACGGCGTCAAGAGTTACACCCTGACGGCGTCAGACATGAAGAATAAAAATACCGTAGGTGGTGACGGCGTCAAAAGTCATCATGACGGCGTCAAAGTGCCAAGAATAAAATACCGTGGTTGATGACGGCGTCACATAGGCCGTCATAAGTAGATCAAGCCCGTCCGAGGAAGAATTTGGCGGCGAGGTGACGGCGTCACATGCTTGTCTTGACGCCGTCAGACCAGTTTTCCTATATATAGTTTTCTAGTTTTTTCATTAAAAAGAGAGAAGTTTTGGGTGAAACCCTAAAGACGAATTTGGTGGTACTTTTACAGGTTTTTCAAGGGTTCCAAACCCTTGATACCTTGCATTGTAATTGAGATAACTGTTCTTCTAATTCAATCAATATGTCTATGTGTTGGTTGTTTATCTCTTGTTCTTGTCTCAATTCCATTATGCTAGGCTAGATCTCTTTTGTGTTTGCTTAGATCTAATGAAACCTAGATGTTGATTATGTGTTGATTACTTGTCTATTCTTGTTCTTGGATGAATGATTTTATATGTTAGGCTTAAGAAAACTGGCAGATCTCCAAATGGTAACATGCTTGAACGTCTTAAGAAACATGAACCGAGGCGTACTAGGTCTTTATTGGTTGTATTTAATGCATGAGCCACTGTTTACAATCCCTATAGTTGTGCTGGGTCATGGTGTAGGAGGAGATAAGAGCTCATAGAGTTGGGGAGTTATGTATGCCACCCCACGAATGGTATTAAGGAATACAATCCGTCATCCATACAAGTATAACAAGTAATTAACATGTAAAAGATATCTAGGGAGTAGTGAAGTCTAAGTAAACACAATTTCTCCAAATACTGCTCACAACTTTGTAATAATTAGTTTATTTTCATTTTTATTATTTTATTTTGATTGCATCTTAGTTTTGGGTTAGTTGAATAGCAACTAATTCCGCCCACTCTATCAAAACCCGAGATTTTAATTGCTTTCTAAAAAATATAAAAATACAAAAATAATCATCCCTCACCTTTAGAACTAGTAATTAGGTTTTCTAATCCTAGCGACACTATTCCTAAGCTGAACGATCAATCCCCCGGTACTTGTCACTATACTATACTACAACGATCAGGTACACTGCCTGGTGGGGGTTGTAAGCTTCTCGAGATCCCTCGAGAGGTAAAGCAAGGTGCGATTCCCACGCATCAAGTTTTTGGCGCCGCTGCCGGGGAATAGTTATTGTCTAGGTTAGGATTTCTTTTTATTAGGTCTACTTGCTAGATTCCTTTCTAGTAAGATTTTATTTTTATTTTTTTTAGGTTTTCTTTAGTCTATCTAATTTCTTTGTGCCTTTGTTAGTAAATTAAACTCATTGACTATTCCGTTGACCATTATGGAAAACACGAATCCACCCCGTTCCCCTAGTGAAGTGGCTGTGTTACGTGAACAAATTGAGAGTGAGATTAGGGAGCTTAGAGAGCTTAATAGGTTGATTAAGATTGAACTCGAACATACATTTAGTGACCTAGCAACCGCCTTGTATTCAAATAAGGATCTAGGGCCTAATGACTTTGTGAATGTTATTGAGATACTAGAAGAGGAGGAAATGGATCCGAAGCTTAACGACTACTTTAATCTATACCCCACTAAGGAGGAGATTGCATATTATAATAATCTTATTGATAACCCGCGATCCCCTTTCACCATAATTGAACCTAAGATCAAGAGAGGCGATCCTAAGAATGCTAAAATACCATGTATGATTGGATATAAGCACATTAGCAATGCTTACATTGACTTCAAATCTCCAATCAACATTATGTCCTCAACGGTTTATAATGATATAGTAGAAACAAGACTTGAACCTAGAAGGGATCCCAAGTACCCCGGTGGAGTTTGTAACTTTGTCGGGAGAGTTAAAGGTTTACGTGTCTTTGTTGGTAATTTCACTTTTGTCACCGACTTTATGATTGTGGAGGATCTTGCTAATGTTATTGATTGTCGATTATCCAATGTTGTGTTTGGAAAACCATTTGTTGAGAAGTCTAAGTTAGAATATGATGAGGTAGAAGGCACGATTCGATTTGCAAGTAACACCGATAGTATCACTTATAGGATGCCTGATAGGATGAAAGAGTTTCGCTTTATATCTCGTTTTGATAGTGACAACGTTGGTGCTTTTGAGGATATTGATGAGAATGATAAGAAAAAGGGCATGGACTATGTATGGGAAAAGAGGAGTCTTTATTACAAAGATTGTTTGGCCCTTGGACCAAAATATAAAGTCGATGAAGAATTCACCCAAATGATTATGGGGGCGATTGAGAAAAAGGTGATTGGTTTCTACAAGGAATACCTGCAATCGGAGAATGGAACCAATGATGAAGTAACGTAGTAACCCATGACTTTGAGTCTAGCTACAAGACTCGTAAATAAAGAAAAGCACTTCTTGGGAGGCAACCCATGTTTTGTGTGATTTTATTTGTTTGATTGTTATTTGCTTCCGTATGCATGTTTTATTTTTATTGTTGGTTGATCATGTTTCTCAATTAAAACATGGAAATACTTTATTATGTTGTTTGGCCTAGTCTTAACTTCAACCTAAAAGTATTTTTGCAAAAGATAAGTGTAAAGGGAAACCCCAAATATGTTTTTAAGAAACAAACCGATCATGATTCTCCACAATATTAAATGAACATGTATATTCGTATTTGTTAGAGTCAAATGCTTGTATTGAGTCATAATGAAGTTTTGCAGGATTTTCCAGGAAGTAGGACAAAGTTTTTCCAGAAATTTTCCGGAAACTTAACATAAGAATTTCTGCAGGTCCATTCTGACGGCATCAGAGTATTACTCTTGACGGCGTCAGGAGTTAAAAATCTGGAAATTTTACCGGTTTTGTTTTTCTAACGGAGTCTTATGGTTTTTGTGAATTATTAAGTTTTATAATCTCCAGGAAATCTGCAAACTTCATTCCACAAGCATTATATCTTACTTTGTTTTCTAGGATTTAGTAACTTATATAGGATGCCGCCGATTTTACGCGAGGTTGCCTTGTCTATTGTTGTCAGGATTTACAGGTTATGTATGACAAGAAGATGATTTATATTCTGGAAGGGAAGCTTTGATTGTTCATTTTCTTGGAGGAAGATTTAACCTGGCCAACCTATAATCCATACCGAGCGAATCAGGGGAGTATTTGATTTCATTCTGTTTACTTTTTCACTTTTACATTCTTTACTTGAACATTGGGGACAATGTTCATCTTAAGTGTAAGGGGAGGGTAAAAAGATGATACCTTACATATGCACTTTCGCTTGAGTTTGTTTTGTTTGATAGTAGATGTGTAATAAAACAATGAGAAATACTTGTTAGTGTAATTTTAGCGCCAAATTTAAAATTTTTTACAACATTTAGGAGTGAAACTTTAGCCATAGCAAGCGTCTCATGGATAGGAGGTTGTATGACTAGCACATAACCGTATATTCAGAAAAATTTTCCACCCAAAAATGTGAGGTTCGCCTTTAGATTTGATAGGAAAAGCATTCATTATTGGTGCTTATGAGTGTACCGGTAGCATTTAGATTCTAGAACTTGCGTTAGTGATGCATCCCGAGACCGCTAGTGAGACTACATTCGTGTGGTAGGATTTACTACATGATAAGAGGCATTAGGATCACCCTTGTGTTAAACCCGTATTATAATTACTTGACCATTTAAGTCATACTACTTGACTAGTTAAGTCAACTAATTTTTTCCACACCCTTAGTGTTGTACTCATTTTTAGTACACGATACCCCTAGCATACCCCTCCGAGCCTATCTTTTCGTTTCTAACTTTAAGCATTTTACTTAAAGGAAGAATTTGTTACACCCCACTTAAATGTACACCCAAATCGCCTTAGCCTTCCGTGTATGCGCTCATTTTTAGTGCATTATTGTTATTTGTTAAACCCTAAGTTAACTTTCTAATTGATTACATGGTTGCTAAGTCAAGTCATATCATTGTACATATTGTTTTGGGACGATTGGGACTCACGGGTAAGTACTTATTTTATGGAGTAATGGGGAAGAACATAATATTATTACCCTCATATGTACGTTAATCTTAAAAGTGCTCCAAGTGTTTTGATTTTCTTAATTCGAGTCATTAGATTAGTTTAATGTAAAGTATGTAAAGATTCAAGTGTAAGGGGAATGTTCATCCCCTATGATGTATTATTTTGGATGGTAGGGTAAGAGTGTATGCAAAGAGAAAAAAAAAAAAAAAAAAAAAAAAAAAAAAACATACGGACTACCATCCCGTTTTTATTCTATGTTCATTTTATGTTTTTAGTTGTTTTTCATTTATTAGCTTAAGTCGAGTCTAGTCTTGGCTTAGCAACGCCATCTTGTACATGTAATTAACCAAGATTCTTAACTCGCCACCAGTAAAACTTCCTTTATCCAACAAAACCGTGTAATTTATATCCCTAAACCTAACGTTACAACCCTTTAAAAGACCTCTTTGATAGTTTATCCTAGGTGCTTACGCCATGTGGTGGAGGTTTGATCATTTCCCAAGCCTATGATAATCTATTTTGCTATGACAGGTAGTGAGAGATATCTTCCATTTCCATAATGTTATATTACTTTATTACACCCGAGAGATGTGAGTATCTAAACACTATTTGTGAGGTGCTTGTGTATGACCTCCGTGCTTGTCTATTGGTCTTTAGTGGAACGATTATTTGTTGTAATTACTTTTATATTAGTGTTAAATGACCCCTAACTTGTCTTTTGAGTAGAATAAAAGCGCATTTGCTTGAGGACAAGCAAATCTCAAGTGTAAGGGTATATGATGAGGCGAAAAATGATCCGTTTTTAAGGGGTCATTTAAGCCCGAATCCGAACTTATTTGATCAAATATTGCCCTAAATCGTTCCTTTTGTGATTTTAGGTGTTTGGAGAGTGAATTATGGAAAAGAAGCCATTTTGGACGTTTTTGGAGCATAAAAGTGAAGAAAACGGCAAAGTACCAATTTTCCATGCTGAAGACACTAGGTGACGGCATCAAGAGTTACACCCTGACGGCGTCAGACATGAAGAATAAAATACCGTAGGTGGTGACGGCGTCAAAAGTCATCATGACAGCGTCAAAGTGCCAAGAATAAAATGCCGTGGTTGATGACGGCGTCACATAGGCCGTCATAAGTAGATCAAGCCCGTCCGAGGAAGAATTTGGCGGCGAGGTGACGGCGTCACATGCTTGTCTTGACGCCGTCAGACCAGTTTTCCTATATATAGTTTTCTAGTTTTTTCATTAAAAAGAGAGAAGTTTTGGGTGAAACCCTAAAGACGAATTTGGTGGTACTTTTACAGGTTTTTCAAGGGTTCCAAACCCTTGATACCTTGCATTGTAATTGAGATAACTGTTCTTCTAATTCAATCAATATGTCTATGTGTTGGTTGTTTATCTCTTGTTCTTGTCTCAATTCCATTATGCTAGGCTAGATCTCTTTTGTGTTTGCTTAGATCTAATGAAACCTAGATGTTGATTATGTGTTGATTACTTGTCTATTCTTGTTCTTGGATGAATGATTTTATATGTTAGGCTTAAGAAAACTGGCAGATCTCCAAATGGTAACATGCTTGAACGTCTTAAGAAACATGAACCGAGGCGTACTAGGTCTTTATTGGTTGTATTTAATGCATGAGCCACTGTTTACAATCCCTATAGTTGTGCTGGGTCATGGTGTAGGAGGAGATAAGAGCTCATAGAGTTGGGGAGTTATGTATGCCACCCCACGAATGGTATTAAGGAATACAATCCGTCATCCATACAAGTATAACAAGTAATTAACATGTAAAAGATATCTAGGGAGTAGTGAAGTCTAAGTAAACACAATTTCTCCAAATACTGCTCACAACTTTGTAATAATTTGTTTATTTTCATTTTTATTATTTTATTTTGATTGCATCTTAGTTTTGGGTTAGTTGAATAGCAACTAATTCCGCCCACTCTATCAAAACCCGAGATTTTAATTGCTTTCTAAAAAATATAAAAATACAAAAATAATCATCCCTCACCTTTAGAACTAGTAATTAGGTTTTCTAATCCTAGCGACACTATTCCTAAGCTGAACGATCAATCCCCCGGTACTTGTCACTATACTATACTACAACGATCAGGTACACTGCCTGGTGGGGGTTGTAAGCTTCTCGAGATCCCTCGAGAGGTAAAGCAAGGTGCGATTCCCACGCATCACCAACAAGTCACAAAATTCTTTGAACGACATTCTTTTTGACCGAGATACCTTAAGTACCAAGATGTTTGGATAATCATAACTTAAAGGAAAAGGATGTCCAATGAATTCACCATTATGGAAAACTTCAAACACCATAAAATCTTCATCTTTTTCTTCACTCCTGTATACAGAAAACAATATTTTAATACGAAAAATGAAGTAATGAAGATAAAAAATCATGGTACACTACTCACATTGGAGTGCTATAAGGAGTTGATAATTGTTGAGGGTTGGATGAATAGTTTGATGAATCCGAGTGGTGGTGATCCATCCTCACTTTCAAAGTTACTATTCCTATCTCACTAACCAATGTAGGTTTGGTGACTTTTAATCTTACATGGTTTTGCCTTATACAGTCCACATATAGTATATAATATAAAACAATTGTTAGTAAAGAGACATTGCATGTCAACCACAAGATAGTACGTATTCCAATTGCATTCCAACTAGAAAATACACTTTATTTGCTTAATTGGGCAACGTTTACCTTTATTGGTCAACTTTGTAAATTTTTGGGCAACTTTGTTACTTTTAGGGCAACGTGACGTTTTTCAACATGTTTATGTGTGATGTTTAAACCATATGAGACTTATTGTTTGTCTACATATATTCGTTAATGCAAATTATTAAACATGGATTATGTGCATCTTATGCAATTTGACGTCCCAAAAAATATACAAGTTAGTCACAAAACGATTGTTGACATACATATACGAGTAATGGTATCAACATTTATGTTTAAAAAAAATGAGCCATCTTCTCACGATAAGCTAAGGCCGCATCAACCGGGTCATCGAGATGCAACGGTATGCCATGTGCCAAACGATATAAAAATATACAAGCAAAAACACAACAATCACCAAAGATCCCCCCTGCTTAGGAACGTTGTCCGCTAGCTTAAAGGTAATCTTATACTCACTAGGATGTATCCCTTTCATTTCGAATACTTTTGCTTTCTCTAAAACGACTGGTAGACAAGCCTGTACAAAGAACTAATATAAGAAAAAATAAATAAACGGTATCATAAAATAGAAAGGAAGGTGTATGTCCCAGTTTGTGAAATAACAATTAATAGTATGTCGTACTGGTCTTGTGAGTCTAACTAGTCATGATTTGGTTTATGGTAGCTAGTAGTAAAAAGAAAATAAAATAAAAAAAAAACCCCACTTCCAATAGTCCGAAGGTCGTGTTAAAATATTAGCAGTGATCCAAATATAGAATTACCTTCTATAAACACATGCGGTTCCTGAAAATGAACCCATAGTTTGTCAAACCAGTACTTGTATATGTCATGTATATGTCTGTCGTGTTGTGACTGTAACAACAGTCTATTGTTGCTTTACTAGTATAAATATTGATCCAATATATAACAGCATCAAATGCTTTATGGTTACGTGTTATTATTTCATTTTTTGTTTTAAAATAGAATAACTCAAATGGTTTATGGTTGATATAAATTAGTATTCATAGGGTTTTTTGTTAATATAAATTAGTATTCATAGGGTTTTTTTTCATGATTATGGAGTAACAAAGATGATTAAACATAAAATAAACATTGCATTCATTAGTGGTAGATTGAAACAGGTACAAATTATTACATGGTAAAAAGTACCCTTAATGCACAAGACAACATGACCAAACAAAAGACAACATGACCAAACATAAAGACCTAAAAGACTTGAGCTTAACATGACAGAATGCAAGGTCGAGAGTACAAAGGACACCATCACAGCAGAACACATCACTTTTTACCCATTAGAGAAACAAAAGATATTTTTTTGAGGACCCTGAGCTGTGTCTTAGTTATCAACTTCATCAAGCCCCTTGACTTTTCCAAGTCAGCATCCTGCAACTCATGAAGTAGCTAGAGGCTATCACGAGCTAGACCAATAGTAGGGAAACTTTCAAGATGCTTAATAACCTCAGCCCGCTCCTTAACACGGTTACAAAGCTCTTGGAATAGAGTATGAGTTTCTTGCACCAGCTTAAAGTCCTTATCATTATCTTGTTCAAACAAGAGGATCATCATATCATTGAGTGATGGTGACTTAGTCTTAAGTGAGAGGTCAGTTAGGCCATCCATAGTAGTAGGAGAGTTATGGTAAGTGTGATGTAGGTTTTTTTTAGGATGGAGAGAGAAAGTGTGGTATGTAAATGTGTACTTGTTAGCTTCCTTATATAGGAAGATTAAAGATTGGGCAACATGTGACTAAGAAGCTAATAGTTTGGGCAACTTGTGAATAGTGGATGTCATGTCAATGTTCAATACATGCCAAAACTAATTAATGTGATTTGAAGGGGGTAAGTGTTATTAAATCGGTAAAAGAAATTGTGGCCACAATTTCTAAGATCTAATTTACACATAAGACTTCAAAAAGTACAGCTTAAGATTACAAAAAACAAATTACCAATACATCTAGTTACAGACAAACTCAATAAACACATAGGTATTACAAAAATACTCAAAATATATTAACAAATTAAGTTGCATAAGTTAGATTATTTATTTAGAAAAACATCAAGTAAATTGAACTACTAAAGTATGTAATGGTGTATCGAACTAGTTTATTCTTTAAACTTATAGTTTTACTAAAAGTACACTTATATTAGTTGATTATAGCAATTACCTTGGTGCATCGTAATCATAATAAGCAATCATAATATACTCGTACCTGTAAACAGTCCCTCAGCCGGACATACCAATCACGGCATTCATAGTCAATTGTGTTCCTGCTATCATAGAATGTGACCAATCCGGAAAGGATGTCAAATTGGGCAACACACCAATGTCTTTCAGTTTCATTGATCGGCATAAGAACCTACAAGGTTTTAGTAATGATGGATAGTTATTACAGAAAACCATAATTATGCAAATAACGTTGTGTGTTAATAACAAAGCTTTTACCTGATCAACATTGGCCCATGGAATGGGGTACCTTCTACCGTCAACATAAAACAAGGGAATGGAGTTTTGAAGAAGAAGCTGAACGAAGTATGTACTAACCATTGCCCAGTTAGAATTCTCGGGTCTCACATGCCACATGTAGTCCACCCATAAGTCTATGCGCTGTTTAATTACATAAAAGAAAAACAGTTTGTAGTGAAGGCTAAAGTACATATTTAGTATTAAAAATCTAATTTTGCAAAATCCATACTGTTACTCACCTCCTCCGTTAGCCACCCTTTCCTTGCAGGGTCTAGGTAGACTAATCTAAGCCAGAATATTCGATTCACATTAAAATCGTCAGACCAAGGAAACTTGAATGTAACCGTACCCGGCTTGGAAAGAAACAGCTCAAAATCATCACTCAACCAAAGAGTGTCAACAGTATGAAACCATCGGGATAGATCCTACACAAAATTATAAGGGTTTAACGGTATGAAATAAAACACACTATTATTTTTTAAGGTTGAACTATTTGATGTTATTTGATACCTCTTTCCAAGGTTGCACATCTTTTAGACGTTCTACCAAGAACGGATTATTAAGGTACCCACGATGTTTTTTTATTTTCACCCAAGAAACTTTCCAATCACTTTCTGATGTAAAAGCATCTACGTGAGTCCTTTTACTAAGTCTTGCGTCTTCCAAAGCTTCTTTGAAGTGAGCGGAATTCAGAAGCACATTACGCTTTTTCTTCTTCTCCGCATCCAACTGCCGCATCTTCTCTTCCTTAAACCTCATCTATTTATACTCTTCCACCCTAAACCGCATCTCCTCTTTCATCATCTTCTCATCTTCCATTTGCAATCTATCATCCTCTTCCAACCGCAATCGCAACTCCTCTTCACTAAGGTACTCCTGTGACAAGTTATGCTTGTTTAAATAGTGTTTGATATACTAACTGTTGTATAACGAGGTTACATAGATGTCAGAGTTTATAAGTTACTAGACAAATATCTTCATCAGTATCATGCAACTTGATCAGATCAAGGTAAAGATTATTAAGCGAGTCGCGAAAATCAAAGCTCATATTGGAAAAATAGTCATCAAACTGGAGTTTGACCTGTCAATGAAATGATATTTGGTTGAAATAATAGAATAATTAAAAGGATGTCGTATATTACCACAAGTATATTACCAAAACTCGACCATTTGGTTCACCATGTAGAACCTGAATAATTGACTCAAGCTTGAAAACCCAAATATTCAACTCTTCAATCACACAATCCTTAAGAGTCTTTTCCCTAATACAACTGTCACTCCTTCTAGCAATCGCTATTTCTAATACATCTGTTATCCCACGTTTATGTGCCTTTTCCAACTTGGCAAGATATGTATCCAAAAGGAAATTTTGTTCTGCTAAAGGAGGTCGTCTGGGAATGTGTTGTTGGAAAAAATCATTGTTGTGTATCCACCAATTTGATTCGTACTCAGCTCTACTAGGAAGGATATCACAAGTTTGTTTTGAGTCCTAAAAAAAATAGTCAATATAAAAGAACTAAGATAAAAAATTTAAATCAAATATAAATAAAAAAGACCTATTTTGAAGAAATAACCTTTCCAAAAAGCTTAGAACAATCCGATTTCTTAAATACAGTTTTTCTGGACCAAGCCACCGCTCTTGGTATCACTGGCGCGAGCTTTATCCACCAAAGCTTACTTATTTCATAACTCTCAAGAATCCAAATCTAAATATGAAAGTCAAGGATAAATCAATAAGTTTTAGGTTAAAAAACAAAATACAGAAGGGATTAAAAAAATTAATGTGGAAGAATAATATTTACCTGGAAAGCAAATACAAAGCCCCCAAGAATATATGTCGGAACATACATGCGATCTTTCTTGAGATGTTGAAGGTGCTTTTGACTGTGCTTACTTATTACATCCACGATTTGATCGTACAAATGAGTCCATATGTGCTCACCCCATGGAAACGCATTCCAAGCTTCTAGACTTTCAACCAACCTCATTAACTTATCATCCACTTCATTAGTCAACAACCTACCCATAAAGATAACTTCTAAAGCTAACAATAAACATACACGGACAGCATCTTCATCAGATATTTTGCAAAACAACTCTTCATCCTCGATAACAGCAATAAGATCTAAGTTGGTAACACGTAACCCTATCCGGTGAGGAAATATCCTACTACGAAATTTAACTTCACCGGAGGTATATAACCCAAAAGATACAGTTCCAAAACGGAACCCGGTTATAAGAGCAAATTCAGGACGACCAAAATGTAGACTTTGACCTTCGACATAATAAATTAAGGGCATATCATAATGGGCATCATCAACCTCATGTTGTTTACTCAGCATATACTCTATGACATGTGGTTCATGTTCAAAGTACAAAAGATCCAACCATCTTCCAAAACATGTACGCCTAAACATGTTCCGTCGTTTTGCATCTAACTTTCGTTTTATTAATAGAAAGTAGTTCACTTTACTTCTAAGATGAATTTAGTTTGATACTCCTTGCAGGGAAATAAAACACAAAGAATCAGTTGAGGCATACATCGGCAAGCTCAAGTTTGCAGACAACTCTAACTCTAACTTGGTGGCCAAACATTACAAAACAGAGGAAAAAACAGGGGACCAAACATTTAATAAATAAAATTTAGATACACAGTAGTATAACTTTAAACAAGGAATGTAATCACTATAACACGTGGTACACAAGTTATACCAATGCACGATCAGGTAGAGGATTCCTTCCTTCTGATTGGAAGTAGGTCAAGTATAATCATGAATTTTTCGGGTACAAGTTATCAAAAACAAACCATTTTGTAAACCAACGGCATGGCAATTTCCAACCTCTTTGAATCACGCTTAAACACCAAAAACTTAGACAGTAAGAGTACAGAAACAAACTGAATCAAATAACCACTTCAAGATAAAATACAAATGAATTTGGACATGTCCACAAATGAGATAGAAATCATAAAACCATACATCATATATCAGTTGCACAACTACACCAAAGTTAGAAAGTAAACGTAACAAAACCTTATAAATAAGTACATTAACCAATTTGGATAATTAATAAGTACAATAAGCAGTAGCAAATTAAATAGACATCATAAAATATATAATAAACATTCCATTCATTAATGAAACAAGGATCATCATACAAAAAATCCTATGACAACCCATGATACACCAAAACTACCCATACATAAAAGAAAACTAAACCAACTCATACAGACACAGAAAAGCTTAACCCATAACCCCAAAAACCCAAAAGATCCCAAATATGAACAACAAATGTACCAGACACTAGAATGGCAACGACCCCTTCAGCTTCTCATCAAATTTTTCCTTGTCAAGCAAACATAGTTCAGTCTCCCTCCTCGAAATCATTAAATCGGTCAACCTAAGGGTATCCTTATGCATACGCTGCCTAAGATACTTTGCAGTCTCCATCGCCTCTACCCTACCCTCAATAACAGAAAGTTCCTTAATAAAACCATCAGTTTTTATGATGGAATCAGCTAACTTCGAGCAGACCTTACTAATGTCAGTTGTCACTATCTAGATCCTTGTCTTTACACTACAAGAATCAGTTTGATTACCCACGCACATTGATACGTGGGTATTTACCCTCATATTACTCATTTGTTACCCACAATTAGTAAATTTAAACTCTATGAAAATTTTCCATCGATTTTACCACAGTTTTACGCATAAATTTAGCCATTAAATTATATATCGTGTGTAATATGTGGCTAAATGATTCCCGCCAAAATATTTCCCACATATTACACACAAATTTATTTTCATGGGTAAAGTCATGGTTAATTATGTGGGTAAATTTTTTTTGCCCACGGATTATACACATCTTTTATATTCGTGGTAATAGTTGTGGGTGATTTATGGGTAAAATTTATACATGTAGCTTTTCACACACCCGCTTTCCCGTTTAACATATCACATGTAATTTTTCATGGCTAAATTTACATTACCCGTTTATTAGACTCATCCTTTGTACTCGTGGTAATTTGGTGTGTGTAATTTGTGAGTATAAATATGCCCATAATTTTGGCGATGGTTAATTTTTGTGCCTAAATTATTGTTTTCATTTTTACGTAGGTAAATTTTTGTTACCCGCTATTTTGTCCACGTTTTTATTGTTGGCAAGCATATTTCACAAATGATACAACCCCATCAATGAATTCACGACTAATGTATCTACATCCCTTTGAAAACCTCTTATATATCCATTCTTGATCCAATCTCATTTAAAGTTGTATTGGTAGTAGATGTCTTAACCAAAATAGCAGCCTACAAATTAAAAGAAAAAAAACGCATATGAATCAAACTTCTTTAATTAAAATACATTGAAAAAAAATTATGATATCGACAGTTTCGGAAATCAAGTATGATGATAAGGCAGTTGCAAGCATTAGTTATTATTCAACAATAAGCTTAATCTATAAAACCAATTGTAAGAAAACACACCGTTTAATTAACAATGTTAAAATAGGATCAATGAGGATCGCGGCTGGTCCACGGTTGAATTGCTCGAAACTACAACAATGGGCAGGGTTCTATTTGAGGATTTAGAGCAGCACATATGTTTGATGAAATTAGGAGTTAAGGGGGGGGGGGGGGGGTGTTTGTTTCCACTTATATAACCAGCTTACGGCTTATTTGGTTTTGGGCTTATGTTTCATGAGCACACTTTTTGCGGCATATTTTGAAACTTATCGGCTTATATAAGTTTATTGTGATATAATAAACTTATATAAGCCGAAAAGTTTTAAAATAAGCCACAAAAAGTGAACTTATGAATCATAAGCCCAAAATCAAATAAGCTATAAGCCGGCTATATAAGCTGAAACAAACACCCTCTTAATCAACTGTATTTGTTTATTTATTTTTTTTATTTTTTACCTTGGTTTCGACTCGACATTACGAGCCGACTAACTCGTATTCATTTAGTAAAAAAGTACTTATTTAACTCTTGTGCGTATAGTGCTAACAATGTTGTTCATAAGTTATGAAATTTTACTATTTGTGATTTCGATTAAATTAGAGGTGTAACGAGCCGAGCCGAGCTGAATTTTATTATTTTTGTTTTTGATATATATTAAATTAGAGGTGTAACGAGCAGTTTTGCGTTTAGGATAAACGGATTTGGATTAAAAATGGTTAACCCGTGTAACTCCATTACATAAACCAATGTTGCAAAAATCACGAATCGATATTCGGTTGGTCGACCTTCTTGTAGTTTGTAATGGCCTGGGTCTAAGTGGTATTAATTGGGTTGGCATTTCCGATAAGTTTTAGGTATTTTCTGCAATATTTTCCTTAAAAAAATTGTAATAGATATAAAAAACGACTATAAGTGATTAAAACACGTTTACGACAAGTTTTGGGTATTTATGGCAAAATTTGCAGATTTTTGGCAAGTTTGACCACCATTGATCGCGGTTGACCGATTTACACAAATCCAAAAAGTTGGTGGCCAATTAATGCTTAAGCAGCGATTAATCAGCCTTGTAGACCTTTTTTTTTTTTTTCTTTTGCAACACTAACATAAACAGTGATTCTGATTAAGTAAACGATAAGCAAGTCAACCCGTGAACACGTTTAAGTCCTTTAAAAATAGAAAAAATATATATATAACCTAACTATTATGTTAGATTAGTTTGGATTTAAATGTATCTTGTTATGTACTTAATATGGATTTGAATTAAAGTTATACGACTAAGATTGAAAATATTGTAGTTATTTATATGTTACTTAATTGTTACTATATAATTTTATGATTGAACCCGTTTGACTCACTTACTTAATTAGGTTAAACATTTTCTAAACGGATTACAAGTCTTATACAGATCTAGTTTAGGGTTGTGTGTTAATAATAAGCATGTCATGTTTGGGATGAGGTTATACTAACCAGTCAACCATAATAGGTCTTTGAACACGACTTGATTTCCACCACTGCTTTCGAGCATATTTGTAAAGCTCGAGCTTTGAATCATAAGTTAATTTTAAGGCTCGTGCCCATCACGCGCTCGATTGTTTAGAAAGTATATATAATTATATTATAAATAAATAAATTTTTTCGGTTTTAAACAAAGTTTCGCAAATATAGTAATAGTTGTATGTTTGATTTATATACATTTCACAAGTGTAGAATGACATAGTAGCTACACTAAAGTTTTACTAGCTTTTCGGCAAAAAGCGTTGAAACAAAAATAAGAAAGACAAACGCTCGCTGCCTATTAATCAACCATTCTAGACGATAAACTTAAGCGCAAAAAAGCTCGTTTCCAAACATAGAGCTCTCATCAAAGAGAGAGGTTACTAGATATTGGTCATGTTTGGCAACGAGCGTTAAGAAAGCGTTAAGGAACGACAAGCGACAAGTAGTAAGCATTTAAGTGAAAAGCTTGTTTGACAACACATTTAATAGCGTTTGAAACTTGCCCCACTGCTCCTAATTGAACTACTTCCAGAAGAAGCGTTTCTTTACTGCTCTCAACATGTTGTTTGAGAATTACATATTTACCCTTAAAACTTCACCTATGTTGACCAACGAGAAATGAATTTGCTGTATTAAAAAATTGTAATTAATGAGCTATGTGCAAGTTGTTGGGATGATTTGTTTTTAAGTTTTACTTAAATGGACTAGTTATAACTTCTAGCTTGTAAATTTACACATGATATGGCGTCACTGAGCTGACTTGATGTCTAGTGGTTGGGACTTATGCACATACGTCGAAAGGTTATCTTCTGATTCTATTTGATAAGAACACAAACATCGTGATGTAAGATGTTAATGGCTCGGTGACAAATAATGAAGGTAATTATAGTAGAACGTCTAATGAGATGAAACAAATTCATAATGATATTGCCACATCAATATGGAACAAACGTCACATATAATTTATAGCTAGCATATCATGGTGTTTATGTAATATCAAACTAGAAAAATAATGAGTACCTTGATAAATTATAACTTTATTATTTGTTTAATCAATTTTTTGTTTTAATGTACATATACCTTTTTTCGTAATTTTACGCTTTATAATTACAGCTACTGCTACGTTACCAAACATGTTTTTTAAACAAACAGCTATTGCTTACTGCTACAGCTTACTGCTTAATACTACTGCTACTGCTCACTGCTTACTGCTCCTTGTCGCCAAACATTGTGTTTTTATTTACTACTTATTTAAGTTATTAAACTATTTTTTGTTCACATATGTCACTGTACTTATAAAAAACGACATTTAGGCTGCTCAACATATAACAGCTATACTTACATATGACTAAACTTATACACACAATACTTATACTACTTAGCATATCAAAAATATGCATTCATGTTACTTGTACTAATATTGATTTTTTTGAATAGTTGTCTAAATACAATTTTATAATTTCAGTGATTCAAATAATTTTATAAATGGTCCATGTGGGTTAACGAAAATTTTATCCACCGTCCATAAGATAAATTACATAAATGGTCCCTTCAAAAAAAATTCTCATAATTTTTTACGGATTTTTTTCTGAAATATCTTTTAGAACTGGTTTTTTCATCGCATGTGAAAAAAAGATTATTAATTTTTTTCGTCACATGTGAAAACATATAAAATTGGATGAAAACGTATAAAAACGGATGAATAAAAGTGGACAAAAACTTAAGAAATCGGACAAAAACGTATAAAAACGGATGATAACGGATAAAAATGTATTAAAACCTAAGAAAACTGACAAAAACGTATAAAAATGGACGAAAACATATATAAAAACGGAGGAAAACGTAAGAAAGACGGATGAAAACGTATAAAAATGGACCAAAACGTTGTAAAACGGGCGAAAACGTATAAAAACGTAACGGGTCAAAACCAAAAGAAGTGGATCAAAAAAAAGTTAGGGATAGTGGATGCAATTTTTGCTAAACCAGAGGTACCATTTACGTAATTTACCCTATGAATGGTGGATGTAATTTTCGCAAATTCACTGGGTAAAATAGTCATCATAAGTTTTCAGTACCTATAAAAATTGAAAAAAAAACAATAAAAATTTATTGAAGAGCAAAAAATTTTGTTCATTACCAAAAAAATAAATGATGGCAAATATGATAGTTTTTTAAAATATTTAACCTATTAAATACCCATTGATTAAGAATGGCATTAATTTCCGTATACATACCTTCTAGATTTGAGAAAGAAAAATTAAGTGGCGGATGAAAAGGGTTAAGCGGGATTTTAAGGCGGCTCTTAAAAAATTTCAAATTCAAATAATAATAAATCCATAAAAAGTGGGTAGCAGTTGTTGAATAAGTATCGCTACCTATCTCTTATAACTTTTGTGGCTTCAATTCAATAGGAGGTACTAGAGAATTGAGGAGCAGTATCACAAAGATAACATGTTTTAACAAGGTAAGTACCAAATTAGCTTATCGTTTGGTTATATTAAAGGTTTCAATATCTTAATTGTAGTCTTCTGATGCCCATTTTGTAAATATTTGCTGGTATTTTGCTCCTTATTGTTGTCTCTTACATGTTCCAATGGAACTTTTTATGTTCAAAATTGTACTTTTATTGAATCTTTGTTGTTTTGTTTTATTGATAAGTGTTTTGTTGTTTTGTTGGTATGTTTGGAAGAATGTTGCAGCACTTAAACAATTAAAGATAGGATACTATTTCTTTTATATGTGCCTTAGAAGGGTGGCAGTGGCCAACGGTATCACCATCGGCAAGGCCATGCCGGCGGTGAACACCGCCGCCACCTAGCCGGCAAGGCCAACGGCAAGGCCATGAACGGCATCTTTTGCCTCCGCGGTTTGGAACTTCCAATGCAAAAAGTTACCGTTGGGTCTTTAATTTTTGGAACGTTGGAGATTTTTGGAGCGGTGCAAACCAAAAAAAAAAAAAAAAAATTACTTGTTCTGCAACACTCATCTCCGGCACCGGAGATATTTTCTGTAGGTGGTTGTTGAAGAGGTGGAGATTGATAGTTTGTTTGTATGTGTTTTGTTTTTGTGTATATAATATATGTGTGTGGTGGCTGGCATTTTCACAAAAGCTTTTGCATCACATCCAAAAGAAAAAGAAAAGTGATTTTGTAAAGTTGTCCATATACTATTTGCAACTTGTTTTAGTACAATTTTCTTTCTTTTTTTTAGTTGTTATCTATAATATTAAATTTAGTAACAAATTGCAAGAAACCGATTTTTAGGTATAATTATGTATTTTTTTTTCAAGTATTATGTAATGTTATTTTAATTATTAATGAAATATTTATGTTTTAATTAAATTGTTTAATTTAATTTATGAAAAAAAAAGTTGGGAGGTATGAAAAAGGCATGGTTGCCACTAAAAAGGGGTTGGGAGGTATGGAAAAAGTATAAATGAGGTGAAATGAGGTGGAATGATATTATTGGTGGATTTGAGAGGTATGGACGATTTCAGAAGCATGACTGCCACTGTCCTTAGGGTTGATTCATGTTTTACATTGAAAATGATGGGACGACAATTAACTATTACTAAGAATTTGTTCACATAAGTGAAGGTTTATCCTATGTCACATTTACTGTTGCTATTACTAAATGATACTTGTGTGATGGCCTCATTGTTTGTTAACTGCTTAATCTACACACTTTTTTGTATAGTATCTAATCAGTGTCCTTGTATATGAAATTTTAAAAGCTGCAGATTACGCCGAGAGGAAGGAGAGGGATCACAAGAAGAGGACTTCTCTCGTATGCTCATCTGAGAACAGCGGATGAGTCTCTAACTGATCCAACTTTCAATGGTGATATGCCGAGAGGAAGGGGAGGGATCACAAGAAGAGTATGTATCTCGTATTTTGCAATGGAGAGAAAGTTGACTCGTAAGATCAGTAACAACAACAAATTCTTGAGCTATTGTGCAATCATCTTGATATTCCTGTTCCAAGTACTGAGAGTGACACTGAAGAAAGCAATGAAGCAGATACTTGGGGGAAGGGGGTGCAAAACCCAAACATTAGCAACTCTGAGGAACATGAAATCTAGTAAGATGATCATCACAGCCTTGGCAAGACATCAAGAAACACGAATTAATTTATTTTCAGCTTGTCTAGTATTTTAGGTTCATGGATATGTTAGTTTGGATATCTTAGGGTGCCGCTTGTTTTATTTTTGATGATTTAGGTTGTTGGTTTTTTTTTTTTCATATTGGATATTTAAGGTTTATGTTAAGTTTAATAAAGTTGGTTTATGTTTGTTATGTTTTCAGAAAATATGTGGTGCGGTACTTTGAAAATTTGTGATATTTACAATTATATAGATATTTCATAAAAAATTTAAATTAAATCGCATAGTGACAAATTTCCAAAATTTGTTACCCAATGCTTTTTGTGGTTAATATTACCTACGAATTATTGTGGGCAAATTTCTACTATTACCCTCCGCTTTTCCCACGCTTAAATATCCATGGTTAAGTCTACCCATGAATTATCACGGGTAAAACGAAAATGTTTACCATCGGATGTTTACACACGACTATATCGTGGGTTATGTGTTCCCATGAATTACCCTCATAACTTTTTGTGAGTATTTTTGTGGTAATGTAAAAAATCCCATGAAACATTTTACCACCGATTTAATGAACACACCCACGAATTATGTACTTGCTAAATATTCCCACAGATTACTCACACGACAATAGTGGGTATTTTCGTGTTAACTTAGAGAATCTCGAGCAACATTTACCCACGGATTAAGTGAAAATGCCCACAAACAATGTCGTGGTTAACATTACCCACATATCAAAAAACTTGTGGCTAGTCATTTACCCTCGAAGGTTTTTCCCCATTTAAAGAGATTCATGGATAATCCGTGGGTATTCATCAAATACCCATGAATTTGGCCCTTTTACCCACAAAATTAGTCCGTGGTTATTTGCGTGAATTCTTGTACAGACCTCGCTAAATAGAAATCTAACTGACGTTCCAACAAGGTGGAACCGCAACCTTTAGCAAGTTCATCAAAACGTTCAAGACGAGCCATTGGTGTTTCCAAAATATTTGCTTGTAAATTAAATGGAAAACTGAATGTGTTTGTTGTGTGTGTGAGATTGTGTTAGGAGGAGCGCCTATATGTAGATGACTTCGGGAAATGGGTAGACTTTGCTATAGCACCGCCGGTTGGCTATCACAACAAATATTGTTGGTGCATTTACTCTCAATGCATTTAATCTAAATTAAACTAATACATTTTACAATTTATACATAATATTTGAGGAACAATAACTTTAAAAAATTTGAAACACACATAATCATATTTATACAAACTATGAAACAAATAAAGTATAAGCAAATAACTTAAACATGCATGAAAACAATGTACCTACCCTGTTATACCACTTTGTTTCGACAAAATTGTTCATGGGCTTCGATTGTGTTTACTTGATTTTGATGGAGGAAAATTTGTTGGAGATGATGAAGTGTGTGTTGGAAGGAAGTGTGTGTAAATATTTTAAAAACAAATATATAAGTGTTATTATTTATTAAAATACATATTTTTTTTGGATGCAATTGAAATACATAATTATTTAATTAAAAAAATACGCAAAACGACAAATAAAATTAAGTTGCCCAAACATGTCGCCCGATTAGTACAAGTTGCCCTCTGAAAAAATACCTTACACACTTACACATACCTTACACATACATTCTCTATACATTCTAGAAATGTGCTCTTGGCGACTGATCCATTTTGGTTGCTCAGTCGCCAAGTTGCCCTCGAGCATATATGAGGTTGCTCAGTCGCCAAGTTACCCCGATCCACCGGAGGAAAGTGATTTAAAAACATCAAGAAATGTGCTCTTGGCGACTGATCCATTTTGGTAATTTTCCCTTAATAATAATACATACCAAGTGCTTTATAAAATGTCTCAGTTTTACATTTGTCCCTCATCAGTTGAATTGTATGTCTTGAGATTATTCAGTCAGTAATGTTAGTCTGATATCATATGTTATTGCATGTATATGATATTCCGGAGAATAAAGATCCAAGATTAATGAAATGATGTGGATAGAATTTTAGATTCTTTTTGGAATATACATTACTCCCAAAAAAAATATATATATCCCGCGTTTAGAGTCTACATTTCTTGGTAGTTTCTTCAGTTTTGTCCAAGTATTCTATGTCGTTTATTTTCATCGAAATGAATGTGACAAGGACCTATAGTCCTCTGACCAATAGCATTAAGTCGTTAATTTTTGTCATTATATTCAAGTGTTCTATCATATTGCTACCTTCACTATGAGGGCATCGTAAGACCGACATTTCATGAATTTGCTACCTCTGACCAAGTAATTTTTTTCACACTGAAAGTCGACATCGAGCAGAGGAAGGTTACTTGATATTTCGTTTTGTGAATTGCGCAACTTTACAATCCGAGCTTTGTTTACTTTAAAGTCATTTATATCAATACTAGACTATTAACCTGTGTGTACTGTTTGTTTACTTTAAAGTCATTTATATCAATACTAGACTACAATCCGAGCTTTGCAGATTAAATTACAGCGGTTAATTAAAACTTTTGTCCAATTTCTAACCTTTATTATTTCTATTAAACTTTTAGTACTGTTTGTGTATTTTTATGTATATGATATTGTACTATACTAGTAGTACTAGTTATAATGTCTGCGCACGCGCGAGTTTTTTAAAAATTTTTTGAATCATATATTTTTATTTATTAAAAACAAATAATTTAATCTTTTTTTTGTTTGATTTATGATGTTTAATTATAGTTTTTTATTATTAAAAATAATTATTTAAAAATTTTAATTCTATTATTAATTGCATCTTATCTATATTTTTTGTATTTATCTTCTACTTGTGTTATGGATAAATACAAAATGTTACCTAATAAGAAAATACTATTTTTTTTAAATAAAATGATTACTAAATAAGGTATGAATCCATTTTTTTAAAATGAAAAATTCCAAATAAGAGATTTTGTTTTATTATGTAAAAATACTATAGCAGTAACATTTATCATAGGATATAGTGCTAGAATACTAAATATAATAAAAAATTTGGTTTGAAAATGCTTATATATAATTAATACTAGTATAGTTTGGTGGGTGATTTGTAACATTTTAAACATTTATCATAGGCTGGAAGCTCTTTTTTCAACACCTCCTATATGTTTAAAGTAAATAACTACGTAGTAACATTTTACCCATATAAAAAACTATAAATTTATATTTGTATTAATTCCGACGCTAAGATGAACACAACGAATATGATTTTGCACTAAAAAAAAATACAAATTATCAATTGTTTTTGCATATATTGTCTCAAAAGACTATTTTTATTAAAACTTCTTTTGGTCAAAACTAAATCAGATTAATTTTTATAAAAATAAATATGCGTGTGGTCCAAATGATGGATGAATTATATACAGTGCAATCACAAAGTCTACGTATCAATTAGTGGTGTTGTTTTAGTCACACATAGAGTCTTCCTGTCCAAATTTTGTTGGAAAGTTACGCGAAGTTTCATTTCATGATTTCATCACTCATACATTCTTTAAGAACTGGATTTTGTTATATTACCGCCAATTTTAAGCCTTTCTGAAGACAAATCCTGCTATTTTCATAATCTACACCATCTTCCTGCTCCAATTTAAATTGTCACAAATCACCATTTTATTTTCCCCACGATGAACCAAACTATGCACTATTACGACTGGACAGACAAAATTTGTAATTTCGACAGTACTGCTTTGGATATTCCGAGTGATTTTCGAGATTGCTTGCAGTATGAGTTAGATCAACAAAATAGTTACAGCAAACCTATGCCATGGATTGGTATCTATATCGCGGTAGCATCTCTCTTTTGCATCCTAGCAATGGTAGCTGATTTAATACATGGTTTAAGAAACAGAAAACTATGGTTCCCATGTAAAACATTCACCTTGAATGCTGCTTCTCTCACTGTGATGGCTGTTGCTATGAAGCTACCTGTGGATTTAAGTAATCCAATGCGAGGTGCTGCAGACCAGATGGCAAGGATTGGAAGCATGGCCTTTATGTGCACCATGATGGCAAATTTATTGCCTTCTTTAGCAACCATGAATAGCAAGGAACTTGTCACAAACATCATAGCTTTGGATATTCTGGTAATCACCTTGATTGTGAATGTTTGCATTCAAACATATACAGGTGTGATTGGAGATCCTAATGTTTATTACCATATCTATTACAATTATATTGTAGATAAGGGAATAGCATTGTTTTATGTGGCTATGCTACTCATCTTGCTGATAATACACACATGTTCAGGTTTAACGATTCTAAAGTCCAAACAGATAATAGAATTGAAATACCAAGCAGGTCATGAAACTGCTTTGAAGGACCTAGAGTTACAACAACCAGGACGATTAACTGTTGAGAAGCTAAAGCAGCATGTGAAAAACCATTGGATCATGGCAGGAACAGGCAGCCCGCAGTTCATCACAGCTTGCTCTGCAACTACCTCTGCTTCTGGGGTAATATGTGTTGTTAGCACTGTCATACATGTACTTATGATAGCAGCTCAATTTATTAATGTACAAACAGCTATATCATGGTACTCGGATTATAAATGGTCAATTCCAGTAATTCTCATAATACAGCTAATCGGAAGTCTAGTAGGAACAATTGCACCACTTTGTAGATGTTATGCAGCCTTGAGTTTTAAGCTGTCCATAAAATGGATTTGGAACCATATTAAGGTATTTAAAGTAGAGAGCTACTGGACTCAGAAGCTGTATGATTGGAAACAGAGTAGCATACCATTCTCAGTCAGTAGTCGCAAAATCAAGATTGTCATCCAGAATTTCAAAGTCATATTTCTTATCATTTGTATAGGACTTCAGAAGACAGTTGTGGTAGCATGTAAGATGATAGCGTTGATCCCAATTTTCTTTGTGATATGCATTTTGTTTTGTATTCGGTGTTGGAAGTGGTTTAAAGCCATGTTTAGTGACTCAAGTATTGTCCTGGGACAAAATTCTGAACAACAAGAGAACTTTAACGATCTTAGGCGGTATGTATGGCAACTTCAAGGCGACATGGAGCTCGCTGAGAGAACATTGAAAGGAATTACAAAATCTTTCAACCTTGTGATCCAAAAGGGTGAAAAGCAACAACCCAAAAATCTTATGAAGCTTTTAGAAGAATCTAGTGGTTTTGGAGGAGTTGGAAAGTATACCAATCATCGTATTCCACCTTTACCTGCTGAGGAGTATCTCGATTCTTGGAGCTTACCGTTGATAACCCTGACAGCCATCGCCATTTCTCTTCCTAAATTACAAAACGACATAATCGATAGGTTGCTAAGCAGTGTGAGTGAAGGTCTTATATATGTCACACTTGTGGAAGAAAGCCTCAATGCTACCGATGAGTATGTAAGCATTCAAAAGGCAGCTAAAGTGTTGTGGCTGGAAGTTGAAGTCTCCAACAAATGGGTAGGAAACAATCTGAAAAACCATGATCCTGAAGTGAACACAGCAGGATTGATTCTGCAATGGTTCAAGAATACAGCTAAAAACATGGTCACTGAAGTGCAAGTTATAGATTCTGGAAGCGCAAATGATAATTACATGTATCGGTCTATTTGCGCAAATTCAATGTATCGAATCACCGAATCTATCCTTCTTTCCTACCACACAAACATTGATGAGCTTAGCCAAGAGGACTTATTCACCGAATTATCATCAATGATTGCTGATATACTGGCTGCTTGTCTCACCAACTTACCCCAAGTCATAGTTACAAAATGTCATGAAAGCATGATAGAGAAAAGGGAGTCCAGTGTCGATGCTGCAGTCCAACTCCTCGGTGAGACTACGCAGATAATCAACACCCTTCAAGACCGGGAGCTTCCAGACTTGGATTCCGTTGAGTTACCTTTCATTGACAAATGGCGTGATTATTTTAATTATCCCTCTCCTTGAAAATCATATCAGTTCTGGCAGGTAAGTTTACTAAGATTTACTTCACTATATTGGTTTACTTTAGTAGTCGTTTTAACGCTTCAGTATAAACTGCAGAATCAAGCTTATGTAATTTCTATGGCCATGCTACGTACCTCCAGTCAAGAATGAGAAGTCAATTTCTAGTTCATTTGTAATATTTACATGTTCTTCTTTCTTGTCATTGTACTTTTGTTTACTTCAAATCTAAATGTAAATGTTGCTCTATATGCATGTGGTCATATACTCATATGTTTTTCCAATGTAACTATGTTTTTTGTATGTCTAAAACCGTTTTTACAGTATGATAATCTTTCGAGTAAATTACTACTGGTTCATGTGGTTGGTAAAATTTGCCGAATACTATTTCACTATTTGCGAAAATCATCACTACAAAATGAAAAATAAAAATTAAGTCGGCCAACCATAATCACCGTCGTCATCTCCGGTCAAAAAAAGTTCAAAATTTAGAAGCTAAACGGAGTCAATAAAAACCATATTCGAACACCATTCTATATAATGCAAAATCAAGGAGATTCATATACAAACTCTTGTTTTGACTAAATTTGCTTGGATATTTGTGTATGCTTTTTGAGTTTTTGTCAATTTGAAAAGTAAATAATTAGAAAAAGAATACTAAATTGTCCTACAACTTTTTTGTATTTACCCTTTCACTTGTATGATTTTGAGTTTTAACTTTTGAAAAAATAAATGAAGGATGCGCGAAACGAAAATTATTGAATGAATTTATTCGGTGCTAAATTATACAATTTTATCAAACAGCCTAAATGTCATATTGAATTAGAAAAGGAAAATGAGTACTAAGCTCAGAAACTAAAAGTCCAAACTTTTTGATTGACAAATTAAAAATAAATGGCTAGTAATGAAAGAATTTGGTTTGGTGTTTTGGGTGTGGAGTTTGGACGGTGATAGTTCAAAAAGAATTTGTAGTGCGGGCAGTATTGAACCGAGAGCTGGATCAAATGTCAAATACACTGGGAAAGTGGGAATCTTGATATCGGTCCTTTAAGTTGTGATGCTATTTCGAAACGAACCTTATGCTTTTGACAGTTTTAGTAGAACCCTTAGAATATTTACCAATGTTTTAAAAACCGGGTTGACCTGGCCGATTCAGCCGGTTGAACCGAGAACCGGGTCAGAGACCGGCCGGATGTAACCGGGTTTTTGCTGGTTTCAAAACCAGATTGCACCGCCGATTTTTTGTTGAACCGGGTTTACCCGGTTTGATAAACCCGGCCGGGTCATGATTTTTTATAAAAAAAATTTGCAAAACTCTTTTTTTCTCATCAATCTTTCTAATTTTAATTGACAACTTGAAGTGGTGATTGATAATGTTAGTTATATTTTGTAAAATAGTAAATTAGAATTATAAATTATCTTAAAAACATCAAGGAATATAGTTTTAATATTGATTGTTATAACTTAGAATCATAAATTTGTTGTTGTTGCAAATCTACACTATATTATTATACATATGTGCAACTTAAAAAACAAAGTTTATCGGTAAATTCTCAATCTTTTTCAATAGTTAAATTGAATGTAGGAATAAAATCGGATAAATTATGGAATAATGCAACACTACATTATAAGTATAGAAAAAAAATGTACATATGTATAGAACCGGTTCGACCCGGCGTTCAACCGGTTGAACCGATGACCCGGCGACTAAACCGAGTTGATCAAAAAACCGGGTTTTAAAACATTGATATTTAATTTCCATATCTGATGGCTCAGGTAGTTTTTTTGATGGTCATGACGTTTCTTGACTGACTTCACAAATGACATGACGTCAACAATGTCTTGACCTTTGCGATGTTTAATTATTTGGAACTTCTAATAATGTGATGTTAAGCTCGATAATAACTCGAGCTGAGCTTATATAAGCTTGAGCCCAACTCGGTAAGTATTTTTAGCTTATTTTATGGGTTCGAGCTTGAACTAAAGGCTCGATAAAGCTCAACTTGAATGAGCTCGAGTCGAGTTCAAACTCAGAATTACTCAAACAAAAGGCTACACCTTCTATTTAATTATTTTTGTTTAGCTTTATGTACTTTGACTTTGCTTTGAACAAACTTTCTAACTTTGCAATTATTTTAACTTGGGACAAAATATAAAGTGATCGTGAGATATCCTTTTTGTTTCATTGAAATGTCCAAATGTCACTTTATTGAAAAAAGACTCGGCAACTTGACAATCTTTATTATATAGCATAATTGAGTTCGTGTAAAATTTTTGTAAACGATATAAAACTATGATATTTGTTAGAATACACTTGACGAGTTAAACATTTTGTAACACAATGTCACAATTATTTAAATCGTTCCTATTGAAGTACTTAGTTCACAATTGAAATATTAGTTTTCTAATTACTTGACGCGCGAGGGAAATTTAATTCAAGTTATTTTATGTGTCGTATGTAAAGTTCACACTTTTCAAACAATTCAACAATACGTGAAAGCTTGATAAATCACTAGGCTCTCATGATTATAGATTATATGATTTAAGACGAATAACCTCAAATAACTTATATTCTAAAGTAATAATAAAAGGATTTATACCCATATATGTTACATTTTGGGCTATTTTATTTACTTAAGTTACTTTTCTTTTCACTCAACTCCCAAGGCAAACACAAAATATGATCATATCTCTTTTTAAGAAAATACGCTTTTCAAATTAGTGATATGAAAGTAACATTTTAAAAAGTTTATTAGTCTAATTGTCGTGTTTAATAAATTCAATAAATAGAACCTATGATTTTTTAAGTTTAGTAAACCAAAATGTTGTGGTTTATGAGCTTAGCAAAACAAGTAAAAAACAGAAATGAAAAAATTTAAGCGGACAAAAACTTCTTTTTTTAAACACCAAACGCCTAATACGCAGATACAGTCCACAGTCCACAGACCAAAACAAATTGTATGGGTCCATAACTATAAAAATTACAAGGTTCATTTCGAAACGAAATCATAAATCAAAGGACCAGACTCTTCATTTCATATGTAACGAATTTTGACATTTTTGTGCACCCATTATTAACCGCATGTAAATTCTTGTCCGGTCCAAAATCACTCTGTCGTCTTTTTTAAACACACTAAGGTTGGACACAGTAAGGGAGGCGGTTGACCTCCATTTTATCCGTCACGCCAGTTTTCTCTTTCCGACGACCTATAAACGAGTTTTTACCACACCAAGGCGACCTACAGTCCTACACTACAAAAAACATACCACACAAAAAACACAACAAGAAACACACGACAAAAAAAAGGTCATGCACATGGAAAAAATAAATAAATAATTAATTAAATAAAAAAAAGGTGATCGATCGATTCACCCCTACTGTGAGCAGCCTAATTAATCGTAAAAAATGAAGATGCTATTACCTATGGATGACGTCACTGTTGGCTGTTGGCTCTAGTTATGTTAACCTTTTAAAGCTTCTTTTATATTTCTTGGGGTTCTTGTAACACTATTTGAACTATAGGATTCACGAGCTGGGAAGCCCGCGCGTTGCTGCGGGATTTTGGCTTCCTTTTTTGTTTTAATCCAGATGTGGTTATAGTTTTTGTGTCACGCATCATAAGCAAAAGCAGTTTGAAATAAGCAAGTTGCTAACTAATAATGCATTACTATTTATTACAAACACATGTTACAACAGTATTACAAAGAAGATAAGAACTCGAACGCTTGCAGATTTTTTATATTCAAATATTAGGTCTGTAGCATCATTCAACAACAACTGGTGATCGTGGCTTGCGTCTTTGATTAGCATCTTTGTAGACCTTAGTATGATCATCGAAACATTAGTATAGCATGCTGTCCCTTATTTTCAAGTCTCCTTTTGCGTCTCGCTGCAATCCTGTCGAAGGGTATAGCTGCACAAAATTAGGTGTTACAAAGTCATTTACAAACTAAACATCCAAAAAGCTGTTGAAAAAAAAAAGCCAACTCATAAACACATACAAATATCGTAAATTGGTTTATTAAGGTAAATGACATCATTGTTGTTATGTAATCGTTGTTTAACATATTAATTATTGATAAAATGCAAAAAGAAATGGATAACAAAACATGAGGGTACCCAACTTAACATAACATAATTTGAGCCACTTTAAATATTGTCGTCTTAACCCATTACCCAACTAACTTGCTTTGCTTATTTCTACCTTCAATATATTTGCTGAAGACCCACCATGTGAAATCTGCTACCAATTCCTAGATAGTTGTTGGAGCAAATTTCTATCATATTAGGATCAAAGAAGAGGTAACCATATTAGTATATTACTATTTCACATATTCATGCGGCATATTGATCAATTGACATAAAATGAATTTGAACCAAACTAATAGAGTGTTTTTTATTATAGAAGCTGATAAGTTTTAAAACCACCAATAAAACTCATAAAAAATGAAGCCTAATCTGAAATTAGAGAAGCTAATAAAAACGTGTCATAACTAAAAAAGAAAAAGAAACTTACCAAGATCATTAGCTCTCGAACTTTGTGTACCATCTCAATATGACCATCAACAATCAATTCATGTACGTATGATATGGGGTCACATATGGTGAACAGTCAAAGCGATATATTACAAACTTAAAATTCATTAGTTTAACAGCCCTTGGCGCATGCGTAGTTACATAAGTTAATTCCTCCGTAGCCTTCACGGCTTTAGACATGAAAAAAGCGTACTGAAAATGGGGAATCAAAAATTAATTCCTATATAGAAACCATAAAAGCAAATTTTGAATATTTATATACCACATCTGATTTGCATTATTACATTATCTTTTTAAATTAAGAGCATCTGTAACCCGATATTAGCGGCAAAAGGGTCATATAATAATCCTAAACTAAATGTTATGATAAGGGTAAACCTCTAGTGGTGCCAATATGAAAGAAAAAAAATTTCAAACAGTAAGATCACAACTCTATGGAGGTAGTGGCAACAATGGAATCCAGCTTAAATGGAATGTAACTACACTAAGGCGCACATTCATCCCATAATTTATTTTCTAGGTGAAATGCCAACAAATTGTTCCTAGCATGCAAATACTTATTATACTGAGAATCATTCAACTGAAATAGTAGATAATGAATTGCAAGTTAAATTACATGAGAACCCAAAACCACAAAAAACATGAATAGTGTACAAAGCGAAAAAAGGTTGTAAACACGCAAAACTAAAATGGGTTGCATATCAAAGGGCGAACAATGAAAACCCATACATCGTAGCCAAAAGCTATATCAATGTTAAAAATGGCTGTTACGTCTTTCATTTATACTAAAATGTTACTTCGCCATTAAATTTCATAAAACTTTTTTCTACAAAAAATTCATATGAACAAATTCAACCCAATTGCATAAATTAAGCCAAAGATGTTTATGAATCATTTTAGTCAAAGTAGCTACAACTTGAAAACATAGACTATTCGAATAATCTAGTAATGTAACACATTTTGTTTTTCCTTCCCAAAGTTGGAAGTGAATACTTACATGTCTACAGTCCTCATCGACAAACGGAAGTATGGAAGGTAGGAATAGTCGATGTACTAACCTGTTTGCTTAAAAGAGCTAAAATATAAATGTGTACTAACCTGTTTGCGTAGTAAAATGAGCAGTTAACCACTTTCATCCAAACACATCAAGTCTGCATATCTGCAAGTCCACAGAGTAGCACCAAATAAAGCACTGTTCTTCCATCTTTGCCTTTTGTAGACAGCTGCAATCACAGAGTAGCACCCAATAAAGTGTCAGGATACGTAAGAAAAACTTAATATATAAAAGTTTACTTACGTTTTCAGTAAATCTCAATATTCAAACTCGGTACTTCTTTATCCATACAACCAACCAATCCCAAACACCCCTTAAGGCTCAGATTTACGAATATGGTAGCTGTACCATACACCCGCCATGGCTGCAATCATACACTTAGTGTGATTGGCCAGCCAAGATACGCCCGTATATAAACTACATACAGTAAACACAATTCATGTTTTCTTAATCACCCACGCCGTTTAATATAACTTTTAATTTTTTTCTCTTTAGCTTAAGGGTATTTGGATGAACCTATTTAGAACAGTGTAAGGGTGTTTAGTTTAGCCTAATCAGAAAATAAATAATCGCCTTAAGCCTAGGAGTGTTTGGATTAGCCTATATAGAACAATATAAGTTATTTCAAAAGGCATACATTAAGATCGCCATTGAAGCTATAGTTATTAACAACATTTGAAGATTTACTGTGTCTCTGTGTGCGTGTGCGCAAATAGATAATAACATAATTTCAGAATTGAAAGTGTGCGTTTGTGCATGTGCGTGTACGACAATAACTTACACACATTAGCCATAGAAATGGAGAACATTAGGAAAGCAACATATGCGTCATGAGCCTGGTATTGAACCTGATGCCCGTTTTGTCTTGAATATTTGTCATATCAACCGAATAAACCCGCTGAATCCACGTCCTGAACCTACTCTCTGAACACATCCCTTGAACCCACCTCATGCTACAAAAAGTGACCAAAGGTATAAGTTTCCTGAAAACCTATATGCAAAGCTACACATATAAAACGACTGAAAACCTATATATACAGAGCTACCTATATAGCAATATCCCCTTGTTCATATTTTTTGTCCCAATAAAGAGACGTAGAAGCTTTTCGACCTTTGTTTGCCCTGCCTTCATATCCTCTTTAGATAGTCTCCATTTCTGGTAGTACCAACTGCGATGAATATGTCCCATCTGCACACAATAATATATATACCAACTTTAGACTTTAGAACATCGGAGATGATACACATTTTTTAAGTCCAATTATTTTATAAACAATTTGGGTCGTATGAAGGTTTAAAAATAATAATAACATGTTACCTGCTGTTATGTCTCATAACCACATATTTTCTTTGAGGAGCTTGATAAATGTCTGATTTTCGTTTCAAAAACTCAGTCACTTACATCAGCCCAATCTGTCGGTACACCTGAGGCTATTTCGGCCGAAGCTCATGTTCAAAAGGACACTGTTTCACTTGACTGCATATGTGAGATCTTTCCACCACATATAAACCTGCATAAAAGATAATCTGGCGTGGAAACTAAAGCATGCGACCCTTCTGTACCTTCACTAAATTTGGCATACTCTTTCTCCACACCTTTTAAACCATCATCTTTATTAACAAACCTAATTTTCGCCGTTCTGCAACAGAAAAATGATTACGTCACTGCCATATAGTTAGCGTCTAAGATCAAAGCTATTACCCTATACTTACCCGTCGAGTTTTTAGGTGTCAAGATGTTTCGAAAGGCCAATAGCATTGTGATGGTCAAGATCAACAAAAGCATCTTGAATAAGCCAATTCACCTATCGTTTTAAGACAGAAAGTTCAGGTCTTCAATGTAAAGAAACCAAATTTTGATTCACATACATGTTACTACGACTTTATATATGAAAAAACAAACGCAATGTTAGTGGAAAGTTACCTTGAATACTTAAAATGAGAAAATCAGTAAGAGCAGAGTCACGACCATTAACTGAAGCTTGATAACACTGATTTCGACTGCCAACAAAAATAAAGTATATTAATCTGTCTAACGTGGTTTTAACCGTCAGATCTGTGTGACAAATTTCCAGCAATACAAACAATCCATGAATACTAATTTCCAAACACGCTAAGGGGTCGTTAGATTAGCTTATTGGTTGGCTAAACGATGTACTGAAATTTTAAAAGGCCACATACATCACCTTTTATGAACTCCGGTTTATGGATTAACAAAATCAATAAACCTACACAAATAAGCAGATAAGCTGTAAAAAGTAACCTTATTTATTTTCCCAATCTCAATAAGCCTATAAACCCAACCCCTAAAGTAGTACGCGACATAGTGATTTGCATACATCATTGTGCATCACACTAACTCCAATAAACTTCATCTAAATGCATATATGGGTATTCTAAGGACATAAAGTTTACCTCTTGTGTGTATGACCAATTTGATGTCCCTCCTTCCAAATGCATTCTGTGTGGACATTTCTCATCATTATGTCTGCTTATATGATGAACAACTCCATCTACAATTTCTACACCATTGACCACAACCACAACACAACCCCTTTTTCCCATTGTTTATCCATCGTCAATCACATTCGAACTCCTCATATTTCACTACTCATGTTATAACATAACACCATGGTGTAACCAACCAATCAACACCAAAGAGGTCAAATCAAGAACATGAAAAAAACCCCTAATTCCAGAAACCACAAAACCAAACACCATTAAATTGGTAAAACAAAAATAAACATTCATCAAGAAATTCAATAATGGATGAAGAAAAAGAGACAATTAACTTATTGATTAGGGTTTATAACGTCTTTCTTGATCATGCCGGAATCGTTGACACACCACCGCCGCCAACTCCGTCGTCGCTGCCTCTCATCAGATCTAACAAATCGACCCTTCTTTGTGGGTTTGATCAAATCGCATGTTCATTTTCAAATTAAAAGATATGATAAAATTAGTGTGAATTAGTGTGTGGCTAGGGAAGGGTTGTGTAGTTGGGGAAGAAGGTTCTGATTATGTAGATGGGGGAAATATCAAGGGGGAAAATGGGACGGGACGGAAAAAAATTAATAAACAGTGTAGAACAGTGTTTCAAACAGTGGTATAACGGAGAATCAGCCAATAGGAACCCGCATTTTGTAAAACGGGAAAATGGGTTTTAGTATATATTGTAATTTTGAAACAGCATCATAAATAAAAGACCCACAACGACGATTCCTTGTGTATCATGTTTTTACTCACTTCAATCTCCATATAACAATTGAGATTTCCATATAGTAAGTATACAAATGAGACCAAAGTAACAAACTACCAAGAGCGTCACGTGCATGTCATGAATCAAAAAGTTTCGCCATTTCAACATTTCACTTTTCCTACTTCATAAGCGTTTTGAATGACTTTGTGCGCAATAAAAGCTGTACGGAAGATGTTTAGAAAGATGACTTGTTAGATAGCAAGCGTTTGACACACATCTAACCAAGCTATTTTCATGACGAAAAGTGAAAAGTGAAATGTTGAGATGGCGAAACGGTTTGAGTCAAGACATGCACCTGACGCTCTTGGTAGTTTATTACTGTATTTAGGTTTCATTTGTATACTTACTATTTGGAAATAATCTCAATTGTTTTAATACAAATTTTCAGTTTTTCTCGAAATTATTTAACACACTAATTCTATTAAAGGGAAAAAAAACATTTGATTATATATACGAGAATGGCGTCGGCCGCAGCGTTGCGGGCGGGCCTGTTATTTTTCCCAACCAATTAGTACATGATATCAAGTAGTCATATAATCATTGCCAAAATATATCTTAACTGATAGCCAACCCAATCTAGTTACTTAAAAGGGCCAAATGTTTTTGTTGGCATATCCTTTGGTAACACACTGATTTAAATGCTTTTATGGTAGATGTTAAACCAAGATTAAGCCCAATCTAGGATATAGAAACAGTGATTGAATGCACAGCGGAATAATAAAGAACAATCAAAGTTTCAACAAGGTTTTTCTAATAAAACAATGATCCTCTATGGATCTCTATTATTTTCTATAAAATGTTTTTCCTAGAGTTGTGTTTTTCTCTCCAGAAGCGTACATAAAATAAAAGCTTAGTGTTCCTTTTATACACAAGGAACCCTAATACAATAATAAAATATAAAATAAATGCATATCACTGCCTAAAATAGCTCATGCATATTCTAACAAACTAATAAATAACACGGAATAACTATATCCGTAGAAACATAATATGGTAAATCTCTACTTCAGCAGATTCACTTCTTCAGCAGAATCTGTCTCTTCAGCAGAATCCATCAGCAGATTCTTCAGCAGAATTCTCTCTTAGCAGAATTCCCAACAGTAGACAAATTAGCATCATGATTTAGAATCATGTGTATAACTAATAAAAACAATTTTGATGTTTCTAAACCATGGGCTGTGACAGTAAAAAAGCAAACATCAATGAAAGTAATGGTGAAGATCTTGTAGTTAATCACTTACAGCCATGAACCAAAGAAAAATGTAGTGCCAACAAAAACACTAGATAAAGAGATAGCTAGAAATAAACAGTGGTTAATAAAGTACACTAGCTAGATTATCACCTGATATTAACCACTGTTTATTTCTAGCTATCTCTTTATCTAGTTTCTCTTTCAGCACTAGATTTTCTGAAACAACATCAGCTTTTTCTTTCTCAGTACGCCTTAAATCTATCTTAGCACATTCTAAGTCACTTTCTAAGACTCTTATCTTTCCTTCATATTTAAGCTGATTCTTTTGAAACCATACCTTCTGTCTTTCTAAAGTTTTTAAAGCCTTCTTATAAGCATCAACTTCTACATAGCATTTATTATATTTAGGTTTCAATTCATCATATGCTTCTTTAAGTTCATTATATCTTACACTACAACCAAAGACACAATTATCTACCTGAGAAGGGAGTCCCATCAGTGTAAATTCTTCAGTCTTGGATATAGTGCAAGCTTCCTTTCTCATCTTCTTGGATTCAACCTTGCCACCATACCTTGCTTTTATTGCATTCCATATATCACTTGCCTCATCCATATAATGGAAATCTGCTACATGATCAGCAGGAATAGATGTAAGCAAGGTAGTTCTTGCCTTTGATTCCCTTTGTACAGCAATGTGTTTATCAGCAGTCGTTGGAGGAAGAATAATGACATTTCCATCTTGATCTCTTCTATGCCTTTTCAAGCTGTTGCCATTTTGAATCACCTTCCAGATATTCATATCATTTTTCATGATCCAGTGTTCCATCTTCTTAGCCCAGACCTCATACTCATCATTCATCAAATAAGGAAACATTACACGATCCCTTTCAGTGTCAGATTCTTTTTATTCAAATCTGCCTCCTTCGACAATTGTTCACCAGATCTGCTCCACAGCTGCTAACATCCAACGATAAAAACCTTTAAACCCTAGATCTCATGAGCCGCTTGCTCTGATGCCAATTGTTAAACCAAGATCAAGCCCAATCTAGGATATAGAAACAGTGATTGAATGCACAGCGGAATAATAAAGAACAATCAAAGTTTCAACAAGGTTTTTCTAATAAAACAATGATCCTCTATGGATCTCTATTATTTTCTATAAAATGTTTTTCCTAGAGTTGTGTTTTTCTCTCCAGAAGCATACATAAAATAAAAGCCTAGTATTCCTTTTATACACAAGGAACCCTAATACAATAATAAAATATAAAATAAATGCATATCACTACCTAAAATAGATCATGCATATCCTAACAAACTAATAAATAACACGGAATAACTATATCCGTAGAAACATAATATGCTGAATCTCTACTTCAGCAGATTCACTTCTTCAGCAGAATTTGTCTCTTCAGCAGAATCCATCAGCAGATTCTTCAGCAGAATTCTCTCTTAGCAGAATTCCCAACAGTAGACAAATTAGCATCATGATTTAGAATCATGTATATAACTAATAAAAACAATTTGATGTTTCTAAACCATGGGCTGTGACAGTAAAAAAGCAAACATCAATGAAAGTAATGGTGAAGATCTCGTAGTTAATCACTTACAAGCACGAACAATTCACTGAGACATCTCTCCAGCCTACATCACACAACCTAACTGTATATTATAACCTTTTTACAAAAACCAAAAAACATAGTTTGCGATACACGGAGTAAGACATTAAGGGTGTGTGAAACAATCATTTCTTTAGTCGGTTCAGTAGACGCAACAGAGAAGATTTGGTGCAAATTTAATGACAGACATTTTCTTATAGTTATGTAATGGAATATTAGTCTGGAAAACTAAAAGCCTCAACCCTCACTTATAATCCTTATGCAACAACAGCAAGTGGAACATTTAAAGTTTTAAGCTTTTTACCTTTTTTACAACAACCTGAATATAACATTTAAGCTATCAATAGTATGCAAATTATAAATACTTCAAAGTATCTTTCTGCTACAAAGCCTGCATCTTGGCCCTTGAGCGACTACGCCAATTCCAGCATTAGTGAACAGAACAGAACAAAAGGCATGAATTAACTTTACAAAAATTAGTAAATATGTAAATATAGTTTATTAAAGAATACAATACCAAAAATTATTGGTTCGAAAGTGTTGCTAGTCAACTTAGCCTAACATGTTTCAACCTGTACCATACTACCACATAACCTTTTATATTTTGCTGTCATTTTCCGGTTTCTATCATCTTGTAGATAGCCATAGGGCACACAAATTTCAGTCGCATGTTAAAAATTTTAGCAGGCGAGCAATCTCAAATAGGTCTTACAGTTATAAAGGGGTTCTGATGACAGTGGTCTGCTGTCAAATTTTCAGCAACAATAACGTGACTACGAAACAAAGACACACAAAACATTATAAGCAACTTGAATGCTACAAAGATGCTATGACTAATATTGAAGCATATCACGTACATACCTGTAGCGTGAGTTTCATTGCACTTACCATCGATCCTTTTTGCATTTGACGAACAACAAAAAATGTGGCCACACTTGAAACGAAAACATCAGACAGATTTCATAAGAACATGTGATACTAAATCAATGTTCATTAGATTAGTGTAGCTTTGATTGCATACCACGTCAATGAGGTAACAAACTGAACTGTATATTCTGGCCTATCCATTAATAAGAAATTAAAATTCAAATATCCCTTAACAAAGAACATAAACAAACACCTTTCTCCGGTGAAGAAGACGACTTCCAACAGTAATATCTTTTTTCCTTCAACTAACCTTTGCACATTAGATTTTAAACAACACCTCTTTTTAACATGTCACCTATACCATGTCACCTAGCATTTCCTTGTGCCACATAACTGTCCATCAAAACTTTGAGGCGGTGACGTCGCAACTTTCATCAATTTTCTTGTGAGATATTTCCATTGAATCTAACACTGCATGATTTAAAATAGAAAGCCTGAATTCAGATACTGATACATAACACAGGTTTTGGCATATATACTTAAATCAAGATAAGCAGTTTAGATGTATATATTAGTGCTTTATATTTAACCACTAATATGAATGTATGTACCTTCTTGTGGTTACTGCATCCGTGCTTAGCTACCACTTGACACTCATAACTAAACTATCGAAAATGAGATGACACTTGATTCTGGTTCTTTCCCTCCAGCACCAGACCGTGGACATCTCGTCCGAATTCCTTCAATCCTACCAGCCATTCCTTTCAGGTCTTCCACTACTGCATTTGTGTTTTCTGCAGAACATTGGTCGTAGAGTAAATTAGTGATGGTACATAACGATATTAAGTATCAAGACAATCACATGTGAGTTAGACCTCAAACATCAAAGCTAAAAATGCATAGAATGTAAAAATGCATACCTGATTTCATATTGTTCTCGTCTAATCCAACATTAACTTTATCATCCATAAATGAATCAATCTTAACTGCTTTTCGGCTATCCTTGTTCACCATTGTCTCTGCGGATTTCTTTTCAGTCATCCTAGTTGAGCGTCTCATGCTGTATGGTTTCCTTGCCTTTACCATAAGTTTTGTTGTTTGAACTTGCCATGACAAGCTTGTCTTGATCATTCGCCTCTAGTATGTCTTGACTCTTGATTCGTTCTTCATAGGCTGTTAACCTTCCAATGGCTTCTTCAAATGACATTTCGTCTAGGTCTTGATATTGTTCTATAGTTGCCACAATCGGTAAAAACTTCTTTGGAACAGAGTTAAGTAGTTTCCTTACTAGCACCTTATCTTCCAAAGTTTCACCAAGTCCTTTAAACTTGGCCTTTATAATACTTAACTTTCCTCCATAGTCACTTACTTTTTCGTTTGGTTTTATCCTTAGCGTCTCTAGTTCACTTCTCAATGTTTGTAGTCGTGCCTTTTGAACAAGATCGGCTCCTAAATGCTTGACTTTGATTGAGTCCCATACTTCCTTTGCAGTCGAATATTGTGCAACTTGCATTAAAACATCTTGTGGCAGTGATTGGAAGATTATTGCCTTTGATGTGTTTTCTTTCTTCTCATTGGTTTCTATTCCTTCTTTTGCAACTATTGTTTCCCATATGCCATATGCCTTCAATATTGTCTCCATCATCAATGCCCATGTCGTGTAGTTTGTTTCATTCAATTTTGGACATTGTAGTGAAACATTTCCTAGTTCTCGAACTGATGTATTGTTCGATGTGTTATCATTCCTGTCTCCTTCTACCATGCTTGCTTGCTTGCTTATAATCAGAACCGAGATGGTTTCTGATTTTCTTGCTTTTGTATTTGATCAAAAAGATCAAATCCCTTACTTGCTACTGGCCAATTTATTAACCAGGTTTTCTTGCTATTTGAACCTAAAAGGCTCGAAACTTGCTATTTGAATCTTAAGGCTCGGAACTTGCTATGAACCTAAGGATTCGGTTTAACTTGCTATGAACCACAAAGGGTTCGGTTTAACTTGCTATGAATCACTAGGATTCGGATTTGACTTGCTATGAACCACAAAGGGTTCGGTTTAACTTGCTATGAATCACTAGGATTCGGATTTGACTTGCTATGAATCACAAAGGATTCGGATTAAACTTGATATGAATCACAAAGGATTCGGATTAAACTTGCTATGAATCTAAAAGGAAATCGGTCTTTGCTATTCTAATCAATCCGGGGTTTTTTGCTAATGGGAATTTCTATCTTAACAAACACTTTTCCTAATTTATATGGAGTATTTAGAAAAGTAAAAAAGTTGAAAGAATTAAAAGAAAAAAACCGGTTGATTAGGGTAAACAGGAGACGTGCGTACCTTCCTTCTGATTCGTGATTCCTTCTAATCAATTTTTGTTGTTATGTAACATGTTTGATGAATAGATTTCCAACAGAAGTTGGTTTTCTTCTTCTTGCTTTTGATTGATTCAAGTTGAATCAAATCTGCTTTTTTTCGTTCTTCCCTGGATGGATTAGCCTTGGGCTCTCATGCCAATTGTTCTAATCTTGCCTTCAATTGAACCTGCAACTTTGTGATCTGTTTCTTGTAGTTGTGTTGCGATGAAAATAGTGCAGAAGTTTAAAACACAGAATTAACAAAACGATATATTTAATGAATTGTATTGATATGGAATGAATGATTAACGAATTCTTGCCCTATATATACTAATGAATCGATGCTTTCAAAGAGGCATGTCGATTCAGTGAAACGTTGTAATCCTATCTGAACGTTGTAACCTATTCTAAAACGGTTTATACCGTTACTAACAAACCCAGCCCAATATAATGGGTCGAAACTTTACAGAATACTTATCATAATTACACTAAACTACTTTAACTTTTTCTTCTATAACATTAAGGTCCAACACCTTTTTCTCTTGAGTCTCCTGTAAACATGGGGAGATACAAGGCTTTGCACGAAAATAGGGGCACACAAATCTGGTTCCTTGTATCTTAACTTAATCTTAACATCATCATCATCAATGAAGAAACTCGTGTGTGGAACATAATCATCCTCGGTCGTTTTTAAGGTGTGTACAGCATCATTAACCTTGTGAGGGACATCGTCATAAGGCGGTAAGAGAGTCCAAGACGATTTTACGTTGTAGCTTTTCATGACCCATCTAGAAGATCACCAATAACTGGATGACATAAGCAGAGACATCCATCGATAATCCCAAGCCGAGAAGATTTAGTACAGCCATGATCAGGTAGAGGAATTTCTTTGAATTCCTCTGTGGATAAATTAAAAGCAATAATCATATGCTTGGGCCTATCAGCCCCCTTCATTAACCAGTGAATCGCACCATTGCACAAGGCACCAACAAACTTAAAGACTAGCAGGGTACACCGTAAGTGTCCAACGTATTTCCAAGCATTTGTTTTCAAACTTAAAACGATGAACCTGGTGCCCCAAGGCCCTCCTTTAGATCCTAGTACAACCTTGTAGTCATCTGACAATGAATCATAACCAAAACCGATAGGTCCTAGTGCATCATACTTGCCTAGACACATGTAATCAAGGGGTGGTTTCGACAGTATTCTGAACTGTCTAGTACAGGGATTAGCTACTAATATACGAAAAATTTGGGGAGAAGTGATGCATACGAGGCCATTAGAAGAACCAACAACGCTACATCGACAGTCAACGTGATACATGTTACAGCAAGAACCCCCAACATATATTTTGGCGGGGCCACGTAAAAGCTGAACCATAATGATCCTCCTTTGTCGGAATTGACTATTATTACGATCAGTGTCGTACCTATATCTCAAATGAGCATTGACGAAGCGGTTGCTGGAAATGAAAGAACGCCATAACTTGCAGACGTTTTTGCATCGGATGAGATCCTTGACATCTAACCTTACGAGTATAGTCTCAAGCATGTCACGAACAACATTTTTTATTGAAAGAACCATTATAGCTATAACAATAGCTAGTTGCTTATTTAATTCCTCAATCCAATAAGAAACCTAAGAAAGAAAGAAATAAAAAGTCTTACTCTCACATAGTTTTTTTTTTTTTTTTTTTTTTGATTCCTCATCCGCCGTCACAGATAATCAAATTATAAGAAGAAAAATTAATCGATTTGAATAAAGTACAAATACATCAGCCGAGCAATATTCACCTTGGTTGACGGCGGCTTTTCTTTTTCAAATGATATTCTATAGTCCTACTCTTCGTCCCATATTGTCCACTTTTTTTTTTTTTTTTTTTCTAACTTTGATTTTTAAATATTTTTGTTTATATTATATAATATTTAATGCAACATATATGAATGAATTTGGTTTTAAATGTGTCTTCATTCATACAATTTTTATTAAACTAGCATGATACCCACACAAAGCAGCGGGTTCGGAGGTGAATTGTGTTTAACGATTTTCTAATTTTACGTTTTCATTGCAGAATATTGTTTAACGATTTTCTATGAAATGTAATTAATACTCTTATTAAAACACCTCATTACTTAAAAGTACAATGATTTATTCACATTGTACAACCAATTAAAAACATATCTACTAAATTAAATACAACCAATTAAAACAATTAATACAAATCACAAACCGGGTTGACCCAGGACGCTTCAAACCCGACGGGTTGAACCGATTTAATTTGACCCATTTTCGACCTAACATAGCAAGTTGACCCGGTTTAAATCGACCAATTTTTCGACCGGAATGGTTCAACCGGTTGAACCACCCGGGTCGAACCGGGTTTCAAAACATTATGTTTAATTCCCAAATCTTCAAACTTTTATTATTTTCATTTATAACCTATAAACTTTTTGTATCAATAAACTATCTGTAGCTATAAAATCCCGTTACTTTGCACGGGTACTCGTCTAGTCTATTTATTCTAATAAACCAGAATAATTTACAAGCTTATGAAGCAGCAAAATTAATTAATGCGCTGATGTGTCTTTGATGCTATTGGTCCAAAAATATTTAATGCTCTCCATTGTACAACACTCATATGCGCTACTCCTTTCACTTCTATACAAATGCTGTTATTTTAGTGTTATTTTTAGTAGGTCAAAATGCAAATCAATTCACTCTCATTCTTAACTCATCAAGATTGTAACGCCACCATTAATTCATCTATTTTTTGGTAACTAATTAATTCATGATTCACAATTCATTCAAACCTTTGTAACCGCAAATCAATTTAAAACCATATAAAAAAAGTCAATCAACCATGTCAATGCATTCTTCTTTAATCAATTCACGATTCACAATTCAAAAACACTTCCGAGTCAAATCGTTCAATGATGCCAGTGAAATTCTAACATCTCGACTGGTGTAGGTACGTGTTTGTCATCGAGTCGGTTCAAATCGTTCAATGATGCAGTGAAATTTTCCTTTATATATTTGGTTCAGTCATTATCATCAACCTTAACATCTCGACTGGATATTGGTGTTTTGGTTGCTGGCCATACCATAAAATTGGTAATGTTCTTGATGCCAGTGAAATTCTATTTTGGGTTTAGATATTAATCTTTGTTTATGTGTTGTCTTCATTGTTTATGTTTCCATCATCAATCTTTCTAGCATTCATATGTTATCTCTTGATCTTTTTATTTTTTTTTATAATTGAGATATGCGTTTTTGTTGTTGTTGTTTTGGCAGGGGCATATGCAATTCAAGTTGAAGGTATGGAAATCTTAATCCCTTAAATCTTTTTATTTAGATCAACTCTCAAGTCTCAACAATCCATCTAATTGCTATTTATATGATAATCAATTCAAATTATTTTTTAGCACACGCCAAGTGTTTGATGAAACGCCACATTAAAAAATTGTTCTTATTTATGTTCAGTTGATTTTTAAATCTTTTAACAAGCCGCCGAGTAAAGCAATCAATATTAAACGTACAAGTATAAAATCGATATAGAAGATATGGTTATGAAGTTTGTTAATGAAAGTTCAAGTCATTTTTTAATGTGTTACCTATTGCTATAAAGATATGGACTTTAGGCATCCTTTACTATATAGATTTTCTTACCACATTATGGAGCTGAAATTTCAACACATTAGTAAACTTTCAAGTAATGGTGACATTGGAGCTACAACAGGTTGTTTGTACGAAGGCAGGGCACAACAATATTATAGCTACATCAAACCTTTGATTGAAAGAGAAGGTGTACGGCATAAAGAATATTTAGATAGCAAATTCTACACTTGAAATTGAGTAGATGAGTTGCAGGCTATTTAGCTATGGAGTTGTTGTATGTCGGATGGTCGAACATGGGCTTTAATTAAAATCATGCTACTGGTATGTACCATAAACTTCGTATGTATAAAATAAACATTTTATCAACTTTTTGTTTTTAATGAACTTTCATAATTTTGAAGCTGAATCATGTTGATTGTTGACTTTTGCGATTCTTAAAAGAATCAATAGGTAAACTTGTGCATCATATTTGATATTTTGTTACACCTAACTTTATCTTAACAAGAAAAAATAAATTATTTTATGATAGGTGAGTGATGATGTTGAACTTGTCCTCCTGATGTAGAGAACTACTACTTTGCTGAAGGGATTACCAATCCTTGGTGTTTTCAGGTATTTGCAGCTTCGTTAATTTATTTTAGTGATTCTAATTAATATAGTAATTGAATTATGTGTTTCTTTGATTAGCATGTGTTGATACATGATTTGGTCTTACTAAATCGATTATGTTTTTAAATTTTTTTAAGGTTGCAATTAGAACTAAAACTACAAATCCGAGGCTAAAAGATTATACGATTGAGGTTTCTTTTTAAGTTTTGTGGCTTACTAAAAATCCCTACTTTGCTCCAATCATCATACCAGTTTCACATGCCTTTGGTTTACTTATTATACCTATAAGCATTATAATTTAGTGAAGAACACTCCTACAAGATTGTCCTTAATTGATGTTGTATTTTTGTAACATGTACCAATCACAACCAGCAGCAAGGAGGTCGCAGTTTCCGTGTTCAACCTTTAAACTGTGTAACGATTAGGTAAACTCGAATACAGATATTTGTAATTAGCGCTATGTAGGTTCATATAATGTAGAGAGTTGTAGCCAACATTATATTAGCTAATGTTACCAAATGATCGGAGCGTCCTTCTTCGTCTCTAATGCTTAGTTTCCTTTAGAACTTGACGATACCAAGCTTTTGGCACAAAAATGAAGACCTATGGACCTTATAATTCACCAACATATGTAGTTTTGTTTATACCATGGAAGAAAGCGTCATTAGTTGGCCTTAATGGCTATGCTGGTAATTGCATCAACGGAATTGGTGTTGATCGCAGAGCTTCTACATATATTGCGAGCGTACAAACGCGGGGAAGAAAGTGCACTGTTGCACTGTGTTGGACTAAGATGGTTAACGAAAGGTAAATCCCCTTTACTACAATTTTATACCTTTTAAAAAAAGATTAAAAAGACAGTATTGCATAATATATTCATTTTCATTTTCGTTGGTTCACTTTGTGGAAAATAGGTTAGGTGCCCATGATTCGCATATGTTATAGCTATTGTCTAAAAATTTAGTATACACCTTTTCTCTTTAACTGATTTGCAACTTTAGAAAGTTAAATCGGTTGCAATGTTAGTGAAATCCAGCTCACGTCATAGGCTGATATTCACGTGCAATAAGTTTTAAGGTCCACAAGTTATGATGGTTCTACAGATTTTAAGGTCTGTGATACGTTGCAGTACCAAAAAAATGTCACATTCTACTCTTTTATTATTTGCCAATATTATTGCGTATAAGTTCCATCTATCTAGCCCAAACTTATGCAGAATCTTAATTTCTTTTCTTTAATAGGGACTCAAAACCAATTAGCTGACACTACGGGAATATGCTTAAGAAGAAATATCAGGTACATGCTACAATGACAGTCAACTCACTAACTAAAATGGATGACTTTATGTTTTTAAATTGAACCAGAATATATATTATAGCAGATGAACCTCATCTCTCAGTATATCACATACTAAAATTTCAATACACATAAGTATTTATCAGTTTTACTGTTTGAATAACCCAACAAAACAAAAAAACATAAGTTGTTTATTTACTTCTGAGTTTTTAATAAGATTACGGGAAAAAAGGGCATACGGTAAAACAAATATAAGTGGAGCTTATATGTGAGACTGGCCGAAAGGTAATTATGGACCATTTGATGAGGTTATTAACTGTCAAAACGGGTAAATAAACTACTTATAAAAGTAAACGGGGTCAAAATTTGTTTATAACTAAATTGTTAATGTTCTTATGAGTTTGGTTCCTCCATGACGTGTGCCTCCCTAACTTAAAATGGATTTAATTCAAATCTTGTAACACCATGTCCGTTATATTTCAGTTACATCCTATAATAGAACATGCTTTCAGCTGAATTAGATGACTTTTTATGTTTTTTTATACAACTGTTTTTATGTTTTATTTATATGTCTTTTTTCTCTATCATTGTAGTATGTTGTGGTTGTTGTTAATGACAGGTTGTACATTGTTGGTGGAAGTTCTAATGGCGTCACTTATCTGATGTTCAGGTATCATTACTGGTAACCCAATATATATATGCTTTTCACTACTGTTAATTATTTGCCTGTCCATGTTGGTCAACTGATTGTACAGTTTATTTGGCCAATTGTTAAAGGAATAACTGCTTCAATTGACTGTTCAAGCCCTATATTCAGCAAATATGTTTAGTTCCTATACCTTTGTTCGTTTCTATGAATGACCATTAAACCACCATATTCAGCAGGCATGTTTACATTCATTCTTATTAATGATGCAAAGCATATTTCGCAGCACAAGTGCTACAGTAACTCTGATACAATTTGAAGGAGAAAGACATGAGGATGCGTCTATAATTTCAACCTTAAGAGGCCGCAGTTCAAGATTATCGAGCATATGTAGTCTACTGAAATTCCTTCAATGTTCCCAGATATTTGTAATCAGTTTTAATACAATCATTCATCGAGTCAGTCTATATCAGGTTTTTGGAAATGAAAAGAGGTCATTTGGCTCCATAAAGTGGAATTGGGTAGTGTTTTTTGAAGTGGATAAAAGAGTAGATTACGTAGACCTTATCATTTGCTTTGTATAAAATAAATAAAAGTGGTCGTTTTGTTTTATGTGTTTTAACTTTTAAGCTATGTTTATTAAATTCATTACTTAAACTAAGAAAAATAATATGTAGTCAAGATAAGGCACACTTTGACATTATATGGTCAAAATAAAGGTTCATTATGCATGACTTATGTTGTATCATTTGACGAATTGACGTGTATCTTTAACTTCATTTATTTGTTCTTCACACAAGTTCAACATGTTGTGTGGCAATTTTTTTTATTCGTGCTGATTATAAATCGCAAACTTCTTTTAGGTGTTCACATAATTGACTTTTTGTCCGAACAGTTAGAATGATCACTACTTACATTTGCTTCTGAAGACAAACATATTGAAGATCACGAGGCAATAAACGTTTATTACACAGATATTTACAAACATTTTATTTTATACTATCACTCACTTATAACTTATTATTCCGTTACAAGATAATTTTATAGCGTTTACTTTCGTTGTTCATTCTTACTTTATTCACGTACTTACTTTTTTTAATAAAAAACCCTCTAAAATCCCGCGGATTCCGCGGGTCTATAAGCTAGTATATAATAAACGTGAATAATGTACAAACCAATGAAGCAGACAATGCATTCAATTCGTTGATGTGTCTCGATTGTGATTGGCTGAAGATTTAATGCGTACAACATCAAAGCTGCATCACTTTTCAAACCAGTAACATAAAACTTCTTTCATACACTACATCAAAACCGCTCCATTCAATAAATTGGGTTTTAAATGTGTTTTCATTGATATAATTTTTATTAAATATTATATCACAAACAAAAATATTTAAAGTTAAAATTAAAGAATTTAAAAGTCTCGACTTTTTTTCTTCTTCAGGTTTTTCGTTTTCTAATTAGGTTTTTATGGTCGCCCCTATATTTCACACAAATCTTTCACCATTTACTTCTCTTAACCCATCTGACCTTTACAATCACTCATATTTTTGCCCATCAATTTGACTGGTAACTATTTTATTTACGATTGTTAAAACTTTACTTTTGTTATTGCTTTTATGTCTTTGATTCAAACATATACAAGGTACAATCACTATAAGAAAAACCGCTTTTTGCGACTACACAAGTAGTCGCTATAAGTGGTCGGTCCAAATGCTCAGCCCTAGTTCAAAACAAACGTTGTTAAAGCTTTTCGTTTTTAGCTTAAGATTCGGTTTGAGCTAACAATGTTATATTCTTTTTTTAGTATTTAAGAGCCGAGAAGATATGTATACATCAGATGTTAAAAGAATTCGTCAATATAATGTGGATGTACGTAACATGTTAAATGAATGAGTCGATATAATATGGTTATACATCAGATGTTAAACGGATGAGTCGAGATGATATGGTTATACATGAGATGTTAAACGAATGAGTCGAGATGATATGGTTATACATCAGATGTTAAACGAACGAGCCGAGATGATATGGTTGTACATGAGATGTTAAACGAACGAGCCAAGATGATATGGTTATACACGAGATGTTAAACGAACGAGCCGAGATGATATGGTTGTACATAAGTTGTTAAACGAACGAGCCGAGATGATATGATTATACACGAGATGTTAAACAATGAGCCGAGATGATATGGTTGTACATGAGATGTAAACGAACGAGCCGAGATGATATGGTATTACACGAGATGTTAAACGAACGAGTCGAGATGATGTGGTATTACACGAGATGTTAAACGAACGAGTCAAGATGATGTGGTATTACACGAGATGTTAAACGAACGAGTCGAGATGATGTGGTATTACACGAGATGTTAAACGAACGAGTCGAGATGATGTGGTATTACACGAGATGTTAAACGAACAAGTCAAGATGATGTGGTATTACACGAGATGTTAAACGAACGAGTGGAGATGATGTGGTTATACACGAGATGTTAAACGAACGAGTCGAGATGATGTGGTATTACACGAGATGTTAAACGAACAAGTCGAGATGATGTGGTATTACACGAGATGTTAAACGAACGAGTCGAGATGATGTGGTTATACACGAGATGTTAAACGAACGAGTCGAGATGATGTGGCATTACACGAGATGTTAAACGAACGAGTCGAGATGATGTGGTATTACACGAGATGTTAAACGAACGAGTCGAGATGCTATGGTTATACACGAGATATTTTCCCACCTAACAACTTTTATCAACTCACAATATAAACTCACACACACTCATCTAACCCATATCATCTCACACACACACACACTCATCTCACTATATCTCTCTCTCTAGCAGTTTCCGTTTTCCGGCGACACCAGCAGTTTCCGGCCGCCGAAATCTTTTTCTGGCCACCACCTTTTATCAACTCAACTTGTAGATCGGGCCACCCCGATCACGATTCTACCACACACAACTACAAACACACACTGTCAACTAGAATGCAGCGATATAATCCTTTTATGTGTACTTGTGGAGTAGGAAATATAAAAAAAAGAACGTCACGTCAAAAAGATACATTTGGATTGGAGTATTATGCATGTCCTCTTTCGAAGCCAAGAGAGAAAGGTCATGGATGTGGATATTTTATGTGGAAAACTGAATTTGATGAACAATTACAAGTATTATGCATGTCCTCTGGGTGCACAAACTGCCATGAAAAAGATCTTAGGATAAATATGCTGGAGGCACAAAAACAGGTGTTAGAGACAAAAGTCAGGTTGCTCGAGGCAAGACTTGCAATGGCAACGAATCCCGACAACAATGACCATGCATGTCAATTGGATGCAATACTCCGTGACCTGTTAGGTGACATGGAAAATCTTCGTATGTAATGCTGTTGTTGTTGATGTTGCTGTTGTTGTTGTTGTTGTTGTGTAACAATTCACAATTTCAGGTTAATTACTTTTCCCGGAAAATTTCACTATTCACTTTTACTATTCATTTCTTTTCCGAAACTTTTCCGAAAGTTGATTTTTATTTGATATTCTCGAGTGATAAATCATTTCCATGGCAAATTAAATGTTTGACATTCGTCAGATCATTTTCGTGAAAGTTATTAAGGAATTACACGTTTTAGGGTAAAACGTCATTCAGAAATTCTACGCACAACGAAATTCGATCCCGTCAGGTGACCCCACATCGGAAAAATGTTTGACACGCTCATGATTTATTTGAGAATTAATCGTGACTGAGAAAAACATGACCAAAAACTTCCCAGCAAGTCACCCAAGCCTGTACTACTCTCGCATGAGCACGCTTAACCGTATGGGCGATTAACCGTTAGACCACAAAACGCGTTTCTAAGAAGATTTGAGTTTTCAACTTATTAGAAAAAGTCAACATATTTTTCCCTCCTCCATTGACCAAAAATCATCCCTTGATGTTATAAGTCATTTCGTGATTTTTAGGCTTACGGTTTGATGTCTAAAAGACATTTAATACCAACCGACACTAGACTGAGCCCAGTCTAGACATTATAAGTCATTTTAAATCATTTTTATCACATTAGAAAAGTAACATTTTACTTTTCTCAATTTTACGCAATATTCAGCGTTTTACGCGAATTACGCGTTTTAGACCCGTGTTTCCAGTTTTTAGCAGGGTTTTAGCACCCGATAGAACCTACCACTCATTTTATATTTTATTATGGACTATATGGACATGTTTAACCATACTTTCAAATTCCATAATTTTACGACACCCGGTTTTACGTTTTGAGGCTTAATCATTTACGATTGGCATTTCCCGGAGTCAAAACTAACCAAGTATCTTGGATAATACCAAGAAAAGTCCACACCCTTGCTCTCCAAGCTTACAAACCGACCTAGGAGGGGGGGAGTCATCCCATGTGGCTTCATCTCATGAAATTACCCCTAGATCATCTCTAAATTACAACTTGGTCACCAAGTTTTGGTAATTTCATACTAGTTTCCTAACCTCCTCATGTTGGACTATAAATAGCCCCTCCTCCCTTCACTTGAACGCCACACACCACACCCCATTTCATTCCACACTTAGCTTTATTTCTTCCAAGTTCTTGCAAGGTTCAAGTGATTCTTCAAGATAGAAACCCTAGTTAGATTATCATTCACCAAAACTCTTCCAATCCCTAATATACTTGGTGATTTCTCTTGAGTTTGAATCCACTCAAGTCACCTCAACTTTCATCATCTCTCTTTCAAGATTACAAGAGTAGAAAGATTGCATGAAGTGAAGTGGGTTGAAGCAAGTCTATCAATGTCCTATCCTTACATGTTAACTTCCTTTCATCTTTGAAAGCCAAAAGTTGTGAGCCAAACCCTAACTTGATTCTTGTTAAATAATCATGTTCATGTTATTTACATGTTATTATTGCTATATTATGTCTTGTAGTTATGTCCATGATGTATAAAAGTGAGCAAAACAAGTTATTGTTATTGATTGTTACAACAAGTTACTAAAACAAGCAAACTAGTGACTTTCTTGGAAAACCACGACCAAAATGGTAAAAATATGATATTTGATTATTACATATTGTGGTAGAGGACCTAACAAGGAAACCATAGCAATTTGAACCACCCAAAACGAGTATACGAGTCAAAAGTTATGGCGATTTGAAATTACCAAAGATTTCCGGCAAAACTGCCAAATACCATTCTGATCAAATTTGGGTTTTGAAAGTCCCACTTCTGGTCCGATTCATCAAAAAGTTAAAACACGAAAGTTGTCCGGAACGACGTTTTCGTTCAGGAACAAAGAAGCTCGAGGCCTAAAAATGCTTTCCGAGTGATAAATTTCTTCAAATTCTAAACAGCCCATTTTTAGACAAAGTCATTACATATAGGTTATGGTTTATGAAGACCAAAGGGGTCTTATGACCTATAATCAAGACCACAACCATGGCTAGAGCCATGGTTGTGTCTCATGACCTTGAAACAAGGACCAAAGGTCATGGCTAGGCCATGACGAAATGACCATACCAACTTACATAGGCGTAAACATGAAACAATGAATTAGGCGATAACATGAACAAGCAATTTGGATCTACTTCACTTAAAAGGAAACCATGAGATATTACAAGAGAAAATGGTCATTCAAGACTTATGAAACTACCCCTAATAACAATCTTCATGTACTAATAAACTTTCCTAAGTTTATTCAAATATCGGACATGTAACTTTTTCGAATCAAAACTTATATCTATATATTTCATCAACTACTACAATAGTAGGGAGCCTCATGTGAGGAGTTCATTATGTAAGCCGTCGAGTTGAGTTGTGGATTTACGAGTTAAAGTGTCCTGGCTCCTCGAACGCTTACTAACATGACTTCTGAATTATGTCGGCCTGAACGGTAGTGAACGATATACCAAAACATACATGTTTCATGAATCTTTCTTTCAAAGACTTACATTATACATCATACCACATCATGGACTAAATGCAAGATATATATATAGGCACTACTTCATATTCTTTACTCCGAACCTAAGTCACAACATTCTATTATAGGTTGCTCGTAGAAACCTTCGCGATTCGACCATCGCATTCATTACTCACTACATAACTTAAGGTGAGTTCGTAGCCCCACTTTCTATTGTTTAACTATTTTACAAACCCATGGGGGGAATACATGCTATTATTTTTCTACTCGAACACGATGCTTTCTACTGTATGCTACCCGACGATGTTTTATTATCACTAAGTAACGATTGCCATGTTCGAAGTCCCTATATCATGAACCATTAGTCACTACCTTTAGTGAGCGCGAATATTGTGAATAGATCTATTGGGATTGACGAATCCCATTTGTGTTGAACAACGATGAGTTCACACAAATGCACTATATTTGAGATTTAGCGGTATAACGGCAAAAGTACCTTGATAGGGCTTCTATAATGCCAATTTTGTTGGTTCGATGTTAACGCTTTGGTTGTATGAGCTTAGTGAAATAAATAACGATTTTGTTTTCTAACTATGAATGTGTGATTAATTACCTCACATTACGATTATTGTGTTCAAACGATTTAACTAAACTCTACGAATTCCACTCAACCTTTGTGTTGACCTCTCAAGCATGTATTTCAGGTTCATGACGATCAAGGATGGCACGGAAGGGCACGGATACTCAAGAGGGCTATAAATTTTATTATCATTCAAAACTTATTTAATTTGTAAACATGGAACCATCTGGGACCTCATTTCGTAATCTCTGATATCTATATAATTTGAATGATAAATCTTTTAAAACGACTCAATTGGAGTTCGTTTTCTATTATTGTGACTATTGTGCCGTCTAGTAACACCCAGTTCGAATTCCGCTGCGTCCATGAATTGGGGGTGTTACAGATTGGTACCAGAGCCATGGTTATAGAGAAACGGGTCTAATTGAGACCTAAACTATAACCACACTACAAGCAAAAACATTTTATAGCCTTCCGATCTTCGTGTCTTCCATCCTCCAGACGATTATGGACTTATTAAGCATTTTATGCTACATGAACATAAGTATATTCATATATACACACTAGGCATTTTCCACTACACGAACAAATACTAGTATATTTATATATACATTCGAGTTATTTTCAATCATTTTATCTAAACATATCTACACATGCCTATTCTATGGCATTTCGACACAACCACATTCTCCCAACCATGTTCCTACTCCAACATTTTATATCCAAGATATTGTAACGAATTACGATGGTCTTTTCTATTTCCCGAACATTGTATGACACAATGGTCTTAATCATTTCTCAAATGTTTTGAGTCACACAATGGTCTAATCTACTTCCGAGACATTGTGATTTGTGCAATGGTCTCTCGAATTATTCCACCACCTCATCAATATCATTTCATATGATATCAAAAACCCATCACAATCTATCGATTTCCAAACAAGAAATATGAGATTTTTAAAGGACAAACTAATCCATCATCGACAAAAGTTGAACTTTCTCTACATCCATCAAAGTTTTCTTCTGAAACCTTCATTGTTAAAAGTTTGTAATTCTAGCCCAGTATAGACTGTTTTAGAATTACTTCAACTTCCTTTCCACACATATCTACCCGTACTATCTTCTATGCAATGGAATATGAAAACATACGTTACAAGTCTTGTATGGACGGGACTTGCAACTTAAGGGTTGACATCGCCTTTGTTTAGTGAACAGTTTCCCAAAACCAACGGACATATCACAAGTATACCTAATTTAGGTATTTGAAAATTTTATCGAACCTTGGCTAAATATAGACTAGTCACCTATATTTAACCTAGGGACAGTGGAATATAGTCTGACTAACTATATTCGACTTAAAATTTTCAAATACTGAGAGTAGTTGTACTAGGGTTATGTTTAGGTTGATTTCCTACATGAACACGATAAACCACCAGAATACATTAAAACAATCTAGAGACACGATAGTGTCTTACCACTCAGCAAAATCTTAACACCTTATTTGTATGATCTAAATTCATTCTTGAAAGTTTTCATTTATGAGATAATCCGAACTACTATCTTGGGATAGTTATCAATTATTCTCTTCATCCTGTAGAAGTACCATCCTGTTTAGGATACCATTCCATCATAAACTTTTAAAATCTCTTAAGATTTTCAAAACAAACTCAACATCTATACCTAAGAGTATTAATGTTAAGCATACACTACATCAACATATCACAACATTACCTTCACAACCGTTGAAACCACAAGCTCATTAACAGATCTTGATGCACTTTTAAAACTCAAATCATCCTTAGCTACACCACAATCACCCTTACCAGCTTTACAAGATTGAATATTCATCTTGGAACACCAGTATCATCTCGTAAAACCCTACCTTGTAACTCACCGACTAAGTATGAATGTTGTGTAGGATGATTTGTAATTATTTGAATGGATTGGGATGCCTTTTCATTTAAATAAAGACATTGTAAATCACCAAACCATAAGTTTATACTTCTCTATTTACATTGTTTGGGATGCCTCTCTATGTAAATAAAGACTTATAAACAAGTGGGCTTGTTTGTATCCAAAATAACATAAGTATGAAGTCAATAAACACTAGGTACAACAACCGATTACCTACTAAGCTATGATTGCAACTACTATCTCAATTCCTATTAATATTCGACTGCTATATCAATTTCCTTTGATATTCGACTATTACCATACCTTTCCTACATAAAAGTAAGCCTCATCCTACACCATACACTGAAACGACAAATCAAATTACATCACCAGTAATCCCAGACTTTGGTCCTCATAAGTAACCACACATCTTTATCGATACCACTCCAACATATGACACACATAGAACTTCGGGACGAAGTTCCCCGTATGGGGTGGAGACTGTAACAATTCACAATTTCAGGTTAATTACTTTTCCCGGAAAATTTCACTATTCACTTTTACTATTCATTTCTTTTCCGAAACTTTTCCGAAAGTTGATTTTTATTTGATATTCTCGAGTGATAAATCATTTCCATGGCAAATTAAATGTTTGACATTCGTCAGATCATTTTCGTGAAAGTTATTAAGGAATTACACGTTTTAGGGTAAAACGTCATTCAGAAATTCTACGCACAACGAAATTCGATCCCGTCAGGTGACCCCACATCGGAAAAATGTTTGACACGCTCATGATTTATTTGAGAATTAATCGTGACTGAGAAAAACATGACCAAAAACTTCCCAGCAGGTCACCCAAGCCTGTACTACTCTCGCATGAACACGCTTAACCGTATGGGCGATTAACCGTTAGACCACAAAACGCGTTTCTAAGAAGATTTGAGTTTTCAACTTATTAGAAAAAGTCAACATATTTTTCCCTCCTCCATTGACCAAAAATCATCCCTTGATGTTATAAGTCATTTCGTGATTTTTAGGCTTACGGTTTGATGTCTAAAAGACATTTAATACCAACCGACACTAGACTGAGCCCAGTCTAGACATTATAAGTCATTTTAAATCATTTTTATCACATTAGAAAAGTAACATTTTACTTTTCTCAATTTTACGCAATATTCAGCGTTTTACGCGAATTACGCGTTTTAGACCCGTGTTTCCAGTTTTTAGCAGGGTTTTAGCACCCGATAGAACCTACCACTCATTTTATATTTTATTATGGACTATATGGACATGTTTAACCATACTTTCAAATTCCATAATTTTACGACACCCGGTTTTACGTTTTGAGGCTTAATCATTTACGATTGGCATTTCCCGGAGTCAAAACTAACCAAGTATCTTGGATAATACCAAGAAAAGTCCACACCCTTGCTCTCCAAGCTTACAAACCGACCTAGGAGGGGGGGAGTCATCCCATGTGGCTTCATCTCATGAAATTACCCCTAGATCATCTCTAAATTACAACTTGGTCACCAAGTTTTGGTAATTTCCTACTAGTTTCCTAACCTCCTCATTTTGGACTATAAATAGCCCCTCCTCCCTTCACTTGAACGCCACACACCACACCCCATTTCATTCCACACTTAGCTTTATTTCTTCCAAGTTCTTGCAAGGTTCAAGTGATTCTTCAAGATAGAAACCCTAGTTAGATTATCATTCACCAAAACTCTTCCAATCCCTAATATACTTGGTGATTTCTCTTGAGTTTGAATCCACTCAAGTCACCTCAACTTTCATCATCTCTCTTTCAAGATTACAAGAGTAGAAAGATTGCATGAAGTGAAGTGGGTTGAAGCAAGTCTATCAATGTCCTATCCTTACATGTTAACTTCCTTTCATCTTTGAAAGCCAAAAGTTGTGAGCCAAACCCTAACTTGATTCTTGTTAAATAATCATGTTCATGTTATTTACATGTTATTATTGCTATATTATGTCTTGTAGTTATGTCCATGATGTATAAAAGTGAGCAAAACAAGTTATTGTTATTGATTGTTACAACAAGTTACTAAAACAAGCAAACTAGTGACTTTCTTGGAAAACCACGACCAAAATGGTAAAAATATGATATTTGATTATTACATATTGTGGTAGAGGACCTAACAAGGAAACCATAGCAATTTGAATCACCCAAAACGAGTATACGAGTCAAAAGTTATGGCGATTTGAAATTACCAAAGATTTCCGGCAAAACTGCCAAATACCATTCTGATCAAATTTGGGTTTTGAAAGTCCCACTTCTGGTCCGATTCATCAAAAAGTTAAAACACGAAAGTTGTCCGGAACGACGTTTTCGTTCAGGAGCAAAGAAGCTCGAGGCCTAAAAATGCTTTCCGAGTGATAAATTTCTTCAAATTCTAAACAGCCCATTTTTAGACAAAGTCATTACATATAGGTTATGGTTTATGAAGACCAAAGGGGTCTTATGACCTATAATCAAGACCACAACCATGGCTAGAGCCATGGTTGTGTCTCATGACCTTGAAACAAGGACCAAAGGTCATGGCTAGGCCATGACGAAATGACCATACCAACTTACATAGGCGTAAACATGAAACAATGAATTAGGCGATAACATGAACAAGCAATTTGGATCTACTTCACTTAAAAGGAAACCATGAGATATTACAAGAGAAAATGGTCATTCAAGACTTATGAAACTACCCCTAATAACAATCTTCATGTACTAATAAACTTTCCTAAGTTTATTCAAATATCGGACATGTAACTTTTTCGAATCAAAACTTATATCTATATATTTCATCAACTACTACAATAGTAGGGAGCCTCATGTGAGGAGTTCATTATGTAAGCCGTCGAGTTGAGTTGTGGATTTACGAGTTAAAGTGTCCTGGCTCCTCGAACGCTTACTAACATGACTTCTGAATTATGTCGGCCTGAACGGTAGTGAACGATATACCAAAACATACATGTTTCATGAATCTTTCTTTCAAAGACTTACATTATACATCATACCACATCATGGACTAAATGCAAGATATATATATAGGCACTACTTCATATTCTTTACTCCGAACCTAAGTCACAACATTCTATTATAGGTTGCTCGTAGAAACCTTCGCGATTCGACCATCGCATTCATTACTCACTACATAACTTAAGGTGAGTTCGTAGCCCCACTTTCTATTGTTTAACTATTTTACAAACCCATGGGGGGAATACATGCTATTATTTTTCTACTCGAACACGATGCTTTCTACTGTATGCTACCCGACGATGTTTTATTATCACTAAGTAACGATTGCCATGTTCGAAGTCCCTATATCATGAACCATTAGTCACTACCTTTAGTGAGCGCGAATATTGTGAATAGATCTATTGGGATTGACGAATCCCATTTGTGTTGAACAACGATGAGTTCACACAAATGCACTATATTTGAGATTTAGCGGTATAACGGCAAAAGTACCTTGATAGGGCTTCTATAATGCCAATTTTGTTGGTTCGATGTTAACGCTTTGGTTGTATGAGCTTAGTGAAATAAATAACGATTTTGTTTTCTAACTATGAATGTGTGATTAATTACCTCACATTACGATTATTGTGTTCAAACGATTTAACTAAACTCTACGAATTCCACTCAACCTTTGTGTTGACCTCTCAAGCATGTATTTCAGGTTCATGACGATCAAGGATGGCACGGAAGGGCACGGATACTCAAGAGGGCTATAAATTTTATTATCATTCAAAACTTATTTAATTTGTAAACATGGAACCATCTGGGACCTCATTTCGTAATCTCTGATATCTATATAATTTGAATGATAAATCTTTTAAAACGACTCAATTGGAGTTCGTTTTCTATTATTGTGACTATTGTGCCGTCCAGTAACACCCAGTTCGAATTCCGCTGCGTCCATGAATTGGGGGTGTTACATGTTGTTTGTTGTTTCTTGTGTTATTCTTGTTGTTTGTTGTTTTTTGTGTTATTGTTGTTGTTTGTTGTTTGTTGTGTTATTGTTGTTGTTGTTTAATAAAATGTTGTTTGTTGTGTTGTGTTATTGTTGTTGTTGTTGCTTTACCACTAGAAATCGTAAACTTCTATCCAAACACTCAAGATTGTAATTATTAATCTAAAAAAACGTCCACAGTAAGAACCTAAGCAGTTTTGTATTTTTTTTGCCGAATTTATGATTTAATATGTATTAGGTGTATGTTATAATATATATTAAAAAGTTTTTGGGAAAAAGTTGCAGCTTCGAGGGACATTTGGCGCCTAAACTTTTAGCGGGGACATGTCCCCGCCAAAAGTTATGTATTCCCCGCCAAAAGTAATGGCGGGAATAATGCCCGGTACAATAAAAAGCGCAACTATTTTGATCAAAATATTATGAAATACTTTCGGCAGGGACAGTCCCCGCTAAAAGGTGGAGTTGAAATTGTGACTATTTTGGTCAAAGTTATGATCTGCAAAAATACTTTCGGCGGGGACATGTCCCCGCGGAAAGTTTGCGTTGAAAATGCAATGGGCGGTCAGCGAGAATTTGTGCCAGCTCAGCACATTTTTTGTCGTTTAGTGACTTTTGGCGGGGACAAGGCCGTCGCCGCCGAAAGCCTCGTCGCCCGTTCTCCTCTTTGTTGTAGTGGGTGTCCAAACACCGCTTTAAAAATATATATATATATATATATATATATATATATATATAAAAAATCCTCTAGCGACTACATGTAGTCTCTAAAGATTGAGCGCCAAAAATTCCCGCCGTAGCAAAAGTAACAATTTTGCCTTTTGCCTAAAAAAAATCGACACGAACCCTTTTGCGACTACATGTAGTCCCTACAGATTGGGCGCAAAAAATTCCCTCCAAAACAAAATTAACACTTTTTTAGTCTCCTAAGTATAGCGACTACGCGTAGTCGCAAAAAGTAAAAGTCAATGTAAACAAAATTGCGGACTCGTAATTTGTCTTCTTGTGTTTCTGTAGCGACTACATGTAGTCGCTAAAGATAACCTATAGGTTTTGGTCAAAGACGATGCCATGAAAGTGGAATTTTTGTCGTTTTGTGAACTTATTGCGACTACATCGGTAGTCCCTAAAAGTTTGCCGTCTCCGAAGCCCAAAATTGTTGTAGTGAATGTAATGTAATGCATTGCATACTAACTCTTTGATAAAATTCCACAATAAGTTTTACAATTTTTTTTGGAAATTCAACTAACTATTTTACAATATCTATCTTACTAATCTATAAACGGGTAAACGGACTAGGTTTTCCCTATATCTAGTGAGGTTCGAACTCTAGACTTCTTGTGAGGAGGTTAGGTGCTTACCAATTAGGCCATTCGGTGGTGCTTTATATTGCTAATCTGTAAATAGGTAAATGAATGAGGTTTTCAATGTTAGGTTACCTGCAAGGGCGTCTTTGACTCAGTTGTAGGCGGCCTAACCGAGGTATCCACGTGAATGTTTGAACCCCTAGACAGCTAGACCTCTTGTGAGGAGGTTAAGTTACTTACCACTAGGCCATTTGGTGGTGTTATATGTTACTAATCTATATTAGTTTTCTGATTTTTTTTTCGATGAAATTTCTCAATAAACCAAACTACTACAAGCTGAATATAATAGAAGTAGCTCGTAAGTTAGATACATCATACATGGATTCTTTTTTATAATTGATTTTGGGATTGCATTGGCATAACTGGTTATGCATTTGCAAAATGGCGTTTTGAAATTAAATTTGCATTTTGTTTTTAAGGAACCGTAGATAGTTGCTTTTTCAACTAATTTGCAAAAACTATATTCTGATTATTTGCGTTTCACAAATGCAATAATCAGATAATCTACACAACTATATCCCAACACCCATACACATCTTTCGATGTATCGTGAATTTGACTTGCTTCTAGAGTTCTGGTTATATGTTGTAGTAGGTTACATTGTCAATGTATATTTTTTTTCTTTCGTTTGGAAGTATAATATGTATTTTTTTTGTGTTACTTATTCAATAGTTTGATTCATGGTTTTTACTTCCATAGAGTTAAGCAAGAAAATGGAGGAGAACACAATAGATACAGTGGACCGGATTTCATTGCTTCCTGAATTTATTGTTCACCAAATACTGTCAAATCTTATGGATTTTCCAGAAGCACTCGTTCGAATGAGTGTATTGTCTAAGGACTGGTTTGCTTTAACGGCTTGTTTCCCCATGTTGGATTTCCGTATACATAAGATTTGGTCAGCTATATTTAGAAGGAAAAATTATAACCCAGTTTATAAAAGGAACACACTTTTGAAGTATGCTGCTTATACCATGTCCAGATTTTGCAAGCAAAACGTTAGTGCACACACACTCACCATCGTTACAGACACCTTGGTGCCTGCAGAAGTAGAAATTCTTAAACGTTGCCTTGAATCAGTTCTCAAGAAAGGCTTGCGTGTATTAGAGATCCGAATTGAATATGCTGAAATTATGCCAATGTTACGTTTGCCTAACATACTCTTATCTGCCTCTGCGTTAACTTCATTGACGATAGCTGTATGTGAGTTACCTTCGTCCTTGATGGTTGATGTTCTGAAGTTCAAGTCACTGAAGTTGTTGTCCCTGTCACGTGTCCCAATATATGAGGGAGCGATCGAGTATCTGACCACTAGTTGCCCTCTTCTTGAAGAAATTTATCTCAAATATTGCTATGGCTTTACAACATTTCGTGTTTATAGGCATCCTACTCTTCAAAAAGTTCAGATTTTATGCTTGAGAGAGTACATATTGAAGCTCCAAATCTACGTTATTTTCATCTGACGAATAAAAAAGACAAAGCACCATCTATGAACATGGCTTCATGCAACAAGCTATCAACATTTTGTTACGAGGGAGCTCAATTGAAAAGTTTTACCAACTTTTTATCCAACTTCCCCTTCATGGAGAATCTGTCTTTAGGGCTAACATCTCCTTGCAACCACATGAAGTTGTCAAATCATTCGTTGAGGAGATTTGAACTACGTTCAAACGGTGATCTAGAAGAAATTGATCTTAATGCTCCCAATTTACTTTCGTTCGAGTATTATGGCAAATTCAATCGCTTCAGTTGCTTACCTTTCCAAATGAAAAATTCATCCCAGTCGAACGGATGTATGATATGGCATTCCTTAAATTCTGCTGTTGACACTCTCTGGTTCCAGAAGTTGAGGAGATTTTTGGACAGGAGTCTCATATTCAAAGTTTTGAAGTTGCTTCTCACACAGGTACTTCCTCTAATTCACTGGTGTTATTAAAGTAGTTTCTGTGTCTATACTTGGTACCAAGCGATATTATATAATATTTCTAGCACAAAGTTGTGGTTACCAATTGTGTTACAGGGTCCCATAGATGTTGAGGAATTAAAGAGAATCAAGTCACCACCTTATGAACTCGACCATGTTGAACTTAATGTGGCCCGATCTTGGATACGCGAATCCTCGGTTTCTGCACCTACCTTGGATGCTGTACTTTGGTGTTGTCGGCCTCGATCTCTAACTTTAGATCTCTCTTTATATCCTGACAAATGCCATGTTTTCCAGGTTAGATTTATATGCATAATGCCCACTTCAACATGGTTTAAATTTTGTATTTATGCAAGACCCAAGTAAGGGTATTAATCTATTATGTTGCTAATTTTTCTGCAGAATACATATGAGACACTACTTCAACAAGAAAATGAGGGCCAGACTTATATTCATTGTGTGCTGTCATGTGGCCTTTCGAAAGGCGAACAACACTTCATTGACTTGAATTCAGTGTTGAAAGCATTATCTCTTGATCAGCTAATACACGTAATCACCTTCATAAAGGAAGCAGGTGCACTATTTATGTATTGTGTTATCAACTATTTCTATGTACATGTGTATCACACTTTGTTTCACCCTCTTATTAATATCCAAACAGTTGTCCAAGAAGCAGGAGTCAGGTGCAAAATTAGCGAAAATCCGAGAACCTGAACAAGTAGATCTTTTATAAATACTCTGCTTTTTGATGTTTACATTTGTAATGTTTTGCACGTAGCTTTTTTACTGCTTTTTTGAAATCAGAAGCAAATGATCTTCGCTATGTTTGGTCCGAATACCTTCTTTGGATATCTTGTAATTTTTGCTTCAGGTGACCGTTCATCTTTAGGTGTGTGCTGCAAACAAAGTACGTGTTACTCTGCAAGTAAGAATGCCAAAACATATACATCACCCCCACTATAGACTATCGTACAACCAAACCAATATGAACGATATGTAATAGAGTTGGATATAAGTTATAGACAGAGGGAGATCTCATGTTATAAACACCTTGTTGATGCAGCCATCTTCCCTTTTCTTCATCTTTCCTATATATGTGGAAAAAGCTTTTTCACGTATGATGTTAATTCGTGGGTTAGTTGGAGTTGGGGTCTATGTATATAGTTTAGCAGCATATAAACTGTGACCAGAGATTAACGACTGTAACTATATGGTGAATCGAAAATGTCCTCAGCTCCAACGGAATGACTGGACTACTATAAGCTTAGAATCTAGTCAAATATCTTTGACATATGTGTGCAGGATTGACATTTTTAAGTGGTTTCGTTCAAGTGCAGTGGCGCAACTTTTAAGGGGCCGGGGGGGCGCCCGACCCCCCGAAATTTTTTTTGTGATGTAGGGGGTATATAGTTTTCGTGTAGAAAAATTTCGGTATATTCGGTTTCGACCCCCCGAAAATTTCGGTATACCTGAAATATAGCCTTAGGAAAAAAAAATTTAAATCCCGACCCCCCACTTAAAAATTCCAAGCTTCGCCACTGTTCAAGTGTACATAGGCGAATTTTAGATGTCTGAAATGTCCTTAATGAGATTATTATAAGTTATTTCAAGAGTATGTTTGTATAAAAAATGCATGATAGATTGTTGGTTTATGCAATAGGAACTTAGCAAGGGTTATGAGGTGAATGGACTTGGTAATACTTTGATTAAAAGGTTTTCAATAAATGGTCATTAATCATACGATTATATAGTGCCCAAGTAGTGCAAGTACCATAATAAAATTGAAATTGTGAGCCTAAAATATCAAGATGTTATTAGCGGGATTTTGAACGTTTGGTTGAAGGATTAATTTGTATGAAAGACTAATGCCCATTTGCTGTTAGATAGACATGATATACACTATGAAAAATGATTGAGAGCCTAAATTATTTGTCTAAATTCATGTCTAAACATGTTTGTCATTATCTTGATTGTTTATGAAAAAGTGAGTCTCAGACAACTATCAGTATGATGTCACACAAGCTTAGATATTAATTTAAGCACATCTTTAAGCCTCCCAATCAAGACTCATACACTATTTAAGTTTATTATATTTAATACTTTGACTTTTTTTATGTATATCTTAGAGCACACATTAAAGTGGTGCCAACTTCATGCCAAACCAACATGGCACTCTTTTTTATCTTGAGCTAAAACTAAGTGACTATACTCCTCCCCCCATGCGCCAAGACAAAAGTGAAGGATTAGGCTTGCGTCAAATGTGTTGAGTTTGTGTTTTAATTAAACATGATGGGTCTCAAAAGTGAAATTTTGACTTGGTGTGTGAGTGATATGGGAAATGAAATGAGAAAATGGTGAGGTGACATGACGGGACACCTTCTTGGATTTCAATAAGGAATTGGTTGTAACTCGGGTGTTTAGTTGGTCTGAACGAGAAAAATAATATTCCATCTGTCCTAAAATTATTGTACATCGACAAAAAATAAACAGTTTTAAAATACATATATTATTGCTTTAAAATTTACAAAAGCAATAAAATAACAGTTTTGCCCTTTCACAATTAATTAATATTGAAAACCCCTAGCAAATTTGAAACTTGAAGCCCGAGTAACAAACTAGTTGTAACAATTCGCATTTTCAGGTTAATTACTATTTCCGGAAAATTTCACTATTCACTTTTACTATTTATTTTTCCCGAAATTTGATTTTTGTTTCTTGGCCTCGAGTGATAAATCATTTCCATGGAAAATTAAAAGTTTGACACTCGTCAGATCATTTTCGTGAAAGTTAATAAGGAATTACACGTTTTAGGGTAAAACGTCATTCAAAAATTCTACGCACAACGAAACTCGACCGCGTTAAGTGACCCCGCATCAGAAAAATGTTTGACACACTCATGATTTATTTGAGAATTAATCATGACTGAGAAAAACATGACCAAAATAAGCCTCGGCCGTGAAAAACTGGAATTTTCAGTTTTAAGCGTTTTTACTCAGCCGTAACCTTAGCCTATACCTGCACCACATTTCTAAGACGATTTGAGTTTTCAACTTTTTAGAAAAAGTCAACATATTTTTCCCTCCTCCTTTGACCAAAAATCATTCCTTGATTTTATAAATCATTCCTTGATTTTTAGGCTTACGGTTTTATGTCTAAAAGACATTAAATACCAACCGACACTAGACTGAGCCCAGTCTAGACATTATAAGTCATTTTAAATCATTTTTATCCTATTAGAAAAGTAACATTTTACTTTTCTCAATTTTACGCAATATTCGTACGTTTTACGTATTACGCGTTTTAGACCCGTGTTTCCAGTTTTAGCAGGGTTTTACCACCCCAATGGAACCTACCACTCATTTTATATTTTATTATGGAGTATTTTGACAAGTTTAACCATCCTTCCAAGTTTCGTATTTTTACGATACCCGGTTTTACGTTTCGTGGCTTAACCATTTACGGTTAGCATTTTACGGAGCCAAAACTATCTCAATAACTTGGATAATATCATCTAAAAGCAAACTCTTGCTCCCCAAGCCTCATGAACCGACTTAGGGGGGGGGGGGATTCAGCCCATAGGTGGCTTGATCTCATGCTAGGAGGCCTTAGATTGCATGCATGTGTACAACTTGGTCTCCAAGTGTTGGAAAATATCCTAAATACTTGCACCTCCTTAAGGCAACTTCCTAGCACCTCCTCAAACTCATATATAAGCCCTCCCCATCCCTCCTAGTCGTTCACAACACAAACACCCTCTCATTTGCTAGTTTACTTCAAGTTTTGTGCAAGAAATCAAGTGCAATATCCACACATAAACCCTAGTTAGGTTTTGATTCATCAAACTACTTCCAAACCTTATAAACTTTGGTGATTCTCTTGAGTTTGAATCCACTCAAGTCACCTCAACTTTCATCATCTCTCTTTCAAGAATACAAGTGTAGAAAGATTGCTTGAAGTGAAGTAGGGTGAAGCTAAAGTCTATCAAAGTCCTTACCTTACATGTTAACTTCCTTTCTTAATTGAAAGCCAAAAGTTGTAAGCCAAACCCTAACATGCTTCTTGTTAAATATCATTATCATGTTATTTACATATCATTCATGCTATATTTTGTCTTGTGATCATGTCCATGATGTATAAAAATGGGTAAAACAAGTTATTACAAATGATTGTTAACTTATGTTATTTAAACAAGTAAACTAGTGACTTTTATGGAAAACCACGACCAAAATAGTACAACTATGATATTGGACACTTACTTACTGTTATAAAGGACTTCAAAAGGAAAACATAGCAATTTGAACCACTTAAAACGAGTACACGAGTCAAAAGTTATGGCCATAAGAAGTTAGCGAAACTAAAACGGCAAAACTGCCTATACCCTACTGTTTTGTATTCTGACTTTTTGAAAGTGGCACTTCTGGTCCGATTCATCAAAAAGTTAAAACACGAAAGTTGTCCGGAACGCCGTTTTCATTCGGGTTTAAAGAAGCTCGAGCCCTGAAAACGCTTTCCGAGTGATATTTTCTTCAAATTCTTAACAGCCCATTTTTAGACCAAAGTCACTATATAATAGTTATGTTTTACTAAGACCAAGAGGTCTTATGACCTAGATTCAAGACCACAACCATGGCTAGAGCCAAGGTTGAGTCTCAAGACCATGGAACAATGACCAAAGGTCATGGCAAAGCCATGGCTAAAGACCATATAAACATACCAAGGCGAAAACATGAGCTAACGACCATATAAACTTACCAAGACAAATACATGAACTAGAGAGTTAGCGATAACTTTAACATGCAATTTGGATCTACTCCATCTAAAGAATCATGGGATATTACAAGTAATTGTCATACAAGTTATAAGAAACTTACCCTAATAACAATCTTCATGTACAAATAAACTTTCCTAAGTTTATTCAAATATTGGACATGTAACTTTTCGGATCAAAACTTATATATATATATACTTTATCAACTACTACAATAGTAGGGAGCCTCATGTGAGGAGTTCATTATGTAAGCCGTCGAGATGAGTTGTGGATCTACGAATTAAAGTGTCCTGGCTCCTCGAACGTTTACTACATGACTTCTGAATTATGTCGGCCCGAACGGTAGTAAACGATATATAAACTATACATGTCTCATGAATCATTTCTTTTCAAAGACTTACACTATACATCATACCACATCATGGACTAAATGCAAGACATATATTGGCATGTTTATGTTTCCTTAGACCTTATTCCAAACCTAAGTTGCAACGATTATTCTAGGTTGCTTGTAGAAGTTCTTACGGCATATCCATCATCCTCATTAAACATCATCCAACTCAAGGTGAGTTCATAGCCCCACTTTCCATTACTTAATTGTTTTACAAAACCCTTGGGAGGAATACATGCTATTATTTTTCTACTCGAACACAATGCTTTCTACTGTATGCTATTCGACTATGTTTTATTATCACTAAGTAACATCCTTGCCAAACCAAGATCCCTTATTATGAACCATTTAATCACTAGTAATAGTGAGCGCGAATATTGTGAATAGGCCTATTGGGATTGACGAATCCCATTTGTTGAACAACTATGAGTTCAAACAAATGCATTAATATTTGAGACATTAGGTATGACGGCAAAGTACCTACCGGGATAACTCCGCCGATTGATATTGGTACCCGTTAACGTTTTGGTGTCATAAGCTTAGTAAATTAATAACCTTTCCGGGCATATAACAACGTAGCCCATCTTTGTTTTCTAACTATGAGTGTGAGTCTATAGCTCACACTACGATTATTGTGTTCAACGATTTAACTACCAACACATTGTGTTCAAACATTAAACAAACTCTATGAATATCACTCAACCTTTGTGTTGACCTCTCAAGCATGTATTTCATGTTCATGACGATCAAGGATGGCACGGATACTCAAGAAGGCTATAAATTTTATTATCATTCAAAAACTCATTTAATGTAAATTGTAAACATGGAACCATTTGGGACCTCATTTTGTAATCTCTGATATTTATACAATTTGAATGATAAATCTTTTAAAACGACTCAATTGGAGTTCGTTTTCTATTATTGTGACTATTGTGCCGTCGAGTAACACCCAGTTTGAATTCCGCTGCAACCATGAATTGGGGGTGTTACACTAGTCGTCAAAACCCTTGATGATAAAAGAAAAAAAGTTGGTATATCATAAGACGTGTGGTTTGGATAGCGAGAAAAGTAGATGATCGCCCTCAAAGAGCGAGTACCCCATGTTTTACATACCCGATATGCTACATCCGTTAATTCCGGTTCGGTTACCCGTCACCTCAAGGTCAGATTCAGGTTGTTAAACATTATGCATGCCTCGTAAACATGGCTACTACTTTTTTGTTTACTACATGAATCCACCCAAACCATGAACAACTTTGGTCGTAATGGTTAATACAATAGGTTGTTGTCTTTTAAGTTACAAATATAATGTTGGCCAAATTAGTTAAATGTCTTAATCAAATATTTATTAAACTTACGATGTTGGAATAGCTCGGCTACAATCCTATACCAAAAGGGGATTGATTTGCACACCAAATTTTTTGATAAAAACACCATTTTGTATAAGCTGTGTAACACAAATTACAACACTGTAATGCACAGAGTAAGGTGAAAGTATAAAAATATGTGGTGCTTACAAAAAAAAACGACACACAAAAATACTCACTATATCATAAGTTTGAACAAAAATTAAAAAATTAAACCACTATTTCCCCTTTTTACATCTCACATTTAGGTAAGGGAGGTGATTTGTACACCATTTTTTTTGCCATCCACCACTAAATTATGCATAGTGGTGTTGTACTGTATGCATCACTGGTGTTATTTAGTGGTGTATAGCCAAAAATAAATGGTGCACAAATCATTTCCCTTTAGGTAAGCTTCCCCAAGACCACCAACACCGGCTGAGCAACTATTTCAATTCTCACACTCACAGTCACTCACTCACTCTCGCCTATGGCATGTGACCGATTTTAACCGACCAATTTAACAGGTATTCTTTTTATATATTTTGTATTTTATTGCTCACTTACCATTGTTTAATTAAACTTTACTTTTGTAAATTTGTTCTTCTAAACAAATATCAAGGTTCTACAATTTAATGAAATGCATACCAAATGTTTGATGAAATACATTTGTTTTTTATATGTTATTACATGTTTGAGATTATCAGTCTTTGGTGTTTTTCTGTAATTGGGTAAATGAATGAGGTTTTCGCTGTTAGGTTACCTGGTCCTTTTTTTTAAGAACGGCACCACACTTGAAATCCGACCCTGAGTTAAACCATTCAAACGGGCATGCCCCTGGGACCCGAACCACTAGGAGAGACCTGTGAAGGGAAACCCCTAGAAATCATGGCTCCGCACTAAGAGGAAAATCCGGATTTTCTTTGTCACTTGCGAGACTCAAACCCGAAAAACCCCTCCCCAAGCTCTAGAAGGAACTCAGATAGCCAACTGAAAACTCCAGAAGGAACCTGGTCCTTGACTCGGACTAACCGAGGTTTTAAGTGACACTTTCCGACCCTTTCCCTCAAATGTGTACCTTGCGAGGTTTGAACTTTGAACCCTAGATCTCTTGTGGGAGGTTAGATGCTTTACTAGTAGGCCATTTTGTGATGGTAGCTTGTGCTACTAATTCATATCGGCTGTTTTTATTTTTATGCACGCCAATGTTTGATGAAATTTCTCAACAAACAAAACTAGTACAAACTGAATAATATAGAAATCTTTATACGTATATGTGGACGTATAGTCTGGAATGGGCCCGGCCCGGCAGACAGCGGCCCACTCTACGCCTAAACCCTAATCCATGCCCTATAAATATAAGGCTGAGATTCTCTTCTTAACAGAACACAACAGGTTACTCTAAACCTAACTCTTGTATGCTATATTGCATTGATACTAACTTGACCGTCGGAGGTGGATCCCGGGGCTACGGCCTCGGGTCCACTCCTAACGGGTTCTCTTTGTTGACAGGTCTACTCAGGGCTCGAGAAGACGACGAACGGCCCAGGGAGAGTCGTCGAATCCAGCCCGCGCCAGATTATGCATCAACAAGTGGCGCCATCCATGGGACATGACTACGACAAGTTTCGTGCTCTCACATCACCGGAAAGCAATCATCGCGTTCAAAAGCCGATAACTTTAAAACTTTGTATTTTTGGGGTTGCACTTTAAAACCCGGCCGATGCGGTATTAATGCGTTAAGATATGTTATCTTTTAAATATTCATAAGATTTTATGTAAATTTTTTAACTTGGTAAACACGATTTTATCTATAGTTGCACTAAGTCCGCACGATCGGACCTGCTTTATCTTTTAGCCACGGATTAATTCCTGCACATACTGCTTTTACGGTTGGTATGCCTGTTCGCGCTTGTTTGCACTACAGAACTACGTGTTCGAACAACACAGTCACGATAAATCTACCCGCGTTAGGCCGTGCGTTCGGACATCTTCGCAGATTAGCGCCATGAGCGCACTGTCACGTACAGGCACCACGATGCTAGTCAATCAACATGAGCGCACTCGACAAAAGCCGTGGTCATCTGCGATCATCCACAAACGTTCGAGTCTATGCGGTCACGATACGTCCATCTGCGTTTGTGCGTGCGATTGAAACTATTAGTCGCGGTCATGGTGCGTCCATCCGGGTTTTTTTATATATATAAAAAACAATTAATTATATATGCTATGTGCTATATATCGCTTCACGCTAATCTTTTACTTCATTAGGTTTTATATGTCGCGATTCGCGGCATATACTTTTAATATTTGCATCAAGTGTTTTTCAGGATTTGAATAACTAAGTTTAATGCTCCTACAAGAGTAGCACCATCAAACATGGGGGGCTACCAGGGTATATAATACCACTATTTCCGTACGCGTCACTCAGGTATATTTGGAAGCAGATCGTACGTAAGAGGTATTGCAAGCCCGGTACAAAGACGGATTTAAATATTTGCACCATCTTGCCGCAGGGGAGACATCCTCTGTCGGTTGTAAAGACGGATGTAATGTTCGCACCTTGTCGCGCACAGCGCGCACATCTGCCACAAAAGCACGTCTTCTGTCGCACCATGTTGCATCGCTACTGGTACAAAAGGTACGCCCTTACCCAGGATGCAGCATACGAGATCCACCTTCACCATTGTGAGACTCTCACAATCGCAATGTCAGTGTTAGCCCAATTATAGAACTACGTATTAGCATGTGCGCATCCCTCCCCGTCATGTAAGAACGGGTGTTACTCAGGATGGAACATGGTCACCACGGACGCGCTTACAAGGTCGTGGATTCGGATATAGTCTAATGGGCTAAACAGGACTGCACCTCTGGGACAACCAGTGCGCACTGTCGCATTTGGGCTATATAGTCCGTCCTATCTGCACATTTGAGTTGTGCACACATGGGCCATGCCGTCATGGTTGATTGGGCCTACGCGGCCATGAACAGAACTTAAGTCTAGCATAACATAGCCATGCACTATGTCACACTAGACTTGGGGGGCTTGTGGAAGTATAGTCTGGAATGGGCCCACCCGGCAGACAGCGGCCCACTCTACGCCTAAACCCTAACCCATGCCCTATAAATATAGGGGTGGGATTCTCTTCTTAACAGAACACAACAGGTTACTCTAAACCTAACTCTTGTATGCTATATTGCATCAATACTAACTTGACCGTCGGGGGTGGATCCCGGGGCTACGGCCTCGGGTCCACTCCTAACAGGTTCTCTTTGTTGACAGGTCTATTCAGGGCTCTAGAAGACGATGAACGGCCCAGGGAGAGTCGTCGAATCCAGCCCGCGCCAGATTATGCATCAACCGTATATTTTGTTGGTAGCTCGTAAGTTGGATACATGGATTCTTTTTGGTTATTGAGTAGAAATTTGGCATTGCGTTTGCATAACGGATTATGGATTTGAAAAAACGTGTTTTGAAATTAAGGAACCGCAGATAGTTTACTTGTTCAAACTGATTTATCAAACTCTATTTTCCGATTATTTATGTTTTGCAAACACAATAACCAGATAATCTCAATCCCAGACACCACCTGTATTTCGATGTGTTTTGGTAGCTGTCATAGAAATGCACATGTGGTGTGCACGTGATGATGTATTATAGAGGTACGAGCCTTGAAGTTGACTTGCTTTTGCTTGAATATTGTAGTAGGTTCCATTAAGACGGAAAAATCCCTATTTAGATTACCCCGGGAAGTCTGTCTTTTTGGCTCTGATGTACGTGGCCTAATCGGCATTCCCGTGGCCATTTCTGGATTTTTTCCTTGGTCATCCCAAGATGTTCACCCAATGAGGTTTAAACCCATGTCTCTTTTAAGACCTTGAGGACACCTTACCACTAGGCCACATTGTCGTAGGTGTCATTGTATATTTACAGTGTATACATGTTTATGATTCTTACATACTTGTAAAAGAATTTACTTTAACTTTCTTTTGAATGTATAAGGCGTGGATTTTCTTTATTATTGATTCGATAGTTTGATTCATGGATTTTACTTTCATTTGAGTCAAGCAAGAAGATGGAGAGCACAATAGATACAGTGGACCGTATTTCATTGCTTCCCAAATTTATTGTTCACAAGATACTGTCAGATCTTTTGGATTCTCCAGAAGCACTCGTTCGAATGAGTGTATTGTCTAAAGACTGGTTTGCTTTAACGGGTTCTTTTCCCATATTAGATTTCTCTAAACATAAATTTTTGTCAGTTTTATCTGGAAGGAAAGATTTTCAATGGGATAATGATTATATGAGGGACGCCTTTTTGAAGAATATTGCCTATACCACTTCCAGATTTTGCAAGCAAAACGTTAGTGCACACACACTCACCATCATTACAGATGCCTTGCCTGCAAAAGTAGAAATTCTTAGAGATTGCCTTGAATCAGTTCTCAAGAAAGGCTTGCGTGTATTAGAGATCCATATTAAATATGCTAAGAATATGCCAATGTTATGTTTGCCTAACATACTCTTATCTGCCTCTTCGTTAAGTTCATTGACAATAACTGAATGTGAGTTGCCTTCGTCCTTGATGGTTGATGTTCTGGAGTTCAAGTCACTGAAGCTGTTGTTTGATTTTGGACATTATTTTAGTAGTCGTATGTTAGGATCGAACTCGAGATCGTGGGATTGCACACTTTACGTATGAATAGTAAAAGAATAATTATTTATAAATGTTATATATATATATATATATATATATATATATATATATATATATATATATATATTAATAAACACAAAACTAGTAACAACCGTTAGTATTTAACGGAGAATGACTAACGACCGTTAGACGAAGATTGGGAAAGTAATACTTGTGAATAATTGGAAGGTCAAGAAAGTTCTAGAAGGAGTTCCACTTCCTTTGTGCCTTGAGCTCCAAGTTTCATCTAGTATATAAACACCTCATGGGATATTGTTTTCTGATAACTTGTACACACATAATAGGTGTTTTCTTTCTCTCATCTTGTCCTCAAAATCGATCCATCTTTATTACCCATAAGGGTTTTGATTTTTATAAAGTTAAAAGGTTTTGTGTTTAATTTACTTGCATAAACTTTTACTTGAATTAGTACATGTGTACAAGAACACGATTCAAACACACTATTGTTTGATTCTTGGATTGAATTACAAAAGAGGTAAGGGGTAATTCTTATAATCCACATAAACCCTAATTAGGGTTCTTGAATTGAAGATTGCAATTGATTCTTGTTCGGGCTAGAATCATAAAGGTGCGTTTACTATTTATTATTGATTAATTAATTACATGTTATATGATCTTTGCTATAATTGCTTCCACTATGCTCTCTTGATGTGTTTGGTTTATTTTATATGATTGTCATGATATCATAATTCCAGCAGTGGCATCTAGAGCCGTTATAATGTGTAATTAATTATCGAAACGCATAAAAATTGAATCTTGATTCGTTTAGTTACATATTTTTAGGGTTTTTTGATTCCTAACCCTAATTTTTTAATTGGGTCGATTGACCTTTTAGGGTTTTAGGGTTTTGGTTTTGATTTTTAATATGATTAGAAACCCTAGGATGTCGTGTAATTGGTTATGCGTTTTAGTAAACGATCTTGGTGCAATATGTTAATTGTTAAGCATAATCCATGAAAAGTGCATGTTTGCATGGATTTTATTGTGTGATAATTTAAATGGTTTAAATTGAATATATGAATTAATTGTTAAGTTATATCGAAACATGTAAATTTATTAATAGATGTCGAATTGGGGAAGACTCCAATATTAAGTAATCAATTACGTGCTATGTGGTATTTGTTTAGTTTTGGCTTACGCAATCGATTTATCGATGTATGTGGTTCTTTTTCCTTTGAAGAAGAAAGCCCTAATTGAATAAATGCGTTATACACGTAGACTTGATTATTAATAGGACTATTGAATAAAATTTGCATGTGGCTACATGTTTATACATATTTAATTGTTATGTTATGTATATGTTTATTTGGTTGTTTTATTTTTTATTATGTATTACTTATTTTTTGTTTATTATTATGTGAGACATGTTTATAAATGAAAAAGGGTAATTTTTGAATAGAAAAAGAATATGGACTAAATAAATGGCGAAATTGTTTTGGTTTTAAGAGCTTAAATTTCAAAGGTTTATTGATTGATGTTTTTGTACGTAATGGTTAACTAGGCTCGACCGAAGTTTACACACTACAAGATGGGTACAAGGTTGGCTTCGCATTAAATTGTGGCCTTAGATAGACAACATTCTGTCTTAACGCTCGTTTGTGTGTAAATTAGACTTACCGAACAACCATTACACGTACACTGTCATCTTAAAGGTGAATTCACCACAATTCCATAATGATTGTCCGAAACAATAAGCCTTAGGGCTTATGCAAAAGTACGATATAGTGGACGATAATTGTTGGTAATTCTTTAATTGGTGAACCCGATACCTCAATCAAAACTTTGCTATTTTACTCTTAGTGAATTGGTAATAAAAATGTTTTATAAAACCAATGTTATGAAGTTGTATGCATGCTTCTTCATACATTATTTTGATTACACGTCAAAATTAATACTCTTATAAAATTAAGTCAAAATTGCCATCTAATTAAGAACACTTGAAGTTTTAATTTACGTCATGTGAGAACTTGGCGAGATTGCAATGGAGAGGTAAATTTCATAAATTCATTGCTAGCAGATCAACTGATGTGATGGATTTGTAAGTTTGCAGTTTTTAAGTTAGACGACTTAAATTGAGTAGGAAGTGAGAGCTTGGACTCAAGGCATTAGATGGGGATCAAACATGCTTACATTACAAAAGTTTTGTGATTGTAAATCCCATAAATCTAGGAATTGCAACATGAAATTGGCAATTATTGTTCGACAATTACCTTATTGAATACTATCATTACTAGCAGATCAACTGATGTAATGGTACTATGTCAATTAGGATCCTAGCTTTAAGAAAATACTACGGTTTATATGAATATTTACCAATGGGTATTTTATTTTCTTAAAGACCTAATTATCGAAAATACAGAAATTGAATTTTGTAATTCGTTTTAATGTATTAATGCAACGTTCAAACCGTAAACGCACTTTGGGCTTTGGTAAATTGATCTCGTTCTGTTTTCAAACAAATGTTTGATTAAGAACAATTTACTTAAAAGACAAAAGAAGTCTCCTTTCTATGAATGGAGAGTGAGACACAATCCTATTCCTTTTCATGAATGAAAAAGGGTAATAGGAATATTAGATATGTCTAACTTCTAATATAACTCATAGCAAATTTTAATAGTTAAGAAAATTGCGAATATTTTCATAGGGATTTTATCATCCTCATTCGGTGATTAAATTCTTAGTAACAAATATGATATTTGGTTAACAGAAAATTATGTATGACATTTTATGAGTTATTATAATTAGAAGCTAGACTAATTACCGCAAAATGTTTAAAGACACACTAGTTGTTTTGACTATTTAAAAGGTGCTACATACATTGTATGATGGTAGACCTGCTAAGGAAGAAATTGCACGCCCAATTTTTCAAGTAAATAGCATTTGGTAGATAGTCCATCATTTACATATTAGGATACACTCTTTAGTGCATAAGTAATTGTTACGTATGGACATTCAAAGGTGTAGGAAAGTTAAAAGCACACTATTTTCTTTCACTGGATATGAAACATTTACAATGTTGTCAAATTCAGTGGGAGTATTGTGTACTTATTATTGAATAAGGAATTATTGTAATGATCTTTAATTCAGTGGGAGTTACAAGCTTTGACATCTTGGTAGCTAAAGATAATTACTTTCCAAGTGTAGACAATCATACTTTTAAGAATAAGTCTTGTATGTTTTTTTACTAGACATTGTTGTTCTACATCTACTTGTTATGCTAAGATCTATGACACAATCATATTGATCACATAAATAAATGCATGGCATGTTGTTTATCAAATATATGAGGTTGTTCCAGGCACAAGTGGGAGAAATGTTATCTTTAATGTGTGCAAGAAACAACTCATAAAGATATGATTTAATGGATTCTCTTGACTGCAAGGTAAGAGAATTACATTCTAATATGAATTATACTAATCTAATTCAAGAAACACTTGGTGTTACAATTTAAGTTATGTGAGAGCTTAGCTAGATTGCAACAACAAGGTGAATTTCATATTTTCATTACTAGCAGATCAACTGATGTAATTGAACTATGAGAATTTACAGTTTCTAAATTAGATGCCTATTAGAACATGTGTTAATATGATATCAAGACTACTTTAATTTGTATATTTATGAATTCATGGAATGACATAAATTAATAAAGTAATCTAATGCTGCTTCAATCTGAATATTTATGTGTTCTTGGAATGACATAAATAAATGAAGAAAAAATGTTATTTACATTATTATGAAGTAATAAATTAACTTGAAATTACTATTGAAACCAAAAGATAGTGTTCATAATTACGTTAGTTAAACATGTTTATGTTTCATTGTAAATATATAAACATAAAGTCTTTTAATTGTTACAAGACTTATAACAAAGTAAGACGTTATATTGCTATGTGTTTTAATTAAGACATATACATGAAGCCATTAAATTGTTAAATGACTTATAACGTATATTGGGATTATAACAGTTTATGTTTTCTTGTAGAGACATGGACATGAAGTGGCTTTGTCAAAAGTACTTGTGTTATAAAGCATGTAATTGGCTTGAAAATACTATTATACCATTAAAATGACTTAGTTGGTAAGTAGACAAGCCAAGACGAATATGGTTATCTTAAATATTGTTAGATTGTCTTACAATATTAATACTAATGAAATATCAAATGTTTATGGTATGTTCAGTTAGGAAAATCAAACTCTAGTTATATTGTTTGATTAAAGATAACTATGACTTCTTTTCTTCCAAAATTTATCAAGGTTAGAATATTGAGTATGACTTGGACATATTTAATAAAACTCCAACGTAGAAGATTAATAAGACATCATCATATGATGGAATGTGATGAATTACATTAAGTCTTAAATTGAAGTTCTAAATTTGTTTAACTGCTTATGAAGAGGTTATTAACAAAGTAAAGTCATGAACAGTCAATAAGTATTTGTAATATCCCAAAAGAGAACATTATATTGTTGCTTTATTTGCTAAGTATTTAAAGATATTCTTTAAATTGCTAAAAGCAAGTGGGATTTTTGATCTTTAAAAGATAAAATTACAAGATACATAATTTTCTAAAATACACCAGTAAATATCATGATGAAGTTTGACATTTGAATGTTAAATCTCAACATGATAATAAAGTTTGACATTTAAATGTTAAATCTCAAGATGATGGAATTATCATTCATAGAATAGTAATATATCTCAGATATTTGATTAATATGCTGAGGGCTATGATTTATAGGATTATTGTAAACCTGATAATCATTATGATACATTACCAAATATGAAATTAGGTATAGTATACATGATATGAATGATTAAGATGCTGTCCATAAAGATAATCAATTTTAGAAATGTGGTTTATCTTAATAGTTAGACTAGAAAATGAAGATGAGTTTCTTCAAAGATTAGGTAACCCTTGAGGTTTAAATCTTTGTATAGAAATCATATGGACAATATTGTGCACGTATTTAATGCATGTTTTATGACAAGATTATTAATCACATTTAAGCGATTAACTGTGATTGAATATTCTTTTCTAAGTACATTAAATATATAAAGATTATGATTGTCATATTTATGAAATTGACAATAGAATATCAAAACTCTTTCTTGAGTGATTACTTGAGCGAGGACGATAAGTAATCAAGAGGAGTTTATGAATTCAAATAAATCTTTAGAAGTGTACAAAGTGAAATAATCCATGGATGGATAAATGCATGCATCTAGAAGATTACTCTTATGTTTAATTACTAAATTCATGTTTTGATTTATAATTGAAATAAGATAATTTCAAAGTATTCCTAAAAGCTAGTGGGAGTATTATGTTTAATTTCAAAATCATATATTTTGTAAAACATATAAAAGTAACATTCCATATAAGTTAAAAGTTAAGTCTTAGTTTGGAATGAAACTTTGCTTGAAAGATTTAGAAAAATAAGACATACAACCTTGGAATGAATGTTTATTGTTGAAACATGTGCGGTAAATGAATCTAATATAACATGATATATCATTTAGAAAGTCTAAATGGATATGTATAACATGGATAAAATCTAAGTATGACTCAAAGATTTTTCATGAACATCATGTTTTGTTGTATCATGCTTGATTACAAGATGGATTGGCAATATTAATATCTAATTAAAAGGTTATTAGATAAGTCGTGTAATATTCTGAAAGAATATGTTTGATTATAGAATCACATCCTAAATCTGGAAAAGCTTCCAAATTCTATAAATGAACAATTTTTCAATTGTTGTGAAAATTGTCATAGCCAACAAACTTGAAAGTTTGAAGGGCATCAAACATTACACAATAGATATTAAGGTTTACGAAAAGTTTTAATAGCATATTGTTGTTTATATACAATGATGATAATGAAATTGAGATGACACTCAATACTAGTTATGGTAAGGATTTCATCTTTGACTATATATACTAGTTGTGCTTACTAAAAGCATAGTTGCATTATACATTAAGAGAATAAGAATACTTCAAACTTTAAAATGTTTGGAAGTTTGATTGTCATAAATTGGTGGTTAAGGATGTCACACATTTTATGAAATATTATATGGCATTATCAAAATGGTTGAGTATGCACATACAAGAATTTTAATAGTTGAATTCTTGAAATAAGTATTCTTAAAATTCCGATAGATCAAAGTTGGATGATTTATGACTTGTCAACAAGTATGAATGTCATTACTTGAGATATAATTCATCAACAAGAGTTATCATGCATTGATCTATTTAGTATTTGGATAAGGGATGTTAAACAATTATTATAAATTTAAATACATGGTATGTTTAATTTATAATATATTGTATCCTATTTTTGCATGTTTAATCCATGAATAAATGTTATTCTAAAATTGTCCGTTGTCAGTTAATAATATGGGAATATTATTAAATCAAGACAAATCTGAAGGTTGGTATAATATACTTAAAGTATATTGATGCGTAGTCATGCCATTTCAGATGATATTCAATGTTACCGAATATAGAACTTATCCCAACTACATGATGTTACTTTATGGATTTTGTTATTAAGTAAATCATGAGAAGTTATCCTCAGACTTGAGATGCAAGATAAGTGTCATGAATGTAGTACATTTTTGTGGAACAACTTAACGCTATACGTAACTGGTAGTCATAAGGGTTATTTTCGAAAGTGTTACAAAGTTTGTGGGTTTTGCTTGTAGTCAAGATAGAATTTGTTCCCCCAAATTTATTTTTGGAGTTTAATACTGCTGGGCCCTTCGTATGGTTGGTAAGATGTATGTCCGGCCGCACCCAAGATCTCCCCTGAATATGTTCAAAAGATTTGGTAATCTTGATCAATCATAAACAACGAGAAACAGAATGGTTAATTAAGGAATGACTTTAATCCATATCCTTATTAACGTGGTATTAGAAACAAAAGGATAATAATAATGAGAAACCAATAAAAGGTTTGTCCAGGAGCCTTACTCGAGATCGTACTAGAGGCATTGGCGTGTTGCAAGACGCTAACCGATGTGATTACACTACTAAAAAATGTCAGAGTGGGAGCTGTTAGATTATGGACGTTATTTTAGTAGTCGTATGTTAAGATCGAACTCGAGATCGTGGGATTGCACACTTTACGTATGAATAGTAAAAGAATAATTATTTATAAATGTTATATATATAATTATTAATAAACACAAAACTAGTAATGACCGTTAGTATTTAACAGAGAATGACGACCGTTAGACGAGGATTAGGAAAGTAATACTTGTGAATAATTTGAAGGTCAAGAAAGTTCTAGAAGGAGTTCCACATCCTTTGTGCCTTGAGCTCCAAGTTTCATCTAGTATATATAAACACCTCATGGGATATTGTTTTCTGATAACTTATACACACATAATAGGTGTTTTCTTTCTCTCATTTTGTCCTCAAAATCGATCCATCTTTATTACCCATAAGGGATTCGATTTTTATAAAGTTAAAAGGTTTTGTGTTTAATTTACTTGCATAAACTTTTACTTGAATTAGTACGTGTGTACAAGAACACGATTCAAACACACTATTGTTTGATTCTTGGATTGAATTACAAAAGAGGTAAGGGGTAATTCTTATAATCCACATAAACCCTAATTAGGGTTCTTGAATTGAAGATTGCAATTGATTCTTGTTCGGGCTAGAATCATAAAGGTGCGTTTACTATTTATTATTGATTAATTAATTACATGTTATATGATCTTGTTATAATTGCTTCCGCTATGCTCTCTTGATGTGTTTGGTTTATTTTATATGATTGTCATGATATCATAATTCCAGCAGCTGTTGTCCCTGTCATTTATTCCAATAGATGAGGGAGTGATCGAGTATCTGACCACTAGTTGCCCTCTTCTTGAAGAAATTTATCTCGAATATTGCTATGGCTTTACAACATTTTGTGTTTATAGGCATCATACTCTTCGAAAAGTTCAGATTTTTTGTAAGAGTAGACTTGAGAGAATAGATATTGATGCTCCAAATCTTCGTTATTTTCATTTAAGGAATAACAGAGACAAAGCAGCGTATATGAACATGGCTTCATGCAACAAGCTAACAACATTTTGTTACCAGGGATCTTCATTGAAAAGTTTCAGTGACTTATTATCTAACTTCCCCATCATCGAGAATTTGTCTTTAGGGCTTACATCTCCTTGCAACCACATGAAGCTGTCAAATCATTCGCTAAGGAGATTTGAACTATGTTCAAACTGTGATCTGGAAGAAATTGATGTCAATACACCAAATTTACTTTTGTTCGAGTATTATGGCAAACTAGATCGCTTCACTTACATACCTTTTCACAGGGAGGAATTATCCGAGTCGAAAGGATGTATGAAATGCTCTCCAGATGAGTCTGTTGACACTCTTTGGTTCCAGAAGTTGAGGAGATTTTTGGACAGGAGTAATATATTCAAAGTTTTGAAGTTGATTCTTGAATCGGTATTCCTTTTAACTCATTGGTGTTATTAAAGTAGATTATGTGTTTTTACTTGGTTCTAAGCATTGATATAAATAATTCCAACATAAAGTTGAGGTTACCAATTATGTTACAGGGTTCCATTGATGTTGAGGAATTAAAGGGAATAAAGTCGCCCCCTTATGTTCTCGAGCATGTTGAACTAGCAGTGCGCCCCTTACGCCTACCATCGTTTTGTCCACCTATTTTGGATGTTGTACTTTGGTGTTGCCAGCCTCAGTCTCTAACTTTAAATCTATCTATATATGCTGACAAGTGCCGTGTTGTCCAGGTAAGATTTATATGTGTTTGCTGTGATAAAATGTTCATTATCTTTTTATTTGATGTACTATAGGAATGCAAAAGAGATTACTGCACTTCAAGATGAGGGCCACACTAATACTCGTATACAGTTTGTGTTGTCTTACTTTTGCGAAGGCAAACAATGCTTCTTCAGTGACCTGACTTCAGGAGTAAATTGCAAAAATCGTCCCTAAAGTTTGACCAATTTGCATGTTTCGTCCTACAAATTTCGAAACTGCAAGGATCGTCCCTAAAGTTTCGCCCGTGTGCATGTGTCGTCCCTAAAGTTTGGTCCGTGTGCATGTATCGTCCCTAAAGTTTGACCAATTTGGGACGATATATGCCCCAAAAGGACGATATTTGCCCCAAAAGTTTGCCACAGGGACGATTTTTGCAGTTTCAACAGTTCTGGGACGAAACATGCAAATTGGCCAAAGTTTAGGGACGATTTTTGCAATTCCCTCTGACTTCAGTGTTGAAAGCATTATCTCTTGATGAGCTAATACGCGGAATCACCTTTAAAAGGGAAAAAGGTGCAGTATTTACCTTTTTTATCAACTATTTCTACATACAAGTTTATAACACTTCCGTTCATCCTCATGTTAATATCCAAACAGTTGTCCAAGAAGCACGATAATGAAGTATGCAGATCTTGAGTTTTCATGGTCAGCAGGACTAAGAAATATATTTGTGATGACAGAAGTACAAAAGGTGAACAATTTATTGATAGAAACTGGATTCTGTGTATGTTTTTTTGGAGGAGTCAGGTGCAAAATTAGTGAAAATCCGAGAACCTGAAAAAGTAGATTTTCTATAAATGCTCTGCTTTTTAATGTTGACAGTTGTAGTGTGATATGACTAAAACTAACAATAGTCAATATCTAAACTAGACTACTCTATGAAAAGTAAATACTACTGTAACTCAAAGCAAACATACGAAACTTTGGAACAATTTTTCTCTTCTTTCTTCTTGTTGATTCTCAATGCAAAGTACATATTTATAGTAAACAATAACAACTACTTCCTAGACTCTATGACACATGAATGACAACATGAGAACATGGGTTACTCTACCACTACTTACTAGACTTTAGGAATAATAAGAAAACATGGGAACATGCATAGAGTGGATGTAACTCCTAAATGCATGCAATAGGCTCTGAACGTGCATGAAACTAAAATAATAGGAAGACTTGGTCTTCTAACTCTTCAGCCACGTATCAATACTCCGTGTAACAATTCACAATTTCAGGTTAATTACTTTTCCCGGAAAATTTCACTATTCACTTTTACTATTCATTTCTTTTCCGAAACTTTCCCGAAAGTTGATTTTTATTTGATATTCTCAAATGATAAATCATTTCCATGGCAAATTAAAAGTTTAACTTTCATAAGCTCATTTTCGTGAAAGTTATTAAGGAATTACACGTTTTAGGGTAAAACGTCATTCAGAAATTCTACGCACAACGAAATTCGATCCCGTCAGGTGACCCCACATCAGAAAAATGTTTGACACACTCATGATTTATTTGAGAATTAATCGTGACTGAGAAAAACATGACCAAAAACTTCCCAGCAGGTCACCCATGTCGGTACTAATCTCACATGAGCACGCTTAACCGAATGGGCGATTAACCGTTAGACCACAAAACGAGTTTCTAAGACGTTTTGAGTTTTCAAAATTATTAGAAAAAGTCAACATAATTTTCCCTCCTCCATTGACCAAAAATCATCCCTTGATGTTATAAGTCAATTCGTGATTTTTAGGCTTACGGTTTGATGTCTAAAAGACATTTAATACCAACCGACACTAGACTGAGCTCAGTCTAGACATTATAAGTCATTTTAAATCATTTTTATAACATTAGAAAAGTAACATTTTACTTTTCTCAATTTTACGCAATATTCAGCGTTTTACGCGAATTACGCGTTTTAGACCCGTGTTTCCAGTTTTTAGCAGGGTTTTAGCACCCGATGGAACCTACCACTCATTTTATATTTTATTATGGAACTTATTGACATGTTTATCAATACTTTCAAATTCCATAATTTTACGACACCCGGTTTTACGTTTTGAGGCTTAATCATTTACGATTGGCATTTCCCGGAGTCAAAACTAACCAAGTATCTTGGATAATACCAAGAAAAGTCCACACCCTTGCTCTCCAAGGTTACCAAACCGGCCTAGGAGGGGGGAGTCACACCCATGTGGCTTCATCTCATGAATTTACCCCTAGATCATCACTAAATTACAACTTGGTCACCAAGTTTTGGTAATTTCCTACTAGTTTCCTAACCTCCTCATTTTTGACTATAAATAGCCCCCTCCCCCTCCTCTTTTGCCGTCCACTTCCACACACACAAACACTCTCATCTTTGCTTGATTTCCTTCTAATTTCTAGCAAGATTCAAGTGCAAGTTCAAGGTAGAAAACCTAGTTAGGTTTCCATTCATCAAAACTCTTCCAATCCCTAATATACTTGGTGATTTCTCTTGAGTTTAAATCCACTCAATTCACCTCAACCTTCATCATCCATCTTTCAAGATTACAAGAGTAGAAAGATTGCATGAAGAAGTGGGTTGAAGCAAGTCTATCAATGTCCTATCCTTACATGTTAACTTCCTTTCATGTTTGAAAGCCAAAAGTTGTGAGCCAAACCCTAACTTGATTCTTGTTAAATAATCATGTTCATGTTATTTACATGTTATTCTTGTTATATTATGTCTTGTAGTTATGTCCATGATGTATAAAAGTGAGCAAAACAAGTTATTGTTATTGATTGACAAGATAAGTTACTAAAACAAGTAAACTAGTGACTTTCTTGGAAAACCACGACCAAAATGGTAAAATTATGATATTGGATCATTACAAATTACAGTAGAGGACTTAACAAGGAAACCATAGCAATTTGAACCACCCAAAACGAGTATACGAGTCAAAAGTTATGGCGATTTGAAATTACCAAAGATTTCCGGCAAAACTGCCAAATAGCTTCCTGATCAAATTTAGGTTTTGAAAGTCCCACTTCTGGTCCGATTCATCAAAAAGTTAAAACACGAAAGTTGTCCGAAACGACGTTTTCGTTCAGGAACAAAGAAGCTCGAGACCTAAAAATGCTTTCCGAGTGATAAATTTCTTCAAATTCTAAACAGCCCATTTTTAGACAAAGTCATTACATATAGGTTATGGTTTATGAAGACCAAAAGGGTCTTATGACCTATAATCAAGACCACAACCATGGCTAGAGCCAAGGTTGTGTCTCATGACCTTGAAACATGGACCAAAGGTCATGGCTAGGCCATGACGAAATGACCATACCAACTTTCATAGGCGTAAACATGAAACAAAGAGTTGACGAGAACTTGAACATACAATTTGGATCTACTTCATCTAAAAGGAAACCATGAGATTTTACCAAGAGAAAATGGTCATTCAAGACTTATGAAACTACCCCTAATAACAATCTTCATGTACAAATAAACTTTCCTAAGTTTATTCAAGTATCGGACATGTAACTTTTCGGATCAAAACTTATATCTATATATTTCATCAACTACTACAATAGTAGGGAGCCTCATGTGAGGAGTTCATTATGTAAGCCGTCGAGTTGAGTTGTGGATTTACGAGTTAAAGTGTCCTGGCTCCTCGAACGCTTACTAACATGGCTTCTGAATTATGTCGGCCCGAACGGTAGTGAACGATATACCAAAACATACATGTTTCATAAATCTTTCTTTCAAAGACTTACAATATACATCATACCACATCATGGACTAAATGCAAGATATATATATATATATATATATTGGCACTTATTCATATTCTTTACTCCGATCCTAAGTCGCGACATTCTATTATAGGTTGCTTGTAGAAACCTATACGATCAAACCATCACCTTCATTACTTGCTATCGTACTTAAGGTGAGTTCGTAGCCCCACTTTCTATTGTTTAACTATTTTACAAATCCATGGGGGGAATACATGCTATTATTTTTCTACTCGAACACGATGCTTTCTACTGTATGCTACCCGACGATGTTTTATTATCACTAAGTAACGATTGCCATGTTCGAAGTCCCTATATCATGAACCATTAGTCACTACCTTTAGTGAGCGCGAATATTGTGAATAGATCTATTGGGATTGACGAATCCCATTTGTGTTGAACAACGACGAGTTCACACAAATGCACTATATTTGAGATTTAGCGGTATAAACGGCAAAAGTACCTTGATAGGGCTTCTATAATGCCAATTTTGTTGGTTCGATGTTAACGCTTTGGTTGTATGAGCTTAGTGAAATAAATAACGATTTTGTTTTCTAAACATTGGTGTGAGTCTATAGCTCACACTACGATTATTGTGTTCAAACGATTTAACTACAAACACTACGATTATTGTGTTCAAACGATTTAACTAAACTCTACGAATTCCACTCAACCTTTGTGTTGACCTCTCAAGCATGTATTTCAGGTTCATGACGATCAAGGATGGCACGGAAGGACACGGATACTCAAGAGGGCTATAAATTTTATTATCATTCAAAACTCATTTAATTTGTAAATGGAACCATCTGGGACCTCATTTTGTATCTCTGATATTTATACAATTTGAATGATAAATCTTTTAAAACGACTCAATTGGAGTTCGTTTTCTATTATTGTGTCTATTGTGCCGTCAAGTAACACCCAGTTCGAATTCCGCTGCGTCCATGAATTGGGGGTGTTACAGATTGGTACCAGAGCCATGGTTATAGAGAAACGGGTCTAATTGAGACCTAAACTATAACTACAACTACAAGCAAAACCATTTTATAGCCTTCCGCTCTCCGTGTCTTCCATCCTCCAGACGATTATGGACTTTGTAAGCATGTTATGCTACATAAACATATAAGTATATTTATATATACATTCGAGTTATTTTCAATCATTTTATCTAAACATATCTACACATGCCTATTCTATGGCATTTCGACACAACTACATTCTCCCAACCATGTTCCTACTCCAACATTTTATATCCAAGATATTGTAACGAATTACGATGGTCTTTTCTATTTCCCGAACATTGTATGACACAATGGTCTAATCTACTTCCGAGACATTGTGATTTGTGCAATGGTCTCTCGAATTATTCCACCACCTCATCAATATCATTTCATATGATATCAAAAACCCATCACAATCTATCGATTTCCAAACAAGAAATATGAATTTCTAAAGGACAAACTAATCCATTATCGACAAAAGCTGAACTTTCTCTACATCCATCAAAGTTTTCTTCTGAAACCTTCATTGTTAAAAGTTTGTAATTCTAGCCCAGTATAGACTATTTTAGAATTACTTCAACTTCCTTTCCACACATATCTACCCGTACTATCTTCTATGCAATGGAATGTGAAAACATACGTTACAAGTCTCTTATGGCGGGACTTGCAACTGAATGGTTTGACATCGCCTTTGTTTAGTGGACAGTTTCCCGAAAGCAACGGACGTATCACAAGTATACCTAATTTAGGTATTTGAAAATTTTATCGAACCTTGGCTAAATATAGACTAGTCACCTATATTTAACCTAGGGACAGTGGAATATAGTCTGACTAACTATATTCGACTTAAAATTTTCAAATACTGAGAGTAGTTGTACTAGGGTTATGTTTAGGTTGATTTCCTACTTGAACTCGATAAACCACCAGAATTCATTAAACGATCTAGAGACACGATAGTGTTTTACCACTCAGCGAAATCTTAATACCTTATTTGTACTACCAAATTTCATTCTTGAAAGTTTTCATTTATGAGATAATCCGAACTACTATCTTGGGATAGTTATCAATTCTTCTCTTCATCCTGTAGAAGTACTATCCTGTTTAGGTTCTAAGGATACCATTCCATCATAAACTTTTAAAATCTCTTAAGATTTTTAAAGCAAACTCAACATCTATACCTTAGAGTATTAATGTTAAGCATACACTACACACTTTTGTTCGTCAACATATCACATCATTATCTTTACAATCGTTGGAACCACAAGCTCATTTACAGATTTTGATGCACTTTTAAAGCTCAAATCATCCTTAGCTACACCACAAGCACCCTTACCAGCTTTACAAGATTGAATATTCATCTTGGAACACCAGTATCATCTCGTAATACCCTACCTTGTAACTCAGCGACTAAGTATGAATGTTGTGTAGGATGATTTGTAATTATTTGAATGGATTGGGATGCCTTTTCATTTAAATAAAGACATTGTAAATCACTAAACCATAAGTTTATATTTCCTTATCTACATTGTTTGGGATGCCTCTCTATGTAAATAAAGAATTATAAACAAGTGGGCTTATTTGTATCCGAAATAACATAAGTATGAAATCAATAAACACTAGGTACAACAACCGATTACCTACTAGGCTATGATTGCAACTACTATCTCAATTCCTATTAATATTCGACTGCTATATCAATTTCCTTTGATATTCGACTATTACCATACCTTTCCTACATAAAAGTAAACCTCGTCCTACACCATACACTGAAACGACAAATCAAACTACACCACTGGTAATCCCAGACTATAGTCCTCATAAGTAACTACACCATTTCATCGACACCACTCCAATATATGACACACAAAGAACTTCGGGACGAAGTTCCCCGTATGGGGTGGAGACTGTAACAATTCACAATTTCAGGTTAATTACTTTTCCCGGAAAATTTCACTATTCACTTTTACTATTCATTTCTTTTCCGAAACTTTCCCGAAAGTTGATTTTTATTTGATATTCTCAAATGATAAATCATTTCCATGGCAAATTAAAAGTTTAACTTTCATAAGCTCATTTTCGTGAAAGTTATTAAGGAATTACACGTTTTAGGGTAAAACGTCATTCAGAAATTCTACGCACAACGAAATTCGATCCCGTCAGGTGACCCCACATCAGAAAAATGTTTGACACACTCATGATTTATTTGAGAATTAATCGTGACTGAGAAAAACATGACCAAAAACTTCCCAGCAGGTCACCCATGTCGGTACTAATCTCACATGAGCACGCTTAACCGAATGGGCGATTAACCGTTAGACCACAAAACGAGTTTCTAAGACGTTTTGAGTTTTCAAAATTATTAGAAAAAGTCAACATAATTTTCCCTCCTCCATTGACCAAAAATCATCCCTTGATGTTATAAGTCAATTCGTGATTTTTAGGCTTACGGTTTGATGTCTAAAAGACATTTAATACCAACCGACACTAGACTGAGCTCAGTCTAGACATTATAAGTCATTTTAAATCATTTTTATAACATTAGAAAAGTAACATTTTACTTTTCTCAATTTTACGCAATATTCAGCGTTTTACGCGAATTACGCGTTTTAGACCCGTGTTTCCAGTTTTTAGCAGGGTTTTAGCACCCGATGGAACCTACCACTCATTTTATATTTTATTATGGAACTTATTGACATGTTTATCAATACTTTCAAATTCCATAATTTTACGACACCCGGTTTTACGTTTTGAGGCTTAATCATTTACGATTGGCATTTCCCGGAGTCAAAACTAACCAAGTATCTTGGATAATACCAAGAAAAGTCCACACCCTTGCTCTCCAAGGTTACCAAACCGGCCTAGGAGGGGGGAGTCACACCCATGTGGCTTCATCTCATGAATTTACCCCTAGATCATCACTAAATTACAACTTGGTCACCAAGTTTTGGTAATTTCCTACTAGTTTCCTAACCTCCTCATTTTTGACTATAAATAGCCCCCTCCCCCTCCTCTTTTGCCGTCCACTTCCACACACACAAACACTCTCATCTTTGCTTGATTTCCTTCTAATTTCTAGCAAGATTCAAGTGCAAGTTCAAGGTAGAAAACCTAGTTAGGTTTCCATTCATCAAAACTCTTCCAATCCCTAATATACTTGGTGATTTCTCTTGAGTTTAAATCCACTCAATTCACCTCAACCTTCATCATCCATCTTTCAAGATTACAAGAGTAGAAAGATTGCATGAAGAAGTGGGTTGAAGCAAGTCTATCAATGTCCTATCCTTACATGTTAACTTCCTTTCATGTTTGAAAGCCAAAAGTTGTGAGCCAAACCCTAACTTGATTCTTGTTAAATAATCATGTTCATGTTATTTACATGTTATTCTTGTTATATTATGTCTTGTAGTTATGTCCATGATGTATAAAAGTGAGCAAAACAAGTTATTGTTATTGATTGACAAGATAAGTTACTAAAACAAGTAAACTAGTGACTTTCTTGGAAAACCACGACCAAAATGGTAAAATTATGATATTGGATCATTACAAATTACAGTAGAGGACTTAACAAGGAAACCATAGCAATTTGAACCACCCAAAACGAGTATACGAGTCAAAAGTTATGGCGATTTGAAATTACCAAAGATTTCCGGCAAAACTGCCAAATAGCTTCCTGATCAAATTTAGGTTTTGAAAGTCCCACTTCTGGTCCGATTCATCAAAAAGTTAAAACACGAAAGTTGTCCGAAACGACGTTTTCGTTCAGGAACAAAGAAGCTCGAGACCTAAAAATGCTTTCCGAGTGATAAATTTCTTCAAATTCTAAACAGCCCATTTTTAGACAAAGTCATTACATATAGGTTATGGTTTATGAAGACCAAAAGGGTCTTATGACCTATAATCAAGACCACAACCATGGCTAGAGCCAAGGTTGTGTCTCATGACCTTGAAACATGGACCAAAGGTCATGGCTAGGCCATGACGAAATGACCATACCAACTTTCATAGGCGTAAACATGAAACAAAGAGTTGACGAGAACTTGAACATACAATTTGGATCTACTTCATCTAAAAGGAAACCATGAGATTTTACCAAGAGAAAATGGTCATTCAAGACTTATGAAACTACCCCTAATAACAATCTTCATGTACAAATAAACTTTCCTAAGTTTATTCAAGTATCGGACATGTAACTTTTCGGATCAAAACTTATATCTATATATTTCATCAACTACTACAATAGTAGGGAGCCTCATGTGAGGAGTTCATTATGTAAGCCGTCGAGTTGAGTTGTGGATTTACGAGTTAAAGTGTCCTGGCTCCTCGAACGCTTACTAACATGGCTTCTGAATTATGTCGGCCCGAACGGTAGTGAACGATATACCAAAACATACATGTTTCATAAATCTTTCTTTCAAAGACTTACAATATACATCATACCACATCATGGACTAAATGCAAGATATATATATATATTGGCACTTATTCATATTCTTTACTCCGATCCTAAGTCGCGACATTCTATTATAGGTTGCTTGTAGAAACCTATACGATCAAACCATCACCTTCATTACTTGCTATCGTACTTAAGGTGAGTTCGTAGCCCCACTTTCTATTGTTTAACTATTTTACAAATCCATGGGGGGAATACATGCTATTATTTTTCTACTCGAACACGATGCTTTCTACTGTATGCTACCCGACGATGTTTTATTATCACTAAGTAACGATTGCCATGTTCGAAGTCCCTATATCATGAACCATTAGTCACTACCTTTAGTGAGCGCGAATATTGTGAATAGATCTATTGGGATTGACGAATCCCATTTGTGTTGAACAACGACGAGTTCACACAAATGCACTATATTTGAGATTTAGCGGTATAAACGGCAAAAGTACCTTGATAGGGCTTCTATAATGCCAATTTTGTTGGTTCGATGTTAACGCTTTGGTTGTATGAGCTTAGTGAAATAAATAACGATTTTGTTTTCTAAACATTGGTGTGAGTCTATAGCTCACACTACGATTATTGTGTTCAAGCGATTTAACTACAAACACTACGATTATTGTGTTCAAACGATTTAACTAAACTCTACGAATTCCACTCAACCTTTGTGTTGACCTCTCAAGCATGTATTTCAGGTTCATGACGATCAAGGATGGCACGGAAGGACACGGATACTCAAGAGGGCTATAAATTTTATTATCATTCAAAACTCATTTAATTTGTAAATGGAACCATCTGGGACCTCATTTTGTATCTCTGATATTTATACAATTTGAATGATAAATCTTTTAAAACGACTCAATTGGAGTTCGTTTTCTATTATTGTGTCTATTGTGCCGTCAAGTAACACCCAGTTCGAATTCCGCTGCGTCCATGAATTGGGGGTGTTACACTCCGCGGCTCAGAACGAGCCTTGTCCTCAAGGCTCATGGCTTCGTCTCTCGTGTCACTTGGCTTCCAAGGTGGTTCCGGTTCGGATTGGAGAAAAACAATCTTTGGTGGATGGTTTTGGTGACCGACAAAAAATGTTTTCACGCCACGGAAAATGGCTAACATGTCCTTGACGAGAGTGGCAAGGACGCAAGGTTGATAGAGCTTCGTTGGTTGGAAGATCACAATTTCATTTTGGACTGTTCGCACATTGTGAATCAGTTTGGTAGGCGGAGCGGGCAACACGGAATGGGGTGTCTGTGATTTTGAGGTGACATTGTTTTCAATTTTGGCAATAGATGACGAGGAGGCTGTGTAAAACGGAGTCACAGTTTGGTCTAGTTTCACGGTATTCCTAATGAGAGAGGATAGCCGTGCATTACCAGTTGCAAGTTCTTCATTAAGAAGTTTGAGTTTGGCGTTTAATGCGGCTTGTTGTTCATTATGTAAGGCGTTGACAGCGATAAGTTTCGCGAGGTTTTTGGCCATGAAAGCCATGGACTCTTCAATTGATGGAGGCATAGTACGAAGGAATGAAAGCACCATTGATATGACTAAAACTAACAATAGTCAATATCTAAGCTAGACTACTCTATGAAAAGTAAATACTGTAACTCAAAGTAAACATACGAAACTTTGGAACAATTTTTCTCTTCTTTCTTCTTGTTGATTCTCAATGCAAAGTACATATTTATAGTAAACAATAACAACTACTTCCTAGACTCTATGACACATGAATGACAACATGAGAACTTGGGTTACTCTACCACTACTTACTAGACTTTAGGAATAATAAGAAAACATGGGAACATGCATAGAGTGGATGTAACTCCTAAATGCATGCAATAGGCTCTGAACGTGCATGAAACTAAAATAATAGGAAGACTTGGTCTTCTAACTCTTCAGCCACGTATCATAGTGCGTAGCTTTTTTTTACTGCTTGTTAGAAATCAGAAGTAAATGATCTTCGCTATGTTTGGTTCGAGAACCTTCTTTGGATATCTTTTGTGGTTTTGCTTCTGGTGGGCTCGTGAGATATCCATTTTGTTTCATTGAAATGTCCAAATGTCACTTTATTGAGAAAGACTCGACAACTTGACAATCTTTATTATATAAAGTTACATAGATTATATATATCGAGTTCGTGTCAAAATTTGGTAAAAGATATAAAACTATGATATTTGTTAGAATACAATTGACGAATTGAACATTTTGAAACATAATGTAACAATTATTTAAATCGTTGTTCACAATTGAAATAGAGAAGTGATCCCAACAAAATGATGTGCCAGAAAATGATTGATTAAATAAGAGAGATGAGAGAGAAAGCACACCAATGAGCCACTGACACATTAGCTTGGGGAGCTTTTTGTGGAAATTTGTTTGTGATCCTATCACTTCTCATTGAAATATTTGCTTTCTGATTAATTAATGCACAAGGGAAGTTTAACTCGATCGAGTCATTTTTTGTGGCGTAAGTAAACTTTACAATTTTTAAACTATTCAACAAGATGTGAAGCTTGATAAATCACTAGGCTTTCATGATTATAGATTATATAACCCAAATAACTTATATTCTAAGGTTAAACACAATAATGAGGGTCAATCCCCCTTATTTTATCTGTCATGTCAGCTTTCTCTCTTTGGCTATTAGTTGTCACAGTAAGGCGACCTACACTATAAAAAACATACCCCACAAAAATACCTTTTATATTTAATTAACTACACATAAACACACACAAAGAACTTGGGCGATCTAAATTGCTTGGACGACCCACATATCACATTTGCATGTCGATCGATCGATCGTTTGATCATGCCACACTAAGAAGCAATCGATCGTTTGGTGGATTGATCGATCCTTTGGCTATTACTGTGTTTAGCAATTATAAAAGGATTGATACCCATATATATTACATTTTGCGCTTTTTATTCTTTTAAACTCCAACCAAACCTTTGCTAAAAAAAAAAACAAAAAACCTCCAACCAAATCAAATTGTATGGGTCCATTTAAAACTATAAAAACTACAAGGTTCATTTCAAAACATAATCATAACTCAAAGGACCAGACTCATAATCATTCCATATGTAACCAATTTTGACATTTTTGTGAACCCATTATTAACCGCATGTAAATTCTAGTCCAGTCCAAAATCACCCCGTCATCTTTTTTAAACACACACATATATCCGCTAATTGATCGTAAAAAATGAAGATGCTATTACCTATGGATGCCGTCACTGTTGGCTCTAGTTCTATGTCAACCTTTTAGAGCTTCTTTTTTATTTCTATGGTTTTTTTAAAACTATTTGAACTATAGGGTTCATTTCGAAACAACATCAGAAGTAAAAGAACCACAATGACGATTCCTTGTGTAACACAGTATTAATATTTTTGTTCAAAAACCATCGACCAACTATCTCACAGTCACTCATCGGTGCCATGTGACCTTTTTTAACCGAGCAATTTGTTGGTGATTTTAATGTCATCACTTATATTGTATGTAGTTGTGATTTACTTGAGATTAGGGGCTCAATCAAGTTTAGTTTTGATACGTGTTAAGTGTATATTAAATAAATACAAAGTATGTGAGGAATTGGCCAGTCAACCCTTGTGAAAAGGCCGACTCGCAAAACCCGTGAATACGTTATATATATGTGATACCGGGCAAGTGATCGCCCGGGTCGTGTCCCAACGAGGTGTGAATCAAGGATATCGTGTAAGGTTCGTGATTAAAATGCTTGTAAGGATGATTGAGAGATTATTTGGTATTGCGGAACAATGACGTAAAACAACTAAACGTAATAGGCATCTAAAACTAAAAATACACGTTTTAATTAGAAATAACGTCAACACGCAAAATAAAAAGTGAAATCTAAGCAAGACTAGTCCTACGGGAATACAACTAATTTCCCTACGTACTAGATGACAAAAGTAGATTTTAGAAAAAAGAATATTAAAAGTTTAATTGAAATTCTAATTAATATGTCTTAAATACTAATTAACACTAATTAATTTAAAATAAATACTAAAACTGTTGAAATAAATCCGAAACTTTTTAGACAAATACTTCAACTAGTTACTATCCCAGGAAAAATATGAGGAAGGGAGACACAGTAGGAAAATAAGCAGTAAATAAGCTACCAAAAACTGATTATCTAAAATAAGCTAAACAAACTCTAAGGGCACGTTTGGTAGAGAGAATTTCAGATAATAAAAATAAAGCAGAGAATATAAATTCAGGTAATAGAAATCAGTAGAGAATTTTGTTAAATTTTAATGTTTGGTAACAACAGAGACTTGCCCCGAGAAATGAAAAAAAAGAAAAAAAAAAATTGTTGATTTAAAAAAAAATATATTTTTTTCTAAATAACAATTCTAAAAAAATATATTAAAAAATATTTTTTTATAAATTATATTTTTTTTTTTAAAACTTATTTTTTTTAAAATTTTAATTTTTTTTTAATTTATATTTTATAAAAATTATTTAAAATTTTTTATTTTTTCTAAATAACAATTCTAAAAAAATATATTTAAAAAAATATATTTTTTTTAAATTATTTTTTATAAAAAGATTATTTAAAAAAAAAAAAAAAAAAAAAAAAAAAAAAACCCTCAATTCTCCAAATTCTCTACCAAAATTATGGAAATAGGAGTAACCAATTTACACTATCCAATTCTCTCCAAATCTCTACTAATTTCTTCTCAATTCTCCACTTTTTTTAATTCTCTCTACCAAACAAGAGAATTAGATCAAATTCCATTTCTCTCATTTCTTTTCTCTCTACCAAACACACCCTAAGAGGTTAGATATTAAACTAAGCAAGATATAACAAGAAAGAAACAATAGAGCAGATGGTTATGTGTGAGAGGGGTGAGCTGGGTGGCTCGTTTTCAAATCCCAATCTTCGCATGTTTTTGCAAACATTTTTATTTTCAATTTTTCTTTTTGCAAAACTATTAAACAACAGATTTCTAACAACTTTTGTGCAATGAGTTTTCATGAAAATCTTTAGATAAGCATATGCAAGCTTATATATGTAACATATGGAATTATGAGCTTAAGTGAGCTCTTAAGAACAAGCTGTAAACTCTAATGGACACAATGACTCAAACTAAGACAAGCACAGGCTGAAACAATCTTAGGCAAACACAAACCAATCCAAACAAGTAATCACAATCAACAAAAGCTCAAACAAACTAGGAACAAGCTAGGTGTATACTAACATACATTAGTGAATACTGGTCTTCGAGCTCTACAGTCCACAAAAAACATAGATCTTACAAGACAATCTAACAGGTTTCCCAAATTGCCAACTTACAAGCGACAAGCTCAAGAAATGAGCATGTTATGGGGCTGGAAAAATGGGTCAGAGGTCCAAAAGGCTGAGTGCAGGGCACTCAAAAGTCCAATCAGTCCACTTTGGACTGGGATTTACCCAAGCAAGTGATTTCCAAAACCGATTTTTCTTCTTGATCATGAATTGTAAGCAGCAAATGAACACAAAACATCAAATTTTATCCATTTCTATTCAGTACTGAGTCCTAAAATTAATCTGATATTTAGGCCTATTTTAACAGATATGCAAATTTGACTTTGTATGATTCTTAAAAAGTGGACTAAAGTTAGTTTAGATTACCTCTATATAATTAATAATGATGTAATGAGCTATAATACGACTAAATTAAGCTACCTTAAAAAACTCTTGTAATTGATGCGAAGAATGAAAACCTAATAGTTATTGCAGATTACTTATTAGGAGATGACCTTGACTTTTTACTAATTCCATACTGATTTATGCTTGCATTACACTATACTAGCCTATGGTATGCTATATAAACTATATATTACTCCTGAACTAATTTAGAACACAGGTTAATAGATTAATCCAAACACTCTCAGTAAAATTTGTTTTGAAAGTTTTGTAAAGCAAAACAAGAATTTAACCCATGAAACTGATATTAAGGGATACTAAGCTGTACTGAACATGAATAAACAGAAACACACCACAAATAACAACTGTAATCAACAAGAACAAATTAGACAAATTTAGACTAGGAATTAAAATTTTAGCAGAAGGATATGGAACCTTTTAACCGTAGCTGAACAAGGGTGATACAAACTGCTACGAGCACCTAGCTTATCAGTAATAAGCTGGGTCGTATCCCTCTTGCTATTCCTCAACGGGCAACTTCTGTTTCTCCCCACATTCTAGTGCATCGATATACCTGTAATGGTTGGTTTATGTTTTGCATCCTTCTTATCTTTTCTTTTACACTTTTGAGAGCTATTTAGAACTTATGGAAATGTTTCAAACAACAAATGAGCATAAACAAGTTCTTATTACTAAAAACGTCAAACTTCTATTAATTCTAAAAACAAGTACAAGGTCGAATTTAAGAGCTGAAACTTATACTTAGAAACAGATTACTATTCTAAAACAGAAAGCTAAATTAAAAGCATACATAAAAGACATAAAGAAAAGCATAGATGCCTTTGAAAGGCTTACACAAGACCTATTTATACTAAAACTAAAACTAGGGGTCTTCACTTCTTTGTGCTTGTTCTGTGAGGGAAAATGACCTGGGTACTGTTTGTGTTTCTTTTGAGCATATCCCATCCATTGAATTAGCTTCTATATAATCTCAACCCTTAATTGCATCTTGGCGCCAAAAGGGTGTTGAGTGGATTGCCAGCGTGGACTTGTATCACATGGGTTGTGGGTGCAATAGGGAGACTGGAGCAGGTGTTGGGGGAGAGTGGAGGAGACAAAGAATCGTTGGGAGGGTGTGGAGGATATACCGGGTGTTGGGAGATTGTGGTGTTCTTGTCTGGTTCGTTTGTTGGGAAGGGGGGAAAGGGGGATGGGTATATCAGGTTTATTAATAGAGGGGTGGATTGGGCTTAAGGAAAGTTGGGCCAGGATTATGTTTTGGATTGGGTTCAAACATGGCTGGTTATGGGTTATGGATTTGGTAATAGTATAGTTTAGATAATGGATTGGTATAGATTTGATTATGGGCTGACTTGGCCCGTAAAGTTTGGTTTCGGGTTTGCTTTTCCAATCTTGATCAAAAACTATATCCCGGGTTAGACTTTGACTCCGTCTTTGATATCACACAATGCACAATTGTCATCTAGCCGTTCCAAAAATGCTCGGTTTCGCTCCGTTTTCAATCTTTTGTATCTGAAAGGCTGAAACACATAAAAAATACAAACCAGGGATATCTGTAGCGTATTTGGCCGTTTTTAATATTTTTACGTATCAAAAATGGGTATAAAATGATGAGTATTTACACACTCATCAAGTTTACAGTCGAGTTAGGATGTGCGGAGTGCACACTCGTTTTAGCTAGCTTGATGCCGCCACGAACAAAGAGCGGGGGTCAAGGGGGTCGCGCCCCCTTGGGATTCTAGTATTACCGGTTTTATTTCCAAATGGTTTTTCCCACCAAAAGTCGCCCTTTTCCCCAACAGTCGTGACCTTTCCCACCAAATGACTTTAACCGCTTTTAACTAACTTTCGGTTATGTATTTTCATATATTATATTGATCTCTTTCATAACAGAACAGATAGTAACAACTTTCTCTGCATTTGCTTTGATTTCTCGTGCCTTATAAACAAAGTGTTGTTCTCTGTCTTATCCAATTGAGGATTTCGTGATACCCGAGACATATAGGGTCGAAATACTTCAATCTGATAGTGATCTCAACATGATTCAGAGAACATATCAGGATTATTACCACCCACACACACCGAATTTCTAACACAATTTAACAGGTATTTGTATATATGTTTCGTGTTTTAACACTCACTAACTACTGTTTAAAACTTTACTTTTGTATGTATAACTCAAACAAAGATCAACGTAGCAGAATTTAATGATAATACATACCTAGTGCTTTATAAAAACTCAGTTTTACATTTGTCCCTCATCAGTTGAATTTGTATGTCTTGAGATTATTCAGTCAATAATGTTATTCTGATATCATATGTTATTGTATATGATATTCTGGAGAATAAAGATCCAAGATTAATGAAATGACGTGGATAGAATTTTAGATTCTTTTTCGAATATACATGTACTCCCAAAAAAAATATCTATCCCGCGTTTAGAGTCTACATTTCTTGGTAGTTTCTTCAGTTTTGTCCAAGGACCTATATCTCGTTTATTTTCATCGAAATGAATGTGACAAGGACCTATAGTCCTCTGACCAATAGCATTAAGTCGTTAATTTTGTCATTATATTCAAGTGTTCTATCATATTGTTACCTTCACTATGAGGGCATCGTAAGATCGACATTTCATGAATTTAATTTGCTAAGTTTTTTCACACTGAAAGTCGACATCAGGTGGAGGAAGGTTACATGATATTTCGTTTTGTGAATTGTGCAACTTTACGATCCGAGCTTTGTTTACTTTAAAGTCATTTATATCAATACTAGACTATTAACCTGTGAATTCATGGGCATCATATTAAAAAATGCAGATTAAATTACAGCGGTTAATTAAAACTTTTGTCCAATTTAATTTCTAACCTTTAATATTTCTATTAGACTTTTAGTGTATTGTGTATTTTAATGTATATGATATAGTACTATAATAGTAGTATACTATAGCAGTAACATTTATCATACGATATAGTGCTAGAATACTAAATATAATAAAAAATTTGGTTTGAAAATGCTTATATATAAATTAATACTAGTATAGTTTGGCGGGTGATTTGTAACATTTTAAACATTTATCATAGGCTGGAAGCTCTTTTTTCAACACCTCCTATATGTTTAAAGTAAATAACTAACATTTTACCCATATAAAAAACTATAAATTTATATTTGTATTAATTCCGACGCTAAGATGAACACAACGAATATGATTTTGCACTAAAAAAATACAAATTACCAATTGTTTTTGCATATATTGTCTCAAAATATTATTTTCATAAAAACTTCTTTTTGGTCAAAATTAAATCAGATTGATTTTTATAAAAATACAATATGCGTGTGGTCCGAACGATGGATGAATTATATACAGTGTAATCACAAAGTCTATGTATTAATTAGTGGTGTTGTTTTAGCCATGCATATAATCTTCTTTTCCAAATTTTGTTGGAAAGTTACTAGAAGTTTCATTTCATGATTTCATCACTCATACATTCTTTAAGAACTGGATTTTGTTATATTACCACCCACACACACCGAATTTCTAACACAATTTAACAGGTATTTGTATATATGTTTCGTGTTTTAACACTCACTAACTACTGTTTAAAACTTTCCTTTTGTATGTAAAGCTCAAACAAAGATCAACGTAGCAGAATTTAATGATAATACATACCAAGTGCTTTATAGAGATCCAAGATTAATGAAATGATGTGGATAGAATTTTAGATTCTTTTTGGAATATATGTACTCCGAAAAAAAAAAAAATGTCTATCCCCTTTAAATCTGCATTTCTTGATAGTTTCTTCAGTTTGTCCAGGTAATATCTCGTTTATTTTCATCGGTATGAATGTGACAAGGACCTATAGTCCTCTTACCAATAGCGTTAAGTCGTTGATTTTTGTCGGTCATTATATTCAAGTGTTCTATCATAACCGACATTTCATGAATTTGCTAAGTTTTTTCCCACTGAAAGTCGACATCAGGTAGAGGAAGGTTACTTGATATTTCGTTTTGTGAATTGATCAACTTTACGATCCGAGCTTTGTTTACTTTAAAGTCATTTATATCAATACTAGACTAATAACTTGTGAATTCATGGGCATCATATAAAAGAGATTATTTCTATAAGCTACATGAAATAACATTTGGTTTTAAGTGATTATTGAAGATTATTTTTTTTAGAATCTCTTGTAAGTTATGTCTGTCAAACAAAGATTATTTTTTAAGTAGCTTATTTTTTTTAAAAAATAAACATAATCTCTCAACAATCTTGTGTGCCAAACATAGCCTAAAAATAATTAAATTACAGCGGTTAATTAAAACTTTTGTACAATTTCTAACCTTTATTATTTCTATTGAACTTTTAGTGTATTGTGTATTTTAATGTATATGATATAGTACTATACTAGTATATAACTATATATACCACTATAGTAGGAGTAACATTTATCATACGATATAGTGCTAGAATACTAAATACAATAAAAAATTTGGTTTAAACATGCTTATATATAATTAATACTAGTATAGTTTGGTGGGTGATTTGTAACATTTTAAACATTTATCATAGGCTGGAAGCTCTTTTTTCAACACCTCCTATATGTTTAAAGTAAATAACTAAACATTTTATCCATATAAAAAACTATAAATTTATATTTATATTAATTCCGACGCTAAGATGAACACAACGAATATATTTCGCACTAAAAAAAATACAAATTATCAATTGTTTTTGCATATATTGTCTCAAAAGATTATTTTTATTAAAACTTCTTTTGGTCAAAACTAAATCAGATTAATTTTTATAAAAATAAATATGCGTGTGGTCCAGGATGAATTATATACAGTGCAATCACAAAGTCTACGTATCAATTAGTGGTGTTGTTTTAGTCACACATAGAGTCTTCCTGTCCAAATTTTGTTGGAAAGCTACGCGAAGTTTCATTTCATGATTTCATCACTCATACATTCTTTAAGAACTGGATTTTGTTATATTACCGCCAATTTTAAGCCTTTCTGAAGACAAATCCTGCTATTTTCATAATCTACATCATCTTCCTGCTCCAATTTAAATTGTCACAAATCACCATTTTATTTCCCCATAATCAACCAAACTATGGACTACTCGTATTACGACTGGACAGACAACATTTGTAACTTTTACACTGTTTCGTGTCTTCCGAATACGTTTCGAAGTTGCTTACAGGATGAGTCATATCGACAAAATAAATACAGCAAACCTATGCCATGGATTGGTATCTATATCGCGGTAGCATCTCTCTTTTGCATCCTAGCAATGGTAGCAGATTTAATACATGGTTTAAAAAACAAAAGACTATGGTTCCCATGTAAAACATTCACTTTGAATGCTGCTTCTCTCACTGTGATAGCTGTTGCTATGAAGCTACCTGTGGATTTAAATAATGCAATGCCAGATTATACAGACCAGGTAGCAAAGATCGGAAGCATCGCCTTTATGTGCACCATGATGGCGAATTTATTGCCTTCTTTAGCGACGATGAATAGCAAGGAACTTCTCACAAACATCATAGCTTTGGATATTCTGGTAATCACCTTGATTGTGAATGTTTGCATTCAAATACATACTGGTGTGATTGCAGATTCTGATTATTATGAATACGTAAATCCACTTAAGATAATAGCAATGTTTTATGTTGCTATGCTACTCATCTTGCTGATAATACACACATGTTCTGGTTTAACGATTCTAAAGTCCAAACAAATAATAGAATTGAAATACCAAGCAGGTCATGAAACTGCTTTGAAGGGCCTAGAGTTACAACAACCAGGAAGATTAACTGTTGAGAAGCTAAAGCAGCATGTGAAAAACCACTGGATCATGGCAGGAACAGGCAGCCCTCAGTTCATCACAGTTTGCTCCGCAACTACCTCTGCTTCTGGGGTAATATGTGTTGTTAGCACTGGCACACATGTACTTATTTCAGTTGTAATTTTTGTAAGCATGATATATGATTATAAATGGTCAATTCCATCAGACAGATCGGAATATAAATGGTCAATTCTACTAATTTTCATAATACAGCTAATCGGCAGTCTAGTAGGAACAATTGCACCACTTTGTAGATGTTATGCAGCCTTGAGCTTTAAGTTGTCCATAAAATGGATCTGGAACCATATTAAGGTATTTAAAGTAGAGAGCTACTGGACTCAGAAGCTGTATGATTGGAAACAGAGTAGCATACCATTCTCAGTCAGTAGTCGCAAAATCAAGATTGTCATCCACAATATCAAAGTCATATTTCTTATCATTTGTATAGGACTTCAGAAGACAGTTGTGGTAGCATGTAAGATGATAGCGTTGATCCCAATTTTCTTTGTGATATGCATTTTGTTTTGTATTCGGTGTTGGAAGTGGTTTAAAGCCATGTTTAGTGACTCAAGTACTGTCCTGGGACAAAATTCTGAACAACAAGAGAACTTTAACGATCTTAGGCGGTATGTATGGCAACTTCAAGGCGACATGGAGCTCGCTGAGAGAACATTGAAAGGAATTACAAAATCTTTCAACCTTGTGATCCGAAAGGGTGAAAAGCAACAACCCAAAAATCTTATGAAGCTTTTAGAAGAATCTAGTGGTTTTGAAGGAGTTGGAAAGTATAACAATCATCGTATTCCACCTTTATCTGCTGAGGAGTATCTCGATTCTTGGAGCTTACCGTTGATAACCCTGACAGCCATCGCCATTTCTCTTCCTAAACTACAAAACGACATAATCGATAGGTTGCTAAGCAGTGTGAGTGAAGGTCTTATATATGTCACATTTGTGGAAGAAAGCCTCAATGCTACCGATGAGTATGTAAGCATTCAAAAGGCAGCTAAAGTGTTGTGGCTGGAAGTTGAAGTCTCCAACAAATGGGTAGGAAACAATCTGAAAAACCATGATCCTGAAGTGAACACAGCAGGATTGATTCTGCAATGGTTCAAGAATACAGCTAAAAACATGGTCACTGAAGTGCAAGTTATAGATTCTGGAAGCGCAAATGATAATTCCATGTATCGGTCTATTTGCGCAAATTCAATGTATCGAATCACCGAATCTATCCTTCTTTCCTACCACACCAACATTGATGAGCTTAGCCAAGAGGACTTATTCACAGAATTATCATCAATGATTGCTGATATACTGGCTGCTTGTCTCACCAACTTACCCCAAGTCATAGTTACAAAATGTCATGAAAGCATGATAGAGAAAAGGGAGTCCAGTGTCAATGCTGCAGTCCAACTCCTCGGTGAGACTACGCAGATAATCAACACCCTTCAAGACCGGGAGCTTCCAGACTTGGATCCTGCTGAGTTACCTTTCATTGACAAATGGCGTGATTATTTTAATTATCCCTCTCCTTGAAAATCATATCAGTTCTGGCCGGTAAGTTTACTAAGATTTACTTCACAATATTGGTTTACTTTAGTAGTCATTTTAACGCTTCAGTATAAACTGCAGAATCAAGCTTATGTGATTTCTATGGCCATACTACGTACCCTCCAGTCAAGAATGAGAAGTCAATTTCTAGTTCATTTGTAATATTTACATGTTCTTGTAACCATGTTCTTCTTTCTTGTCATTGTACTTTTGTTTACTTCAAATCTAAATGTAAATGTTGCTCTATATGCGTGTGGTCATATACTCACATATTTTTCCAATGTAACTATGTTTTTTGTATGTCAAAAACCGTTTTTACAGTATGATAATCTTTCAAGTAAATTACTACTGGTTCATGTGGTTTGGTAAAATTTGCTGAATACTATTTGCAAAAACCATCACTACAAAATGAAAAATAAAAATTAAGTCGGCCAACCATAATCACCGTCGTCATCTCCGGTCAATAAGTTCAATATTTAGAAGCTAAGCGGAGTCAATAAAAACCGTTTTGGAACACCATTCTGCTATATAATGCAAAATCAAGGAGATTCAAATACAAACTCTTGTTTTGACTAAAATTGCTTGGATATTTGTGTATGCTTTTTGTCAATTTGAAAAGTAAATAATTAGAAAAAGAATACTAAATTGACCTGCAACTTTTTTGTATTTACCCTTGTATGATTTTGAATTTGTAACTTTTTTCTTGAAAAAATAATTGAATAATGCGTGGAAGGAAAATTATTGAATGAATAAATGTCATATTGAATTAGAAAAGGAAAATGAGTACTAAGCTCAGAAACTAAGGGGTCGTTTAGTTTGTGAAAAATTTCTCAATTTTTTCATCTCTAAATTTCTTGAGAAGGGGATGGTTTTTCTTCTATAGAGAAGAGTTGAGAATTTTGAAAACGCGTTTAGTTGGAGTTATATTTTTCTTTTTTTTTTAAATGATAAGAAGATTACCTCAAATTGCTATGGTGGCGGCGACGGCGGGCGGTGGCGGTGACGGTCGGCAGTATAGGATAACACGAGAGATTAAGGGTAGAATGTTGTATGTGTTTTTTTGTGAGTTGAGAAAAAAAAGAAAAAAGAAAAAAATGAGAATAGTATAATGGGCTTTCAATTTCTTAGTTAAAATTTAGAAATTGAGAATTTCATTTCTTTTAAATTTGTTGAAAAAAGTGTGACTAAACGCGCTTTCAGTTTTTTCATTTTCTTATGAAAAATTTCTTAAAAAAATAGAGAATTTCTCCGACCAAACGCACCCTAAAAGTCCAAAGTTTTTGATTGACAAATTAAAAATAAATGGCTAGTAATGAAAGAATTTGGTTTGGTGTTTTGGGTGTGGAATTTGGACGGTGACAGTTCAAAAAGAATTTGTAGTGCGGGCCGTATTGAACCGAGAGCTGGATCAAATGTCAAATACACTGGGAAAGTGGAAATCTTGATATCGGTCCTTTAAGTTGTGATGCTATTTCGAAACGAACCTTATGCTTTTGACAGTTTTAGTAGAACCCTTAGAATATTTACTAATGTTTTAAAAACCGGGTTGACCCGGCTGGTTCCGGTTGAACCGAGAACCGGGTCAGAGATCGGGCCGGATGTAACCGGGTTTTTGCTTGTTTCAGAACAAGATTGAACCGCCGGTTTTTTTTTGAACTGGGTTGACCTGGTTTGATAAACCCGGCCGGGTCATGACTTTTTATAAAAAAAATTTGCAAAACTCTTTTTTTCTCATCAATCTTTCTAACTTTAATTGACAACTTGAAGTGGTGATTGATAATGTTTGTTAAATTTTGTAAGATAGTAAATTATAATTATAAATTATCTTAAAAACATCAAGGAATATAGTTTTAATATTGATTGTTATAACTTAGAATCATAAATTTATTGTTGTTGCAAATCTACACTATATTATTATACATATATGCAACTTAAAAAATAAAGTTTATCGGTAAAGTCTTAATCTTTTTCAATAGTTAAATTGAATGTATGAATAAAATCGGATAAATTATGGAATAATGCAACACTACATCATAAGTATAGTAAAAAATGTACATACTGTATGTATAGAACCGGTTCGACCCGACATTCAACCGGTTGAACCGATGACCCGGCGACTAAACCAAGTCGATCAAAAAACCGGGTTTTAAAACATTGATATTTACTTTCCATATCTGATGGCTCAGATAGTTTTTTTATGGTCATGACGTTTCTTGACTGACTTCACAAATGACATGACGTCAACAATTTGACCTTTGCGATGTTTAATTATTTGGAACTTCTAATAATGTGATGTTAAGCTCGATAATAACTCGAGCTAAGCTTATATAAGCTCGAGCCCAACTCGGTAAGTATTTTGAGCTTATTTTATAGGCTCAAGCTCTGGCTAAAGGCTCGATAAAGCTCAGCTTGAACGAGCTCGAGTCGAGTTCAAACTTGAATTACTGAAACAAAATGCTACACCTCTTTTTTAATTGTTTTTGTTTAGCTTTATGTAATTTGACTTTGCTTTGAACAAACTTTCTAACTTTAGCAATTGTTTTAACTTGGGACAAAATATAAAGTGATCGAGATATACCTTTTTGTTTCATTGAAATGTCCAAATATCACTTTATTGAAAAAGACTCGACAACTTGACAATCTTTATTATATAGCATATATTGAGTTCGTGTCAAATTTTTGTAAAAGATATAAAACTATGATATTTGTTAGAATACAGTTGACGAGTTAAACATTTTGTAACACAATGTCACAATTATTTAAATCGTTCCTATTGAAGTACTTAGTCCACAATAGAAATATTAGTTTTCTAATTACTTGACGCGCGAGGGAAATTTAACTCAAGTCATTTCATGTGGCGTACGTAAACTTCACACTTTTCAAACAATTAATTCAACAATACGTGAAAGCTTGATAAATCACTAGGCTCTCATGATTATAGATTATATGATTTAAGATGAATAACCTCAAATAACTTATATTCTAAAGTAATAATAAAAGGATTTATACACATATATGTTACATTTTGGGCTATTTTATTTACTTAAGTTACTTTTTTTCTTTTCACTCAACTCCCAAGGAAAACAGAAAATATGATCATATCTCTTTTTAAGAAAATAAGCTTTTCAAATTAGTGATATGAAAGTAACATTTTAAAAAGTTTATTAGTCTAAATGTCGTGTTTAATAAATTCAATAAATAGAACCTATGATTTTTTAAGTTTAGTAAACCAAAATGTTGTGGTTTATGAGCTTAGCAAAACAAGTAAAAAACAAAAAGGAAAAAATTTAAGCGGACAAAAACTTCTTTTTTAAACACCAAACGCCTAATATGCAGATACAGTCCACAGTCCATAGACCAAAACAAATTGTATGGGTCCATAACAATAAAAATTACAAGGTTCATTTCGAAACGTAATCATAACTCAAAGGACCAAACTCATCATTCCATATGTAACCAATTTTGACATTTTTGTGCACCCATTATTAACCGCATGTAAATTCTTGTCCGGTCCAAAATCATTCTGTCGTCTTTTTTAAACACACTAAGGTTGAACACAGTAAGGGAGGCGGTTGACCTCCAAATTATCCGTCATGTCAGTTTTCTCTCTCCGAAGACCTATAAATGATTTTTTACCACACCAAGGCGACCTACAGTCCTACACTACAAAAAACATACCCCACAAAAAACACAACAAGAAACACATGACAAAAAAAGGTCATGTACACGGAAAAAATAAATAAATAAATAATTAAATAAAAAAAAGTGATCGATCGATTCATCCCTACTGTGAGCAGCCTATTTGATCGTAAAAAATGAAGATGCTATTACCTATGGATGATGTCACTGTTGGCTCTAGTTATGTTAACCTTTTAAAGCTTCTTTTATATTTCTTGGGGTTCTTGTAACACTATTTGAACTATAGGATTCACGAGCTGGGAAGCCCGCGCGTTGCCGCAGGATTTTTGGCTTCCTTTTTTGTTTTAATCCAGATGTGGTTATAGTTTTTGTATCACGCATCATAAGAAAAATCAGTTTGAAATAAGCAAGTTGCAAACTAATAATGCATTACTATTTATTACAAACACATGTTACAACAGTATTACAAAGAAGATAAGAACTCGAACGCTTGCAGATTTTTTTAAATACAAATATTAGGTCTGTAGCATCATTCAACAACAACTGGTGATCGTGGCTTGCGTCTTTGATTAGCATGAACTTAGCTTGCATGATTGCATCTTTGTAGACCTTAGTATGATCATCGAAACATTAGTATAGCATGCTGTCCTTTATTTTCAAGTCTCCTTTTGCGTCTCGCTGCAATCCTGTCGAAGGGTATAGCTGCACAAAATTAGGTGTTACAAAGTCATTTACAAACTAAACATCCAAAAAGCTGTTGAAAAAAAAAGCCAACTCATAAACACATACAAATATCGTAAATTGGTTTATTAAGGTAAATGACATCATTGTTGTTATGTAATCGTTGTTTAACATATTAATTATTGATAAAATGCAAAAAAAAAAAAAAAAAAAAAAAGAAATGGATAACAAAACATGAGGGTACCCAACTTAACATAACATAATTTGAGCCACTTTTAAATATTGTCGTCTTAACCCATTACCCGACTAACTTGCTTTGCTTATTTCTACCTTCAATATATTTGTTGAAGACCCACCATGTGAAATTTGCTACCAATTCCTAGATAGTTGTTGGAGTAAATTTCTATCATATTAGGATCAAAGAAGAGGTAACCATATTAGTATATTACTATTTCACATATTCATGCGGCATATTGATCAATTGACATAAAATGAATTTGAACCAAACTAATAGAGTGTTTTTTATTATAGAAGCTGATAAGTTTTAAAACCACCAATAAAACTCATAAAAAATGAAGCCTAACCTGAAATTAGAGAAGCTAATAAAAACGTGTCATAACTTAAAAAGAAAAAGAAACTTACCAAGATCATTAGCTCTCGAACTAACTTTGTGTACCAACTCAATATGAACATCAACAATCAATTCTTGTACGTATGATATGGGGTCTGTACGATACACATATGGTGAACAGTCAAAGCGATATATTACAAAGTTAAAATTCATTAGTTTAACAGCCCTTGGCGCATGCGTAGTTACATAAGTTAATTCCTCCGTAGCCTTCACGGCTTTAGACATGAAAAAAGCGTACTGCAAATGGTGAAACAAAAATTAATTCCATTATAGAAACCATAAAAGCAAATTTTGAATATTTATATACCACATCTGATTTGCATTATTACATTATCTTTTTAAATTAAGAGCATCTGTAACCCGATATTAGCGGCAGAAGGGTCATATAATAATCCTAAACTAAATGTTATGATAAGGGTAAACATCTAGTGGTGCCAATATGAAAGAAAAAAATTTTCAAACTGTGACAACCGGCAAATTAGGGAGCCATTTTGAAAACCCGCATTACGTTAAAGTTCGTTTATAAATTTTTATTTGAAATTTTATTCGTAACGAACTTGTAAGACCTATTTTATGGTTAATCATATATATTATCGTTATGGGATTTGAGATTTATTTAATGATTTGTTATGAAAATATACTTGGTGATTTATTTTTGAATTCTCACTTGGTAGTACGTTGACTCCGGCACTAGGATAACCTAACAGAAATGTTATGACTTGATTTTACGAGTTCGACTATATTTATTTACTTACGGAACGTTTCGCGAGATATTAAACGTTTTGAAATGAGTTTCGGGTTTCGGACCGTGTGTTTTACACTCACCCTTATTTACCCACTCTTATTAGTAATATTATTATTATTATTATTATTATTATTATTATTAAAAGAAAAAGTTTTTTTTTATGAGTAAATTACAAAAATCGTCCATGTGCTTATATCACCACACACACACACCAACACAACACTTCACCCTCACCAAACTTTCTCTCTCTCTTCCCCTCTTCTAACCCTAGCTGCCACCGAACACAAATCCGGCCACCACCACCATCTCGCTGCCCTCACAATAAAACCACCACTACCATCTTGTTCCTTATCGTTTTCTCTTTCATTTGGTGTATCATACGCGCCATATAACCCACCCTAACACCTCGAGATCTTATTAAATCCGACCCAACTTTATTGTTTTTACTAGATCTATACATTTGGAGGTTCAAGAAGGTGAGTATGCTCGATTTTTGGCACTTGGGTGCCTCGATTTGGTGATTAATCCGTGGGTACATGGAGTATTTTTATGGGAATCAAATTAATATGTTATGAAATGATGTTTTTGATGATGAAAAATGGTTTGGTATCCGGGTCTTGGTGATTCTTCGATGGGTCGAGTGAACCGTGAGTCAAGGACTCACGGCTTGATGTGGGATTCGAGCCTATGGCTCATTATTTTGCTTGTTGTGGTCATTGGATTCATGTCTTTCTTGTTTTGTTTGCGTTGGAGCTTTGCTAGACTCGATGGAGTCTTGGTCTTCTTGGCCGATTATGGTTGTTGATGCCACGACCCAAGTGGGTCGATTGGGCAGTCTGGTGTAGCTCGTTGGAGCTTATTTTTGTGACCTCTTGGTTTTTGGTTCTAGTCGTAGTGACTCGTGGTTTGAGCCGAGACTCAAGTGAGTCGAGTGGCTCGGGTTTGGCTTGGTAAACCAACCCGATATTGGACCTTGTTAATATTTATATTTTCTTGTTATGTTTTGTGGACTTGATATTGTTTTGGCATTTGTTGGTTTCGGCCGAATGCTTGGTTGAGTCGAGATCATTTTTGGTCTCGACAAGGGATTATTGTTATATTGAGAAGTTGTTGACGAATGGTAAAGTGGGGACCGATTGTGAGACGGTCACTTAGATTGACGGAGATAGGTTAGTCGGGTGCCGTAGTCGGACCCTATTGTTGTAGCACGTGTATTGGGATTGATTTGGACGGAGTTGGATTGATTATTTATGACTTGCTTACATTATTTTGGACTTGGACAATGAGCCGAGAGTAATGACTCGGACATGTGACCATTTCGTATAACTCGATAATTATTTACAATTTAAAACGCAAATAATAAAACTCGTAATACTATTATTGGTAATATAAACGTTTATATAAATATATAGACGTGAATAACGTATATATAAATATATAAATGCGTATATTAATAATAACAAAAATCACGAGTAGTATTATAACAATAATGCGACTAAATATATTATGCTACGAGAGTAGTGTAATGTTATTAGAAGCATTATTATGAATAAATATTATAAATAACGAGGAATTCTCGACGTTAACTAAATATTAAACGAAATAATATCCTTTACATATAACGAGGGAAAACTATCGAGTTATACGGAGTCATGGCCACTTGAGTCCAAGTGGGTTATTGTTTGTGACTTTTGTGTTGGCACGGATATATGACGATTAATATAAACATTTTCTATAACTAAATAACTTATTTAATCGACAGGTTAAACCGAGTTATTTGGCTATACGAAATGAGTATATTAATGGGCATCGTATCCTACGACGCCCATAGGTTGTGGTATATGTATAGGATAATAAATCACAACATATATGTATCGTGGAATCTGGCCAATTTGACGATATATATAAGGAATTTATTAGACTACAATATATACCATATAGTGTTTGTGCTAAGGAATTTATTAGACTAGGATAATAAATCACAACATATATGATGGGTGTAATCTTGGAACGGTATGTTACGTAAATAAATATGAGGATTATCAAATCGACGGATTTGATAAACTTTGATGATTTATTTAAATAATATCAATGTTGCAAAAATCGTGAATCGGTCCTGAGGCGGTCGGGGGCCGAGTTGTGTTTTTTAGCCGATTAATCGGCCCAAAACCTTGTAATCACTGATTAATCGGCCGACTTCCTTGTAAATGTCTCCAAGTTCCAGGGCCTTGTAGCTTGGAATCGGCGATTACAAGGCCTTGTAGGCCTTTTTTTGCAACATTGAATAATATATTTGGCTAATATTAGATCTATAGTTTGTTTTATTATTCTTTTATGAGACTTTTAGGTTTGGTTGTGTCGACCCACCACCCGTATGGATACCAAACGTAAAACTCCAAACTAATACGAGAAATGGATTTTCGGAAAGTAAAACGGAATACGTTCGGGTTTGGGAGTATTTAATTTTGAGGAAATGATTTCTGAACGAGTTGATATTGTTAGATCGTGCCGAGTCCGTAGTTGCCGTCTTGTGAGTTACTATACGTCTTGCTTCTACCGAGTTCTATTACTGATTTCTGGACTTGAGGTGAGTCATAGCCCCACTTTTTCTGTTGAACTATGTTTTCAATACTTGGGGTGAGAAACGTGCAAATTGTTTTATGTGGACTATTATCGCTTTTACTTTTCAAATCTTGTTATGCTTATGGAACTAGGAAGATTTGTCAACCTTAGTCACATAGTGAATTATCGCGTGTGGACTAGTTATGGTTAGACGAATGTTACAACAACCTTAGTCACATAGTGAACCATCGCGTGTGGACTAGATTTGGTTAGATGAGTTACATCAACCCTAGTCACATAGTGAACCATCGCGTGTGGACTAAATAATGGTTGGATTATGAGATTGGCTTATTTGAGGATTTTGGATACTATAGTGTGCACCTATAGGTTATTAATACTTCGGAGGTTATCAGAGTATTTATGATATTGCGGGGTTACCCGAATATCTATGATGGAGCGGAGGGTATCCGCAGGTTTGTTACGGAGGGTATCCGTGTTTTTATATTGGAGCGGAGGGTATCCGCAGGATTTTAGTGAATCCCTAGTCTAGCTAGCAAGCGTTTTGCATATATGTCCACTATATTGAATTATGAATTTAAACCTATGATCTCACCAGCGAAAGCTGACTTTTAGCACGTTTTCTCAGGTAATTAAGTGATGATTTGGATGCATGGATTGGAAGGCTCGGCTAAGGCACCTGGTTTATGGATCTATTTTTCTAAACTCTGATATTTAATTGTGGACCTACGTATATTTCTTTTGGGCCTGACTCTGAATGTTGTTGGGATAAATGTAAACTTTAAAACCCCGTTTTGGTTGTGTTTTTCTTATGTTTACTTTATCTCGTTCTTTTATGTCTTGTGTTGGATACCAATCCCCGTAACACCCTGAAAGCTTGTTGAGTCTTCCGCTATACCAAATTTTGGGGGTGTTACACAAACAGTAAGATCACAACTCTATGGAGGTAGTGGCAACAATGGAATCCAGCTTAAATGGAATGTAACTACACTAAGGCGCACATTCATCCCATAATTTATTTTCTAGGTGAAATGTCAACAAATTGTTCCTAGCATGCAAATACTTATTATACTGAGAATCATTCAACTGAAATAGTAGATAATGAATTGCAAGTTAAATTACATGAGAACCCAAAACCACAAAAAACATGAATAGTGTACAAAGCGAAAAAAGGTTGTAAACAGGCAAAACTAAAATGGGTTGCATATCAAAGGGCGAACAATGAAAACCCATAAATCGTAGCCAAAAGCTATATCAAGGTTAAAAATGGTTGTTACGTCTTTCATTTATACTAAAACGTTACTTCGCCATTAAATGTCATAAAACTTTTTTCTACAAAAAATTCACATGAATAGATTCAACCCAATTACATAAATTTAGCCAAAGATGTTTATGAATCATTTTAGTCAAAGTAGCTACAACTTGAAAACATAGACTATTCGAATAATCTAGTAATGTAACACATTTTGTTTTTCCTTCCCAAAGTTGGAAGTGAATACTTACATGTCTACAGTCCTCATCGACAAACTGAAGTATGGAAGGTAGGAATAGTCGATGTACTAACATGTTTGCTTAAAAGAGCTAAAATATAAATGTGTACTAACCTTTTTGCGTAAAATGAGCAGTTAACCACTTTCATCCAAACACATCAAGTCTGCATATCTGCAAGTCCACAGAGTAGCACCAAATAAAGCACTGTTCTTCCATCTTTGCCTTTTGTAGACAGCTGCAGTCACAGAGTAGCACCCAATAAAGTGTCCAGCATACGTATGAAAAACTTAAAATATAAAAGTTTACTTACGTTTTCAGTAAATCTCAATATTCAAACTTGGCACTTCTTTATCCATACAACCAACCAATCCCAAACACCCCTTAAGGCTCAGATTTACGAATATGGTAGCTGTACCATACACCCGCCATGGCTGCAATCATACGCTTAGTGTGATTGGCCAGCCAAGATACGCTCGTATATAAACTACATACAGTAAACACAATTCATGTTTTCTTAATCACCCACGCCGTTTAATGTAACTTTTAATTTTTTTGCTTTAGCTTAAGGGTATTTGGATGAACCTATTTAAAACAGTGTAAGGGTGTTTAGTTTAGCCTAATCAGAAAATAAATAATCGCCTTAAGCCTAGGAGTGTTTGGATTAGTCTATATAGAACAATATAAGTTATTTCAAAAGGCATACATTAAGATCGCCATTGAAGCTATAGTTATTAACAACATTTGAAGATTTACTGTGTCTCTGTGTGCGTGTGCGCAAATAGATAATAACATAATTTCATAATTGAATGTGTGCGTTTGTGTAAAACCCTAAAATCTCCAACATTTGAAATACCTAAAATGCCCTTCTAACTTTGAAATGTTAAGAACATTGAAATTAAACATCTAGATTACTAAGTCATAAAGCATTCATAATATAATTAAACCTTACATTTTAATCTAATAAACTCAATACTTAAATTTGTAATACCAAGACTTTACTAAAAATCTTGTCACGTCTAAAATGATCTTTTGGACCAAATTCCATTTGACACAACATTTATAACATAACTTGGGCCTTAACAAATTTAAAGATTACAAACAAAAGTCCATGAATCATCCAAGAAATCAAGAAAACAACGTATTTGTCATATGCAATCCCAGAAATTTCGAATATCTTGATCTCTTTCCATCTTAAAACCCACGCTCCCCATCTTTTATATAATAAAAGAATTACATCATTTTGGAGTGTTTTTACAAAACCCTTCTCACTGAAAAAAATTAGACCAATAGGAGAGCTTGATTTTGCCATGTAAGCGAAATCGAGCGAGATGATTGGTGGATAAAAAGTCAAAATTGAATCGATTTTGGTCAAAATTAAAAATTTTCGTGTAGCAGGGAAAAAACACCAAAAAAGTATATGTGTCAAAAATGTAAAAAAAAAAAACCTTCTAAAAGGCGGGGCTGATTTTTATAAATTACAAGGACCAAATGTGAAATGTTGTATAACTTCCGCTACATTAACCGTATTTAAATCATTAAAAAACAAAACATACACCCACTTTCCTCATTCTCCAACTTCCTTCTAATGACCCTAATAGAAAACTATCGATTAACATAAACAAAACAATCGTACAACCAAAATCAGATGAACTTAAAAATCAAAATCAAGATCAGTATGAATTTTATTTTTATTGTTTCAATTTGGGGAAAAGAATTAAGGTTTAATTAAAGTTTAAATTCATTCAAAATTCACATGAATGATTATGAAGGTATGTGGCTGTTATTTTGAAGATTTATATAGGCTAAAAAAAATTTCAGATTCTCTTATTTTTTTCCTTAAGCATTTGTAACCTCGAACTAATTCCTAAAACCGTATTCATCAATTCAAAAGGAGAGTTGGATCTCTAAATGACGGCTGGCTTAGGAGTTCGCACATCGGGTGTAGTGAGTTTGAAGTTTAGTTTTGAATTTTTAGATTTTTTTGGATGCTTATTTTTCAAAGTGATTATGATATCGAGAATATATCGATAAGGTGTATTAGAATGGCGTTGAGTGTTGCAGCGGGATTGCTTGGGCCTTGCTTCCCTGGTACTGGTGCAAGGATAATGGTGTTAGTTGGGGGTGTGTTATTATAGGTTGATTCTTGATAAAATTTACCCACATTCTCAAATCACGATTATGTTAATGCAAGTTTTGTATAACGTCATAGTGGATGGAAATAACTACTTTTGAAATAAATACTAAACAAGTATTAATTCAGGTAATGCTACATCTAAACAAGTATTAATTCACGTAATGCTACCTGATAGTTGTAACAAGGAAATCTTTAAATATCGTACTTATAAGACAGCTATAATTGGCTACAAATTTTCTATTTTCTATATTTGAATTCAAAATAGTAGCTTTATCACTTATGGCTCTCAGCTCATTGCCTCTACATCTCTCCAAAACACAACAAATTTTATTTTGTAGCTTATGTAAAGGTCATCACATCTCCATTGCATGTTTGATGTTTACTCAATACACATTTTACATTGCCTTCTACTAACACCGTGTTTGTTATTGATAAGAAAACTATCAGAGAGCTTGAGTTGCAGTTCTTGATGCATGGTGGGGGAGGCGGAGAGAGTATGAGACGGAGGAAGGAGACAGAGGGTGAAGTTGTTGCAGTACTTGGTGTTAATATTGTTGTTGCTCGACCCTGATAAATTTATTGTTAATCGTCTCAACTAATCAACCATACTTAGTAGATCCTTTGCGTTTCGATTTCTGGATGTAGATGATATCGTTGATCTTGAAAGGTATCATCACATTTTTGTAAGTTTTGCATCCTCTTTGTTATGTATTATGTGTTTTTGTTTGCATCCTCTTTGTTATGTATTTTGTTTGCTGTTTTTGTTTGTTAGAATATAGATCTTTAATGTTTATAAGAATTTATTAATTTTCTCTTTAGTAATTAATAAACCAAAATTTTATTAATTATATATGTTAGGTTGTAGATGGCATGTGTCAAACAGTAACAAACATGATCGAAACGTTGCGCCCAATTTTTTTGCCGTGAGAGGTAATACTGCAGGTACATAATTTTTTCCTTATGGTTCTTGCATCAATAATTAAAGATGTAATTTTCTTGCAAACATACTGTGGTTAGAAATGCAACCCTGAAACCGTTTGAAAATGAATTAGGTAAACTTACTGTTGTGATAGGCTAAACAGGTAGCTTTTTGGTGTACATGGAGCCCGAAAAAAGTGATTGATGATGGAGTAGAGAATAAGTAAATTAAAGATGCCTAAGATCATAGGAGTTGAAGTATAATGTAGATTCTGAAATATCAGCATTTAGTGAATTATAGTCCTTAATCGGTTATGTACACTTAAATTGACCATAAAGAATGGTACTTTTCGTATTACATAAACAATGACGACTGAGGAACCAGTGATTCCTCTAACGACTTTGGGTCTAGAATTTTAAGTTTTGGCAAAAGATTTTGATGATTTTAACCCATTTGAAATTGAACCAACAAACCAAAGATGACCCATTTAAGAGTAACTGAAGCAGAACTTCCACATGTGGCTTTATCCTAGATAAAATGATTATACTAATTTCACTAAACTACATCCCTATTTTATTGTTTAGTTGCTTTAGTAAATTTGGTAAATAGCAAAATGTGTCCTTTCAACATTGTTTGTAGACAAACACTTTTAAAATCTTGAAACTTATTGAAGAACACTTAGGGGGCGTTTGGTTCGCTGGAATTCAGTGTAATTCGTTGTAATTGTAATCTGAATTATATTACAATCCTGTTTGGTTGACAGGATGGATATAATTGTAATTCAGATTACCTTACATTACTTGTTTGGTTTGCAAGGTAATGTAATTGGATTACAACCAATTACGTCCATTGATGTAATTCAGATTACATAGCAAACTTGATGGAATGTGTTGAATTACGTTGTAATTCAGATTTTTAAAAATTAAATATCATTATTTATCATTAGTCGTTATTATTTTAAAAAATAAAAAATAACTATAATAATAATTTATTATTATTATTATTATTATTATATTAAAATTATTAATTATTAATTATTTATTATTATTATTATTATTATTATTAAATAAATAAATAAATAAATAATAGTAATATAATAATAATAATAATAATAATAATAATAATAATAATAAAGTGATGTTTGTAAAATAAAAAATGTATTATTATTATTATTATTATTATTATTATTATTATTATTATTATTATTATTTATTCTTAATATTATTATTATATTATATTATTATTATTATTATTATTATTATTATTATTATTATTATTATTATTATTATTATTATTATTATTATTATTAGTAATGTTTTTCTGAATTACATTACGTTGCGAGTCAACCAAACACAATGACAGATTTCATCAATTACAATTCCAACACATTACAATTCTTTGAATTACAATTCATTCAAATTACAATTCCTTCTAAAGATTACAATTCCTTCAAAAACATTCTATGAACCAAACGCACCCTTAGTTTTCGTTATGCATGAAGAGTCTCTAAAACCTTATCTTGGAATATTTGGTTTTTGTTTGTATGATACCATGAAGACTGACTGACTAAAAGTATGTCTGAGTCAAGTTTACTTAGGTTTATGAGGAAACGATCTCTGTAAACAAGTTTGTTTATTATTTAGAGTATGTCATAATGAAGCATGTTTTTGTGCTTGAAATAGCCTTAACTGCCATTTGACCCAAGTTGGAATGTTTCCCTTCCATCTACATATTTGTGCTAGAAAATTTTGAGCTTCTATGCATATATAGTATACACAAAAGGGCCTTTGTCCCAATGGTATATGGTGACCTATCAACCTAGAAGTTGTGGGTTCAAGTCTCGGAGACATTTTTGAGGTTGTGTGAAATATTATGCGGTACTTAGCTGTATAAATGAGTTGTCGTTCAATAATAATAATAATCAAAACAAAACGTATATTTAGTAATTACAAAATTAAAATGTGTTATATAGTAGTATGGTAATCATTAGGCAACATGCTGAAAGTTGCAATCTCCATATTGTTGACATGTTAATCCTAAATTGTCTTGACTGTATTCGTAAGGACGTTTTTAGTAGTGTGTAGGGTTCTTTTACTTTTATCATTGATGAACAAGTTTTGGTTGATTGTATAAATTCACCATGTACAGGATATGGAAATGTACAATGTGAAGAGCGACAAGAAATGAAGACATCAACAAAGCAAGTCTTCATCAACCTTAAGTAAGTTAAACCCAAGGAAAAGAGCCCTTAAAAATGTATCGGATAAAGGACCATCAAAGAAGAGTTCATCAACTAAACAAAGATGTAATCTTGGATCATTTTTTTTGTTAGGTGCTACGATTCAGATAATGTTGTTTTGAAGTGATCAAATTTTGTTATAATATCATCGACAATACTGGTTTCCAACCGGTTCTGCTATCATCAAAAAGTTATATGCATTCTAACCCGGACGAGGTTATTTATTGCATCTGCTTTATACTTTTTAAAATGGTGATGCTAACTTTTTAATAATAAGATGGTATGCGTCATCCTAACTTTGGATATTTAGCTTTACATAAAACATTCAAGTTGTGGGTTGTAAACCAGCATTCATCTTGAAAATTTTCATATTTACCCATCTTTTACATACACGCACATGACTATGAAAAAACAAATATACACATGATTTCTCTTTTTAACCCAGAAAATAAACTATTTAGGACACATTAACTTTTTTTCATCTTTTTTAATCGATAATAATATATAACAAAATTTTTTAGAAAAAACCCCGTGCATGCACGGGTATTATAACTAGTTCTTATCCTCACAAGAATACACGGTTTCTCTCTAAATAATCTCACACACACAAAAACCCTAGAAACAAAAATAAAGAAACCGGTTGCTACACTTGCAAATAAAAGCAATCGGCTGCCACAATTTCTGTTTGATTTGAGCTGTGTAAAAGGTGTACGAAGGGCTGTGAGAGGGTGGTATTTAGGCGTGACAATCCTGGTTCGATTGGTATTGCTGGTGCGTGAAGGGTGTTTCTGTCGTAGGCATTTTCTGGTTCAAAGCTGTTGGATAGCTTGGGATCTGGTTTGATTTTGGTTGCTTAGTTTTGGTCCTGGTTTTGATCTCGTTCTCATTCTTTCGATTCGAACACGCGACGAGGGTATTGTGTATCATCCTTGCTTCATTTTCTTTTCGTTTTTGATCTCATGTTTCACATGATAAACTAAAATGAACCAGCTGATTTTACACATGCATGTTTTTCGAATAAGAGTATTACATGAAATAATAGAAAGTTTTGCATAAAAAGACGAATGAGAAGGTTACCCTAATCGACCTATAATTATTGGTTTCGAATCTGTTTTGTTCATGTTTCGGACCCACTCACATGCGAACCATAGTCTGTTGTGTTACACGTAAACTTTATTGAGCTAAAAGATATGAGTACATGTATACATGTTGACGGATTCATTGCTTCTGTTCCATTTTGTTTCATTCGAACTAAAAAGCTTACGCTAATATGAATCAGTATATTTGCATGCATGTGAAACAAATGAAAACACACATGAATTAATAATATAAGGCCTAGGATGATCAATATTATATTTTTATGATCGAATATCAACTAATGAATAATGAATATGAATTAAGGGATTGATACATGTTTGGTTCGGCTCATTTTTAAGCCACAAAAGGATGTGTGTCGCGGCTTATTTAAACAACAAGAGAAGTGGTTGTCTCGGTATATTTTTAACAAGAATGTGTCATGGACTTGTTTTTTTTGAAATAATAAAAAACCTTGGGTCGTCATGGCATAAATATTACGATCGTTGGTACGTTAATAAATTTCATAAAATTATAATGACGGGGTCCAAAATTATTATCTTAATATTAATTTATTAAAATAAAGTTTAAAATAATTTTATTTGACTTTTAATATTTAATTTTGATAATTTAGATTTTAGACCCTAAACTTATGATATTGACATTTAAGACCTAAAATATTATATTGGTAATTTGAACCTTAAATATTATTAATTTTCGATTATAACCTTTAAGTATTAAAGTACAATTGCGGGAACTTACTAAATTTGGAAACTGACTAATTCGGGAAACGTGTTAAAGATAGAAGATTACTAAAAATAGAAAACATATTAAAAGGAGTAACCTATTTCATATGAACTTGAAGTAATACTTGGTATTTAATTCGTATAGGTTCCTTGAAGTGGGAGTGATTCTGTGTCTTGTGATCCATCTATCTTTGTTTGCTTTTGCTGTTAAATAAGGTACATATATTCTGACCCTTCACAGGTTTCTCATGAACTCTTGCTTATCTAAACCTTTGATTTACGAACCTTGGCTATGTTCCCTTCTATTTAAGAACCTATGATATGATCCACTTGAATTGACCCTTTGCTATGAACCTTAGCTATGAACCTTATGCTATGAACCTTTGATTTGAACTCTGATTATGAACATTGCCATTTGTAAACCTTTGACCTGAACCTTTGCTATGCACCTTAGATTATGATACTTTGATTTGACTTAGACTTTGTTATTTGATTTGCCTTTGACCCTTCAGTATTATACCCGAGCATTTTCCTAGCCATGAAGGTAACATGGTCGTGGCATTGATGCACCAATGTCATGACTCTAGTGTGGTCGAGTGATGTTCCACACCGTCCCTTTGTTTGATCTGCATTTGGTTTGGGTAGGGGCATATGGATGCATCCTAGATGTGATTTGATTTGCTACTACATTTGGTTTGGTGTCTGGTACTGTGTGCAAATGGAGAACATTAGGAAAGCAACATATGCGTCATGGGCCTGGTATTGAACATAATGCCCATTTTGTCTTGAATATTTGTCATATCAACCGAATAAACCCGCCGAATCCACGTCCTGAACCTACTCTCTTAACACATCCCTTGAACCCACCTCATGCTACAAAAAGTGCCCAAAAGTATAAGTTTCCTGAAAACCTATATACAAAGCTACACATATAAAACGACTGAAAACCTATATACAGAGCTACCTATATAGCAATATCCCCTTGTTCATATTTTTTGTCCCAATAAAGAGACGTAGAATGTAACAATTCGCAATTTCAGGTTAATTACTATTCCCGGAAAATTTTACTATTCATTTTTGCGATTTATTTTCCCAAAATTTGATTTTTATTTCATATTCTCGAGTGATAAATCATTTCCATGGCAAAATAAAAGTTTGACTCTCGTCAGATCATTTTCGTGAAAGTTATTAAGGAATTACACGTTTTAGGGTAAAACGTCATTCAAAAATTCCACGCACAACGAAACTCGGTCGCGTTAATTTTCCCCGTATCAGAAAAATGTTTGACACACTCATGATTTATTTAAGAATAAATCATGACTGAGAAAAATATGACCAAATAAACCTCGGCCGTGAAAAACTGGAATTTTCAGTTTTAAGCATTTTTACTCAGCCGTAACCTTAGCCTATACCTGCACCGCGTTTCTAAGATGATTTGAGTTTTTACATTTTTGGAATAAGTCAACATATTTTTCCCTCCTCCTTTGACCAAAAATCATTCCTTGATTTTATAAGTCATTCCTTGATTTTTAGGTTTACGGTTTGATGTCTAAAAGACATTTAATACCAACCGACACTAGACTGAGCCCAGTCTAGATATTATAAGTCTTTTTAAATCATTTTTATGCTATTAGAAAAGTAACGTTTTACTTTTCTCAATTTTACACAATATTCGTACATTTTACGTGTTACGCGTTTTAGACCCGTGTTTCCAGTTTTAGCAGGGTTTTACCACCCAAATGGAATCTACCACTCATTTTATATTTTATTATGGAACATATGGACATGTTTAACAATACTTTCAAGTTTCATATTTTTACGACACCCGGTTTTACGTTTTGAGGCCTAATCATTTACGGTTGGCATTTCCCGGAGTCAAAACTCATCCTAATACTTAGGATATTATCAAGCCAAGCACACCTCACCCCCCCTAGACCTTGTGAACCGCCAATAGGGGGGGGGAGTCACCCCATGGTGTGGCTTGATCTTGTGCAAAATGGTCTTGGATGAGTTACATGTGTTGAAGCTTGTTAGGAAAGCTTTGACTAGTCTCATTTTGTAACCTCCTCATGAGCATATAAATACCCCCCCCTCCCTCTTTGTGCCGTCCATCAACACACACCAAACCACTCCACACTTAGTTTTATTTCTTCTAATTTCAAGCAAGGTTCAAGAGCAAGTTCAAGATAGAAACCCTAGTTTGGTTTTAGGTTATCAAAACACTTCCAAACCTCATATACTTTGGTGATTTCTCTTGAGTTTGAATCCACTCAAGTCACCTCAACTTTCATCATCTATCTTTCAAGATTACAAGAGTAGAAAGATTGCATGAAGTGAAGTGGGTTGAAGTTAAAGTCTATCAAAGTCCTATCCTTACATGTTAACTTCCTTTCTTTAATTGAAAGCCAAAAGTTGTAAGCCAAACCCTAACATGCTTCTTGTTAAATAATCATGCTCATATCATTTACATATTATTCATGCTATATTATGTCTTGTATTCATGTCCATGATGTATAAAAATGAGTAAAACAAGTTGTTGTAATTGATTGTTAAGATAAGTTATTAAAACAAGTAAACTAGTGACTTTCTTGGTAAGACCTGATCAAAATGGTAAAATTATGATATTGTATCATCACATATTACAGTAGAGGACTTAACAAGGAAAACATAGCAATTTGAATCACCCAAAACGAGTACCCGAGTCAAAAGTTACGACCATTTGAAGTTAGCAAAACCAAAACGCCGAAACTGCCAATACCTACTGTTTTGCATTCTGCCATTTTGAAAGTCACCCTTCTGGTCCGATTCATCAAAAAGTTAAAACACGAAAGTTGTCCGGAACGACGTTTTCGTTCAGGAGTGAAGAAGCTCGAGCCCTGAAAACGCATTCCGAGTGATAATTTCTTCAAATTCTTAACAGCCCATTTTTAGACCAAAGTCATTATATATAGGTTATGGTTTATAAAGACCAAAGAGGTCTTATGACCTAGAATCAAGACCACAACCATGGCTAGAGCAAAGGTTGAGTCTCAAGACCATGGAACAATGACCAAAGGTCATGGCAAGGCCATGACGAAATGACCATGTAAGCTTACTTAGGCGTAAACATGAAACAAGGAGTTGACGATAACTTGAACAAGAAATTTGGATCTACTTCACTTAAAGGAACCATGAGATATTACAAAGAAAAATGGTCATACAAGACTTATGAAACTTCCCCTAATAACAATCTTCATGTAAAAATAAACTTTCCTAAGTTTATTCAAATATCGGACATGTAACTTTTCGGATCAAAACTTATATCTATATATTTTATCAACTACTACAATAGTAGGGAGCCTCATGTGAGGAGTTCATTATGTAAGCCGTCGAGTTAAGTTTTGGATTTACGAATTAAAGTGTCCTGGCTCCTCGAACGCTTACTAACATGACTTCTGAATTATGTCGGCCCGAACGGTAGTAAACGATATACAAAACATACATGTTTCATGAATCTTTTCTTTCAAAGACTTACACTATACATCGTACCACATCATGGACTAAATGCAAGATATTTATATAGGCACTTATTCATATTCTTCACTCCGATCCTAAGTCGCAACATTCTATTATAGGTTGCTCGTAGAAACCTACACGATCCAACCATTACCTTCATTACTTGCTATCTTACTTAAGGTGAGTTCATAACCCCACTTTACATTACTTCAATGTTTTACAAACCCTTGGGGGGAATACATGCTATTTTAAACCGAACACAATGCTTTGAAACTGTATGCTGCCTGATTGTTTTATTATTACTAAGTACCTACCTTGCCAATCCTAGGCCCCATATCATGAACCATTTAATCACTAGTATTAGTGAGCGCGAGTATTGTGAATAGGCCTATTGGGATTGACGAATCCCATTTGTTTGAGCAGATTAGTTCAAACGAATGCACTATATTTGAACATTAAGTATGACGGCAAAATACTTACCGGGGCAACAAAACCGCCGATTGATATTGGTACCCGTTAACGTATTGGTTGCATGAGCTTAGTATATAATAATAACTGTTTTGTTTTCTAACATAAGTATGAGTCTAATTAACTCATACTACCAACATACTGTGTTCAACCGTTAAACAAACTCTATGAATATCACTCAACCTTTGTGTTGGCCTCTTAAGCATGTATTTCAGGTCCATGATAATCAAGAATGGAGCGGAAGGGCACGTACCGAAGGAAGAAGGCTATAAACTACTATGTCATTCGATAAAACATCAAAAGACTTTATCTTGATGTATTTTGAAACATGGAACCTTTTTGGGACCTTACTATGTAAACTCTGATATATTTGAATAAATATGAATGACAACTCTTTTTAATACGACTCGGTTAGAGATCGTTTTCTATTATTATGACTGTTGTGCCGTCGAGTAACACCCAAGTTGAATTCCGCTGCATCATGAATTGGGGGTGTTACATAGAAGCTTTTCGACCTTTGTTTGCCCTGCCTTCATATCCTCTTTAGATAGTCTCCATTTCTGGTAGTATTTCTTCCAATTGATTGGAGGACCACACAAAATTCAGTGTACCAACTGTGATGAATATGTCCCATCTGCACACAATAATATATATACCAACTTTAGACTTTAGAACATCGGAGATGATACACATTTTTTAAGTCCAATTATTTTATAAACAATTTGGGTCGTATAAAGGTTTAAAAATAATAATAACATATTACCTGCTGTTATGTCTCATAACCACATATTTTCTTTGAGGAGCTTGATAAATGTCCGATTTTCGTTTCAAAAACTCCGTCACTTACGTCAGCCCAATCTGTCGGTACACCTGATGCTATTTCGGCCGAAGCTCATGTTCAAAAGGACACTGTTTCACTTGACTGCATATGTGAGATCTTTCCACCACATATAAACCTGCATAAAAGATAATCTGGCGTGGAAACTAAAGCATGCGACCCTTCTGTACCTTCACTAAATTTGGCATACTCTTTCTCCACACCTTGTAAACCATCATCTTTATTAACAAACCCAATTTTCGTCGTTCTGCAACAGAAAAATACGTCACTGCCATATAGTTAGCGTCTCAGATCAAAGCTATTACCCTATACTTACCCATCGAGTTTTTCGGTGTCAAGATGTTTCGAAAGGCCAATAGCATTGTGATGGTCAAGATCAACAAAAGCATCTTGAATAAGCTAATTCACCTATCTTTTTAAGACAGAAAGTTTAGGTCTTCAATGTAAAGAAACCGAATTTTGATTCACATACATGTTACTATGACTTAATATATGAAAAAATAAACGCAATGTTAGTGGAAAGTTACCTTGAATACTTAAAATGAGAAAATCAGTAAGAGCAGAGTCACGACCATTAACTGAAGCTTGATAACACTGATTTTGACTGCCAACAAAAATAAAGTATATTAATCCGTCTGACGTGGTTTTAACCGTAAGATCTGTGTGACAAATTTCCAGCAATATAAACAATCCATGAATACTAATTTCCAAACACGCTAAGGGGTTGTTAGATTAGCTTATTGGTTGGCTAAAAGGTGTACTGAAATTTTAAAAAGCCACATACATTAGCTTATAAGCTTATGAACTCCAGTTTATGGATTAACAAAATCAATAAACCTAAACAAATAAGCCGATAAGCTATAAAAGTAACCTTATTTATTTTCCCAATCTCAATAAGCCTATAAATCCAACCCCTAAAGTAGTACGCGACAGAGTGATTTTGCAAACATCATTGTGCATCACACTAACTCCAATAAACTTCATCTAAATGCATATATGGGTATTCAAAGGACATAAAGTTTACCTCTTGTGTGTATGACCAATTTGATGTCCCTCCTTCCAAATGCATTCTCTGTGGACATTTCTCATCATTATGTCTACTTATATGATGAACAACTCCATCTACAATTTCTACACCATTGACCACAACCACAACACAACCCCTTTTTCCCATTGTTTATCCATCGTCAATCACATTCGAACTCCTCATCTTTCACTACTCCTGTTATAACACATAACACCATGATGTAACAAACTGGTTAGTAACGTTAACCAATCAACACCAAAGAGGTCAAATCAAGAACATGAAAAAAAAACCCTAATTCCAGAAACCACAAAACCAAACACCAATAAATTGGTAAAACAAAAATAAACCTTCATCAAGAAATTCAATAATGGATGAAGAAAAAGAGACAATTAACTTATTGATTAGGGTTTATAACGTGTTTCTTGATCCTGCCGGAATCGTTGACACACCACCGCCACCAACTCCGTCGTCGTTGCCTCTCATCAGATCTAACAAATCAGCCCTTCTTTGTGGGTTTGATCAAATCGCATGTTCATTTTCAAATTAAAAGATATGATAAAATTAGTGTGAATTAGTGTGTGGCTGGGGAAGGGTTGTGTAGGTGGGAAAGAAGGTTCTAGGATTATGTAGATGGGGGAAATATAAAGGGGAAAAATGGGACTGGACGGAAGAAAATTAATGAACAGTGTAGAACAGTGTTTCAAACAGTGGTATAACGGAGAATTAGCCAATAGGAACCCGCATTTTGTAAAACGGGAAAAATGGGTTTTAATATATATTGTAATTTCGAAACAGCATCACAAATAAAAGACCCACAATGACGATTCCTTGTGTATCATATTTTTACTCACTTCAATCTCCATAAAACAATTGAGATTTCCATATAGTAAGTACCAAGAGCGTCACGTGCATGTCATGAATCAAGTTTCGCCATTTCAACATTTCACTTTTCCTACTTCATAAGCGTTTTGAATGACTTTGTGCATTGCAATAAAAGCTGTACGGAAGACGTTTAGAAAGATGACTTGTTAGATAGCAAGCGTTTGACACACAACTAACCAACCTATTTTCATGACGAAAAGTGAAAAGTGAAATGTTGAGATGGCGAAACGGTTTGAGTCAAGACATGCACCTGACGCTCTTGGTAGTTTATTACTGTACTTAGGTTTCATTTGTATACTTACTATTTGGAAATAATCTCAATTGTTTTAATACAAATTTTCAGTTTTTCTCGAAATTATTTAACACACTAATTCTATTAAAGGAAAAAACATTGGATTATATATACGAGAATGGCGTCGGTCGCCGCATTGCGGGCGGGCCTGTAATTTTTCCCAACCAATTAGTACATGATATCAAGTAGTCATATATTCATTGCCAAAATAAATCTTAACTGATAGCCAACCCAGTCTAGTTACTTAAAAGGGCCACATGTTTTTGTTGGCATATCCTTTGGTAACACACTAATTTAAATGCTTTTTTGGTAGACAAATTAGCATCATGATTTAGAATCATGTATATAACTGATAAAAACAATTTTGATGTTTCTAAACCATGGGCTGTGACAGTAAAAAAACAAACATCAATGAAAGTAATGGTGAAGATCTCGTAGTTAATCACTTACAGCCACGAACAATTCACTGCATTTAGACATCTCTCCGGCCTACATCACACACCTAACTTTATATTATAACCTTTTTACAAAAACCAAATAACATAGTTTGCGATACACGGAGTAAGACATTAAGGGGGTGTGAAACAGTCATTTCTTTAGTCGGTTGAGTAGACGCAACAGAGGAGATTTGGTGCAAATTTAATGTCAGACATTTCTTATAGTTATGTAATGGAATATTAGTGTGGAAAACTAAAAGCCTCAACCCTCGCTTATAATCCTTATGCAACAACAGCAAGTGGAACATTTAAAGTTTTAAGCTTTTTACCTTTTTTACAACAACCTGAATATAACATTTAAGCTATCAATAGTATGCAAATTATAAATACTTAAAAGTACCTTTCGGCTACGAAGCCTGCATATTGGCCCTTGAGCCACTACGCCAATTCCAGCATTAGTGAACAGAACAGAACAAAAGGCATGAATTAACTTTACAAAAATTAGTAAATCTGTAAAGATAGTTTATTAAAGAATACAATACCGAAAATTATTGGTTCGAAAGTGTTGCTAGTCAACTTAGCCTAACATGTTTCAACCTGTACCATACTACCACATAACCTTTTTTATTTTGCTGTCATTTTCCGGTTTCTATCATCTTGTAGATAGCCACAGGGCACACAAATTTCAGTCGTATGTTAAAACTTTTAGCAGGCGAGCAATCTCAAATAGGTCTTATAGTTATAAAGGGGTTCTGATGAGAGTGGTCCGCTGTCAAATTTTCAGCAACAATAACGTGACTACAAAACAAAGACACACAGAACATTATAAGCAACTTGAATGCTACAAAGATGTTATGACTAATATTGAAGCATATCACGTACATACCTGTAGCGTGAGTTTCATTGCACTTACTGATCCTTTTTGCATTTGATGAACAAAAAAAAATGTGGCCATACCTGAAACGAAAACATCAGACAGATTTTATAAGAACGTGTGATACTAAATCAATGTTCATTAGATTAGTGTAGCTTTGAATGCATACAACGTCAATGAGGTAACAAACTGAACTGTATATTCTGGCATGTCCATTAATAAGAAATTAAAATTCAAATATCCCTTAACAAAGAACATAAACAAACACCTTCTCCGATGAAGAAGACAACTTCCAGCAGTAATATCTTTTTTCTTTCGTCTAACCTTTAAACTAACCTTTGCACATTAGATTTTAAACAACAACTCTTTTTAACATGTCACCTATACCATGTCACCTAGCATTTCCTTGTGCCACGTAACTGTCCATTGAAACTTTGAGGCGGCGACGTCGCATTTTTCATCAATTTTCTTGTGAGATATTTCCATTGAATCTAACATTGCATGATTTAAAATAGACAGCCTGAATTCAGATACTGATACGTAACACAGTTTTTGGCATATAGACTTAAATCAAGATAAGGAGTTTAGATGTATATATTAGTGCGTTATATTTAACCACTAATATAAATGTATGTACCTTCTTGTGGTTACTGCGTCCGTGCTTAGCTGCCACTTGAAACTCGAACTAAACTATCGAAAATGAGATGACACCTGATTCTGGTTCTCTCCCTCCAGCACCAGACTGTGGACATCTCGTCCGAATTCCTTCAATCCTACCAGCCATTCCTTTCAGGTCTTCCACTAGACCTCAAACATCAAACATTAGACCTCAAACATCAAAGCTAAAAATGCATAGAATGTAAAAATGCATACCTGATTTCATATTGTTCTCGTATAATCCAACATTAACTTCATCATCCATAAATGAATCAATCATAACTGCTTTTCCGCTATCCTTGTTCACCATTGTCTTTGCGGATTTCTTTTCAGTCATCCTAGTTGAGCGTCTCATGTTGTATGGTTTCTTCACAGTGCTTGCGTTTTTCTGCATAGCACTATCCTTTTTCACAGTATCCACCTTCCTCCCGGTGTATATCAGTGCATGCTTCACTTTCTGATCAACCACATCCGTCTCCTCTTCGCACTCATCCAATTGGCTGCTGACACTCAGGCAAGAGGAAGTTTCAACTTCTTTCCTTCTGTTGCTCGAGTTAGCTGTTGTTTTGAGCATCTCGTTCTCTGATTCCTCAACCCCACCAGCAACTTTCTTGGTTCCTCTGCAAGTAGTAGTTCTGAAAAGAAAGTTCATAAGATGGTGCAATACTCGGCATTTTATTGAAATGAAAATTTTACTATTACTAAAAACCATATTACGTATAGACACATGTATCATTAGATGAATGAATAGTTACATTTGTATGCAAAAAAGAGGGCAAACCTGTATCCGTTACCGGAGTTGTGCATCAGATAAAGTGGTCGTGTCATAAGGCTTCCTTCCTTTTATAGGTCGTTTCTTCAGCACAAAAGAAGAATCCGTAGGCGCGTAATCTGTTATCAAACGGTTGTTAGAAACAGTGGCTAGACTTCCTTTTGCCATTGTGAGTTGTATGCATACAGTTGGCATAAGCATTATCCAAATTCGGTGATGTTTAACACCAACTCCTTAACAATTCCTCGCCAACGTGTAAACATGACACAATTATCAAATATTAGTATATTATATCTACGTTATGATTATATCATTCCAAAAATGTCAATAAAAAGCCAAACACTCGAATGAAACAAAGTTGTGTGAACCATATCATACTCATATAAACAGGTTATGTATGTCTAGCCAAACAACACATTCTTTATTAGCGAAGCCCATGATAAAAGTAACATTATTTAAGTACAAAACTGAAACCTAACAGAGTTCTAACTCACTTGTAAGTTACTAATCATATTATAACTTGGCGCAAGCACCAAAAATCGTTTGCCCCCATCATTATATTAGGTTTTAGAATCTGACTGCAGAACAAAATTAGTACTATAAAAATTGAATCCTATAATGTTGCTATAAGCAAACACCACAGTCCATAGTAAGCCGAAAGTAACGGGATGTTTGGACGAAGGTTATTATTATAAGAGTATGAATCTATATAATCCACTTAACATCAGATTAAGTGAAGACCTTCAAAATGCTTAGTAGCTTTTACAACCTACAACAAACAACTGTAACTTATACACCGATTGAGTAACTTACCAGAGAAAATTTAGCCTGTCCCATGATGAAAACACTGTTCAATAACTGCAAGGAAATCCCCCTGACCTTAAGACATAAAAAAAAAAACAAAAAAAAAACAAAAAAAAAACAAAACAAAACAAAAAAAAAAACAAAAAAAAAAAAAAAAAAAAAAAACAATATCAACAATTTCAGAATGGCCCGGCTAAAAATCGGGTAATTTTATCTACTCAGACATTGTTAATTAGAACAGCCTGTTTGACATGCCAGTGAAGGCTTTATTAGCGGTTCTCCACTATTAATTAGAACAACCATTACTACATCATTTACAATCATAGTATGTTTGCTAATTTAATATGTTAATCGTGTGACTCATGATGATTCATTGAATCTAATAACTTAATTGTATTCTCTGAGTAAACATAACCTCATCCATATGAAATCACAAACCGATATACATTCTAATGGCAGAGTTTAGAAATTAGTCATACCAATTCTTAGCCACCTAGCAGCCTAGCTTCCATCTGCTGCTGAACTCCAAAAGGCAATAGAATCCTCATACATCGCATAAACCCTTCAAATTCCCTGCAAAAGTGAATACGCCATTCAGCTTGAAGCATCGACAACCAAACCTAAGAACATAGATAACAACAATGGTAGTTACCTTTTGTAACTCGGCCAAAATACTACCTTTTCAGCCCTCAAATGCAGACATCGAAGCCCCTATTTCATCCCCCAATTCCACAACCATTTCAGTCCCCAAACTGACCCATTTTAGCCCCCACTTCGGTCCCCAAACACATCCATTTGTGTCATATTTGATCACCAAAACCCACACATTTCAGCCCCCAACCGCACATGCTTCAGCTCCTATATTACACTCAAACGCACCTATGTTGGCCTCCATTCCAGCCCTGACAAAAATAAGCAAAATAAACTTCGAATCAAATATCTAAATTTTTTTTGGCAAATGTGTGAAATAAAGTATTCCTAGCCCTTAAGCAGTTTATCAGTTGTCCTCTATAAGCATAAGCAACCCTAAAAACCCTTAAAGATTACCTTTACATTTAACAAAGTATACGGATCCATGACACCATGACACCAACGCCGTGGTTCTTCATCGGTAAATTAACCAAAAACAGAATTCAGCAAAACCCCAAAAAAATTAATTCAAACAGCAAAGAAAAAAGTATATCTTTAAATCAAATAACAAGTATCACAAATTAAGGCTCGGATCAAGTGCAAACGCGGGCACCAAAAACCCCAAGCCTGAAACTTTAACTGTTGTGTAACCGAAAAACCAAAAAAAAAAAAAAAAAAAAAAAAAAAAAAAAAAAATCAAAACCCTAAATCCTCCATAACTCTTGCACCATACTCGGCTGTAATCGATCTTGAATATCATCATTCTTCCCCATCTTCTTCATCATCTCTGATACGCAGGTGTGTGTGATGATAGTACATTCGTGAAGTTTCTGGATCTCTCTATCCTTATCTAAGCATTTTTTTTTTTTTTTTTTTTTTGGTGATGGATCATTGGAGATGGATCATTGGAGATGGATCAAAATAGCCCAGCAGGTGGGCCGTATTTTTGGAGGGAAAAGAGCCGGTAAAACGGCGTCGTCGTCACGGGATTTAATATAAACTTGTAATGACATACTAATTCGTTTAAATATTCCACGTTGTAATTGCATCACTTCTAAGATGAAATCAATAGTATCTGAGTGTTGGTATAGTTGGCCTAGATAAGTCCCATACCAACATAGTGCTCCCTTGGACCAAAGACGTGAGAGTTTCACGTACATCATCACCTCACTGAGGCTGAAAGATATGATGGCGCCGTAACTAACTAGTAAAATAAATCAACAATGAGTTTTGATACTTCCAAAAATCATCCAACACGCAATTCATAGTCCATAAAGACATTCGGCATAAATTATAAAATCCATGAAACACAAAAAATAAATAAATAAGCATTGATCTCTAAAGCCAGGACGAGCAAAATTCGAACAATCAACATCATCTTGAGTCCACGACATCAAACTCGGAACTCCCTTAATTAACTGAAAAATAAATATGGAGATTGAAGTGAGTAAAAATTATACTGCATACAGTAAAAATTAAAAGACGTAGCAATGATTTATCAAAAAAAAAAAAAAAAAAAAAAAAGACATAGCAATGAAGAAAGTTGTTAATTTCATCAACCAAAAAATGGTAGTAAACTACAAGATCTAGAAATAATTAGTTCCTTTCAGTCTCAAGGATGTGCTTTTGGCAACTGATAAGCTTCAAATGTACTACTTTCAAGGACGAGTCCATGTTCCTACTAATACAGGGGACATTACCGGGTTCTTAGTACCGAGTTGATTATATATGGGATCAGTATGTAGCAAGCTTGAAACTAATATACACTTGCGCAAAGCTTGCATACAAACATATACCAAATGACAGTCAAGGGTACTTTTGCCAATATCCAGATTCAACAGAAAGTTGCTCTTAGAAACTAACATATATGATGAGAATTCGGTGCTTTTTAACGTCGCACCTTCTCCAAACCACATGAATCAGATACAGGACAAGACTGGAGTACATGTACCTAGAACATGAAAAAGCAGTTATCTACATAATCTACAGAGGATCATATGGGCTAACCAATTTAAATTAAAAAATTATATAACATAAAGTCTATATGGAATTAGAAATCACCTAGCTGATGGACTTATGGTTATTGGTTGGCTCCCTCTTTCTCTTGAGTCTCCTGTAAACATGGGGAGATACAAGGCTTTGCACGAAAATAGGGGCACACAAATCTGGTTCCTTGTATCTTAACTCGATCTTAACATCATCATCATCAGTGAAGAAACTCCTGTGTGGAACATAATCATCCTCGGTCGATTTTAAGGTGTGTACAGCATCATTAACCTTGTGAGGGACATCGTCATAAGGCGGCAAGAGAGTCCAAGACGATTTTACGTTGTAGCTTTTCATGACCCATCTAGGAAGATCACCAATAAGTGGTTGACATAAGCAGAGACATCCATCGATAATCCCAAGCCGAGAAGATTTAGTACAGCCATGATCAGGTAGAGGAATTTCTTTGAATTCCTCTGTGGATAAATTAAAAGCAATAATCATATGCTTGGACGGTAGTTGGACCTAACAGCCCCCTTCATTAACCAGTGAATCGCACCATTGCACAAGGCACCAACAAACTTAAAGACTAGCAGGGTACACCGTAAGTGTCCAACATATTTCCAAGCATTTGTTTTCAAACTTAAAACGATGAAACTGGTGCCCCAAGGCCCTCCTCTAGATCCTAGTACAACCTTGTAGTCATCTGACAATGAATCATAACCAAAACCGATAGGTCCTAGTGCATCATACTTGCCTAGACACATGTAATTATCAAGGGGTGGTTTCGGCAGTATTCTGAACTGTCTAGTACAGGGATTGGCTACTAATATACGAAAAAGTTGGGGAGAAGCGATGCATACGAGGCCATTAGAAGAACCAACAACGCTACATCGACAGTGAACGTGATACATGTTACAGCAAGAACCCCCAACATATATTTTGGCGGGGCCACGTAAAAGCTGAACCATAACGATCCTCCTATGTCGGAATTGACTATTATTACGATCAGTGTCGTACCTATATCTCAAATGAGCATTGACGAAGCGGTTGCTGGAAATGAAAGAACGCCATAACTTGCAAACGTTTTTGCATCGGATGAGATCCTTGACATCCAACCTTACGAGTATAGTCTCAAGCATGTCAGGAACAACATTTTTTATTGAAAGAACCATTATAGCTATAACAATAGTTGCTTATTTAATGTTCTCTTCAACCCAATAAGAAAGCTAAGAAAGAAAGAAATAAAAAGTCTTACTTTCACATAGTTTTTTTTGTTGATTCCTCATCCGCCGTCACAGATAACCAAATTACAAGAAGAAAAATTAATCGATTTGAATAAAGTACAAATACATCAGACGAGCAATATTCACCTTGGTTGACGGCGGCTTTTCTTTTTCAAATGATATTCTATAGTCCTCTTCGTCCCATATTGTCCACTTTTATTTTTTAGTTTTTTTTTTTCAACTTTGATTTTTAAATATTTTTGTTTGTATTATATAAGATTTGATGCAAAATATATGAATGAATTTGGTTTTAAATGTGTTTTCATTCATACAATTTTTATTAAACTAGCATGATACCCGCACAAAGCAGCGGGTTCGGAGGTGAATTGTGTTTAACGATTTTCTAATTTTACGTTTTCATTGCAGAATATTGTTTAACGATTTTCTATGAAATATAATTAATACTCTTATTAAAACACCTCATTACTTAAAAGTACAATGATTTATTCACATTGTACAACCAATTAAAAACATATCTACTAAATTAAATACAACCAATTAAAACAATTAATACAAATCACAAACCGGGTTGACCCGGGACGCTTCAAACCCGATGGGTTGAACCGATTTAATTTGACCCGTTTTCGACCCAACATAGCAAGTTGACCCGGTTTAAATCGACCAATTTTTCGACCGGAACGGTTCAACCGGTTGAACCACCCGGGTCGAACCGGGTTTCAAAACATTATATTTAATTTCCAAATCTTCAAACTTTTATTATTTTTATTTATAACCTATAAACTTTTTTTTATCAATAAACTATCTGTAGCTATAAAATCCCGTTGCTTTGCACGGGTACTCGTGTATATATAATAAACGTGAATAATGTACAAACCAATGAAGCAGACAATGCATTCAATTCGTTGATGTGTCTCGATTGTGATTGGCTGAAGATTTAATGCGTACAACATCAAAGCTGCATCACTTTTCAAACCAATAACATAAAACTTCTTTCATACACTACATCAAAACCGCTCCATTTAATAAATTGGATTTTAAATGTGTTTTCATTGATATAATTTTTATTAAATATTATATCACAAACAAAAATATTTAAAGTTAAAATTAAAGACTTTAAAAGTCTCGATTTTTTTTTTTCAGGTTTTTCGTTTTCTAATTAGGTTTTTGTGGTCGCCCCTATATTTCACACAAATCTTTCACCATTTACTTCTCTTAACCCATCTGACCTTTACAATCACTCATATTTTTACCCATCAGTTTGACTGGTAACTATTTTATTTACCATTGTTAAAACTTTACTTTTGTTATTGCTTTTGTGTCTTTGATTCAAACATATACAAGGTACAATGTAATGCATTGCATACTAACTCTGATAAAATTCCACAATAAGTTTTACAATTTTTTTTGGAAATTCAACTAACTATTTTACAATATCTATCTTACTAATCTATAAACGGGTAAAGGGACTAGGTTTTCCCTATATCTAGTGAGGTTAGGTGCTTACCAATTAGGCCATTCGGTGGTGCTTTATGTTGCTAATCTGTAAATAGGTAAATGAATGAGGTTTTCGCTGTTAAGTTACCTCCAAGGGCGTCTTTGACTCAGTTGTAGGCGGCCTAACCGAGGTATCCACGTGAATGTTTGAACCCCTAGAAGGCTAGACCTCTTGTGAGGAGGTTAAGTTCCTTACCACTAGGCCATTTGGTGGTGTTATATGTTACTAATCTTTATTTTCTGATTTTTTTTTTTCGATGAAATTTCTCAATAAACAAAACTACTATAAACTGAATAAAATAGAATTAGCTCGTAAGCTAGATACATGGATTCTTTCTTATAATTGATTAAATTTTTTGGGATTGCATTTGCATAACTGATTATGCATTTGCAAAACGGCGTTTTGAAATTAAATTTGCGTTTTGTTTTTAAGGAACCGTAAATAGTTGCTTTTTCAACTAATTTGCAAAAACTATATTCTGATTATTTGCGTTTCACAAACGCAATAATCAGATAATCTACTTCACAACTATATCCCAAAAAGGCATACATGTCTTTCGATGTATCATAGAGGTGGGAACCTTGAATTTGACTTTCTTCTGGTTGAATGCTGTAGTAGGTTACATTGTTAATGTATATTTTTTTTTTCTTTCGTTTGGAAGTATAATGTGTATTTTTTTGTGTTACTTATTCAATAGTTTGATTCATGGCTTTTCCTTCCATAGAGTTGAGCAAGAAAATGGAGGAGAACACAATAGATACAGTGGACCGGATCTCATTGCTTCCTGAATGTATTATTCACCAAATTCTGTCAAATCTTTTGGATTCTCCAGAAGCACTCGTTCGAATGAGTGTATTGTCTAAAGATTGGTTTTCTTTAACGGCTTCTTTTCCCATATTGGATTTCTGTAAACATAAAATTTTGTCAGCTTTATTTGGAAAGAAAGATTTTGAATGGGATGATGATTATATGAGGGACGCCTTTTTGAAGAATGTTGCCTATACCACTTCCAGATTTTGCAAGCAAAACGTCAGTGCACACACACTCACCATCGTTACAGACCTCTTGGAGCCTATAGAAGTAGAAATTCTTGAAAATTGCCTTCAAACCGTTCTCACAAAAGGCTTGTGTGTATTAGAGATCCATATTAAATATGCTAAGTATATGCCAATGTTAAGTTTGCCTGACATACTCTTATCTGCCTCTGCATTAAAATCATTGACGATATATGAATGTAAGTTGCCTTCATCCTTCATGGTTGATGCTGTGAAGTTCAAGTCACTGAAGCTGTTGTCCCTGTCATGCGTCCCAATAGATGAGGGAGTGATCGAGTATCTGACCACTAGTTGCTCTCTTCTTGAGGAAATTTATCTCAAATGTTGCTATGGCTTTACAACATTTTGTGTTTATAGGCATCCTACTCTTCAAAAAGTTCAGATTTTATGTACGAGTACGCTTGAAAGAGTACATATTGAAGCTCCAAATCTACGGTATTTTCATCTAATGTATGGCAAAGACAAAGCACCATCTATGAACATGGCCTCATGCAACAAGCTAACAACATTTTGGTACGAGGGAGCTCCACTGAAAAGTTTTACGGACTTTTTATCGAACTTCCCCTTCATGGAGAATCTGTCTTTAGGGTTAACATCTCCTTGCCGCCACATGAAGTTGTCAAATCATTCGTTGAGGAAATTTGAACTACGTTCAAACTGTGATCTGGAAGAAATTGATATCAATACACCCAATTTACTTTTGTTCAAGTATTATGGCAAATGTAACCGCTTCAATTGCATACCTTTCCAGAGGCAGGATTCATCCCAGTCGAACGAATGTATGATATGGCCTTCTAAAAGTTGTTCTGTTGACACTCTCTGGTTCCAGAAATTGAGGAGATTTTTGGACAGGAGTCACATATTCAAAGTTTTGAAGTTGGTTCTCAAACTGGTACTTCCTCTAATTCACTGGTGTTTATACTTAGTAGCAAGCGATATTATAAAATATTTCTAGCACAAAGTTGTGGTTACCGATTGTGTTACAGGGTCCCATAGATGTTGAGGAATTAAAGAGAATCAAGTTGCCACCTTATGAACTCGAGCATGTTGAACTTAATGTGGATATTTCATCGATACGCAAATCCTCGGTTTCTGCACCTACCTTGGATGCTGTACTTTGGTGTTGTAGGCCTCGATCTCTAACTTTAGATCTATCTATATATCCTGACAAATGCCATGTTGTCCAGGTTAGATTTATATGCATGCAATGCACATAGATGGATTACTGCACTTCAACATGGTTTAAATTTTGTATATATGCAAGATCCAAGTAAGGGTATTAATCTATTATGTTGTTAATTTTTCTGCAGAATACATATGAGACACTACTTCAAGAAGAAAATGAGGGCCGGACTTATATTCAGTGTTGCAAGCATTATCTCTTGATCAGCTAATAAATGGAATCACCTTCATAAAGGAAGCAGGTGCACTATTTACCTATTGTGTTATCAACTATTTCTACTTACACGTGTATAACACTTTTATTCATCCTCTTGTTAATATCCAAACAGTTGTCCAAGAAGCAGGATAATATGGAGTATGCGGATCTCGAGTTTTCATGATAAGTTGTATTAAAAAAATATATCTTTGATGACAAAAGGTGAACAGCTTATCGGTAAAAAATGGATTTTATGTTTTAGTGTTTTGGAGGAGTAAGGTGCAAAATTAGCGAAAATCCGAGAACCTGAACAAGTAGATCTTTTATAAATACTCTGCTTTTAGATGTTTACAGTTGTAATGTGTTGCGTATAGCTTTTTTTACTGCTTGTTAGAAATCAGAAGTAAATGATCTTCGCTATGTTTGGTTCGAATACCTTCTTTGGATATCTTTTGTAGTTTTTGCTTCTGGTGACCGTTCATCTTTAGGTGTGTGCTGCAAAAAAAGTACATGTTACTATGCAAGTAAGAATGCCAAAACATATACATCACCCCCACTATAGTATGATGTTAATTTGTGGGTTAGTTGCAGTTGGGGTCTGTGTATATAGTCTAGCAGCATAAACTGTGACCAGAGATTAACGACTGTAACTGTATGGTGAATCGATTTCTTCCAGTGGAATGATTGGACTAAAATAAGCTTAGAATCTAAAATATGTTTGTCAATATGATTGTAGGATTGACATTTATAAGTGTTTGTGTTCAAGTGTACATAAGCGAATTTTGGATACCTGAAATGTCCTTAATGAGATTATTAAGTTATTTCAAGAGTAATACATGTTTCTATAAAAAATGCATGATAGATTGTTGGTTTATGCATAGGAACTTAGCAAGGGTTATGAGGTGAATGGACTTGGTAATACTTTGATTAAAAGGTTTTCAATAAATGGTCATTAACCATACGATTATATAGTGCCCAAGAAACATAATAAAATTGAAATTGTGAACCTAAAATATCAAGATGTTATTAGCGGGATTTTGAACGTTTGGTTTAAGGATTAATTTGTATGTAAGACTAATGCCCATTTGCTTTTAGATATACATGATATACACTATGGAAAATGATTGGAAGCCTAAATTGTTTGAATAAATTCATGTCTAAACATTTGTTGCATTATCTTGATAGTTTGTGAAAAAGTGGGTCACACACTACAACCATCAGTATGATGTCATACAAGCTTAGGTATGAATTTAAGTACATCTTTAAGCCTTCCAATCAAGACTCATATACTATTTAAGTTTATTATATTTAATACTTTGACTCTTTTTTTTTTATTATTTTAATTTTAATATCTTAGAGCACACATTAAAGTGGTGCCAACTTCATGTCAAACCAATGTGGCACTCTTTTATGGCTTGAGCTAAAACTAAGTGACTACATTCCTCCCCTATGCGGCAAGACAAAAGTGAAGGATTAGGCATGCGTCAAATGTGTTGAGTTTGTGTTTTAATTAAGCATGATGGGTCTCAAAAGTGAAATTTTGACTTGAGTGACTACGAAGGAGATTTTTGGTGTGTGGGTGATATGAAAAATGAAATGAGAACATGATGAGGTGACATGACGTGACACCTTTTTGAATTCCAATAAGGAATTGGTTGTAACTTGGGTGTTCAGTTGGTCTGAACGAGAAAAATAATACTCCATCCGTCCGAAAATTATTGTACATGGACAAAAAATAAACAGTTTAAAAATACATATATTATTGCTTTGAATTTTACAAAACAATAAAATAACAGTTTTGCCCTTTCATAATTAATTATAATTGAAAACCCTAGCAAATCTGAAACTTAAAGCTCGAGTAAAAAACTAGTCGACAAAACCCTTGATGATAAAAGAAAAAAAGTTGGTATATCATAAAACGTGTGGTTTGGATAGTGAGAAAAGTAGATAACCGCCCTCAAGGAGCGAGTACCCCATGTTTTAGATACCTAATATGCTACATCAGTTAATTCCGGTTCTGGTACTCGTCGCCTCAAGGTTAGATTTAGGTTGTTAAACGTGATGCATGCCTCGTAAACATGGCTACTACTTTTTTTTTACTCCATGAATCCACCCAAACCATGAACAACCTTGATCGTAATGGTTAATACAATAGGTTGTTGCGTTTTAACTTACAAATATAATGTTGGCCAAATTAGTTAAATGTCTTAATCAAATATTTATTAAATTTATGGGGTTTTAATCATATGACCAAAACAAAATTAAAGGGTTAAATCAACGTCAAACAAAGTTAACTTTATCCAAAAATAAAGGGGAAAATGAAGTTTACATTATAACGGGGGCAATTGCCTACATAAGTTAGATCAAATGATAAGAAAAATTAAAATAACAAGGATAAGAAAAAATTACGACACACACTTTAGATGCACCTACAAATATAGATGAATCTCCTCTTAGAAATCTCACTCTAATTTAAAATGCATCGCTATAAATTCTTCTTATTCTTCTCATTGTAGTTTTTCTTCTTATCGGATCCCTTTCCTTACCTACATTTCCTTTATAAAAATTTTAAAAAGTTTACAGTTCAGTCCTTACAATAAGTCATTATACATGTTTTCCTCATGTCTCTCCTTAAAAAAAAAAAAAAAAAAAAAAAAAAAAAAAAAAAAAAAAAAAGTACGCAATTGCTTAAATTGTAATGTAGAGACTAGGGATGAGCATTTCGACCTGAATCTCGGAACCGTACTGAAACGGTACCGATCATGATTTACGGTAACGTACTAGGACTACGAAATAAGGTGAAAAAAAATACGACCACTAATTCGGTACGGGACCGGTATCAAATTGAGAAATTCCCGAAAAAAAAGGGGAAAACCTGATTTTCCGGTACCGATACCGGTATCTGAATCCTGTTCAATACGGTACCGATACCACTAATTTATGCTTAGGGAAAAAAATCAGTACTACTAATTCAGGATGAGATCGATATGGGACCGGTACCATGCTCATTCTACTCCCTAGTAGAGACATCACCCCTAAGGCTTGTGGGCAAGGAGGTTAAAGCTTCACCAAAAGGACCCACATCACGCGCTGTATCTCTTGCCCACATCCCATGTTCACGCATGAGACACGCATCCCAAAAATGAAATTGGTGGTCTGTCCACCGAACGTTAACCAAGGAAATCGGGCCCCACTTTCATTCATAAACATTACCCTATCATCACCTCACTTCTACCTCTAAACCCCAAACTCATTCCATCTCCATTTTTTTCCTTCCAAAAAAATTTCTAAAAAATGACAATAAAATTATCTCCCTTTATTATCATCTCTCCATTTTGTTGAACCTGGTGGCTAGTGGTGGCTGTCTCAGTGGTTGTGGCTTGTGGGTGTTGTTTGGATTCACGTAAAATCCAGTTTTAACAGAAGGGTTGTCATCAAAATTGGATTCACGTAAATCTTGAAAAAATGGGGTTCAGTTTAATTGTTTCAGTACTTTTTTTTAGCTTTGTTCTTCAGGTCAAACCTTGGTCAACAGAATATGGGTTATGTTTATAATCTTTCTGCACCTGTTTGTCCATGGCAAGTTGTGGTTTGTGATGCAAATCAAGAGAATGTTATTGGTTTAAGTGGTGCTAGTTTAGGCTTGTTTTGTTCTATTCCTGATAATACTATTGGCAAGCTTACTAAAGATTCAGTTTTTAGATCTAAGTAATAATCTGATTACTAGTTTTCCTAATGATTTTTGGAGTTTGAATTCGCTTAAAAGTCTTAATGTATGAACAATAAGATTAGTATGAGTTTGCCTGGTAATGTTGGTAACTTTGGTTCATTAAAAAAAAAATGTTAAGGTGAAGATGGTTCCTTGCCCTCTAAAAGGTGAAGAGTGGTGAAGAGTGACATGGCGCTGATGTGTATGGTGAAAGAGTAGTCACCTTGCCTACCAGCCTAAAATAAATCATAAGTTGAACAAAAATTAAAAAATTAAACCACTATTTAACCTTTTATACATCTCACATTTGGGTAAGCTTCCCCAAAACCAACAACACCGGCTGACCAACTACCTCACACTCACAGTCACTCACTCACTCTCGCCTATGGCATGTGACCGATTTCAACCGAGCAATTTAACAGGTATTCTTTAATATATATATTTTGTACTGTATTTTATTGCAGCTTAAGGCTCACTTACCATTGCTTAAACTTTGCTTTTGTAAATTTGTTCTAAGCAAATATCAAGGTTCTACAATTTAATGAAATGCATACCAACTGTTTGATGAAATACATTTGTCTCCCATCACTTTAATTGTATACTTTCACTTGTTTTTTTTTATATGTTATTCCATGTTGAGACTTGAGATTATCAGTCTTTGGTGTTTTTCTGTAATTGGGTAAATGAATGAGGTTTTCGCTGTTAGGCCCCCGGGACCCGAACCACTAGGAGAGACCCCCGCGAAGGGAAACCCCTAGAACCGAGGTTTTATGTTACCTGGTCCTTGGCTCGGCCTAACCGAGGTTTTGCGTGACACTTTCGGACCCTTTCCCTCAAATGTGTACCTTGCGAGGTTTGAACTTTGAACCATAGGTCTCTTGTGGGAGGTTAGATGCCACTAGTAGGCCATTTTGTGATAGTGGCTCAACAAACAAAATAAAAATACTACAAACTGAATAATATAGAAAATCTGTATACGTGTATTCTGTTTGTAGCTTGTAAGTTAGATACATGGATTCTTTTTGGTTATTTGCAAAAACGCGTTTTGAAGTTAAGGAACCACAGATAGTTTACTTGTTCAAAATGATTTTTCAAACTCTATTTTCCGATTATTTGTGTTTTGCAAACTCAATAATCAGATGATCTCAATCTCAACACCACCTGTATTTCTATGTGTTTTGGTAGCTGACATAGAAATGCACATGTGGTGTGCACGTGATGATGTATTATAGAGGTACGAGCCTTGAAGTTGACTTGCTTTTGCTTGAATACTGTAGTAGGTTCCATTAAGACGGAAAAATCCCTATTTAGATTAGCTTGGGAAGTCGGGCCTTTTTTGCTTTGATGTACGTGGCCTAACCGGCATTCCCGTGGCCATTTCTAGATTTTTCCTTGGTCGTCCCAAGATGTTCACCCAACGAGGTTTAAACCCTGGTCTCTGACTTTCTAAGACCTTGAGGACACCTTACCACTAGGCCACATTGTAGTAGGTTTCATTGTAAATGTATATTTACAGTGTATATATGTGTATGATTCTTTATTTTGACTGGAATTGTAATTGTGTGAAGTTAGTTTGTTACTCCTGTAACTTCAATTCAAGTCAATGAAACACACTTACATACATGTAAAAGAATTTACTTCAACTTTCTCTTGAAAGTATAATGCGTGGATTTTCTTTATTACTTATTCGATAGTTTGATTCATGGCTTTTACTTTCATTAGAGTCAAGCAAGAAGATGGAGAGCACAATAGATACAGTGGACCGTATTTCATTGCTTCCTGAATTTATTGTTCACCAAATACTGTCAAATCTTATGGATTTTCCAGAAGCACTTGTTCGAATGAGTGTATTGTCTAAGGACTGGTTTGCTTCAACGGCTTCTTTCCCCATGTTGGATTTCCGTATACATAAGATTTGGTCAGCTATATTTAGAAGGAAAAATTATAATCCGGTTTATAATAGGGCCACCCTTTTTAAGTATGCTACTTATACCATGTCCAGATTTTGCAAGCAAAACGTCAGTGCACACACACTCACCATCGTTACAGGCACCTTGGTGCCTGCAGAAGTAGAAATTCTTAAAGATTGCCTTGAATCAGTTCTCAAGAAAGGCTTGCGTGTATTAGAGATCCGAATTGAATATGACGAGATTATGCCAATGTTACGTTTGCCGAACATACTCTTATCTGCCTCTGCGTTAACTTCATTGACGATAGCTGTATGTGAGTTACCTTCGTCCTTGATGGTTGATGTTCTGAAGTTCAAGTCACTGAAGTTGTTGTCCCTGTCACGTGTCCCAATATATGAGGTAGCGATCGAGTATCTGACCACTAGTTGCCCTCTTCTTGAAGAAATTTATCTCAAATATTGCTATGGCTTAACAACATTTCGTGTTTATAGGCATCCTACTCTTCTAAAAGTTCAGATTTTATGTAAGAGTACGCTTGAGAGTGTACATATTGAAGCTCCAAATCTACGCTATTTTCATCTAACGAATAAAAAAGACAAAGCACCATCTATGAACATGGCTTCATGCAACAAACTATCAACATTTTGTTACGAGGGAGCTCCATTGAAAAGTTTTACCAACTTTTTATCCAACTTCCCCTTCATGGAGAATCTGTCTTTAGGGCTAACATCTCCTTGCAACCACATGAAGTTGTCAAATCATTCGTTGAGGAGATTTGAACTATGTTCAAACGGTGATCTGGAAGAAATTGATCTTAATGCACCCAATTTACTTTCGTTCGAGTATTATGGCAAATTCAATCGCTTCAGTTGCTTACCTTTCCAAATGAAAAATTCATCCCAGTTGACCGGATGTATGATATGGCATTCCTTAAATTGTGCTGTTGACACTCTCTGGTTCCAGAAGTTGAGGAGATTTTTGGACAGGAATCACATATTCAAAGTTTTGAAGTTGCTTCTCACACAGGTACTTCCTCTAATTTACTTGGTACCAAGCGATATTATATAATATTTCTAGCACAAAGTTGTAGTTACCAATTGTGTTACAGGGTCCCATAGATGTTGAGGAATTAAAGAGAATCAAGTCACCACCTTATGAACTCGACCATGTTGAACTTAATGTGGCCCGATCTTGGATACGCGAATCCTCGGTTTCTGCACCTACCTTGGATGCTGTACTTTGGTGTTGTAGGCCTTGATCTCTAACTTTAGATCTATCTATATATCCTGACAAATGCCATGTTGTCCAGGTTAGATTTATATGCATAATGCACACTTCAACATGGTTTAAATTTTGTATATATGCAAGATCCAAGTAAGGGTATTAATCTATTATGTTGCTAATTTTTCTGCAGAATACATATGAGACACTACTTCAACAAGAAAATGAGGGCCAGACTTATATTCATTGTGTGCTGTCATGCGGCCTTTCGAAAGGCGAACAAGACTTCATTGACCTGAATTCAGTGTTGAAAGCATTATCTCTTGATCAGCTAATAAATGGAATCACCTTCATAAAGGAAGCAGGTGCGCTATTGACCTATTGTGTTATCAACTATTTCTACGTACATGTGTATCACACTTTGTTGCACCCTCTTATTAATATCCAAACAGTTGTCCAAGAAGCAGGAGTCAGGTGCAAAATTAGCGAAAATCCGAGAACCTGAACAAATAGATCTTTTATAAATACTCTGCTTTTTTATGTTTACAGTTGTAATGTTTTGCACGTAGCTTTTCTACTGCTTTTTTGAAATCAGAAGTAAATGATCTTCGCTATATACATCACCCCCACTATAGACTATCGTACAACCAAACCAATATGAACGATATGTAATAGAGTTGGATATAAGTTACAGACAGAGAGAGATCTCATGTTATAAACACCTTGTTGATGCATTTGACGCCATCTTCCTTTTTCTTCATCTTTCCTATATATGTGGAAAAAAAAAACTTTTTCACGTATGATGTTAATTTGTGGGTTACTTGGAGTTGGGGTCTAAGTATATATAGTCTAGCAGCATAAACTGTGACCAGAGATTAACGACTGTAACTATATGGTGAATCGGAAACTTCTTCCAATGGAATGATTGGACTAAAATAAGCTTAGAATCTAAAATGTGTATCAAATTATGCGGAATCAGTAATTTGGGAGAGAAAATGATTTGTTATTATCAAATGAAGTGTTACAGAAAATGAAGAATGAAGTTTGGTTATATACAGAGTCTAACAGGTACTATGTAACTTTTAACTAGTATTTACATAAACAGTCCTTATACTTTGGACTGTTTGTACAAATGGTGTTATATTCTATAGCCTCCCCTCAAGTTGGAGCTTCTTGAAGACCCAACTTGTCAGCCACAAAAGCATGTTGAGCAGCTCCCAAAGCTTTTGTCATGATATCTGCTAATTGTAGATGAGTAGGAATGTAAGCAGTCTGAATAAAACCATCTTGTACTTTGTCTCTAATGAAGTGACTGTCAATGTCAAGATGCTTGGTTCTTTCATGGTAACAAGGGTTAGTAGCTATTTGTTGAGTTGCTTTATTGTCACAAAACAATGTAATGGGGATTTGAACATGAATGTGTAAATCTTTCAGTAAATAAGCCAACCACACCAATTCACATGTGGTTGCTGCCATACTTCTGTACTCAGACTCTGTGGAAGATCTAGAAACAGTTACTTGCTTTTTAGTCTTCCATGATATCAATGAATGCCCCAAGAAAATGAAAATACAGTACCCTGTCAAAGATTTTCTTGTCATAACACATGAAGCCCAATCTGCATCTGAAAAGCCTGCAACCTTCAAATTACTCTGAATAGGATAGAACAACCCTTTAGAAATTGTTCCTTTGAGATATTTTAGTAAGTGAAGAGCTGCTTGCATGTGAGGTTCCTTAGGAGAAGACAAAAACTGACTCAAATGCTGAACTGCATATGAAATATCTGGTCTTGTCATAGACAAATAAAGTAACCTTCCAACCAATCTTCTATAAGCTTCAGGATCAGGAATAGGATCACCTTTATCAAGTGACAATTTAAGATTTTGTGGTAAAGGAAAACTTGTAGGTTTTGCTGCAGTCAAACCTGCATCTTTGAGAAGATCAAGTACATACTTTCTTTGGTGCAAATGAGTCCCTGCCTCTGTTTCGCATAACTCAATTCCCAAAAAAATACCTTGCTAACCCCAAATCTTTAATTGTAAATTTTATGTCCAAAGCCTTCTTTGTATCACTGATCTCTTGTTGACAATTACCGGTGAGCAATATATCATCTACATAGGCTAGAGCCACAGTAAAAGCATCACCTTCAGCCTTCACAAACAGAGAATAATCATGTTTGGACTGTTTGTAACCCAATGAAATAAGAAACCTTGAAAGTTCTTGATTCCACTGTCTAGATGCCTGCTTAAGACCATAAAGTGACTTGTTTAACTTGCATACTTGCCCTGGAAAAGCTTTCTTATAACCTTCTGGGGGCTTCATGTAAATCTCTTCTTCAACATAACCATGCAAGAATGCATTATTAACATCCAATTGATGCAATGGCCACCCTTTAGCAGTTGCAATAGCTATAAGTACTCTCACAGTGGTTGCCTTTGCTACTGGAGAAAAAGTGTGCTTATAATCCATTCCTTCTGTTTGATCAAAACCTCTAATTACCAACCTTGCTTTGTATTTGTCAACAACTCCATTTGGAAGATGCTTGATTTTGAAAACCCATTTAGAAGAAATAGCCTTTTTTCCTTCTGGTAAACTTGTACATTCCCAAGTATCATTGATTTCCAAAGCATGCAGTTCTTTATCCATGGCATCCACCCATCTTGGATTAGAAGCTGCTTGATTGTAATTGGTTGGTGCAAGACTTGCCAAAACATGAGCTAAAGACCCCACATATTCTTCTGGATAGCACTCAAAATCCTGATCTTTGAACAAAGGATAAACAGGTTGTTTGACAGAAGAAACCATAGAAGCTTTATGCTTGCTTGTAACAAAATCCTTAAGCCAAGCAGGTTGTGTACTAGCTTTGGTTGATCTTCTCATTGGAATTTGAGGTTGAGAAGGTTGAGATGAAGTAGGCATAGATGTTTGAGATGATGATGATGATGATGATGGATTAGAACTAGGTGTTTCTGACAAAGCCTCTTCTGATGTTTCATAATGATTATCATCAGGATTGTTTGACACATCAGGAGTGTTTGGCAGAACTTCAGGTGTATCACTTTGCACAGGACAATCAAAAACATTTTCTTCCTCTACAGTTTCTCAATCAGGCCAATGCTTTGTAGGTTGTGGAGAAACTTGAACACCCTTCTTAAATGGAAAAACATTCTCCTTAAAGATCACATCTCTACTACAGAATACCTCCCTGGTTTCTAGATTGTACAATCTATAACCCTTTTGGCCTGGAGGATATCCAATAAGTACACATCGCACACTTCTAGGTGCAAACTTATCCTTGTGAGGTTTTGTTACAGTTGCATAACACAAGCAACCAATGGTTCTTAAACTATCATAAGTAGGTGGTGTTTTATGTAAAACCTCAAAAGGAGTTTTCCAACCTAAGATTTTCATGGGCATCCTATTAATAAGAAAAGTGGTTGTAAGAACACAATCTCCCCAAAACTTATCAGGCAACTCTGCATGAAATTTCAATGCTCTAGCAGTGTCTAGTAAGTGCATGTGTTTTCTTTCTACTACTGCATTTTGTTGTGGTGTATAAACCATTGATCTTTGATGAAGAATGCCATGTTCTTTCAAATAAGCCAAACACTCTTTGTTTACTATCTCAGTTCCATTGTCTGATCTTAAAATCTTAGGCTTAGCATTAAATTGGTTACCAATATAAGCAAAGAAAGCCTTTAGAATAGACAGTATTTGGTCCTTGGTGTGAACCAAATAAGTCCATGGACATCTAGAATTATCATCCACAATTGTGAAAAAATAATGTGCCCCATTTAAAGCTGCAGCTCTATAAGGACCCCACAAATCAACATGAATTAATTCAAAAGGAATGAGAGATCTAGTATTGCTTTTTGGAAATGGTAACCTATGCTGTTTAGCAAGCATACAAGTGTCACAATGAAAATGAGATAGATCTTCATGTTTACAATCATCAACATGAATCAATTTTGACACAGAAGTATGACCAAGTCTAGTATGAAACAAATCTACTGTTATATCACTAGATTGTACAGTTTTATTAACAAAAGAAGACAAAGCTGGAAAAGCAGTAATTGTGGGTAGAATGAAAGGTTTTGTGGAAGTGGAACTGGATGGTTTGCAGATATACAAGTTGTGTACCCCTTCTCCATGAGCAACCACTTGTCTAGTTGAAGGGTCCTGGAAAACAAAGAATTTTGGTAGAAAAATGGCAATGAGATTTTGAACTTTGAGTAACTTGCCAACACATAGCAAATTAACTTGAAACTCAGGCACATAAAACACATCAAGCAATACTAAGGAGCTATTGATTTGGATATTGCCTACTTTGGTAACCAATTTACTAGTTCCATTAGGCAACTTAATCTTAATAGGATACTTAAGTAGCCTAATTGACTGAAACAAATGCAAATGAGGGGACATATGATCTGAAGCACCAGTATCAACCACCCAATCAATCTTAACATCTAACTGCAAACATTTCTTTAAGGCATTCAAGGACACATGAAATGATACTCTCAAATATGGTGTGCAACCATAAAAGTAAGTACCTGCATGTGCTTTTGAAGTACTAGCCACATTGCTTTGATCAACTCCTTTCCCCTTAAACATCTTCATCATTTCTTGGCACACAGCAGCTACCAATCTTTGATCCAAATCAGTACCCCTTTCACTCCCAACCTCATTTTCATAAGCAAAATCAAAAAGAGTATCCTGCTGCATGTATGCACCCACATCAGCAACTACTTGTGCAGCCATTTTCCCATTCCTCTTATTCTTTTTACCTTTGTACCAATCAGGATATCCCAACCTTTTAAAACACTGCTCAAACACATGACCATCCTGCTTGCAATTAGTACAAAACTTCTTATCACCTCTGACTTCCCTGTTGTCTTTTCTTGACATGGAGCTTCCTTTAAAACCATTATTAGCAAAGAAAGCAGATGGATCAACTGTAGTATGAGTAACTTGCTTCTGTTTTTCCACTTGTTGCACAATGTAATAGGCCTTGTTAATGTTTGGTAAAGGATCCATTGACAAAAATTGATTTCTGACTGTCTCAAAATCATCATTCAATCTCATCAAGAACTGCATCAACTTGGACCTACTATCAATTTCAAGAAACTTCTCAGTAATACAACAACTACATTCTCTCATCTTTCCACAAGAACAAACAGGAAAACCATTAAGACTTTGTAACTCATCCCAGAACTTCTTCAATTTAGTTAAATAATCAGCAACAGACAAACTTCCTTGAGTCACTTTGCTCAACTCTCTTTCAACTTGATAAATCAGAGGACCATTGCTTTGACCATATCTTTCTTCAATATCCTTCCAAAGATCACTAGGAGATTGAGAGTACAAGAAAGAATCTGAAAGTTCAGCAACCATGGAATTCAAGATCTAGCATGTAACCATATAATCACAACGGATCCATCCATCACAGGTGGTTTAGGCAAAGAACCATCAATGAATCCTAACTTTAATTTTGCGCCTAAAGCCATCTTGATTGTTCTACTCCAACCCATGAAATTACTTCCATTAAACGGTGTGTTGGTCAACATCATTCCAGGATGATCAGAACTTGCTAAATACAACGGATCATTGATCATGTTCTGAGCATTTGAATCCTGAAACTGTGTATGACTATTAGCACCACCATTTACACCGTTAAGATCATTATGACCATTAGAACTGCCAATTCCGTTCGCCATTGATGAAATCTTAATGAAAATCAACTTCTTGATGAAAAGAACTGATCAATTTGATCAATTATAGAAGATGATGAATTAGGGTTTAATTTGGGGAAAAATGACAAGAACAGAAAACGGTTAGAATACGGTTAGGATCGAGCTTCCATGAGCTCTGATACCATATCAAATTATGCGAAATCAGTAATTTGGGAGAGAAAATGATTTGTTATTATCAAATGAAGTGTTACAGAAAATGAAGAATGAAGTTTGGTTATATACAGAGTCTAACAGATACTATCTAACTTTTAACTAGTATTTACATAAACAGTCCTTATACTTTGGACTGTTTGTACAAATGGTGTTATATTCTATAATGTGTTTGTCAATATGATTGTAGGATTGTAACACCCCCAAAATCATCACGTCAGCGGAAGACTTAAAATGTCAGGGAAAGACTTTTTGGGTGTTACTTCGAGGATCTTTGTCACAATCATAGAAAACGACACAAAAGTGACGCTTTAAAGTTTAATTCATTCAAAATACCAAATATTCGAGACATCAAGATGTTTCATAATTTAAACAACAAGTTTATTTGAAATATGTCAAAATGTTTATTTAAGCCCATGTCGGGTTACAAGCCCACTCCGTGCCTTCAAGTTCCTTCTTGTTTAGTTACCTGAGATAAACACATGCTAAAAGTGTCAACACAAAGGTTGGTGAGTTCATAGAGTTTATAGTTTAAATCGTTAATTAGAGAATGAGTGATTTCCTTATTAATTCAAAAATAGTTCGTTGGTTTGCCCTTCACCGGGTCAACACCAAAATAATAGTTTGTTTGACCTAATCGGGTCAACACCAAAATAGTAGTTCGTTTGCCAATTATTAATAGTTTTTCCTGCTATATAGTGAGCACAATCTCATAGTTTAATAAAACAGTGGGCTACAGCATCGTACGCCCTTAACATCAGTCATTGTAGTGCTACATTATTACCGTTCTCTTGCCCTAAGCTCATGACACTCAACGGTTAACAGGCATCAAAATTATCCATAATAATGATGTAAAACAGTGGCCCTCAAGATAGGTATTTACCAGTAACCTATGAAATCAAATAAAGTGCATTTGGTGGCTTTCCTCTAGCGACCAAATGGGGATTGTCAATCCCTAATAGATCTATTCACAATTATTTACGTTCACCCTGCAAGTGATTAAGGCGCATGATCGAGGGACTTTTGGTAATAGGTACTTAGGCAATAGAGATCAAATATAGCATATCGTTGAAAAATCACTTGTAATCATGTCTATAGCAGGTATTTCCTTATGAGATATAAAAATGTGTAAACCAGTAAAGTTTATTTGTAATATAGTCCTATATTTAATAAATGAATACTTGTAAAAGTAAAAACAGTAGTTAAGCATGCATCTCCCCCAAAACGGTTATAAACCATTGTAAAACAAGTAAAAGTAGGGGCTATGACTCACCTGAGGATTATGATAGGCATAGATAACGTAATGTCAGAGGTAGAATGGAAATGACTTCAAAGATAACCTGAATGATATGGAAGTCCGAGATAAGTTCGACTTATCGAGAATCGTGATTTGAATAGTGTTCGATGACAGAATGACTTTTGGCAGAGGTGACTTGCGTGGCAAAACGCTTAATAGTTCAAGAGCAAGTTATATACAATATAACTTGTCTTTATGTATAAGTATCGTTTATTAGTTATATTTCTCGTCATGAATCATTGATATGTATCAAAAGTTGATAAATGATAAATTATAGTAATTGCAAGTTTACGTCAGGTTAAGTGAATCGATGAGTTTTATTATAGGAATAGTCATTTCTTAATGTGCGTTCAAGTTAACCGATAATAACGTCAAGTTATATAATTTACGTTATAAATTATATGTATTTTGAAATATATAGTTATTCATAATTATTACTTCATTATCGTCTAAAAATGTAGGTCTCGTTATATGTTACTATGATATAGTTGTAAAATATTAATTTGTTAACCGTAATTAAGTATCTATGTAAACTTTTAAGTTACTCTTTTAAACCTAAATAGTTGAATGATTACACATATTCAATCCAAAATAAACATATTTACGATCTTATAAAAGTTTTGGATGGAAAATGTCAGAGTATCAAACTTGTAAGGGTAAAGTTGTTAAAATAATACAAGTTTCAAATCTTGTAAAAGGTTCTAAGAAAATGTGATAAATGTTTTAAAAATGCGGGATCAAAACTGCCAAGAGCCTAAAGTTTTCAAAATAACAAAAATATTAAAGCTATCCCAAGCAGGTATCGAACCAAAGACCTCTTGCTCAGCAACCAAGCTCCCACCCAAGTGAGCCAAAGGCTTTTTGATGTTTTAGTTCACTGTTCGTTATCATTAAAGGGTTTGTCACTGTATTATCTTTGCTAAATTTGTACATACAGAAAACTGTGATCGTGTATATGCATGTATATTCTATTTTATTTTGTTATTCTTGGTGTCTTAGCATTTAATTAACCTTCGTCTTATTCATGTAGTTACAATACTTTCTCAGTGACTATCTAACGTGAGTATGCATGCACACAAGTCCTTGTTTCAGTGAGTTTGCAAGCAAATGAGCCACAAGGTGTAGTACGCATAGAGTAACCATGTGTACAACGAGAGCCAAGCTTTGGTCTCGTGAGGTTTTCTTGTGTGCAAGTCGAACGTATATATATTATCAATAGTTATGTATATTTTGTAACTTCATGCATAGCTAGCCATGCCAAGAACTTAGGTGGTATGGGTATATATATGTCAACTGTTAGCAACATTTTAGTTTGTTAAGCCATTTAACCATACAAGACTCTCATGGTACACTAAGTTGCGATAGTTTTATACTCGCGTTTTATAAGTGATACGTTATTTATTAGTTCTATTTTATTTTACCACATCATGCACAGCCACGTCGAGATTCAAGATGTCACATTTTAATAACAATGATAAACGAGAGTAATAAGATAACGAGCTGAAGCTTGCCTTGGTATGTTTGATAAAAAGGATAACAATTAGAGATTAGTGATGAAAATGACTTACGAAGACGCCACAAATGGGTGTGTAGAGCGCGACTTAGAGATTAGTGATGGAAAAATGGTTGGTGCTACTCGTTTCTAGGCCTAACAAGGAATCACGAGCAAGTATTAAACTTCCCAATGCATGACTCGAACACCTTGAACTTTAGCCAATCTTACTCGACTCATCAGCTAGTAAGGTACTAAGATTATTTTGGAGATGTGAGAAGTTTGTGTGTGTAAAGTGAATGAACTGTATGTGATGTTTATATACGAGAGTTAGGCTTGTGGAAATAAGCAAGGTTGAGTGTTAGATCGTTTGGATTGCATGTTGCCTCCCCCGATGTCCAATTGGGAAGTTACAAGCGAAAATGTGTAAGACCTTGTGGCTGAATATTCCTTACAGCTGACACAATGTTTGTGATGATTGGGGAGCAAAGGAGGTCCATAGGAAACTTATGACACGTTAACACCAAGTGATCTTTCATGGTTTGTTTGGGTTGTTTCTGGGGCAGTGAACGAGTGAGGGAGGTACCAAGTTTATCATTCTTGAATCCTTGTAGCAAGGTTAACTAGGAGGTGTAGTAATATGGTTATGTTGAGAGTGTGAGAAGAATGGGTACAGTAACTATACTAGTGACTGAATTTATGAGGAAATAATATAACTGAACTGAAAGCCATGTTATGGGGGCGTTTAGGAATCTCCTGGGTGATGATCACATAGGTAGTTTGGTTAAGCTAATTATCTTAGGCTAGTGATAGAAAAATAGGGCGTAAAGTGGGTGTTTGGGACTGTTTTAACGACAAGACAGAAAAGAACAGATACGTTTCCAAACTTTGTAACGACACATGGTTCATTTATATAATATGTTAACTGGTTGTTTAGCTTATTCAAAGGTCTCGTTAATTAGCTTTTAGCTTGAACTAATTTACCAAAAATAAAGAGGGTGTTTGTTTGGTCTCGTTAAAACAGAAACAAAACAGAAAGTATATTAACTGCTTATGTGTTGTTTTGAGCTTATTAATATGAGAAAATGACATGAATGGAAAAGAGTGAGAGTGGCTAGGACTTACAGAAACTTGGTATGGAAAGAGCTTGACATATGCATACATGTAAATGGGGTTGGTTTGTGTTCAAGTAGCACATGGGTAATATTTATTATGATGTGAGCTTAAGTATACCCAAGGGGAAAGAGACGATGGTATGGCATTTTGAGTGTCGGGTCGAGGTTAAATAACATTGGTGAGTATGTAGGAGGTTTTCCGTAAGCTCGGTAAATATATAAAACATGGTTGGTAATTATTGAAAGTTTGAAACGTATAATTATTAATTATCAACGTTGTAAGTCATTTGTGATATATAGACTTTTAAATACAATGTGAGTACATTACCAAGTAAATGGTAAAAATGTTGTGATTGTCAAGTACATAAAAAAAATTGTCATGGGTAAAAATGGTTATTTTTAGGTTATAATAATGTATTAATTGTAGGAAAATTTTACGGGATGTTATAAGGATTTACATTTTTAAGTGTTTGTGTTCAAGTGTACATAAGCGAATTCTGGATACCTGTCCTGAAATGTCCTTAATGAGATTATTAAGTTATTTCAAGAGTATATGTTTGTATCAAAAATGCATGATAGATTGTTGGTAGTACTTTGATTAAAAGGTTTTCAATAAATGGTCGTTAATCATACAATTATACAGTGCCCAAGTACCATAATAAAATTGAAATTGTGAGCCTAAAATATCAAGATGTTATTAGCGGGATTTTGAACGTTTGGTTGAAGGATTAATTTGTATGAAAAACTAATGCACATTTGCTGTTAGATAGACATGATATACACTATTTAAGTTTATTATATTTAATACTTTGACTTTTTTTATTTATATCTTAGAGCACACATTTTTTTAGAGAAGGCATCAATTTTATTAAACACAAAACAAAAAGAGCACAGAGAATACATACAACAGGAACAAACAAGCAAACTATCCTACAAACCTTGCGCTACACCATGAGGAAGGGAAACTCAAGCGCAAAAACTAGCTAAAAAAACACAAAACAAGACACCACTATGACATAAGGCCAAAAGAAACTAAAATGACCAAACTCCAGCAAGATGCCTGAAGAACAATCGACACCATAATATTGACAAAAAGTAAAAATGACTAAACTTATCTCCAATCATGAGTGTCTTGACTAAAAAATCAGCATATGCCTACACATCCAACTCATCGGGCACTCATAAAAGTTAACCAACATGCGCCACTTTGGCCAAACAGAAAAATGAGTGCATCTTCCATGTCCCACTCAAGCCTCCATTTGACCAAAGTTCCATTCCAAACCTGCTCAAAACATTTAACCTGAAACCCACTTTTGATTATGCCCAAACCATACCTTAATCCTATCACATAACCTCACCAAAGCTAAACATGCCAAAGAATACGATAAAGCCTCAAGTTCCAACAACATTTGCACAACAATTTGTTGGATCATTGACCCACTTTTGCCAATCCCATGCGTCTTTTTCCCCCTTCTTACAATCCATTCAAAGCTTTGTAGTTTAATATCTTGCACTATTCTATCTTCATTCGATGCCTTTGCTCTAAAAACTCTATTATTCCGTTTTTTCCATATAAGGTAACCGGTGACCCATGTAACTACTTGCCAAAACACTCTCATGTGATTTGGTGTATCTATGCTACCACAATGCCGAAAAACCTCATTGGTAGTAAAAGCATTAACCGAACCAATCTTCCACCAACCAAAAATCTTTTCCCAGATATGTGATGCCATCTTACATAGTACTAGAATGTGATATACCGTTTCTAACTCGTCGTTACAACATGGACATAAGAGAATCTAAATCTATACCTCTTTTGTTAAGTTCACATCTCACCGGGAGTCTTCCTTTAAGCGCGCGCCAAATAAAAATGTTGACTTTTCTTGGCACAAACTTGTTCCATACCGTCTCTTGATCCGCGTACTCTTCATGTAAATATTTGTTATCCACTAGCATTGATAACGTCTTGACCGTAAATCTTCTATTGTCTTCGAACGTCCATCTCCAAGTATCCCTACAATCCAGAGATAAACAAAAATTATCTAAAAGACATGTTAGAACCCCCACCTCATTGCACACTCTACCCCTAGGTTCTCTAAGCCATTCCCACTTCCAATTCCAAGCGCCCTCAACCCACGACCCTCTCTCCCCCACCTTCGCCTATTTCCGACTATCTAAATGAAATAATCTAGGAAATCTATCTCTAAATCTCACGTTACCCCTCCATCTATCTTCCCAAAAGGACGTGTCCATTCCATTACCCACTTTCCTCTCGAAAGAATTAGTGAAATCAATTCCTAAATTATCTAAATCTACCCCAACTCTCAATATACCACTCCAAACACCACTACCCTCAATCATAGTACGCACACTACCAAAACCACCATCCCTCCCATGTATACTTCTAATTACCCTACCCCATAAAACATCACCCTCAACCCTAAAACGCCACCACCATTTGCCCAATAAAGCCCAATTTTTACCCCGTAGAGACCCAATATTTAACCCTCCCGCCCCATAAGATGAGATAATCGATTCCTATTTGACCCATGACATATTATTTCTTTCCCCAACTCCCCCCCCCCCCCCCCCCCCTAAAAAAAAAATTTCTAATACTCTCAAGTTTTTTAATGACACACACGGGCACACGGAACATCGAAAAATAGTACAAGGTAGGCTACCAAGAACTAATTTTACAAGAGTCAATCTTCCACCAAATGACATCGATTTAGCCCTCCATTCTGAAAGTTTTTTTCTTAAATTTATCCACTATATATCTCCATGCTATCTCTTTTCTCATATTTACCCCTATAGGAAGTCCCAAATACGTAAACGGGAATTCTCCTACACTACATCCCATCCATCTAGCCATACCCTCGACAACATGTTGAGACACCCCGATACCATATAAGCGACTCTTATTCAGATTCACTCTTAATCCTGAAACCTCCTCAAAACATTTTAATATACACATCAATACCCTTGCATTTTCTTGAGTCCACTCTCCAAAAAATATAGTGTCGTTAGCATATTGTAAATGCGATACCACTACGTTGTCATTCCCGGACGATACCCCTTTGAACAACCCTTGGCCCACAGATTCACTTAACATGTTTAACTCCTCTGCAGCAAGGATAAACAAGAATGGCGAGAGCGGATCCCCTTGCCTAACACCACGTTCGAGTTGAAATTCTTCAGATGGGGAGCCATTAACAAGTATAGACATTGAGGCTGATCTCAAGCATGAATTAATCCATGAACACCAACGATCTCCAAACCCCATTTGTTTTAAAATATCAATAAGGAAATCCCAATTAAGACTATCATAGGCTTTCTCGAAATCAACTTTAAAAATTAAACCTTTTTTTTTTCTTCTTCTTAAGGAATTCCACAGTTTCGTTCGCAATGGGAATTCCATCTAAGATGAACCTACCTTCGATAAAAGCATTTTGAACATCTCCTACAATCTTGCCTACCACTTTCTTGATTCTCTCCGCTAATATTTTTGCCACAATTTTATAATAGCATCCAATTAGACTAATAGGTCTGAAATCCCCGAGCCCAATAAAATCAGCTATTTTTGGGATGAGTGTGACAAAAGATGCATTGCAATTTCTTGATATTTCTGTTTTGCTCCAAAACCATCTCAGCGCACTAACCAAATCATCCTTAAAGATATTCCAAAATCTCATAATAAATTTGAAGTTGAACCCATCTGGACCGGGGGCTTTGTCTCCCTCACACCCACATATTGCCTCCCATATTTCCTTCTCCAAGAATGGCGCCTCCAATCCTCGAACGTCATCTGCTGAAATTTTCATCAGCATGTTGCTTCTAAGTCTTGGTGGAATACCCCGTGGTTCTAAAAATAAGGCCTTATAAAATCGATGTACCTCACTTTTAATCTTTACAGGATCCTCACTCCATAGACCTTCTACCATAAGGCCTCGAATATTATTTCTATTATTTCTTCTTTTAATTATAGTGTGAAAGAACTTGGAGTTTTCGTCACCTTCAACATCCCATCTAACCTTAGCCTTTTGTTTAAGTATACTAGCCTAGTCTCTATCTTTCTCGATCCAAGCACGTCTTTCTTCTAACCACATAGCCATTTCATGCCATTGAAGTGGCGCCGTGCCAACTTCATGCCAAACCAACGTGGCATTCTCTTTTGGCTTGAGCTAAAACTAAGTGACTACACCCCTCCTCTCATGCACCAAAACAAAAGTGAAGGATTTGGTTTGCTTTAGATGTGTTGAGTTTGTGTTTTAAATACTCCGCCCTGGTAGGATTGGGTATGTTGTTGTTGTTTGTGTTTTAATTAAGCATGATAGGTCTCAAAAGTGAAGTTTTTGACTTGAGTGAATACGAAGGAGATTTTTGGTGTGTGAGTTATAAGAGAAATAAAATGGGAAAATGGTGAGGTGACATGACGTGACACCTTTTTTGGGTTCCAATAAGGAATTGGTTGTAATTCAGGTGTTCACATGGTCTGAACGAGAAAAATATTACTCCGTCTATCCCAAAATTGCCCACCAACAAAAAATTCGTTGAAAAATACATATATTATTGCTTTGAATTTTACAAAAGCAATAAAATGACATTTTTCCCCAAAACCAACACCATCCTACACTCACTCACTCTCGCCTATGGCATGTGACCGATTTTAACCCAGCAATTTAACAGGTATTCTTTTTATATATTTTGTACTATTTTATTGCTCACTTACCATTGTTTAATTAAACTTTACTTTTGTAAATTTGTTCTAAACAAATATCAAGGTACTACAATTTAATGAAATGCATACCAACTGTTTGATGAAATACATTTGTCTCCCATCACTTTAATTGTATACTTTCACTTGTTTTTTATATGTTATTCCATGTTGAGATTGTCAGTCTTTGGTGTTTTTCTGTAATTGGGTCAATGAATGAGGTTTTCGCTGTTAGGCCCCCGGGACCCGAACCACTAGGAGAGACCCGCGAAGGGAAACCCCTAGAACCGAGGTTTTATGTTACCTGGTCCTTGGCTCGGCCTAACCGAGGTTTTGCGTGACACTTTCAGACCCTTTCCCTCAAATGTGTACCTTGCGAGGTTTGAACTTTGAACCCTAGGTCTCTAGTTGTGGGAGGTTAGATGCCTTACTAGTAGGCCATTTTGTGATGGTGGCTTGTGTTACTAATCTATATCGACTGTTTTTTTTATACACGCTAACTGTTCTATGAATTTTTTCAACAAACAAAACTAGTACAAACTGAATTAAATAGAAAATATTTGTATTCGTAGATTCTGTTAGTAGCTCGTAAGTTCGATACATGGATTCTTTTTGGTTATTGATTAGAAATTTGGCATTGCGTTTGCGTAAAGGATCATGCATTTGCAAAAACGGGTTTTGAAATTAAGGAACCGCAGATAGTTTACTTGTTCAAACTGATTTGTCAAACTCTATTTTCCGATTATTTATGTTTTGCAAACGCAATAATCAGATAATCTCAATCCCAGGCACAACCTGTATTTCGATGTGTTTTGGTACGAGCCTTGAAGTTGACTTGCTTCTGCTTGAATACTGTAGTAGGTTCCATTAAAACGGAAAAATCCCTATTTAGATTATCCCGGGAAGTCTGGCCTTTTTGGCTCTGATGTACGTGGCCTAACCGGCATTCCCGTGGCCATTTCTGGATTTTTCCTTGGTCATCCCAAGATGTTCACCCAACGAGGTTTAAACCCTGGTCTCTTCTAAGACCTTGAGGACACCTTACCACTAGGCCACATTGTCGTAGGTGTCATTGTAAATGTATATTTACAGTGTATACATGTTTATGATTCTTACATACATGTAAAAGAATTTACTTTAACTTTCTTTTGAAAGTATAATGCGCGGATTTTTTGATTACTTATTCGATAGTTTGATTCATGGCTTTTACTTTCATTAGAGTCAAGCAAGAAGATGGAGAGCACAATAGATACAGTGGACCGTATTTCATTGCTTCCCGAATTTATTGTTCACAAGATACTGTCAAATCTTTTGGATTCTCCAGAAGCACTCGTTCGAATGAGTGTATTGTCTAAAGACTGGTTTGCTTTGACGGCTTCTTTTCCCATATTGGATTTCTGTAAACATAAAATCTTGTCAGTTTTATCTGGAAGGAAAGATTTTGAATGGGATGATGATTATACGAGGGACGCCTTTTTGAAGAATGTTGCCTATACCACTTCCAGATTTTGCAAGCAAAACGTCAGTGCACACACACTCACCATCGTTGCAGGCCCCGTGGAGCCTGCAGAAGTTGAAATTATTGAAGATTGCCTTGAATTAGTTCTCAAGAAAGGCTTGAGTGCATTAGAGATCCGAATTGAATATGATCAGAATATGCCAATGTTACGTTTGCCTAACACACTTTTATCCGCCTATGCGTTAACATCGTTGACTATAGATCAATGTAAGTTGCCTTCGTCGTTGATGGTTAATGTTGTGAAGTTCAAGTCACTGAAGCTGTTGTCCCTGTCATTTATGCCACTAGATGAGGGAGTGATTGAGTATCTGACCACTAGTTGCCCTCTTCTTGAAGAAATTTATCTCGGATATTGCTATGGCTTTACAACATTTTGTGTTTATAGGCATCATACTCTTCGAAAAGTTCAGATTTTTTGTAAGAGTAGACTTGAGAGAATAGATATTGAAGCTCCAAATCTTCGTTATTTTCATTTAATGAATAACAAAGACGAATCACCATCTATGAACATGGCTTCATGCAACAAGCTAACAACATTTTGTTACCAGGGATCTCCATTGAAAAGTTTCAGTGACTTATTATCTAACTTCCCCATCATCTCCTTGCAACCACATGAAGTTGTCAAATAATTCGCTGAGGAGATTTGAACTAGTGTCAAACTGTGATCTGGAAGAAATTGATATCAATACACCAAATTTACTTTTGTTCGAGTATTATGGCAAACTAGATTGCTTCATTCACACACCTTTTCACAGGGGGAAATTATCCGGGTCGAAAGGATGTATGAAATGCTATTCAGATGATGAGTCTGTTGACACTCTGGTTCCAAAAGTTGAGAAGATTTTTGGACAAGAGTAACGTATTCAAAGTTTTGAAGTTGTTTCTCAACCCGGTATTTCCCTTAAATCATTGGTGTTATTAAAGTAGTTTATGTATTTTTACATAGTCCCAAGCTATATTTGAAATATTTTCCAACACAAAGCTGTGGTTACCAATTGCGTTACAGGGTCCCATAGATGTTGAGGAATTGAAGAGAATCAAGTTGCCACCTTATGAACTCGAGCACGTTGAACTATATGTGCACCCCATACGCAAATCATCGATTTCTCCACCTATTTTGGATGCTGTACTTTGGTGTTGTCGGCCTCGGTCTCTAACTTTAAATCTATCTAAATATGCTGACAAGTGCCATGTTGTCCAGGTAAGATTTATTTGTGTTTACTGTGAGAAAATGTTCATTATCTTTTTATATGATGTACTATAGGAATGCAAAAGAAATTTACTGCACTTCAACATGGTATAAATTTTTTTTTTTTTTTTTTTTTTTTGTATGCAAGATTTAAGTATAGGGGTATTTGTATTTTATGTTGCCATTTCTTCAGAATACATATGAGGCACTACTTCAACAAGAAGATGAGGGCCACACTAATACTCGTATTCAGTTTGTGTTGTCTTACTTTTGCGAAGGCAAACAATGCTTCTTCAGTGACCTGACTTCAGTGTTGAAAGCATTATCTCTTGATCAGCTAATACGCGGAATCACCTTTAAAAGGGAAAAAGGTGCAGTATTTACCTTTTTTTATCAACTATTTCCACATACATGTTTATAACACTTCCGTTCATCCTCATGTTAATATCCAAACAGTTGTCCAAGAAGCACGATAATGGAGTATGCAGATCTTGAGTTTTCATGGTCAGCTGGACTAAGAAATATATTTCTGATGACAGAAGTACAAAAGGTGAACAATTTATTGATAGAAACTGGATTCTGTGTATGTTTTTTGGAGGAGTCAGGTGCAAAATTAGTGAAAATCCGAGAACCTGAACAAGTAGATCTTCTATAAATGCTCTGCTTTTTAATGTTGACAGTTGTAATGATTTGCGCGTAGCTTTTTTTACTGCTTGTTAGAAATCAGAAGTAAATGATCTTCGCTATGTTTGGTTTGAGAACCTTCTTTGGATATCTTTTGTGGTTTTTGCTTCTGGTGGCCATTCATCTTTAGGTGTATGCTGCAAACAAACTACATGTTACTATGCAATTAAGAACGCCAAAACATATATATTACCCCGCTATAGCATAATGTACAACTATACCAATATGAACAATTTGTAATAGAGTTGAAATTAAGTTGTAGACGAAGGGAGATCTCGTGTTCTAAACACCCCATTGATGCATTTGACGCCATCCGCCTTTTTGTCATCCGTCATGTATATGTGAAAATAAGCTGTTTTACAGACTGTACCACGTTATTAAAAATTTGTGGATTAGTTGGATTTGGGTTTGCGTATAAAGTCTAGAAGCATAAGCTCTGACCAGATTAACGATTGTAAGTTGTAACTATGAGGTGAATGAACTTGGTAATACTATGGTTGAAAAGTTCTCAATTTGTGTCTTTGCTTTTCTGTGTATTGAATTATTGATTATGCATTGAGAAAAGTGGAGACCATTAACAGCTTTTAATAAAGAAGACAATAGACATATATGAATGAGTGAAAAGAAAGAAAAACAATGTCGACACAAGCATTTTCCACTTCAAAATAACCAAAGGGGTCTCGGAGGAGTATCTAATAGGTGGCGTCGCACAGCGCCTCAACTTAAAAGCGGCCACAGTTTTATCAGTTTTGCATATAGTTACGTATAATATTAAATATATATGACTCATATAATTCAAGTTTATATGCAATTTCTCTTTAGTTTACAAGTGTAATAGGGCCTCTTTGTTATTGTTACTTAAGGTTACCGAAAATCACGAGACGGCCATGAACATAACCGATCATTGAACTTAAAAAATAACTAGACCCATGTGGCCATGTCTTGAACTTGAACAATTAGTGCTTCAAATCTTATTTGTTCTTTTAATCAGTATCATGTTGTCAATGAACCTCAAGAACGAACAATGTGCAAGGTACATGAGTACATCTACGTTTTTTATTTTATTTGTTTCTTACGGTCAGTTTCTATATAAAAAATTATTTATAAATGTGACTGGTCCCAAAAATTATGTATGGACGGAACTAAAACACAAAGTCATCGGGTAAATTTAGAGAGAATCAAACAAGACTACATATATAATTTTTTGAGACCAGATGCATTTATAAAAAATTGAGGTTTTGTAACTTAATTAACACTGCGACACAAAAATCCATAAATGTCCAGGGATCCTACGGGAACCCACTGGTTGTGGAAAAGTCTAAAAATGGTCTAAAAAATATCGGCTAAATTGTGTACATCGTACCCAAGTAACTTGAACAAAAAATCCTACTTGAGTTACCTTTTTATGAAAAGAACTTGTACCTGTTGAAGTTACCAAACATCGAGTATGTTTGGCAAAATTAGTTGTGGTTGTATGTTGTAAGTTGTTAACTGTAAGATGTAAGCTGTAAACTGCAAAGCTGTTAATATGAGCTATAAGCTGTATCTTTTTTCAATAAAACTGTTTGGTAAGTTAGCTGTTAAATGTAATTATAAAATGTAAAATAACATAAAATGACATATTTATAATTGTAATCAAATGTTTAAAGGGTATATCAGTAATTTAAATTTTTAACAGCTTCAACATGTTTAAAAAGCTTCATGCTTTTTATTTATTAGCTATTTGTTTAAAATAAAAGTTTGAAGTCGATGTATCTAAACGAAGTTATTTATTTAAAAGAGATTATTTTTAAAATAAAAAGTGAAAAGCTTCTCAAAAAGCTTTTGCCAAACACTCGTCACTAGTCGACTTACGAAAGGATAGCACTGTCATTTTCATACCCAAATCAACAAGAACCAAAGACGCATATAAAACAATTTTTAAATAAAGAAATTAACATGGCCTAAAATGACCCAACACATATTTTCTTTCAGCACGGGTTTCATTTCCAACCCTTTTTACATGACATTTTTACCCCTGTTATCTTCTTGAAATTAAACAAGTCTTTTAACTTTTGTTTAAAAAAAAAAAAAAAAAAAAAAAAAAAAAAAACTTTTAACTTAATGACAATTTTACCCTTCTATTCTCGAATTAAATATAAAATAATCATAAAACTTACCAAAATTATTTGTATAGCCCTTGTTTTCTTTCTCCAAAATGTTTAAATTGATGGAAAAACGCTTATCTTGTGCATCTTTTTGAGTGCCGACCGACCTAGTTCAAACAACGAGCATTTATTTTGGTGACTTTTAGCCAAAAGTTAGGATGAAGACCTATTTCAAAGCATTTTTATAGAAATAAATTATAAAAAAATTAATTACAAAATACAATGTAATTTAGTATAAAGAAAAAAAAAACGTCTATAACCATAACCACTTATCTACTTTTCAACTCTTATAATAAATATTATATTTAAAACACTTTTAAAATGAAAAATATATATTATTATACATATTGTACATACTAATAAAACACACAAAACGTCGTACAATTTATATGTAAACAAGTTCATACATATCGTTTTAAAAACTGGACTGGGCCAACGAATTCAACCGATTTAACCGGGAACCTGAGTCGCCACCGATTCGGCTAGCCAATAAAAACCGTCTGAAAATGAGCCTGAGAAGACCGTCGAAACCCGTAAAACGGGTTAACCGAGCCAGACCAGGATCATTTCATTCTTCAAATTAATCAGCTCATCATTGTTATTTTAATGTTATATGAACTTTAATCATAAGTTAACCGTCGCCGCAACGCACGAGTACAATGATAAATTATTCAAATTAAGCAAATATCTTTTAATGACCTCTGTGTGCAAGGAATCGTGGGGTAGAAGTAGTTTTGCTAGATGTCTTATTGAGGTCAATTCTGATGCTGATCTCGTGGAGGTTGTTACTATTGGTTTTTCTTCACTTCTGGGGAGGGTTTTACTAAAGAAATTATCCGTGTTGAATATGAATGGAGGCCACCCAGGTGTGGTATATGCAAAATATTTGGTCATATCCATGATCAATGTCCAAAAAAGGAGGTGAGTTCTCCTGTTGTATCCAATTCACATGTTGTAACTCCTACTGTGATTCTGAACAATGATGGATTTCAAACGGTGGGTAAGAAAAAGAAGAGGAAGGGTAAAGCCAAGTCTACGAATGTTAATCAGTTTGTTGGTCCATCTGTTACTCAGAATGTCAGATATGCGCCGAAGGCAGCAACTAGTGAACCTATGAAGGGAGCTAATACTATGGGTAATGCACATACATCGTCGTATATGTTGAAGTCTACTCGCTCTACCTCTAAGGATAGTAATATTACTATATTTAATTCGTATGCTGCATTGGTGAACAATGAAGATGAAGATGCAGAACATGGTGCACAGGTAAATGAAGAATCGGCTAACCATTACAGGAGAAAGGTCATCTTTCACGGTAGTTGCTGGTTAGCTAGTTTGTTTTGTTTCTTGGTTGTAAGTGCTTATGGCATGTCATAAGTTCTAGTTTTTAGTTATTTTTTACAAGGTTTTCGAGATCGGGATCCTACCCAGTATCGTTTTTGTCTTTGCAAGATCGTGATCGTAAGATCGAATCGAGATCTTAAGATCCTACTCTAATGTTATTTCTTAATAGTTTTTTGTAATATTATACAAATATACAAATTATTATACATTATAAACACAAAATATAATGAATGTTTCATAGAAATATTATCCTAAATTATGATTATTAAATATTTAAAAAGATTAACATGTTATTATTTGAATTCTAAAAAAAATAATAATAAAATTTAAAAAAATTATAAATTTATAGTTTTTTAGTTTGTAATATGAGAAAAGTAAGATCGGATCAGATTAGATCTTAAGATCGTATGGTCAAGATCGGGATCTTATAAGATTTTAAGCTTGCAAAAATCCTATATAGAATCTGGATAGTTTTTGCTTTGCAGTATCATAAAATTATAAGATTATAAAATCAAGATCGGGATTCTAACAACTATGGTTTTTTAAGCTATTTAGTTGTCCACCTTGTTATATACGCTTTATTATTTATTATAAAACTTCACCCATATCCTTTTTACTTAAATATATTTTTTTTTTTAGTAATTCATTTAGCGGGTCGTTTTGACCTTTTAAAAAAAAAAACAAATATCTTTTAATGACATTTTTGCCCTCCTTATCTTTCGATAAAAAAAATATAAAATGAATCAATCATCATAAAACTTAACAAAATGTTATTATTATATGATTATCAGTACTCCATTAATCAAAATTTGCTAGTACTTGAATATCCCTACAAATTCGCACTTTCTTGATTCTTTCAATAGTTAGTCAATTCTCTTCATTCTAATTTCTTATCAATAAGGTTTTTTTTTTTTTTTTTTTTTTTTTTTTGACATAGATAAATCATGTTATTGTGTTCTGAATTATGGTTTGTTTGTTTCATTTAAGGTTACTGTAACTTGATTTTAGCATCTTTGTTCTTATCATTTTTCATTTTTTTTTATTTTTTATATATATGATGATATTAATACTAATTTAAGGTTACTTGTTACTAAATTATGGTATTATACTGTGATAAATTTCATTGTATTGTTTGAAAAGGCCTTGCTGAGAGGGTGTATGGCTTTGGTATATATATATATATATATATATATATATATATATATATATATATATATATATATTTTTATTTTTTTATTTTTGCTTATTTGCAGGTGTAGATAAGCAGTTTAGAATATAGTTTTTGAATATTTTTATGCTGTCAAAAAATGGAATTAAGAATAGTACGTAGTAATTTGTTAGGAACTGTCGGTTAAATCCAGTTTTAGAAAGGGGTTTTAGGCTAGATATGAGGGTGAAAAAAGAAATTTAGGGAGTGTTTGTTTCAGCTTATATAGCCGGCTTATGGCTTATTTGGTTTTCAGCTTATGTTTCATAAGCTCACTTTTTGTGGCTTATTTTGAATCTTTTATTATAAGTTTATTATAACATAAGAAACATATATAAGCCGAAAAGATTCAAAATAAGCCACAAAAAGTGAGCTTATGAAACATAAGCCCAAAATCAAATAAGCCATAAGGTGGCTATATAAGCCGAAACAAACACTTCCTTAGTTTCATCTCAAATAAGCTCTTTAAAACAATCAGGTCCCAATCTACTTATTCTGGGCAAAATAAGCAGATAAGTATCTTTACCCAAACACCCTAAACCACTTTAAGAAATAGCAGACAGGAATGAGATACTCTCTTATGGTGGTTCCGTAGGGAAGATGTTTAAATAGTATCCGTTTGAGGTTTTCCTTGTTTAGGTTATGTACACGGCCTAACCGGGCTATCCCCGTGACCATTTCCGACCCTTCTTAGGGAAGAGGTTTGAGTTTGTCAAATAGAAGATAATGTTGTCAAATTTGTATTTTAGTATAATGATGCAACGCAATTGTTAATTTTTACACATTAGGCTTCAGGGTATAGTTTAGAGCGGTAACTTGTCTATTCGAAAATCCCTCTTGTCTTTTCCGTGACATATATACAACTCTCAGTCTCAGACCAAGTGCGGAAGAACTTATAGTTGCTTATTATATAACTTTAATCATTTCTAATGGAATTTGGATTCAACAAAAAGTTACTGAAATGTGCGAAAAGAATATCTGTTTGAATGTATCAGTACAAAATGTATGTGTATATTGCTGCAATTTTCATAGTATAGTAGGAGATGTACTGTCTGCACATTTGCACTTTTCCGTAGGCACGTGCACTTACATTTAGGTGTTATCTATATTAGGTCTTTTCTTCAAGGATGTTTATCAATCATTTCCTTTGAACATGTGATTATAAAGGACCGACAGTGATCATAGTGCTGTATGCCCCAAAGTGACATTGTTCTGAATCAGAAGTAAAAAGTACCACAACTTGCTATGATCATAGGTCTTTTAGGTTAAATGAGTTCTTGTTAATTTGATGTCTGCTAATTAGTGCATTATATTTTTGCAACATGTACTTTACACGCTACTACTTTGTTTTCAATATTTCGTTTATCCCCGAGTTTTTTATTAATGGTTAATTTTCTGGTTGGTGCAGGCATTAGATGAGTGGACAAAATATCTTCTAATTCTGTCTACCTATAATCGATGGCTGGAACTTCAGAAGCCGCCCTTCAAGTCTTATATAGTGCAGGGACTAGCATGTCTCATACGGGTTTATGCCCCGGCAAGTCAAATTTCTTGGTCGTATCTAAACATGGTTCTGGTTATAAAAGCAATAAAGGGTATAAATACACAAAAATAAAAACCTCAAGGCACAAAAAGTACAAGAAGATCTCTGCGTTTCATAATGATCGTTTTAGCTCTTTGAGTTGTAAATGTCGACAAAGTAACGCTGTTGCTGATCCGGTTAATGAAAAGAGGGGTCCTTTTCTTGATGGCGATTTGTCTGTGAATGGTAATGGAGCATTTAGCAGTAAATTGCAAAGTGGTGGTATAGATTCCTTAGAGGAGGAAGCATGGGAGTTGTTACGAGCATCCATGGTGTATTATTGTGATACTCCAGTCGGAACCATTGCTGCTAATGATCCAAATGACTCTAGCATTCTTAACTATGATCAAGTTTTTATTCGTGATTTCATACCGTCTGGGATAGCTTTTCTTTTGAAAGGAGAGTATGATATCGTACGCAACTTCATCTTACACACCCTTCAGTTGCAGGTAGTACACTTAATCTATACTTTATGCTTGTTATCGTACATTTAAAGTTGACCTTGTTAATGTATGACTCTTTGTACAAATAGAGTTGGGAGAAAACCATGGATTGCCATAGTCCTGGTCAAGGATTGATGCCTGCAAGCTTCAAGGTGCGCACTGTTCCGCTTGATGGTGATGATGGTGCAACTGAAGATATATTGGATCCCGACTTTGGCGAGGCTGCCATTGGTCGGGTGGCACCAGTTGACTCTGGTGAGTAAACTAAACTTATTTATTTAGCTAGATATTTCTACCCTTATTAGCTATAAAGGGGTAATCTTTAACGGGTCAAATCGGTCGAAAGTCATATGAAGAGTTTTTAAATGTGTAAAACCTCCTAAAACACTTGTTTTAAAAAAGGGTAAATTACTCTCGTAAAAATTTAGTCCTTATAATCATATTTAATATATTAATTTTTGAAAACTTACCCATTTTGACCCAACTAACTTCCCCACCCTCCAGTTATCACCTCTTATTGTTAATTACCTGCATAGTGTATTAGTGTGCATCCCTTGTAGTCACTCTGTGATTGCTTGACGTTAGAAAATGTTTAATTCAGGGTTATGGTGGATCATATTGTTGCGGGCATATGGGAAATGTACTGGGGACCTTTCTGTTCAAGAAAGAGTGGACGTGCAAACTGGAATTAAGATGATTCTGAAATTGTGTCTTGCTGATGGTTTTGACATGTTTCCAACGTTACTGGTGACTGATGGTTCTTGCATGATAGACAGACGTATGGGAATACATGGACATCCTTTAGAAATTCAGGCATTATTCTATTCGGCCTTACTTTCTGCTAAGGATATGCTTACCCAGGAAGAGGCATCAGCTGATCTTACTACAGCCCTTAATAACCGTCTTGTTGCATTATCGTTCCATGTGAGAGAATATTACTGGGTTGATATGAGAAAACTTAATGAAATCTACCGTTACAAGACGGAGGAATATTCATATGATGCAGTTAATAAATTCAACATATATCCTGATCAAATCCCTCCATGGTTAGTGCAATGGATGCCTAATAAAGGAGGTTATATGATCGGGAACTTGCAGCCAGCTCATATGGACTTCCGTTTCTTTTCCCTCGGAAACTTGTGGTCAATAGTAAGCAGTCTTGCAACAGATCACCAATCACATGCGATATTGGATCTTTATGAAGCTAAATGGGCAGATCTTGTTGGTGATATGCCATTAAAGATATGTTATCCTGCTCTTGAAGGTCAAGAATGGAAAATTATTACAGGCAGTGACCCCAAAAACACGTAAGGAACTTGACTTGGTAGTTATGATTTCATTGAGTTTAAAATCTGATATATGTTTTGATGCCGTTGGTTTTATTATGTAGGCCTTGGTCTTACCACAATGGAGGCTCCTGGCCTACTTTACTCTGGCAGGTTAGTTTCATGTTTAACTTGTATTCTTTTGCTTCTTCTTTTATGCCACACTTCAACTTTACATAATTCTAGGGATGAGCACGGTATCAGATTGGTACCGAACCCATACCGAATTGGTGGTACCGTTTTTTTCCTGTGCATGAAAGGGGGTACCGGTACCGTACCGGATGGGATTCAGGTACCGGAACCGGTAGGAAATCGGTACCTATCCGGTTCTTCCCATTTTTTATTAAACCAAAAAAATTCCAGATTTCATGCTATTAACTTTCTGTGACAACAACAAAAAACATGACAAAATGTGCATTTTCGAGTGATTTCGAACCACATGTCAGAAAACGCAACCGACAATTAAATAAACACATCACCAAGATAGTCGTAACTTACAAACATTCCAAAACTTATAATTTTTTTTTTTTTTTTTTTTTTTTTTTTGAAAGGCTCCAAAACTTATAAAATAGGTTAGGGTTTAATTTTTGGGAGGGTTTATGAAGGATCTATAGTTGCCACTCAGGTTTTTGGGATGTTTGGTTTCCTTCTTTATGTTTTACATGACTATTGTTTGGCATGGAACGGGCCCAATGGGGGTTTGGATAAGCTGTATAATTCAAAAACATAACTACTCAAATTTCAGGAATTTTTTTGGTACTATCCCTCTTTGGTACCGGTACCGTACCATAGAGTGTATCGGGAGTCGGTATTGTTTCGGTACGGTTCCGGTTCGATACCGAGATTCGGCTCCAAATGCTCATCCATTCATAATTCTTATTGATAAACCGTTAGGCATTAGCAGCCAGAGTATATACTTGTTCACCATTTAGTAATAAAGGATGTTTTGAAACGCTAAATATCAAATGCAAAAAACAAAGGCTGCCTTTCGGTTTTTGTCCAAATCATGTAGCATCTATATTGATCAGAAAAAAATAAAATCTTTTGATTTGATATTGGCATCCCTAAATGACAAGATCATTTACTGTAGTATGAATTTTTAAACACATTCCCGTGAACACTTCCATGAACTTTTCACCTTTTTACCTCTATCCTACCCATAACAGAATGCAATGTTTGAAATGTCACATCATTTGTTAGATTGTTTTGACTATATGCTGATGGTTTAACAAACGTTTCAATCGAGTAATAAATGAATCAGGTGGAAACAAATCATTACTACCCATCTGTTTGCAATGGTGATATGGACATATGTATTAGTTTGGTGTCTTTACAAAAGATAAATTACATTTTTAATGGATGGATGGAGGAAGTATATTCTGATAAATTACATTTTTAATGGTGATGGACATATGTATTAGGAGGTTGTAAGCTTCTAAATACTCGTTAGGCTGCTTCAACCTGATTGATCTGTTTTCTTTATAGTTAACCTGTTTAATCGTTTTACCAATTATCATAAAAAATTGCAGCCGGGATTGACGCGTATTCATATAAATGACTTGAAATTACAGCCTCTATTTTGATATTACATGCATTGATAACTTCTTTCTTTGAGCCTTACTCAGCTCACAGTGGCAAGCATAAAGATGGGAAGACCTGAAATAGCTGCAAACGCCGTGAAAGTTGCTGAAAGACGCATAGCAAGAGACAAATGGCCCGAGTATTATGATACCAAAAGTGCAAGATTCATCGGTAAACAAGCACGCCTCTTTCAAACGTGGTCTATTGCAGGTTATGTGGTCGCAAAACAACTACTCGCCAATCCAGAAGCTGCCAAAATCTTAGTGAACATCGAGGATACGGAACTCCTTAATGCTTTTTCTTGCATGCTTAGTACGAATCCAAAGAGAAAACGATCACGCAAAGGTATCAATCAGAGCTTTATTGTCTAAATTTTCACTTGAGTCCAATATACTTAAAACGACAACCATTTGGGTTGAATTATAGTACTGAACTTTAAACTTACAGCGCATTTTTATCTAATGAGTGTATTTGCGTCTGTTTATCCTATAACAAGGTGGATAAGGGGAATTAATGGATCTTTATATGTAGTTGTATGCATGTACATATATATTGAGCACTTTAGACAACTATATACTGCAAAATGATACTATGAAATAAAGTCTTCTGTGTAAATCTTTGCATCTTACAGCATAGGGTCCACATGAATCTTTATGTTGATATGGAAATCACTAATCAATCACTGTATATTTTTGTAAGTGTTATATTTATACAGAAAAATAAAGTTGTGCTAACTTTTCCATAACAAAACTAATGAACACAGAACCTTTCATTGTTTCACATCAAGTTCATCAAGTATTTTTCTTATAAAAGTAAACTGCAGAATACATCCTTGTTGTCATGGTAGATATGTTTAGCAATAATCATCCATCCATTAGCAAAAGTTAGACACAATACATCTTTAGAGACTAACGCTATAATTTTTTCTCCATTATCTGCTAATAGTCAAACACACTTTTTGATAAAATCACTCCCAAAGACTTTCATTTTCTTCTCACCATCATCTTTTTCTCACTACTTTCGTCACTTAAGATACCTAAACCATTGACCATTAAATCATTTTCAATTATCATAAAATACTTAAACCTATAAAATATTTATACCTATTACTATAAAATCACTCACAGACACTACAAAATACCAAAACCCATCACCATCTTCTTCTCATCACCACTAACACCACCATCTGCCACATCTACTAACACCATCATGTGACCACCGCCGGTCGCTACCACCAAAAATCAATACGACCACCATATTAGTTGGCGTAAATGGAGGTGATGGTGGTGGCGGATGGCGGAGAATGGTGGTGGTGGAGGTATTGAATGGTTGTGGTCACAAATCCGGCCACCATAAATATTGTAATGGTTGGGATTGATTTTATGGTGATAGGTGTAGGTATTTTGTGTTATGTATCTTATGATAGTTGTAAGTGATTTTATGCTGAGTGGTGTAAGTAGTAAGAAAAAAATGATGATGATATGTAGTGGAGGTGATGAGAAGACGAAGATGAAATAAATAAAATGGTGTTTTGGAGTAATTTTATCAAGATGTGTGTTTGACTTTTAGCACATAACGAATATAACAGACAAAAAATTATAACATTAGTCCCTAGATATGTATTGTGTTTAACTTTTACTAACTAAAGAATGATTAGTGCCAAAAGTTTCTGATAGGAAAACTGAGAAACCAAAAGGATGTATTTTGAAACTGTTAAAATAATGCTAAAGCTCAAATCATAACTCTATGATTAGCGAAACTAAGAAAAACATACATAAAATAAAAATATCTTAGATCGCCTGTAATAAGTTATGATGTCATGCGTCATCATCTTATGTGGCCCCATCAATGGTGGTGCAACTATTGCTACACCTTCACGTGCGTGAAGGAGTGAAAGTATTGGTCAAAGGTGGAAGTGTTTTGTGATAATGTTTGTGTTTAAGTGAGCTATACATGCTGTTCAACAAACAAACAGACAAAAAACAAAAACAAAAACAAAAACAAAAAAAACAAAAAAAACAAAAAAAAAAAAAAAAAAAAAAAAAATGAATCTTAAGACATGTGGTGACTATTACCACGTTATGAAGGTAAGAATGATAAGGTTGGAAATGATGTAGCTCTAACCTAAATGTAGCCACCATCACCTAATATTACATCCGGTCTTAAAAGGAGTTTTTGAATGTAGTAGATATATTTATTATTTAATGCAAAACTGAAAAAGAATTTGATGGTACAAATGGACCTGCATAGTTTTATGATTTATCTCCACTTTGGCTAAAGAAATTAAAGAAGATTGGTAGTGTAAGTGATGGGTCGTCATCCATCATGCATTCATGCATAAAATAAGGTACAAGTACTTTCTGCACCTTCCATATTCATGCCCCACAAATATCATCTTTGTTTTTGTAATCATGACAAATTGATTTTTGTTTGATGAAGTTAATCATATCTGCTGGTACCTGTTTTTGAATCATATAAACTCGTTTATATGGTCCCAAACTCTTAGATTTAATCTTGGATCCCCACATAGGCATGTCAAAAAACCGGCCCTCCTTGAACTTGAACCCGATCAAGACTATTCGGGTCGAGTTAATCCGGTTAAAAATCTTGTTTGTGTTGACCTCATTAACCCTGATGCTAAATCGGGTCGGGTGTCATATTAAATATGTTTAGCTAATTTGGAGTCTTTCAGTCCCGATTCTTTTGTATATTTTCTATAATTTATCAATGTAAAAATATAAGTTAAATCACATACAAATGTATTGTATTTTAGGTCAATTTAAATTTAAGGTACTTAATTTTTTTTTCTCAATTTAATTACGTGCAATGTTAGGTCTTTTGACTTTTCGAAATAGGTTATCGGTCATAATTTTAGCCAAAATAACTTTTAAATATTCAATAATAATGATACATCACATTAAGTAATCATTTCAGCGAAAGCAATGACGGAAAACCTCTTTCAAAACGTAGAAAAAACCTCAAAAAACCTTACATTGCACATATAAATAACATTGGTACCTTAAATTAAGAAAAAGAAAAGTTGAATACCTAAAATTCAAATTGACCTAAAGTGGAGTACATTTTCATACGATCTACCCAAAAATATACATTTCGATCTTATTAATTCAACCTGTGCCCAATTAAAATCGATCCATTAGACCCAACTTGACCTCTTACTAAAAGGTCATATTTTATTTTCATTTAGCTTCAACAACATATATTACATGTGATGTATCTTTTTTTTTAATTGTTAATACTTGATTTTATTATATGGAGTATGGACTTAACAAACTAATTGCGCAAATTTAAGTTTGTCATAATAGAGTTAGGATCAAATGAGAAATAAAATTAAAATAAAAAGAATAAGAAGGAACAATAACCGTATATTTCAGATGTACATGAATGCTGACCTTAATTTCTATTTTCTTATTTGAGTCAGCTAGAAATTCTTCTCAATTTTTTTCTTTTATTTGTTCTTTTCAATAAATCTCTTCTGTGTCATAATATGCACTTGAATTAGATAAAAATCACAACTCTTTTAGTGACAAGTTGCATGAATGATGAGTAGGATATAACACCAAATTGTAAACTATTTAGTATATTAGTTACCTATAGGTTTTAAACTTTAGTGGTACGTTGGTTCCCACGTTATTTCTAAACATGTTCAGCTTTAATTCAAACAAGTCCATATTATTGGTTCACTGACTTCACTCGTATTCACCATCTTTAATACAAATTTAATACGAATACGATTTTTTGGACCTAAAAAATATTTTACTATTTTACTCCTCAAAAATTCGTATTTACTTTGTATTTGAGTATGGAAACTCTAAAACAAGTGAAAGTACATGAATAATGCCTTTTTTTTTTTTTTTTTTTTTTTTTGAACAGAGGAATACTATTAGAGACTAGCAAGGCGCTAGAAGAAAATTACAAGGTGGAAATCCTTGAAGGATTTTGCATCCAATTGTTCCAAGTGATACAAGACTTGTTGTTTCTAGAGGAAAACCATCTATAGGAACATTCAATAATATTATCAAATAAAATGCTACGTTTAGGCGGAGAGGTGCCGAAGATAGACTCGTTGCGAAAGTGCCATAGAGACCAAAGAACGACTCCGCAAATAACTTCCAGAATGGTTTTGTTAGCCGATGAGATTCTCATGTTATCTAGCCAAGAGAAAAGATCTTGAATGTTGGATGGACTAGGGGGATTAATGTCTAGCCAAACAAAAATCCTATGCCAGAGAGTGGTAGCTAGGGAACAAAACCAAAGAGAGTGATTTAATGTTTCAATGTTGGTATCACATATTGGATAGTTGAGCGAATCCAATTCAATCCCTTTACGACTGAGGTTCCATCTTGTTGGAAGACGATCGCGAAGAGCCCTCCAAATGAAAATGTTGATTTTTTTGGGAGATAGCTATTCCATCTTGTTTCCATAACACCATTAAGAAGAGTGATTTTGTCTATATGTTCACGAGTACACTTAACCGAAAAGGATGGCAATCCTAAGGACCATGTCCAGAAATCCTCAGAATCAGAAAGAGAGAAAGAGAGAAGGACGACAGCATGTTTACCATGGTCCTCAAGTGTTGACAATTTGTCCCACTCATAATTAGACGAGACCAAGATAAGTCCCAACCGTTATTCCAGCAATCTCTGATCGTGTAGTCTTTGTTCAAAGCAAGGCGAAAAAGACGAGGAAATTGAGACTTTAAGGAAGTATTGCCCATCCAAATTTCATGCCAGAATTTAGTAGAGGTGTCATTACCAACTCGTCTTTGAAGAAAATAAAGAGGGACAAGCTCCTTCTCATGCAGGGAGTTAATAGATTTCACAATTCTACCCCAAATACCTTGATCATGAACATGGTTGTAGAAAGAAGAGTCATCTCCGTGCTTACCATGAATGGCTTTGATCACTTGAACCCAAAGAGCATGAGGATTGTTAAAGTAACGCCATCTCCATTTTTGAATTAAAGCGTGGTTCAGGGAATAGAGACTGCCAATGCCAAGACCTCCCTTTTCTTTAGAAGCAAGAACTAATTTCCAAGAAATCCATGAGATCTTTTTATCCTTTGCATCACTTCCCAAAAAAAAATTAGAACGGAGCGATTCGAGCTTTGTGTTGACGGTTGCAGGCATAGGAAAAAGGGAGAAGTAGTACGTACCAATAGCTCCCAAGACAGAAGATATGAGAGTAGTTCTTCCGCCAATGGAGAGGAGAAAAGCTTTCCATTTAGACAAATGTTTGGAGAATTTTTCAACGATTAGATCCCAACTCTTTGTGTTTGCCATGTTACAATCAATCGGAAGACCCAGGTATGAGAAGGAGGATTGTAATGCGTTGCATCCAGTAACCTGAGAAAAGTGCTTGACCCCTTCAAAAGGAACTCCAATACCAACAAGATTGGACTTGTGAAGGTTTATTTTTAAGCCAGAAACTTTGTGGTAGCAATCCAAAATGGAGACCATACTCTTGATATTAGCCCGCGACCAATCACCTAAAAACAAAGCGTCGTCCGCAAAGAACAGGTGAGAGAGGGTCAGAGTGTTAACCGTAATACCTCGGTAGAGCCCAGCAGAAATAGCATCTTCAACTGCAACATGAAGCCCTTCCATAGCTATTATGAATAATGCCTATTAGTGTGGATTGTGGAGGGTGTGCGTTGTAGAAAAAGGAGTTGCACTCCTGATGCTACGCAGGAACATTGCAAACATTGCAGCCTGCATAGCGAGAGACGCTTTTTCAATTCCTTGTAGCAAACTTCTCCCACAACAAAAATTGCTACATCAAAAAGAGAGAAAATGATTTTATTTTATTTTATGAACTTTTTTTCATCGTCATTATTATTATTATTATTATTATTATTATTATTATTATTATTATTATTATTATTATTATTATTATTATTATTATTATTATTATTATTATTATTATTTATTTATTTTGGTATATGTTATTGTTGAAATTATGATATCATGACAATCATATAAAATAAACCAAACACATCAAATGAGCATAGCGGAAGCAATTATAACAAGATCATATAACATGTAATTAATTAATCAAATATAAAAGTAAGCATACCTTTGTGATTTTAGCCCGAACAAGAAACAAATGCAATCTTCAATTCAAGAATCCTAATTAGGGTTTATGTGGATTATAAGAATTGCCCCTTACCTCTTTTGTAATTCAATCCAAGAATCAAACAAAAGTATGTTTGAACCGTGTTCTTGTACACACGTACTAATTCAAGTAAAAGCTTATGCAAGTAAATTAAACACAAAAACCTTTTAGCTATGAAAATCGAAAACCCTTATGGGTTTGAGGTTTGGATCGATTTAGGGACAAGAGGAGGAGAGAAAAACACCTATTATGTGTGTACAAGTTATGAGAAAACAATATCCCATGAAGTGTTTATATACTTGTGTTTACTTGGAGCTCAAGGCACAAAGAAACCTCTCCTTGGCCGATCGGTTATGGACTCCCCAAGGGAATTCCGGAACCTTCTATTGTTTCCAATTAATCACAAGTATTACTTTCCTAATCTTCGTCTAACGGTCGTTAGCCATTCTCCGTTAAATACTAACGGTCGTTATTAGTTTTGTGTTTATTAATAATTATATATAACATTTATAAATAATTATTCTTTTACTCTTCATACATAAAGTGTGCAATCCCACGATCTCGAGTTCAATCCTAACACACAACAATTAATTTATGTTCATAAACTAACAGTTATGTGCAAGATATCTTTGTTGTAGTATTTTCAATAATGAAAAATAAGGAAAAAATTTAAGTGGAGAGGAATTGGTGTAAAGGTCGAGGAAAAGAGTAGAAAATTAGAGAAAAAATAGTATGAAAGTTGGTGACGTGTAGATGTGGCCGAGGAAAATCACTCATCGCAGCCTTTGTTGTACAGTTCCTTTCCGCGTCTACACAAAATCAAAATCATTTTTTTTTTCGCCTTTATTTATTCTCACTAAAACTCTTTCAACATTTTTTCTACCTCTAACTTAACATTTTCGTCACTTAATATTATTAAAAATACACACAAACACACACAAACACATGCCCATCATTTAATCGACAAACCAATGCCGATAAAGGGGGCTTTTTCTGCAAGGAGAGGGGCGGGCAGTCTCCCACTTTCCCTAGCTTGTCAAACTATGTCGAGATCCTCCTCGTAACAACTACATGCAACTTTTGGTTTAATTTACGCATACTCTGGGTGTTTAAAAGTAGTTCTAAACGATGTTTTTCATTTAGTATTCAAACACAGTAACCTTCAATGTTTGTAATTATCTGCATTATAATGATATTTATTTTATGTGAAAAATGAGAGTATACCCATTTACGGAACATCTTTTGTAAAGTACCAAGAAAATTTTTGATTTACTGAACACCAATTTTACTCGCAAATGTGTGAGATATTTGATGCTTTTTTATTTTTATTATTATTAAAAAAAAAAAAAAAAAAAAAAAAAAAAAAAAGTTTAGGCCACTAAATAACAACTAAATTTCTTCACAATCTTGTTTAAGTGCATGAACTAGAAAGAGTCCTACAAGAACTTTCAAAAAGGGTTACAGTATGCACCTTTTGATAACGTATCATATAAAAAGAGTGACACTGTCACATTTAACGGTATAAGTAAGACACGTACCAAAACATGAATCGTATAACATCGTTTGAAATTTTATAATAGTTAATGAAACATTTCTTTTGATGTGGTGTGTGTATGAGTGGTAATGTGATGTATTTTGTGTTTAAGTGAATTATGTTTGTTTAATTGGTTTGATGATACTACTTTTGATGGATTTGATTAAAAGGTAAATAATGTTGTGAAGCTAAAACTATGATAACAAGTTCAATCACCATTAAGAATTAACCTATTAAAAAAAAAAAAAAAAAAAAAAAAAAAACTTTTTATATGAATTACAAGACTCGCTCTTTGTTACATGAGACAATATGACCTAATCATGTTTATTCAAAATTTCACTCCAATAAAACAAGTACTTCTGATGATTAATAGTTTACGTGAGACAATATGACATATATATATATATATATATATATATATATATATATATATATATATATATATATATATATATATATATATATATATATATATATATATATATAGGGAAGGGATCGGGTGCGTTTCACTTTTTAAGTGCGGATGGTACGGATGAATGTGGACCAAACGATCATCCGTCCATCTCATCAAAGATTAAAAAAAACGCGGTGGCATTTTCGTAAATAATGCAAAACGTTTACACTAATAAGATAATATCGTTATATATCTTGCTTAAAAAAACACAAAAATTCAAAAAAACAAAAAAAAAAACATATTTATCGATAATGAATTTAAGGAAAGTAAGATTTGTAGAAATTATAGAAGGTATTCTTAATTATTTCATATTGTTATTATAAATTTTAACTATACGTATTCTGATAAGAGTACATCAGTATGATTGCTATTACGATACAAACATTTTTATTATTAAAAAACGAGTAATTCTCATTATGAACTGTTAATTTAATCTTTTTTTGTTTTTCAGAATTACAAATATGAATTCTGCATTTAAAAAAAGTTATTCTTAAATTAATAGTCTTTAAGATAACTACTGCGATATTAATTGCATTTCCATGATAAATATTCTGATATTAATTGCATTTCTATGATAGCTATTCTGAAATGTTATATATTCTGAAAAAACATATTCTGAAATGTTATATATATGAAGCCTATTCTGATTGAAAAAATATTAATATGTATTGACGATACCTAATCCGATATTGATATAATTATGATAAATATTCTGATATTAATTGCATTTCTATGATAGCTATTCTGAAATGTTATATATATGAAGCCTATTCTGATTGAAAAAATATTAATATGTATTGACGATACCTAATCCGATATTGATATAATTATGATAAATATTCTGATATTAATTGCATTTCTATGATAGCTATTCTGAAATGTTATATATTCTGAAAAAATATATTCTGAAATGTTATATATATGAAGCCTATTCTGTTTGAAAAAATATTAATATCTATTGACGATACCTAATCCTATATTGATATAATTATGATACCTTGTGTGATATTAATTCACATTCAAGGATAGGTATTTTGATATTAATATTTTTTCTTTAATCTGCATTTACAATGAACAATTTTATACCTATTAATTGATTGTATCATTATTATGTTAGTAATCAATATGACACTTACTGTGATATTATAACTGCTAACGACATATAAGGTTATATATTCCGATATTAACATTTTTTCTTATTTTAAATACAGATGATGAAGATGATTCTGAAATTGAATACATGTTACTTTATAAGATCCAAATGGAAAATTGTATGACTAAAATAAAAGAAGAAACAAAGTCTGCAATATCTTTGATTTCTGAGACAATTTGTTACCTTACATGTGGACCTAATTCATTCGACACAACAAATATTTGTCTCTTGTTGAACAATCTTAAAAGTTTAGAAGAAGAGACGCAAGATGTTAAAGATGCAATTATTTGGAAAACTACAATAAGATTTGATATCTTAAATGAAGATAAACAACAGGTATTGTTGAAATATATCTCTACTTTTTTGAACAGATAAATGAATATTTGATTGTTCTTGTTAATTTTTTTATTGTTATTGTTAAATATTTTTTGAACAGTTACATGAAAATTGCCTCGACAAGGTTAAACAAATTGTTGATAAAGCTGCTGCAAATCTTCAAGACACTATTCGTTTTTTTGATTTCAAGCCTAAATATGGGGAACTGTATCCGAAAGTTAGCGATATTCTTTCAAAGATAAGTAACCAATTTTCTGATATCAGAGATCCATATTTCATGACATTTGAAGAGATTGAAATACTTGACAAGGCTGCATCAGAATTCGAAGAAAGAAATAAAAAAGCTAAAATTATTTGACTGATGGAACAATTAGAAGTTATTGAAATTTTGTTGTGTTATTGAACTGTATCCGAAGTTATTGAAATTTTGTTGTATTATTGAAATTTTTTTATTGTTAATGTTACTATGTTATTGGTTATTTGAAATGTTTACTATCTTATTGTTACTATTATAATGTTGCATTTACTTTATAATTTGTTAATTTTATAATTGTTGTAAAGTAATATTTTTGTCTGACATTAATAATAGATTTTTTAAACATCTGGTGTATAATAAAAAATAATAAACTTATTCCGATACTAAATAATTAATAAACTTATTCCGATACTGAAAATTAATAAACTTATTCCGATACTAAAAATTAATAAACATATTCCGATACTAAAAATTAATAAACTTATTCCGATAATAAAATATTAATAAACTTGTTCCGATAATAAAAATTAATAAACTTATAATTGTTGTAAACTAAGATTTTTTTCTGACATTAATAATTGATTTTTGAAAGTTTTGATGTATAATAAACATTAATAAACTTATTACGATACTAAAAAATTAATAAACTTATAGTAAAACGTATAGAATAAGATAGTGCAAAGTTAGTACGATATTAAAAAAAAAAAAAAAAAAAAATTACTGCGATATTTGATAAATAAAAAATTAACTATTTAAGATATAGAGAATAAACTATATTCTTACTGTCATATTTAATAAATAGAAATTAATAAACTTATTCCGATAGTAAAAAATTAATAAACTTATTCCGATACAATAAACTTATTCCGATACTAAAAAATTAATAAATTAACTTCTGATTTTTTGTTTGATATGTATACGCACATAAGGATAAGCTTCTTGTCACATTGTCAGATTGACAGGTGTCAGAAGTTAAAATTAATTAACTTTTGGTTTTTTTCTTTCAAATACTTTATTGTTATTTAATGTAACGGTTGAAAAGTAATTAATTGTATGGGAAGTGTAACCAAAAATTAACTCTACGCGTTTGGTTAACGAAAAGTTTTTTTTTTCTATATATATGTCTGTGTAAATCCACTTTCATAATAATTCTTATATTTTTTCACTTCTTTTGTATTTTTCTCTCATCAAAATAACAAAGAAAATGGAAAATTATTTTAGAACCCCTAATCTAGAGAGGTTGAAAGACTCCGCTTGTTCTGACGACCTGCTAAAGGCTTTTAAGTTTTTTTTTAAGCAACAGATGTTGGAGTTACAGGGTTTCATTAATAAGATTGAGGAAGATTGTGAACAACTTAGAAAGCATATTGAAAAGCAAGAAGAGTATCTTGGTGAATTGGAGATCTCCAATGAAGATGCAACCTTGATTATCAATATAATCAATGATACTTTGAAAAAGGAGCGTTCTAGGCTTGACGATTTGGGAAATCTGCTGGTTAAGGCACGTAATGATATGTTCGATAAGAAGCGAGAGGTCGCCTATATTAAGCAGGAGATGAAGAAGGATCAAGACTTGTCCCTTTAGGTTTTTATTAGTTTTGTCTTATTTTAATTTTCTTAGTTTATGTATGTCCAAATTTTGAATTATAAAATATGTAATGGACTTGTATTGAAATGAAGTTAAGTTTTTATCATCTATATAATTTTAACTAATATGTTATTTTATATATTCTAATGTTAATGTTACTATCTTATTCTTAATTTGAAATATTAATTTTATTATTGTTATAAACTCATATTTTTTTCGGAAATTAATAATTGTTTTTTGAAACTTCTGATGTATAATAAAATTTAAAACTTATTACGATAGTAAAAAATTTTACAAATTATAAATACGGAGGTTACGATAATAAAAATTAATAAACTTATTTTGATACAAAAATAATATTCTTTGACAAACATTCTGACAAATTAATAAACTTATTCCGATACTAAAATATTAATAAACTTATTCCAACTCTAAAAATTAATAAACTTATTCCGATAGTAAAATATTAACAAAGTTATAAATACTTAATTCATTCAATGCTGCTGCAAGCATTAGCTGAAAATATAAATTATAAATATTAATAAACTTATTCCGATAGTAAAATATTAATAAATTTATTCCGATAGTAAAAAATTTGACAAATTATAAATACGGAGGTTACGATAATAAAAATTAATAAACTTATTTTGATAAAAAAAACTATGTTCTTTGACAAACATTCTGAAAAATTAATAAAGTTATTCCGATACTAAAATATTATTAAACTTATTCCAACTCTAAAAATTAATAAACTTATTCCGATAGTAAAATATTAATAAAGTTATTCCGATATTAAAAAATTTAAATCCAAATAAGGATAACGTTCTTGTCAGATTGACAGTTATTTATTAACAAATACTAATTTAGTTAAGATTATTAATATAAATAAGTAAAAAATTACTGCGATATTTAATAAAATAAAAAATTAACAATATAAGATATACAGCATAAAACAATATTCTTACTCAAATATTTAATAAATAAAAATTAATAAAATTGATAATAAAAATTAATAAAATTAATAAAATTATTAATTAATAAAAATTAATATAGTAATAATTAATAAACTTAATCCGATACAAAAAAATTAATAAACTTATTGCAATACTAAAAAATTTATACCCACATAAGGATAAGGTTCTTGTCTATTAGGAAATACTAGTATATTTAATATTATTAATATAAATAAGTAAAACGTATAGAATAAGATACTGCAAAAGTTACTGCGATATTAAAAAAATTACTACGATATCTTATACCCACATAAGGATAACGTTCTTGTATATTAGGAAATACTAGTTTATTTAATAATATTAAAATAAATAAGTAATACGTATAGAATAAGATACAACAAAGTTAATGGGATATTAAAATAATTACTGCGATATAAATAAATAAAAATTTAACAATATAAGATATAGACCATAAACTATATTCTTACTGTGAAATTTAATAAATAAAAGCTTATATTGAACATATTCATAAAATAAAAAATATATATATTGAATAAATTTATATATTGCAGAATAAAAAAAGTTACAATTTTAATGATTCAGCTATAATGTCTTTTTTATATTTGTTAGCATCACTTAACAAAATTTTAACAGCATATAACTTTCTCAGAGTCGCCAATTCATTTTTGCTTCCATTTTCTCTTAAAGTTGATCTCCATTGTTTGTCTTCAATTCCAGAATAGAACTCAAGATGCCTCATAGTAAAAATGCCACAATCTGTTTTATTTTTAGATGTTTGCCATTCCATTTGAAGTCTTTGAGGAGCACACTTTGATACTTGTTGAGCCTTTGGATGATTTGAAACTTTTAAATAGTGACAAAACAATTTAAACTGAAAAAAAAAAACAAATATATATATATATATATATATATATATATATATATATATATATATATATATATATATATATATATATATATATAAATAATAATAATATTACCAAAAAAATACAAAAAAAATAAAAATATAAATAAAAAATAATAAAAAATAAACAAAACAAAAGAAAATGTAAAAAATAAAAATAATATTACCAGATTTTCAGTTGTATTGCCATATATACCAGCACTTTCCTTCAAATTGTCGATAATTACAAACGACGGATTCAAGAGATTGAAGCAATAAACATAGAAATGGTTTTGCCTACAAACTGGGAAGAAAACCTGTGAAAAGTAAATAATAATTAATATTTAAAAAATTATCTTAATTTTTAATAGTAATATTAACAACTATTAAATTTAAATAACTAAAAAAAAAAAAAAAAAAAAAAAAAAAAAAAAAAAAAAAAAAAAAAAAAAACTTACTAGATTAACTGCAGATAAATCATTAGAGTTCAGATATTTTTGGCAAGCAAAATTAATTGCATTCAAAAATTCTTCTTGTTTCTTCTTAGTGGAAAGTGTAACTTTTTCTCTTCGAGATGACTGAATAAAATAATAAAACAAACATTAGTATTAAATTTAATATACAAAAATTAATAATAATAGTTATAAAATAAAAGAAAAAATAAAATAACATACCATTGCTTGGCTTGTTAAGAATAATCTTAAACCAGATCCCGGTCTTCTATATTTTTCTTGAAAATTCAAAACTATGGCCCAAATGTCTATGATGTTTGATGTTACAAGTTTTGTCTTATTAATGAGATCTTTAAAAAAGCTATGATTAGTAGCACAAAACAAATCTGAGTCAAAAAAATGATCCCTGCAAAAAAAAATAATAATAATAATAATAAATTAAAAAAAATAATGACAATTGGATTCAATGCAAATATATTACGAAAATTTTAATAAAATTATAAAGAAGAAAACTTACGCAAGATTGCTGTTGTTCTTTTTTTTTATTAACTCTAACACAGACTTTTCAATCTTATTAAATTTGGTTAGAATATCAACTTTTCGAACATTGAATGGCGACTTCAAAACATCAGTAGGATTCCTTTCTCTATTTACTCTATGCCTTAAGTCTTCATTGTTTTCTTTACAAACATTTACCTGGAGAAAAAGAAATTAAAAAAAAATAAAAAAATATTTTTGAATTATTTCAAAAAGTACAACTAATTTACTAACATCTTTGCTTAAATTTTGAAGAGTTTCAGCTCCATTCCTCATTTGTATTTCAAAATAACATTTATTGTATGAAAAAAATATGAATTAAATTGTAGAATCAAAAATTAAACTTTCATTATTTTGTTAATATTATTAGTGAATGTTAATACCTTGTTTATATCTTCTTCAGACTCTTCTTCAATATATTGAATATCTTCTGATTCATAAGCATCGTTTTCTTCAAAAACATCTTCTTCACTTGACATACTCCCAGGAACAAAATTTATAGGCTCTGGACATTCAATTAAATCCTATAAGAATAACAAATAAGATAAACTAACATATTAATTTAGAATTCTTACTAAGGTTTATATTAAACACTTACTTGAAGATTACTTAATTCATTTAATGCTGCTGCTGCAAGCATTAGCTGAAAACATAGGTATAAAATTCTTATTTAGAAAAAGTTTAAACATTGTAATTAAGATTTCATACTATGTGACAGAATAATTAAATACCGTTTTATTCTGGTCTTGAGGAGATTCGGTAAAATTGTTTAGATCTGAAAGCTCATCATCTATCATGTCGTTCCCATCTGTCAGATAAAGTAACTTGACATTATTCCCATCTCTTTCTGAACTTTGGTGTTTCTGAAAATTTAAAATCACGTCTGGAAAATATATGAAAAAAAAAAATAATAATAATAATAGAAAAAAAATATAAAAAAAATTACCAATCAGTAAAAACATAATTACCTCTAAATTATTGGTTTGATAATTGATTGCATCTCTCATGACCTTGTAAAACTCTGGATGTTTAGAAAGAGCTTTTTTTTGAAAATGTAACGCTCTCAAAACTCTTTCTTTGAATGGTGCGTTTTGTTCAGTAACACAAAGCTTATAAAACACAACCATATCGAGTAGCCGCAGATTAGTCACATTAGAAGAAGACAGAAAACTCGGTTTTCCATCTTTTGTCAAGAAACAAAGACCTTCAGTTGGTTCTTTGCAATACTTAAGATCTTCAAAAATGACTCCATCTGGCACTTGCTCATCTCCATGTAATACCTCTTTGCAAATCTTAAAAAAAAACTTTTGGTTTTCTGGGTCTTTGAATGGCAATAAACCGATATAACTCTGGTATGCTTCATCCACTGAGATCTCGTTCATTATTTTGGCTTTTGTTAACAGTTTTTGAACTGCATTAATGGCCTTCCTCTTCATATCGGCATTTAAACTTCTGCATTTATGAATACAAAGCATAAACTCTTTCCATTCTTCAAATCCTAAGTAATGAAGCTCATGAGCTAAAAGTTTATGCTTCGTTCCGTCATCTAGTGTTAATAAGAATGATGTTTGTATCTGATCAACTTCTTCGCAATCAACACTGCAGATTTTTTTATAAGCATACTTCCTTCGATGCTTGCATTCCTTCAAATAATGACCCATTTTCTTTATTTCTGACAAAAGCATGTTATTGTACAATTCATCCTTTTGTCTTTCTTTTATTTCAGAAAGAGGAAGATTATATTTCAAAGAATCTTCTTCATAAATTCTTCTTTTTTTGGCTTCTGTACCTTCTTCTTCAAACTCATCTGGGTATTCTGAAATCTAATCTTTTGCAGACTCAAACATCTTTCATTGGTGTTTGTTGATTTCATGAAGAAGGATCTTAGTTATGTATCTATTCCTCAAAACATCCATCTGAATTCGATGACGTGGATCTTCTTCATCAAAAATCCCAATATCCCAGTCTTCATCATCAAACTCATAAAGCTCCATATGAAGCATGGCATATAAACCACAGTTAATCTTGTTTTTCTTTGTTCTCCATTTAAAATTAAGCACTTTTGCTTCTTTTTGAAGAAACCAATTTTCTGGAACTACATAATTACGCTTGAGCAAGAAGTCGCATAACAAACATTGCTGTTCACAAAAAATTAAATTAATAGGATATAACATGATTGTTAAAAAGATATATGTTATTTAAAAAATATCAAAAGATATGCATAAAAAACAAAAAAACTTACCACAAAATCAAAAACTTTTTTGTATTTTCCTTCATATGGAGCACCTGATTCAAGATTGTCCAAAATGACAGCAACACCAGCCCTTATGTTGAAAACTATAACGTAAAAATGTTCATACGCAAGTATTGGAAAGAACACCTATTTGATAAATACCAAGTTAGTCAAAATTATGAATAGCAAAGTAATAAAATTCGGATAGAGTAGTAAATTTACCAATTCTATATATTCGAAACTAAATTCTTGTCCAAAAGCATCAAACTGATCTTTTACAGAATTAAAAAACTCTGTTTCTTTTTGGGCACGATCTTTTTCATATTCATCCATGTCTTTTGGCTGTTAAAAAAGATATATATGTATATATATAAGTACATAAATGATAAGAAAAAATAGAATAAAAATATAAAATAACACATATATAGATATATTAAATTATTAACATAAATTGAAGTTAAACTTACAATAACTATAGTTTTGAAGAAATATCTAATCGCTGAGCTATTCTCCTGTGTTAATCTTTCTTCAAAATTCAAGATATTCACAAAGTTATCTATAACTTCAAGCTCAATATATGTTTCAGAGGCAAGTGATAGGATATGAACATTGAGAATAGGTTTGTCTTCTCCAAATTCGAATATCTTCTCCCTAACAAGTAAAAAATGTAAAAGTATGATTATCAAAACAAAAATTGAAAAATGATAAATAATTCAGGTTAATAGAAAAAAAGTTATGATATCTTACATAGCATTTTCTTCAGCAGCTTTTTGAAGAATGATTTTTGGAAATAAACACTCAGCTTGTGTTTCATATTCTGCTTTTGTATCCACTCGCTTGTTCATATATGGAGATTCAAAATGAATGGATGTTTTTGCTTTCCTTTTGAGCATCTTTTCTTTTTGATCCTTGACGAAATCATGTTTGCTTGAAAGCTTGAAAGAATTTAAACAGAAATTATAAAGAATTTAAAATAAATCTTATTTCATAATTGTAAAAATAAATATATGATTCAAACCTGGATCTCTGTAACATTTTCTTCTTTAACAAATTCTGCAGTTTCAGATTCATCTTCAGTTAAAACTTTCTCATTTATCTGATTCAAACCCTGAAAAAAACATAAACATAAAAAAATGAAAAAGTTTTATTTAATTTATTTAATTTATTTAATTTCACATAATGTATAAAGTAGGAATAGAAAAAATATACCTCAGAAATATTTTCATCTTCATTTGAATAGATTTTCTCTACTTCATTAACAGGAGAAAAATCTTTATGCTCAACAAGATGCTGATTTTCACAATCATTACTGATAGTTAACTGATTATGAAAATTAACATCTTTAAATGAACAATTATCATTTGATATATTCCTGTCCATAACTTCTTCACAAACAGATGAGCCGGTATTATACATTGTTTCAGCAGAATCTACAGAAGCCAAATGAGTAACGCTAACAGAAGCAGGAAGAGATTTTATATAAGTTTCATCTTCAAGTTTCTTCTCAGATACTTCGTGTTGCATATTTGAGATATCATTGCCGTCTTCATTTACTTGAATCTTTTCAAAGACAGTGGTTGCAGAAACTGTAGACAATTCTTCCAGAATGTTGACGTTAATTTCTCTGTGATGATGTTCATCAATTTGCATGTCAGACCTTTCAATAGACTGAGATTGTATTATCACATCATCAACTTTGTTAGATTCTTTATCTGCAGTATCAGAAATAATGTCACAGTCTTCATTTTGTTGAATTGTAACATTCGAACCATCTTGATAGACTGCAGATTCATTTCGACCTTGTTCAATTGCACATTCCATTGTCAATTTATTGACATTTGGTTCATCGACAACTTCTTTTGCAGTTTCAATTCCTCCTTGTACATCATCAACTTCCTTTGTTGGTTCATCACCTACTTTTTCCTCATCAACTTTGTTACATTCTTTATCTGCAGAATCAGAGATAATGTCACATTCTTCATTTTCTTGAATTGCAACACACGAATCATCTTGAGAGACTGCAGATTCATTTTGACATTGTTCAATCGCACATTCCATTGTCATCTCATTGTCATCTGGTTCATCAACAACTTCCTTTGTAGTTTCATTTACACCTTGTACATCATTAACTTCATTTGTGGGTTCATCACCTACTTTTTCCTCATCAACTTTCTTACATTCCTTATCTGCAGAATCAGAGATAATGTCACATTCTTCATTTTCTTGAATAGCAACACGTGAACCATCTTGACAGACTGCAGATTCATTTCGACATTGTTCAATCGCACATTCCATTATCAATTCATTGACATCTGGTTCATCCACAACTTCCTTTGCAGTTTCATTTCCTCCTTGTTCCTTAAAACTATCATTTCCTCCTTGTTATAATTTATTTATAATTTGATATAATTTTGTTTCAGTTTTTGGGAGTTATATAATGTGTGTGAAATGGAAGCTGGATGGTTGTATTTATTATTTGTTTGAAATAGTGTATATTTTAAATGACTTAAAATGTAACAATTTTCAATATAATGTTTTGACTGTAGATAAACAAAATTAAATTATAAGCGTATTGTATTTATTTAAATTCCAAACATAAAAATTAATTTCTTATCAATTTTGATAAGCATGTTGAATTTACACGCTTAAGATGTATATATTAGAACAATCTTATTTGAGAATCTGAGCATATAACACATTCGCACAATTTAATTCAGCATGTAACATATTGGCACAATATAACACTTTATCGTCATGCTGAATGTATGTGGCTGAAATATTTGTATCTTTCTAATCTTATTTCAGATTATAACATAAATACGCAAATCACAAATTAAAAAAAAAAAAAAAAAAAAAAAAAAAAAAAAAAAAAAAAAACTACAAACTGAAACCATGAAAGATCAATATACGCTAAATATATTGTACGAAAATAAAAATTAAAAAAAAAAATAAAGATAAATAAAAAGTGCAAAAATTGCTTGATACTGAAAAATATAAACCATTAATTCCATTAATAATTTGATGGTTATAATAAAATACATTCTGATAAATAAAAAGAAAGAAAGCAAAATACAAAAAATTTCTTTCTTCAATCCTAATATTTTAGATTGCATAAAGCTTCCCAACAAAAATACAATATTGTTGAAATGTAGTTCACATTTCTACAATTTGTTTGAGAAATCCCATCTTCATATCAATAATAGCCCTTATTTTGCTAATTATATCTTCGAGTTTTCTCATCATTTCAATGTCTTTTTCATTCAGCATCAGATTGTATATTAAACCTTGCTCATATAGTTTTGACTTGGGTAGTTTGCTTATTTCCTCCATATTATCTTTTCTTTCATTTCCATCATCAAGCATCGTCCTCATGAAGGATGTTATACGATCTATTGTCTTCACATCAGCATCAATATCTAGGAATATCTGATCAATGATATGTTGTTTTGGATCCATTGACGTTTTGTTAAGAATGGAGTAGTTATTTTAGAGTTTGTTTATAAGTTTATATAATTTTTATTCAGTGTGTGAGAGTTTTATAATGTGTGAAAAATGGAAGTTGGATGGTTGTGGTAATTATGTGTTTAAAATTGCGTATAGGTTAAATGAATTTAAAGTTTCAATGTAAATATATCACAAACTGTTAATTTAAATTTTGTATTAGCATGTTTAGTTTTTTTATATTCCCAAATAAAGTCATTTAATTTCACACGCTCAATGCATGTAAGCTTATAAATTTTTAAAAAAAAAACATCTTTTTAATAATTTTAATTCACAAAACAAATGTTCGGCTAAATAAAGTTACATTATAGTAGTAAAACAAATTGGGGATTGCACGTACCACTAAAAAAAGCATTTTGGAATGTCATTTTGCACTTCGTGACTAAAAATCAGATGTAGATCATACCACACCAGACATACTTGTATATCCGTCATTTTAATATTGGAATTAAGATTTTTATATATTTTGTTAGTTACCTAATATAATGTTATTAATAAAAATATTGGAATTAATATTTTAATATATTTCATAACCAAAAATATAAGTGATAAGTATTAAAGAAAAAAAACAAAAATACATAAAAAAAATAACAATAAAACAATTACATGTAAAAACGTAATATTTTAAATTAAAAAAAAAAAAAAAAAAAAAAAAAAGTAGGGGTCAAGTAAGCAAACAGGTGGCGTACACACTTCCCCTGAACATCACATCCATCAAATCTCTGAAACACTATTCAACAATAAAATACTTCTTAAATACTCCACTATAAAAAAATAATGAGTATGCTGAAAAAATTAATCAAACTTCATAAATCTCTCTCCGCTGAAAATTTATGGATTACAACTATCTTATTTCAGATTATACTATAAACTGAAACCACAAACTGATATTTTCTATTCACAAACTGAAAAATAATGAGTATGTGTAATCCACAAACTGAACCCTGCATATTAAACCATGTGTTGGTTCATTTGATATTTTATATTCAGCATGTGTAATCTACAAACTGAAACCAACATCTGAAACCATAAAAGTTTATTGTTATTTACTACTTTTTGAGTACTTTAAAGTAAATAACAAATTTATATCAGATTACAACATAAAACATCAAAATAAAATGTTTATACATCATATCATCATATATGCTGAATGACATGCTGAACAATAATAATAATTTAATGTAAAACATAACTCATACAACTTAATATTATATTAATAAAATTCATATTGAGTTACATACCAAAATAAAATTACATTGATAATTCTTTACATATTCTTAATATTTTCAATAAACTTAACATTCAGATTCATATTTTCTGATGTGCCGTTTTCAATATCCCTAAGTTCGTTAAGCACTTCCATTTCTTTAGTACGAACTTTGATGAGCAAGTCTTCTGTCTTCTTATACAGATCTGAACCTCCTAATTTCGGAAGAAGCTGAATGAGATCCTGTCTTCCTTTTGTTGTTTTTATTATTTGTTCCAGAATCACATTTAGAGACTTTGCTTTCTCCAATTGTCGGTCTGTTTCTTGAATTACTTGAATGCTCATCTTCAATTTGAAAGCGTTGTTTTCTGCCATTTAGCTGTTGCAAAAGAAATCCTCTTTTTTGTTGTTTTTATTTTATGCTTTTTTATGTGTGTGTTGATATTTAGTGTATGTTGATTTATATAGAAAAAAAAGTTTCAGTTTTGTTAGGTCTAGAAGTTTAAAGGTTACTCATGCCTTTTTATGGATAATGACATTATGGACTTGTGTTGAGGCCCAAAAATAATAAAATTAGAAAAATACGTGTTCAAGTGTCGATATATGTTAAGATATACGTTTTTTTTTAGTTTATTTGTATATTTGGATGTAGAAGTTATTTTGTGATTTAAATGTATTATTCGTGATAATAGTTATTTTAAGTTTATTTGTAAGTATACCATACCTGAACCGCTATATATTATTTTAGACGTTGACCGGTACATACCATTTCACACAAAAAACACAAAAGAGTATAAAAAATAATATTAACTTTAATATCACATTACATTTTAACTAGTTTAATATTTTAATATCACACTATATTAAAAAAAAGAAAAAAATTAAGTCTGTTGCATTTTTTTATTTGTTTAATGGGTCGGGTATCCACAATCAAATAAAAAATTATTAATTTTCTTTCTCTTAGATTCAATTCAAATCCCTAAACACACATAAACCCTAAAAAAAAATATTAAGTTGAATAAACAATTCTGAGAAAATTAATCAAATATCGTAGTGATAATAAAAGAAAGTTAAATTAAAACTTGATGTCGAAGAAAAAAAGAAATCATAATTCAACAACAAATTCTGTTCTTCAAATCGCAGAGTTATTAGGTATAATTTTCTAATCTTCTATAAATTTTTATTGTAATTATTATTATTATTATTATTTTTTCTAATTATATTATTTTTATAGGTGTCCTGATTTCTTTAACAAAAACAAGAAGAAGATCAAAGACGAAGAAGATAAATTTTATTAATAAACTGTTAAATTCTTTTAATGAAAATGAAAAGCCTGCAAGAAGAAGAGGAATAAGAAGAAGAAGAAGAATACAACGATTAGAACAAGGTACTTTTGAAAAATACATATATTAATTGTTTAGGAAAATTATTTGATGTATGATATGTATTACGATATATGATATGTATTACGATAGTAATCTATTGTGATATTGTTTTTGTTATATGATATGTATTACGATATATAAAAATATAAGTATGGTATTGCGATATTGTTTTTATTATATGATATGTATTAAAATATAAGAATGGTATTGTTATATTAAATGATGTTTGTGTTTAAATAATACAGATATTAATTGTTTAGCATAATTCAGTTAAGTGTTTAGAGTCAATTTAACAAAATAACTACATGATGTATTCTTAACCAATAAGTGTTTAGCATGATGTTTACGCTTAAACAAATAGATTACCATTTTGTTTTTAGACTTATGTTTTCTTTTGTTTTGTTTATTTGTACATCCTTTTGTTCAGCTTATTGTTACAAGAACAATTTGAATATGGTGTCATTTTCAGTTGCTCTTTTAGATAGTTCTATCAATATACACAAACCATATCATGGTAACACTTTTTTTTTTTTTTTTTTTTTTTCAGAACAAGAATATAATGAAGATGATAATAGTAAATCTATTGATATTGAAAACACTGATGATGAAGAAGATGATGAGCCTAACGAGTATGACCTTATTGATGATATTGAAGAAGAAGAAATTCATTATGATGATGATGATGATGATGATGAAGAGGAAGAATATAACTTTGATGACGAAACTGATAGTGATGAAGAAGATTCTGAGGATGATCAAGATAGTGAAGATTATGATTATGAAGAATTAGATGAACAAGAAGAAATAAATAATGAATGTAATGAAAGAAATGAAGAAATAGAAGATGAAGCAGAAAAGGGGATAGAAGGTTTCGAATTTAATGTAACAGAAGAAGAAGAACAGAGAGAAATGACACAAGTAATATCGCAAAAGAGATGCTCTATAAATGATTCATCAAAGATTAATCAAGACAATTTAAAGAAACTTAAGTTGGATAGTATGAAGCGTCAAGAAGTACCGGTTGAAGGTGAATGTTCTAATCCTAATTTGGTGAAGAGTAATGATGTGTTTAAAAACAGGGGTTCACCAACTCAGTTATTTAATGCTATTAGATTCTTAAAAACAGATTCTAAATCGTGCAGTGTATTAAAAAATATGGGATTTGGAAGTTTACTTGATTTGAAAATAAATATAATTCCAAGTAGATTGGGACAACATGTGGTTCAAAGCTTTGATGAATCGACAATGACCATCAAACATTGGAGAGGGGATATTAAAATTACAAAGGAATCAGTCGAAGAAATTTTCGGTTTCCCAAGTGGTGGTTTACAAATAAATCCACCAGAAAGAGTGAAAAGTGAAGATGCGTGTATTAAAAATTGGAGAAAGCAGTTTTCTTTGTTGGAGAAGGATACAATAAAAGTTAAACCAAAATCTGTAGTGCAAAAACTAATAGATGCAAAGGACAGAGGAAATTGTTCAGAATTAACTTAGTTGTTTTGATAGCGACTGTCTTATTTGAAGCTATGAAAGATGGAACATCAAATCAGAGAATCTTATATTCTATTTCATCTGAATATGATAAGATTAATAAGATGGATTGGTGTGGTTATTTGATTGATTGTCTAAAGAAGTGTAAAAAGGATTGGAATCCTAACAACAAGAAATCATATTATTGTGGACCTTTGACATTTCTTACGGTAATTACACTTCTTTTTTTGTTTCATTTATTCTTCTTTTATACATACATATATCTCAATATTTAATAACAAAAAACCAATTATCTTTGCAGCTTTTTTATGTTCAAAAGATAGAGTGCAATTTCATAAACGTAGATCATTCTCAACCTGCTTTGAAAACATGGAATACAGAATTGCTGAAGATGAGAGAAACAACAGAGTTTAGTTACTTGGTGGATAAAAGTCATTGTGAAATACCAGAGTCTGTTGAAGAGGTATTAAATGATACACCAAAACCTCTTGATTTAAAGGTATTCTTTATTACTAAATCTGTTTGTTTAATCAAAACAAACACTTATTCCATATATTTTATAAGTTGTGTAATTGCTTTCAGGGTAAGCAGGAAAACGCAGAGAAATTAGATCATATTCCAGTTAAACAAGTAAAACAAGCTTCAGCTGAAAAAGGTCAAAATGTGACATCAGAGTGCAACAAACAAGTATGTTTCTTTCACATTTAATCTGTTACTAATATCAATTTGTTTAAAAAAAAAATTAATGACTAGATTGTATATCAGTTTAAAGAATAATATTATTCCTAATAATAATTAAAATAAGTCTGTTAAAGACATATTAAATGTTACAGCTAAACTTGTTGATTTAAAGCTATTCTTTCTTACCAAATATGTTGGTTTAATAAAAATAAAACTTATTTCATATATTTCATTATTTGTCTGGTTGCTTTCAGGGGGAGTTGGAAAACACAGAAAAATTAGATGCAATTCAATTAAAACAAAAAAAAAAGGCTTCTGGTGAAAAAGGTCAAAATGTTACATTAGAATGCAACAAACTGGTACGTTTGTCTATCATTTTATCTGATAATAGTATGAATTTGTTATAAAAAAAGAAAATTATTAATGATTAGATTATAAATATAGGTAAACTTATGAATTTGTACTGATATGAATATTTGACTTGTTTTATAAAACTTACAGGTGTTTGAAGAAATAATCTCTGAAGAAAAAAAAGTTCTACTAAAGAAAATTGATGAAAAGGTATAGCTTTTTTTTTTTTTTTTTTTTTTTTTTTAATAATATTTTATCTTGCAACTAAAATGAATTAAGAATATTAAGCTAATATTTTAATGAAAATTAAACAGGGTTTCATTCGGAAAACGAAGAATAATTTGTTTATGTTGGAATCATTGATCAAAGAAATGAAGCATTCTATCAAAAAAGGATTGTTGAACTTTCCGAATTCTAAGGAAGTTGAAGCTTTAAAAGATGAATGGGATCGTGTAATAAACACCGCAAAAAGAGTAAAGCTTAATCCAGAATGTTCAATAATTGAAAATTCAAGGTCTGAATCAGTTTTTTTTGAATAATGAGGGAAACTTAAAAAAAAAAGTTAATTTGCGTCATCAAGAAAGGAAATTTGATTTTACAAAACGTGAATAAAAAAATATTGAAAAAGAAAGGCATACTTTTAACGAAATACCCTCTTTTGATTTGGGTTTTGATTTCACTTCACATCCTGTTGAAGAAGTAACACTGTGTAAGTCGTTAGAAAAAGTGAATTTGACTCCTCCAGAAGAAAAATCTAAACCCAATAAAATAGAAATTGTTTCTCTTTTAACACCTCCCGAAGAAAATCAAACCATTAAAGAAACAAATGAAATTCAAGCATCGACAGAAGAATTTAATGCAGCCAATGCACTATTCAGTATGAGCAAAAATCCTATGTAAGTTTTAAACATTATTTTTATTTTATTTTTTTATTTTTTTATTCTTATTGTATTTTAATACTTTTGATAAATATTTATAGGGACATAATTTTCCAGTTTCAAGATGCTGATGTTGGAGTAGAACGTACTATGTTTGAATCGTTTTATTATGAACAATGGATATATTCTGATGTTATAGATATGTGGTGTATCTTACTTAATTGTGAAGAATTCAGAAGATATAACTCAAAACAAACAAAATTGTATTGCAATACACACGTTACGGTATGTTTTTTATGTTTTTTTAATAACAAAATAGTATTTAAAAATAAATATTTAGTATTAATTTTATTTTATGATATCAGCCGCTATCTATGACTGATGAAAATATAACAAGAGATGAAAGATTTGAAAGTTTTGAAGAAGCTCTATTTTTGGCTGCATGCCTTGAAGATAAATCTGTAGCTAATTTAGTTAGTGTGGATTTGGTAAGATACTCATTTAAAAATGTGCTTATAGTAGCTATAATTGTATAGAATAACTGATGATGTATAAATATTAGTTTCAATGGCTTATTTTTTTTAATATGAACACAGGTCTTTTTCAATATTCTTCGGGATTCACATTACTACATAGTTTGTTTTGATCTAAAGAATCTGAAGATTGAGATCATCGATAACAGAATAACAGATTTGGAAGTTTTTTATGAAGCTTCTAAAATTTCTGAAATTGATCTGATAAAGAGAATTTATGGAACTCTGCCACTAGTTCTGGTAAGAATTCATGTTTACTATTTCTAAAACATTCAGTTATTTAATTTCATAACCTGGACCTTCGAAACCCTGTAGTTCTGGTAAGAATACGTGTTTACAATTTCAAAAACATTCAGTCATTTAATTTCATAACCTGGATTGCCCTGGGTTAGTGAATCTGTGGAGATTCTATAGGATTGGATTTTGCAGGATTGCATTTTGTAAGTCATAAATCTCATTTCCTTTTTTCTACTGAGACATACCTCATTCATCTTTTGATTGATTTGTTTATACTTATTTGATGCTCCTTAGTTATAGCATAACTTAAGATAGATAGTTTGTTAATTTAAATTTATAGTAGCTAAAAATAAAAGTAATACAGTCAAATTAGTATAAATTGCTTTCTTGATTATCTGTGTTTGCAGCCCTCATTTCTGTGATATTATAGACTCATGAGACCATAATAAGATAATTAAAAGCAATCATAAGGTGTCAGGATTCAGGAATTTGTCTGATCTAAAATTCAAAAATCGAGTCTGGTTAAGGACTGTTTGGATCAAGCGTGTTCAGTGTGATACAGTGGTTTTTAGTGGGTAATTGTTATTGATATATGTTTCATTAGATTTAAATAAGATATTAAAACAATAAAAACCCAGGTTTATTAGAGAAAAAGTCAAAATCACTAAAATAACACCTCACAGTTAACTATGTGGTGTTTTGAATACTATAAACCCTCACATAAGGTTATTACCAATAGCTTAAGCCTAAATTAGCTTTACTTAAGCTTATCATATCTTCTATAATCATCTAAGATCAAGCAAAGTTCATATAAGTCAAAGTAGGAGTATATCTAAAAAAAGTCAATAGCTTTCTCAAGAACATTAAATCATTTAATTTCAAAATTTCAATGAAGTAAAATTTAATATTCATTAACATTGCTGTTTTAATTTTTTTCAGACAAACTTTTTCTGTGAGTATTTGAAGAAGAAAAATCATCCAAAATTTCAAATCATGAAACTCTGTAAGCCTAGTATATTGAAAATGCCTTGGAGAACAAGAAGAAATGAACAAGATTGTGCGATTTTTGCAATGAGACATATGGAGACATTCAATGGACAAAAAGTTGAAGAATGGAACTCAGGATTCAAAAACGAAGGTGTAGAACAACAAGGCCAAATCAGGACATTAAGGAAGAAATATGCAGCTAAAATCCTTCTTTCCGATTATAATATACATAGAAAAAAAATAATTTCTGAATCAATTGAATTTTTGAGTTTTAGTCCAGAAGAAAAACAACGTCGTTTAAAAGCAAAAACTCAAAGGTTCATTGAGATGAGATTTATGACTTCTTGGAAAGGTAAAGGAAAATAAATGAAAAAGCCCTGAGAAAATTCATTTCCATTTTAATCTGAAATTGTGTAATTTTGCAGATAAACATTAGTGAATTTCGATAATGTAAAAGAGTATGAGTTTTATTCAATGAATCTTTATCCTAAATCTTTAATTTTATTTTGGTATGTAACTCAGATACATTCAATTATTAGTGTTTTTCAGAATATCATTCAACATCATATAATGATATAATGTATTAACATTTTATTTTAATGTTTATGATGTAATCTGATATAAATTTGTTCACTTACTTTAAAGTACTCAGAAACTAGTAAATAACAATAAACTTTTTATGGTTTCAGATGATGGTTTCAGTTTGTAGATTACAAATGCTGAATAGAAAATATCAAACAAACCAAATAAATGGTTTAATATGCTGGGTTTAGTTTGTGGATTAAACATACTGGTTTAAGTTTAGCAATAAGAGTTTATAGTATAATCTGAAATAATATATCTATAATCCATAAATTTTCAGCTGAGAGAGATTTATGAAGTTTGATTATTCTTTATTTTCTTTCAGCAGAAAGATTTTGTAATTTTTTTCAGCATACTCATTATTTTTAAAATAATATTTCTTAGTATTATTGTTATTATTATTATATTAACTGTCATCATAACATAAAATAAACATACCAAAGTTCACTTAAATTACCAAAGTCTTAGATTAATACACTTCATAATTACAACCTAATTATCCAAAGTATTAGATTCCTAATTTACCAAAGTCTTTTATTCCTAAACATCCACGGTTCATAATTAAAACACATAAAAATTCAGTTTCAGATAGTTGCAAAATGAAACAAACTTTTTCCATATCATGATTAACAGACATGAAATTCTGCAACTTTAACTTCTTCTCCTTCAACAACTTCAACAATTGTGTTAACAAGCTTTAAACGCATCATCTTTCCTTCCTTGAAACTGCAAAAACCTGCAAATGCCCCCCAGTTGCCAGTAATTTTCACATGCTTAAACCTTGATGGTCTGCTTCTGTCAGGAATTGTTTTTACTTTCATTGGAAACCTCTCATCCATAGTAACAAGAATTGCCTTTTGGTATGTGTCCATAGAGTGTGAGAAGGTGTAATCAACTGGTATTGTCTAACATCCATATATACAGTTGGTTAGAGTCGTTAAATAACAAACTTAAAATATTTTATCATAAAAATACCACAATTTTTTTATAACTATTTTTCTATACTTACCAATTGGTAAAAGACACAAACAGATGCAGTTAGTTCAGCATAGAAAACATCAACTTCATTGTTGTGACTGGTATGTCCTTTCCATAAGCATGAATGTTTTGCTCTCTTGTCTGCGATTAACGATTAATAACAATACTTAACTTCTTACTGATGAATTTATTTGTATTCTTGCTATTATAATGAACAACATAAATATTAACATAATAGATATACCTTCGATGGCATATGGTGGTATGGGACGAGAAGGTAACCTCAACATTGTTGGTAGAATAGTTTCTTCATGAATGCTCGTTCCATTAGCTAAAAATATGGCAAGATTCAGTTTGTTGTTTTCCAAATTTGTAAAAACCATCATCTGTCCCCTAGCAATTTGCAAATCAGCAACAAGTTTGTCCCATCTTTTACCGAACAATCGGTTTGACCTTGCAACACTTTCCGGATCAAGTTGTACCCTTTCATGTTTTACTTTGTAACTCTTTCCATTTGCATAAATTTTGAATGTTTTTTTCCATATGTCCTGCAAGAAATCTCCCGGTAGAATCTACAATATCAAGCATATATTTAGTTTTTTATAATGCCATTAAGCTTATAATTACATTTTAAAACGATATAAAACAAAAAAAAATACCTGTCCATCAGTTGTGCGCCTAACCAAGCATCTACTCACCCTGTTTCCCACTACACGTCTTTCATAACGTGGAACTTCGATACCCTGATCATTATATCATGTCACATAAAATGTGCTATCCGCCTCTTTCACAAAGTGCAAAGTACTAACAAGGGAAGGGACATTGTCCTCAACAAATTTAGCCCATTCATCACCATACAAATCAACCTTGCTTCCATCATCCCTTAATAAACATATGTACCTGTACCTGTTGTTGCCATGGATGAAAATGTATTTTTCTCCATTGTAGAAGTGTTCATAGAAAACATTTGGTAAAGTCTGCACACAATTGAATTATAAATTGTTATCATATTATATTGCGATATTAGTTATATTCAAAAGTTAAAAGTTTAACTAAAAAAATAAACGAAATATACGTGAGCTAATATGGATTGCCTACCTGGAAAGCTGCGTTACTTTCTAAATCAAATCTGAAAAGGAATTGCTGATCCATTTGTTTGTTTTTTTATGTACCTGTAATATAAAATAATTGAATGAAATATTCTGATACTGTTTACAAATATGAAAAGGAATTACTGATGTATACAATGTACCACTTTAAATAATTTGAAATTTTACAACAAACAACCACATTTTCATTTCTTAATTCAACCTTCTACAATGAAGATCACATATGTAACCGTAAAATATGCATATACCAAATGGCAAAGGTGTTATCAATGAGTAAAACTAAATAAAATAACTAGATGAATATTCTTGATAATCATAAACGTTAAATGCCATTGAAATCAGCATGTAGACCAATTATATAGTTTTTTATTTTTCGCAAACACATTGATCTTTTGAATCACATTCGTGCGAGTTTACATAAGTTTGTTTTAGCTTACGGTGCTGTATTTATGTGAATAAGTTTGAAAGGTCGAATCAAGAGGTCCTTTTGGTAGAAACAGGAAGCAACATCTCTACCTTAGGTAGGGGTATGGTTGTCTACGTCTAAACCTCCCCCATATACCGTGAAAGACGGTATTGGAACCCATAAACCATGGAAGACGGTATTGGGGGTTGCTTTGTTATTGATTCAAAATAATTATTTATGTAAAAAGAACATTCTACATACTGGAAATTAAACTAACAACCCATCTTTCAATATTATATCCAAAACAATTTTTTTTTCACAAAATAAAACAAAAAACATTATTTTGATCAAATACCTGATGCAATATAAATTTTATTAAAAGCTTTCTTATATACAATAAGAATCTAATCTAACAGATCATATCTGTTTCAAAACATATATTACTCACTTATTTAATCTTTAAGAAATAGAATACAATGTTTGATCAATAGATTACAATTATTAAGTAATCTTATCATTAGCAAACATAACATATCATACAAGTAATGTTATAATTAGCAAAGTATTCCAAAAATATGAGATCAACAAGATATACATATTGCAAGTAGATTCGGATAATTTTTAGAAAAAAAAATGGATATTCTAACCTTTTAATTTTTTGACGGTTCGTTGATATGACAACTGATAATCTGAGAGACAAGCTAGTTATAGAGACAAGTGAAAAATTATTGATGGTAATGATGCTCTGAGATTGTATATGCAAATTGTGAATGCAGTCAAGAAAGTCAAACAAAAAAACGTTTCTTTTTTAGGCCAAATAATATTTTTATTGTAAAATATTTATGTAATTATTAATTTTTGAAAAATAAATAGCGAATTAACTTTATTCGGGTCAAGCAAAAAATCAAACCGAACCAAATTAAAAAATTAACCAAACCGAACCAAATTAAAAAATCAAGCTGAATAAAAGAATTTGAATATGGTTAGGTTCGGTTTAACCAAACTAATTGAAACAAAATAACCAAACAAATTTATAACCGAACCTAATTATGGAAAAGTTTATTTTGAAAAACATAAATAAAACTTTGAAGACATATTTTGAAAAAAGAAGAAAACGACAACATGTAGTGTTCAAAATGTCGTTGTTGTTTTAACAAACATGAAACAGATGAAAATGGTCTTGTGTTGGACTTGGTGTGGTCATAGAAATCAAACATGTATTTGAAGCGCATCATTTAATAAAATATCTTCAATATTATTCACATTTTAAAAAGTTCTGCACTTTTTAAATATCGGCTTTCTAAAAATAATGAGCTTTGAAAAAGTTTATTAACATTAAAAATATGGGCTTTTTTTAATAAAATTAATTTATTTTAAAATAAACAAAAAACATTTGAATAATATTGAAGATATTTTATTTATAATATTTACTTAAAATAACTTTATTTATTAATTTAACAATTACTGAAAATTTTAAACATACTTAAAATTTTTTTTTTAAATTATTAAATTTTAAAAGAGTTAATCATAATCAAAACATGCTTATTTGAATTAAAGCACACTAAGAAAAATGAAGTGTCTTTGAGAAGCTAAATATTACTACATAGTACGGATCAAATAGGACCGGACCGACCGAACCGAGGACCGAATTAGCCAAAAAGCTTAGACCGAGGACCGGAACGAATGTGGTTGGTCCGGTATGGTCCGGTCGGTCCGGTCCATTCAGTCCATTTGCTCAGCCCTACTACGTACTATATATTAGAATATTATTTTTTGCAATACAAATAATAATATATACTTAATTAATAAAAAAATTAATTTAATTTAAAAAAAACTATTGATTAAATTTAATTTATATTAAAAAATATTATTTTAAGAGAGTGATATTTTGATAAAACTCAAAAAGTCAAAACAATCAACAAAAAATCCCAATTTCATTCCACCTTCTTCATAGTATCAAAAAAAAAAAACCCTATAAAAAAAAAATAAAAAAAAATAAATAAATAAATAAAAAAACCACAACACTTCAAAAATGTCAGACAACATCCCGATTGAACTACAAATGGAAATAATCAAAAAAGTTTATGAGGTTAAGATATTGATTGGATTCAAATTAGTTTCCAAACAATGGAAGTCTTTTATTGAGAGCTCTGACTTTGTGATTGGTCATAGCAACCACCATCCACAGCCGCTTAGTTGTTCTATCATAGGCTACAGAGAAGATACTTCTTTTTTTTAATGAAAAGTACGTTTTTTTTCTAGATGATGGTAAGAATGAAACTCTTTTTAACGTTTCCGTGTCTAATGTTATTTCTAAAAACATTGAAAAAAAATTTTCTATATAAAAAATTATTGGTGCAACTCATGGTTTAGTGTGTTTGTATGGTTTCCACAAAGTCTATAAACAGTGGATGGTTATTTTTTCGAATCCTTCAATTCGAAAATCAATTGGTATTGTTGCTCCTTATACTGAAAGTAATATCTGTCCTACTTTAGCTTTTGGAATTCGCCCGGATACTTTAGATCCTACAGTACTGAAATTAACATATGCTAAGAATACTATGTTTTGGGTTGTAGAAGTTTTTTCATTAAGTGCAGGTGTTTGGAACAATGTGAATCCAAATGCTAATTGTCCTCGAGAAACCATCAAATTTAATGACTCAACTTGTGTTGTATTAGATAGATTTGTTTATTGGGTTGCATATGAATTGATTGTTGTTGATGATCGTGACTATAAAAAAAACATGCTTATCTCATTTGATTTGATTACAAAAGAGTTCAAAGAGATAAACTTACCAGATAGCTTAACAAATGAAATATTTGAACCTTTCCAATTGACCGTTTGTAAACTAAGGGAGTCTCTTGTTGTGTGTGGATGCATTATGATTGATGGAGCGCTACAATGTGGTCTATGGATAATGCAAGATGATTTTTCTTTCAGAAAGCTGTACACTATTGATGCAAACATTTATAGAATATTGGGGTTTACAAAAAGTGGTGAAGCTATATTTGAACCTCGAGAAGACTATGGAAAATGTTCAACACTTCATGTTTACGACCCATGTTCACAACAAATAAAGAATCTTGGGATTATTGGAGTAGAGGGTTCATTCATCATGGGCTTGTACAATGAATCGATTCTGCTAAATGATCAGTAAGAATCATAAAAATATATTATGAAAAATAGATATTGTTAAATATATTTTATTTAATTTTTAGTTCTATTACTTGATGTAAGTTACTTGATGTAAGTTAAATGAATTACAATTTATGAAAACCAAAGAGCATATAAATTCATTTTCTTTGTATTTTCCGAAACATATTGCACAAACCCAGTCCATCTTGTAAAGCAACATTATTCTTTCACTTACTATGGATCTCATAGAAAAATTAGATGAGCCAATATTCTTAGTTTGTTCTTGAAAACGAACTATTTCTTGTTCTTCAAGTTGTAATACATCTTCATAATCAAATTGACTAAAAAAGAGAGTATATCGGCATACGTTCAACGAATTGCTGCAAATGGTTTCTGTTAGAAGATGATATATGTAAATTTTGAAATTAATGAACAAAAACATATGGAGGTACCTGACTAAATGGTATAAAACAATTATTCATCTTTATTTAAAAAATATATAAAGAATTATAAATGTAATTTTATTTTGGTATGTAACTCAGATACATTCAATTATTAGTGTTTTTCAGAATCTCATTCAGCATCATATGATGATATGATGTATAAACATTTTATTTTAATGTTTATGGTGTAATCTGATATAAATTTGTTCACTTACTTTAAACCAATATATGTTTTAATATGATGGGTTTACTTTGTGGATTACACATACTGGTTTAAGTTTACCCATTAGAGTTTATAGTATAATCTGAAAATAAGATAGTTGTAATTCATAAATTTTCAGCGGAGAAAGATTTATGAAGTTTCATTATTCTTTATTTTCTTTCTGCAGAAAGATTTTGTAATTTTTTTCAGCATACTCATTATTATTTTATAGTGGAGTATTTAAGATCTATTTTATTGTTTAATAGTGTTTCAGAGATTTGATGGATGTGATGTTTACGGGAAATGTGTACGCCGCCTGTTTGCTTACTTGACCCCTACTTTTTTTTTCTTTTTTTTTTTAATTTAATTACTCATCTTTATTTAAAATAGGTTTAATACGATATTAATATATATATATATATATATATATATATATATATATATATATATATATATATATATATATATATATATATATATATATATATATATATATATATATATATATATATTTGTTATGTCAAACAAATAACGGCCACGTGTAAAGAACACAAATGTCTCATAGTAAAATATTAAATATCACAATACAATTTATAAATTAATATCGTAATACCTATCAGAATACGAAGTTACAAACCTTAAATAATAACTATCGTAATACCTACCATAAAAGAGATATTAATATCGGAATAACAATTTATATCGGAATAACAAATTATACAGTATCATAATAATTAAATCAGAACAACAATTTATAAAATAATAACTATGTAGATATGCTTATGTAAAAAATAACAACTTTAATAAAAAAATCTGTAATTCAGAACAATAAAATTAAATAACATAAATTACTTTCAATTATTCAAACTTATCAATCAGTATCCTCCTCAGAATTAAAATTATAAACACCATCATCCTCCTGAGAGTTAGCTTTAGTTGATTGTCCCTTAGTTTTCCTCCCTTTTTGATTCGCCTTCTTAATGCCTTTCTTAGGAGCCAGTTTTTTCCTATTTGGATTGTAGGGACAATTCCTGAAATCATGATCTGTTTTTTTTTTTACAGATTCTGCAATTTCTCAAATTTTTTCCACCTTCTTTTGCAGATTTAATTCTGACATCATTATTAGAAGGTTTATACCTATGACCACTAATTCCACCTTTGTTTTTCCCAAAATCAGGAGGAAGAACTTCAAGAACATCAGGTTTAGGAACTCCAATCATAGATGATATACTTTGCTGTTTACTTGCTGAAGTCTGAGGCACATTTGATGATTCTAAACCGGATTCATAAATACTCAATTGATCAAGAAATTGACTTAGTTTATCTTCATCGTATCCACATTGATTGATTATAGCATTCACTTTTGAATAAATATTCGAAATACAAGAACCAGAAGATCCACTAGATTTATAAGAAGAACCAATTGGAGGTAAAACAACAGCTTCTTTTCTCCAACGCCTTAACAGATATTGCTTTGGAATCTTCTTAACACCATTTGCTCTAAGAGTATAAAAGGCATGACGACATAACAAACCACGTCTTTCAAAATGCAGGCAACTGCATTTAACAGAATGAATATCTTCATAATAGTCAACCTGAAAAAAAAAAGTAAATAAAAAAATATATAAAATATTTTTAACAAAACGAGTTTCTTGATAATATTTATTAAATTAAAAAAATTGAAATCTAATACCTTAAACTCTCCAAACCACTCTTTATCAGTGTCTTTAACATAACCCAAATTTCTCGTAGAACCAGTACAAGATTCTACAGAAGCAACGATCTCAATCTGAATAACATAGAATGCCTCAAGAGTGTAAAAATCTGCAGCTTGTGCTTCAACTAATTGTCTGGTTTTCAATGATCGCTTACCAGTTCTTGTATTATTATCAAGAACACGTTGAATATTTCTTTGCTGATCTAAAGCACTTTCATAACGAAACAGAAAATGAACTAGAGTAGAAGTCCAATTAGAATTATGACCAAAAAAATAGTTTTCACTTTCAGATCTTGACGTAGTTTTCATTAAACCACTCATTGGAATATCTCTAAAATAAGCAGGAATCCAACTCTCTTTAATATTAAACATATTATTTAACCATTTATGCTCATCTAAATGATATTCAGCCAATAAAGAATTCCATTTTTCAACAAATTCATCAGGTTTGTCGCTTTCCCTCCATACAATACGACATAGACGCTTTTTGAATCCTTCTTCTTCACATATTTCAGAACCAATCTACAAAAAAAATAAAAGGAAAAAAATTTATATAAAAAATAATTGTTTAATATTAAAAATAATTCTTACAATATATATGTATATATGTATAAAAAAAAGAAAAAAAAAAAAATATATATATATATATATATATATATACCTTTGTAGGAAGTTTATTCATTATATGCCACATGCAAAGACGATGTTTAGCAGTCTTAAAAATATTAGGTATTGCAATTAACATTGAAGGATCTTGATCTGTTAAAACAAGATACGGCTCCTTAGTATAATATTTAACAAAAGCTTGTAGTAGCCACTCATATGAAACAACATCTTCTTTCGAAAGCAAACCAGCACCGAATATTACACATTTTTGATGATTATCAACACCCGTAAAAGGAACAAACACCATATTGTACCTACAAAAAAAATATACATATATAAATATATATATATATATTTTAAAAAAAAACTTACATATTAGTTTTGAACGTAGCATCGAAAGACAGAACATCACCAAAAGCTTCATAATTCCTTTTACTTGTATCATCAGACCAAAACAAACAACTTAATTGACCCGCAATATTAGTCTTAAACTCAAATGAAAATTTTCATCTCTTTCCTTTAAAACACTAAACTTATCAATTATCATTTGGGCATCATATTTACCAATATAATTGTAAATATCACGACTCATATTCTTGAAATCAATCTTTGTTGCACCAACTTTCTCATATCCACCCAAAAGCTCAGCAATAAAATTGAACGACATACAAGGACCAATGTTCAAATTTGAAGCTTAAATAGCAAAATACTGATGCGCCAAACTCATAGACCTGTGAGACTTTTGCAAATGTCTATCTTCAGAAGTAAAAAAACCATGATTGTGCTCTTCCACAAAGTTTTTAACTTTATACTGTTCACCAGATTTAACAATATAAAGTCTAGCTTTGCAATTTGTCCTAAAATCAAATCTTTTTCTCTTAACGGACTTAGCGTTACAATCTTTTTTTAAACTATCAAATTCTTCAATTTTAACTTTTTTAATCCCTTCTTGATGCGTGGGAATCGCACCTTGCTTTACCTCTCGAGGGATCTCGCGAGGCTTACAACCCCCACCAGGCAGTGTACCTGATCGTTGTAGTATAGTATAGTGACAAGTACCGGGGGATTGATCGTTCAGCTTAGGAATAGTGTCGCTAGGATTAGAAAACCTAATTAATAGTTCTAGAGGTGAAAGAAGATTATTTTTGTATTTTTATATTTTTATAAAAGCAAGTAAATCTCGGGTTTTGGAAGAGTGGGCGGAATTAGTTGCTATTCAACTAACCCAAAGCTATTATATAACTAAATTAAACTAATGAAAATGAAATTAAACTAATATTAAACTAAGGTTGTGAGCAGTATTTGGAGAAATTGTGTTTACTTAGACTTCATTACTCCCTAGATATCTTTTACATGTCAATTACTTGTTACACTTGTATGGATGACGGATTGTATTCCTTAATACCATTCGTGGGGTGGCATACATAACTCCCCAACTCTATGAGCTCTTATCTCCTCCTACACCATGACCCAGCACAACTATAGGGATTGTAAACAGTGGCTCATGCATTAAATACAACCAATAAAGACCTAGTACGCCTCGGTTCATGTTTCTTAAGACGTTCAAGCATGTTACCATTTGGAGATCTGCCAGTTTTCTTAAGCCTAACATATAATATCATTCATCCAAAACAAGAATAGACAAGTAATCAACACATAATCAACATCTAGGTTTCATTAGATCTAAGCAAACACAAAGGAAATCTAGCCTAGCATAGTAGAATTAAGATAAGAACAAAAGATAGACAACCAACACATAGACATATTGATTGAATTAAGAGTATACTTATCTCAATTACAATGCAAGGTCTCAAGGGTTTGGAACCCTTGAAAAACCTGTAAAAGAGGCACCAAAATCGTCTTTAGGGTTTCACCAAAACTTCTCTCTTTTTAATGAAAAAAACTAGAAAACTATATATAGGAAAATCACTCTGACGGCGTCAAGAGTTAATTCTGACGCCGTCAACTCGCCGCCATATACTTCCTCGGACGCCCTAGATCCACTTGTGACGGCCTATGTGACGCCGTCACAACCTACGGTATTTTATTCTTTGCCACTTTGACGCCGTCATCTAGCCATCTGACGTCGTCACCAGCTACGGTGTTTTATTCTTCATGTCTGATGCCGTCAAGAAGGAAGTCTTGACGCCGTCACCTTGTATCTTCAGCATGGATTTTTGGTACTTTGTCGTTTTCTTCACTTTTATGCTCCAAAAACGTCCAAAATAGCTTCTTTTCCAGAATTCACTCTCCAAACACCTAAAATCACAAAAGGAATGATTTAGGGCAATATTTGATCAAATAAAGTCGGATTCGGGCTTAAATGACCCCCTAAAAACGGATCATTTTTCGCCTCATCATATACCCTTACACTTGAGATTTGCTTGTCCTCAAGCAAATGAGCTTTTATTTTACTCAAAAGACAAGTTAGGGGTCATTTAACACTAATATAAAAGTAATTACAACAAATAATCATTCCACTAAAGACCAATAGACAAGCACGGAGGTCATACACAAGCACCTCACAAATAGTGTTTAGATACTCACATCTCTCGGGTGTAATAAAGTAATATAACATTATGGTAATGGAAGATATCTCTCACTACCTGTCATAGCAAAATAGATTACCATAGGCTTGGGAAAGGATCAAACCTCCACCACATGGCGTAAGCACCTAAGATAAACTATCAAAGAGGTCTTTTTAAAGGGTTATAACGTTAGGTGTAGGGATATGAATTACACGGTTTTGTTGGATAAAGGGAATTTTACTGGTGGCGAGTTAACAATCTTAGATAATTACATGTACAAGATGGCGTTGCTAAGCCAAGACTAGACTCAACTTAAGCTAATAAATGAAAACTAACAAAAATATAAAATGAACATAGAATGAAACGGGATGGTAGTCCGTATGTTTTTTCTCTTTTTCTTTTTTTTTTCTATATATATTTTTTTTAATTTTTTCGATTTTTTTTTTTTTTTTTTTTTTTTTTTTTTTTTTTTTTTTTGCATACACTCTTACCCTACTATCCAAAATAATACATCATAAGGGTTTGAGCAATCCCTTTACACTTGAATCTTTACATACTTTACATTTAACTATTCTAATGACTCGAATTAAGAAAATCAAAACACTTGGAGCACTTTTAAGATTAACGTACATATGGGGGTAATAATATGATGTTCTTCCCCATTACTCCATAAAATAAGTACTTACCCATGAGTCCCAGTCGTCCCAAAACAATATGTACAAGGATATGACTCGACTTAGCAACCATGTAATCAATTAGAAAGTTAACTTAGGGTTTAACAAATAACAATAATGCACTAAAAATGAGCGCATACACGGAAGGCTAAGGCGATTTGGGTGTACATTTAAGTGGGGTGTAACAAATTCTTCCTTTAAGTAAGATGCTTAAAGTTAGAAATGAAAAGATAGGCTCAGAGGGGTGTACTAGGGGTTTCGTGTACTAAAAATGAGTACAACGCTAAGGGTGTGGGAAAAATTAGTTGACTTAACTAGCCAAGTAATATGACTTAAATGGTCAAGTAATCATGATACGGGTTTAACACAAGGGTGATCCTAATGCCTCTTATCATGTAGTAAATCCTACTACACGAATGTAGTCTCACTAGCGGTCTCGGGATGCATCACTAACGCAAGTTCTAGAATCTAAATGCTACCGGTACACTCATAAGCACCAATAATAAATGCTTTTCCTATCAAATCTAAAGGCGAACCTCACATTTTTGGGTGGAAAATTTTTCTGAATATACGGTTATGTGCTAGTCATACAACCTCCTATCCATGAGACGCTTGCTATGGCTAAAGTTTCACTCCTAAATGTTGTAAAAAATTTTAAATTTGGCGCTAAAATTACACTAACAAGTATTTCTCATAGTTTTATTACACATCTACCATCAAACAAAACAAACTCTAGCGAAAGTGCATATGTAAGGTATCATCTTTTTACCCTCCCCTTACACTTAAGATGAACATTGTCCCCAATGTTCAAGTAAAGAATGTAAAAGTGATAAAGTAAAGAGAATGAAATCAAATACTCCCCTGATTCGCTCGGTATGGATTATAGGTTGGCCAGGTTAGATTTTCCTCCAAGAAAACGAACAATCAAAGCTTCCCTTCCAGAATATAAATCATCTTCTTGTCATACATAACCTGTAAATCCTGAGAAAACAGACAAAAACCCAAAGCATCAACCCGAACAAAGATAACTCACAACTAGATGTAATTCCAGACTTAGGAATAAAAACAAAACAATTAAAGATATAATGCTTGTGGAATGAATGTTTGCAGATTTCCTGGAGTTTATAAAACTTAATAATTCAACAAAAACCTTAAGACTCCATTAGAAAAACAAAACCGGTAAAATTTCCAGATTTTTAACTCCTGACGCCGTCAAGAGTAAAACTCTGACGCCGTCAGAATGGACCTGCAGAAATTCTTATGTTAAGTTTCCGGAAAATTTCTGGAAAAACTTCGTCCTACTTCCTGGAAAATCCTGCAAAACATCATTACGACTCGATACAAGCATTTGACTCTAACAAGTACTAATACACATGTCCATTTAATATTGTTGTGGTTCATGCTCAATTTCGTTCTTATAAATAAATTTGGATCTCCCTTACACTTATCTTTTGCAAAATACCTTTATATGCAATTAAGACGAAGTTAAAAACAAAATAAAGCATTTTCACAATTTACTTTGAAACATGAGCCACAAACAATAAAAATAAAACATGCATACGGAAACAAATAAAATCAAACAAACAAACAAACAAACAAATAAAAACACACAAAACATGGGTTGCCTCCCAAGAAGCGCTTGTTTTTGTTCGAGTCACGAGCCTGACTCTACCCTTATTTAATGGAAATAGGGGAGGTTCTCCCTACACTTAGGATTAAGTGTGGGTGAAAGTAGCGATACACACCCTTAGGGTGTGAATATGCCACGTGAGGTGAAGGGGGTGAGTGAATGGCTTCCTTCATCCTAAAACTACCCGGATAATATTGGTTGATGGGTGGGTCGGTTCCTCTTTTGTCTCCTAGAAATATATCTAAGGATGGACAGGTGTGTAAAGATTGAGGTTCCGGTTCATCAACACTAGGAAATTCCCTAGAACTAGGAGTAAGGTTATCACTACAAGTGTTCAAACCTATATCCTTAAGTGGTGCCTGGTCCAAGGGTTCTACCTCCATAGGAATTCCTAAAATTTCTTCTACTTCTTCCGGGTAAGTCACGGGCGGTGTGTGTGCCTCAAATGATGGTCGAGTATTTTGTGGGCTTATGTTATTTACCTCATCATTCCACGTGTCACGATCACCTATATCCTTAGGTAGTGATAATAACAAACCTAGTGCTTCATCCAACTTATGGTTTATTGATACGGCTCTATCCATAATTCCTTGGCAAACTAGATCGCTTTTTCTATTAGCTTCACTAAAACGAGATCCTAAACATGTAGGTTGTTCATAAGAATCTATCCTAGGTGAAGGCTCATATGATTCATAGGTGTCTCTAAATGAGGTATTTTGCACTTCTTGGTGTTCTAGCCACTCAACCATATATTGCAATCTTAGAAGTCTAAGTGAAGTGTCCATTTGAAGCAAATTACAAACAAAATCACAAAGAAAAGATAGACTACGAGAAAGCTACAAAATAAAAAGAAAAAATCTCACTTGATAGGAATCTAATGAGTAGACCTAATAAAAATCAAATTCAACCTAAACAATAACTATTCCCCGGGCTGCGGCGCCAAAAACTTGATGCGTGGGAATCGCACCTTGCTTTACCTCTCGAGGGATCTCGCGAGGCTTACAACCCCCACCAGGCAGTGTACCTGATCGTTGTAGTATAGTATAGTGACAAGTACCGGGGGATTGATCGTTCAGCTTAGGAATAGTGTCGCTAGGATTAGAAAACCTAATTAATAGTTCTAGAGGTGAAAGAAGATTATTTTTGTATTTTTATATTTTTATAAAAGCAAGTAAATCTCGGGTTTTGGAAGAGTGGGCGGAATTAGTTGCTATTCAACTAACCCAAAGCTATTATATAACTAAATTAAACTAATGAAAATGAAATTAAACTAATATTAAACTAAGGTTGTGAGCAGTATTTGGAGAAATTGTGTTTACTTAGACTTCATTACTCCCTAGATATCTTTTACATGTCAATTACTTGTTACACTTGTATGGATGACGGATTGTATTCCTTAATACCATTCGTGGGGTGGCATACATAACTCCCCAACTCTATGAGCTCTTATCTCCTCCTACACCATGACCCAGCACAACTATAGGGATTGTAAACAGTGGCTCATGCATTAAATACAACCAATAAAGACCTAGTACGCCTCGGTTCATGTTTCTTAAGACGTTCAAGCATGTTACCATTTGGAGATCTGCCAGTTTTCTTAAGCCTAACATATAATATCATTCATCCAAAACAAGAATAGACAAGTAATCAACACATAATCAACATCTAGGTTTCATTAAATCTAAGCAAACACAAAGGAAATCTAGCCTAGCATAGTAGAATTAAGATAAGAACAAAAGATAGACAACCAACACATAGACATATTGATTGAATTAAGAGTATACTTATCTCAATTACAATGCAAGGTCTCAAGGGTTTGGAACCCTTGAAAAACCTGTAAAAGAGGCACCAAAATCGTCTTTAGGGTTTCACCAAAACTTCTCTCTTTTTAATGAAAAAAACTAGAAAACTATATATAGGAAAATCACTCTGACGGCGTCAAGAGTTAATTCTGACGCCGTCAACTCGCCGCCATATACTTCCTCGGACGCCCTAGATCCACTTGTGACGGCCTATGTGACGCCGTCACAACCTACGGTATTTTATTCTTTGCCACTTTGACGCCGTCATCTAGCCATCTGACGCCGTCACCAGCTACGGTGTTTTATTCTTCATGTCTGACGCCGTCAAGAAGGAAGTCTTGACGCCGTCACCTTGTATCTTCAGCATGGATTTTTGGTACTTTGTCGTTTTCTTCACTTTTATGCTCCAAAAACGTCCAAAATAGCTTCTTTTCCAGAATTCACTCTCCAAACACCTAAAATCACAAAAGGAACGATTTAGGGCAATATTTGATCAAATAAAGTCGGATTCGGGCTTAAATGACCCCCTAAAAACGGATCATTTTTCGCCTCATCACTTCTTTACTGCAAAGAAATTCCTTATTAAGAATAACACCTCCTGCTTTACTTTCATGCCCTCTACGAACAATAAAACCAGCTTCATCAACATAATTTTTGTACACCCTGTAAGCATCTTCAACACTATTAAACAAACTACCTTCTGCTGGAACAACTGCTTTAACAACAACAGGTTTAATTAACTTTGTAGTTAAGCTAAAAAAATCTGGCGAATTTACTTCCTCATTGTCTTCTAAATTATCATCAGGAGATAAATTTACAGCTTCAACAACATCATTACTTGCAGAATTCTGCATCATAGAATTACCTAAAAAAAATAAAGTCAAAAAGAGACTTAATAATAAAATAATATTACACAATTAAGTAAAAAAAGTATAACAGTTCATACAACTTATAACTATAATAATATCAAAATTGATCTAACAATTCCATATCACAGTACATCCAGTTAATACATACAGTACTATATAACAATATAAATGCCACAAATCAATTTCACAATTGACTCATAATAACTATTAAATATCACAATACCATTTATATATAAATATCGTAATACCTATCAGAATACAAACCATACATCTCAAATATCATAAAATACCAACAATAAAAGAGATATTAATATTAATATATATATATTTGTTATGTAAAACAAATAACACCCACTAGTAAAGTATACAAAAACTCATAATAAACAATAAATATCACAATAGCATTTAAAAATTAATATCGTAATACATACCATAAAAGAAATAATAATATAAGAATAAAATTCAAAAATGCAGAATAACAAAACGACATTAATATATAAATTTGTTATGTCAAACAGATAAAGGCCACGTGTCAAAAACAAATTTCTCTACAATAAAAACAATTAATATCACAATACCATACATATATTTTAATATCGTAATACATATCATATACGATACTTATATTTAAATATCGTAATACATATCATACAAGAAAAGCAATATCACAATACCAAACTTATATTTTAATATCGTAATACATATCATATAAGAAAAACAATATCAAAATACCATTCTTATATATTAATATCGTAATACATATCATATAACAAAACAATATCACAATATAATACTTATATTTTAATATCGTAATACATATCATACTTATATTTTAATATCGTAATACATATCATATAACAAAACAATATCACAATACAATACTTATATTTTAATATCGTAATACATATCATACTTATATTTTAATATCGTAATACATATCATATAAAAAAACAATATCACAAATACAATACTTATATTTTTAATATCGTAATACATGTCATATAACAAAAACAATATCACAATACAATACTTATATTTTAATATCGTAATACATGTCATATAACAAAAACAATATTCACAATAGATTAATATCACAATACCATACTTATATTTTAATATCGTAATACAAATTATATATTAATATCAAAATACCATTCTTATATATTAACGAGCGGGTAAACCCGCGCGATGCTGCGGGAGTCTTTTGGAAAATCGTATTTTTACATTTTATGGTATTGGGGGAAGCTTTAATTATCCAAGAACACTGATAATAGCAGGAACCCCACGTTCCAAAGCAAAATGCGCTCTGTGTCATGGTTGTCTCTTGGTTCAAATGGCGTTGACAAAACATTTTTCTGTTCATCAGGTAAGCACCCCAACTTGCAACCTATGTTAAGAATTAGACAATTGACTCAAGTCAAACCCACAATTCCAGAAAATGTATTAGACGCAAACTGGTAACAAAAGGGACGGCCTGTGCCCATTTCAGAATCACGTTCTTGTGCAATGATATTAGGTAAGGTATATACTCTAAAAGGGACGGCCTTTGTAATTTACTCTAAAAGTACTGAAACCAGTAACCACAAAGAGGCAAAATTTACTTCTGTAATGATATTAGGTAAGGTATATACCTGTCAAGTGTCTCTAATTTCTTTCTAATATCGGATCAGCGTGCTTTGGAAGCTAGTCTTGAAGTTGTTTTTCTCTGTCAACCAATTATCTACTTCCGAACATTCATTCAATACCTGGACATTGGTAACAAAATTATAACAAATAAATGAAAAATTATAACTCAACATCTTAATTTTTTTGATCATTTACCTTTTGCTTTTCATTTATATCAGTGTGTTCATACTTAGGATCGTTAGATGGCGCAGCCTGTTTGTATCAAATGGTATAACTGATCACTTGATCAACAGCGGAACCTCGTTATGTGTGCTCCTTGTAACGTTGTTCAATTGGGTCACCTTGCTGTAATTGTTTTGCCAGGTGTCAGTTTGGTGTCTTATATACGCAAAAAAAACATACTAAGAAGTTTGAAAAACAAACTTTTTTTGAGCCCCTCAAGTTTGGCGATATATACACCTTTACCTGATCATTTCAAGCTCTCTTACTAATTTGTTGTAACTATGGGTTGTTTGGATAGCTTATTACAACCACTAATATACCTTGAGTTGATCATTTGAAGCTCTGTTACTAATTTGTTAAATCATGGGTTTTTTGAAGTATGCAACAACTCTTTCAGCACACATTTCCAAATTCGCGTCGGTTGGTTGATATACACTTGATTTTGGAAAATTTGGCTGTAAGGAGAAAGGTAATTTGAACTCACCAAGTTAGCATATGCGTGCAGCAGTTGTGTGTGATTATTTTCACGCAAGTTATCACACAATTCCTGCAATGGCTCATTATACCTGGCAAAATAATAGAGTATTAGAGGTTCATGTGACATAAAGTATCTGGCATATGATATATATGACAATTTTAAACCACACAAATATAGGACGTTACTTAATTACTTTCAATAATAGAACGCCGAGGTATATTATTCAAATCATTAAGAACAAAAGTGTAGGTGAGATACTCAAAGGAGCTTGATAAACCCAACGATAAAATAAAAGTAGCAAGTGCATTTCAGACCTCCAGCCAAGCTTCTGCCTTTTCTTCTTGCCCTTGCACGAACTGCACCTTTACGCTTAAACTAACACCTACACAAATATTTAAAATGCTACTAAGTTTAATTGAGTGGCAACTTTAGAGTTACTGCTCTCAAAAAGGCCAACTTAATATAGGAGGACTAACCTGCTCTGTTGGGTCACTGAATTCCCCAAATCTTCTAACAAGGATTTGAACGTAAAATCCCCTAAGTGTAAACAAGTCACTGAGTGAACAGTAACTCAGTGAGTCACCTTCAGGGAGCTAAGACCGAGCCTAAGAAGAAAGGTTCTCCATTCAGTGAGGCGGAACTCAGTGAAGTGTGATCTAAGCCAAGAAGAAGGTGATGGGTTCAGTGAGGATGACAATAACTCACTGAACCCCAATGACTCCTCAACAACTTAAACGTACTGAAGACTGATGACATGAAGACTGAAGTTTTGGCGGGACTGGGCGGGAAAGTCTGAGCTGCTTTATTAAAGTGCTTTATCACTTTAATGTCAGACTTTCCCCAAATGGTTAAAACCAGTCTGTCATCAGAAAGTGCCTTTTGGATCTAACTCAATGAAGGTTCCTTGCTAGAAGAATAATATCTTTCAAGATATTGTTAAGGAAGCTTTAGGTCCAATGAATATTTAGTTGTTCTATACTTGTATATAAATAGGAAGCAAATGTGAGGAGTAAAAGTTGACAAGTTTGTGCAATTAATGCAAAGCATTCACAAACCACTTTTACTCCTCCAAAGAACAACACAAGCCCCTGAGATAGCTCAGTGGGTAATTTAAGTTGTCACTCAACATAGTTGAGTTTAGTGAGGAGTCCATACCATACTTGTCAATTCAACCCCAAGTGTTATTCCGCAAACACTTGGGTACGATTCTTTTGATTAACTTCTAATAAAGAATTAAATGTTGGAAAATATTATCTCTTTTGTTTACATTTCTTTATTGTTAATCATTTTCTACATTTGTGTTCAAGTCATACAACTTGGTTACTTTAACTTCTTAGTTACGGTTAACCAAGTAAAAGGGACCAACAAGTGGTATCAGAGCCTCTGATTTGTAAAACTTTTACACGTTTTCAAAACCTAAAGAGTGCTCAAGTTTTTTAAAATCAAGATCCCACTATGACTGACATAGATGTTCCCCAGCTTGTTGATAAAAAGGGTGGAAGTTATTCAGCAACTGCCCCTCGACTCGAAGCTGGCAAATTTAACAAGTGGAAAAAGCGAATGCTTTGCTACTTAACTGGGATGGAACCTTATTATATCAAATTGATTAATGAGGGTCCATATGTCCCAACAACTGCCCAAGGTTTAATCAAACCTGAAGCTCAGTGGACCCCAGATGAAAGGAAGGTGGTCAATCAAGACCAGCGCCTGAAAAGCATCATTATATCATGCCTTCCTGATGATATAATGGAATCAGTGATCAACTGTCCCACTGCCCAGCAGACATGGACTGACCTGGTTCATAGCTATGAAGGGCCTTCTGATACCAAAGAGAATAGAATCATGGACCTGAAGCTTGAATTCAATACCTTCAGGGCCAAGGATTCTGAAAGTCTCTCTGAGACTTATACTCGGTATAAGACCCTCCTGAATGAGCTGACCAATGATGGTGTTATACTGTCAAAACATGAGATAAATGTTGGTTTTGTCAATAGTCTCCCTGAGAAGTGGTTAAACTTCTCTCAGGGATTGAGAAATGCAAACCACATTCAGAACCTCGAGCTCCCTGCCATCTATGGGAAGTTTGTCTATGAAGACAATCTTATCACCAGGAGATACCCTGGTAAAGCTCAGGAGACCAAAAAGGCCTTGACAATTTCACCCATATCAACTGCTTTCTATTCAAAAGGTATTGTGCAGGATTTTCAGGATGGTTCTGATGATGAGGTTGACCAGAGAACCAGTGAGGAGTATCTTAATGATCTTCAAATTGAATTTCATGAAAGAGCACTCCTTGCTAATTCAAAAAGGTTTTTTAAGAAAAACAAATTTCCTTCTAAAGCACATGACAACACTGAATGCTTTAAATGTGGCAAAATGGGGCATTTTGCAAAAGATTGTTTTTCAAAAACAACCTCAGAACCATCTTTCAAATTTTCAGGAAATAACTCTTTTTCAGGCCCCAGCAAATTTCAACCTAAAATGCTTCAGTCTAGTCAAAGATTTGAAAAAGTCCCTCAAATCGACTTTGAAGCAAAGTACAGAAAGGCAAAAGCTAAACTTGCCCTTCTTGAGTCATCCTCAACAGTCTCTCAGCCTCCTCAGGCTCCAAAGCCTACTCAAGCCAAGAACAAAGGGCTTGTCGCTGAAACATATGACTGGGATGAGGTTGAAGTGTCCTCTGATGATGATGAAGTTCACATCAGTGCCCTGATGGCCCTGTCAGAAGACAACAAACTTGCTGTGGGAAAGAGTCATGCAAGAAATGGTGAATGGGTCAACATCACAATGAGGAAGGTAAATCTTTTACTTTCTATGGATGATAATGATGATTGGAAATCTTACTTAGACTATATTAATGTTGATCTTAAGTATGTTGAAGAGCAAAGACTTAATTTGTTTTCAAAATTTAACAAACTGAGTTTTGAATTAAATCATTGTAGAGATGAATTAGTTGCCTTAAAACAAGCCAAGCTTGAAAGTGTTACACTTCAAATTCAAAACTCTGAACTTGTAAAACAAAATCAAGCTCTTCAGGAAGATCTTAAGAAAGAAAAGGAAACTATTTGGAAATGGACTCAGAAAAACCCCAAACTTTATGAAACACTGAGTCTCTCACCCAGCCCCAATAAGGCTGGTCTGGGTGATGATAAACTCACTGAAGTCTCTGGGGAGAGTAACCATCCTACAACTTTTCTATTAACCAACATACTCTCTAGCAAAGAACTAGCTCCCATACCCAGTGATTGGATTGAAAGAAACAATCCTGATAGTAAATTGCCAAATTTTAACACTGGAAGAATCCTGGAGCCTGAAAGTCAGGCTATCAAGGAGCTGCTAGGAGTCACTGATGAACTTAGTCCTACTGAGTCCATCACTGAGTCTAAGTCTGATTCACCACTCCCTCCACTGAAACATCTTCAGGGAGCAGAACCCAATTCTGATCTTGCACCATTAGTCTTTCAACCACATTCTCCAAAAGAGAAATCAGGGTTAGGAAGGACTATTCTGAAAAGACCTACTCCTGCACCCACTGAACACCAAAAACCTTCAGTAAAAACTGAAGTGAAACTTGAAAGCACTGATTCAAAGGTTGATCAGCTTGCTGAACTTGTCAGGATGCTGAGTGAGAAAATTGAGTCTACTGAGAAAAACTCTGACTCAAAATCAACTAAGCCCTCAGTATCCTCAAGTTCTTCTAAACCAAAAACCTCACCCAGACCCTCAGGGAGATGTGAACTGTGCAATTATCCAAATCATAGCACTGATAAATGCTACAGAATCCTGTTTTGTATGATATGCAAACAAGAGGACCACAGAACTTGTGATCACATCCCCCACACTGCTTCTTTAAAAGCAAGGGGTCTATACAAAACCCAAGGCTATCAGTATGCCACACCTTCCAAACAAAGACTGAAGGCCAAGCCTTTCTCACCATGTCCTCATTGTGGTTTCAATGATCATCTTCCTGATGATTGTATGATGAAAATTTGCTGTGACATCTGTGGAGATCCCTCCCATGAAACCAGGGGGCATGACAAAGTGATTCAGTCCAGAAGGAAAAACCAAATCAACACTTCTCAGTCACCTGATGCATCTACATCCACAAATTGTAAAACATGTGGAAGCTCAGGTCACATAACTTCAGACCATGATTCATTAACTGAGTTCAAGAAGTCCCTGAGGACTAAGCCCACTAGAAGGTGGGTCAACAAGCAAAACTAACCCAGTTTACTGTTTGTGCAGAAACACATCAAGGATCCTACTTGGCATCTAGACAGTGGATGCTCCAGAAGTATGACTGGTGTGAAAAGTTTTCTGCACAAATATGTGGAAGAACCAGGACCCAAAGTAGTATTTGGTGATAACTCATCAGCTCCCACTGAAGGTTATGGTTCAATAAACTGCAATGGTATAATTTTTACAAGAATAGCTTATGTTAATGGTCTGAAGTACAACCTGATAAGTGTTTCCCAACTATGTGATGCCAAATACATAGTTCAGTTTGATGACAAGAGAGGGACCATCTTTAATGCCAATAAGGAAGTTGTGTTGATTGCCCCCAGAAGGGATGATGTATATGTCCTTGACATGTCATCCCTGACTCAAAATGGGACTTGCCTATTCTCAAAGGCAAGTGAGACAATCAACTGGCTATGGCATAGGAGACTCTCTCATCTCAACTTCAAAAACATCAACAACCTGGCCAAACAGAACAAAGTTCTGGGCCTTCCATCCCTGGTGTATACCAAAGACAAGCCTTGTTCTGCTTGTGAAAAAGGAAAACACCACAGGGCATCATTCAAAACCAAACAAACCTTTTCCATCAAAAGCTGCCTGCATCTTCTTCATATGGACCTTTTTGGACCTGTCAGTCCAATGTCCATACACCATGAGAAGTATACTCTGGTCATAGTGGATGAATACTCAAGATATACTTGGGTTTACTTCCTGACCAAAAAGAGTCAGGCAGCTGAAACCATCATGTCATTTGTCAGGAACATTGAAAATCAAAATGATGTCAAAGTTAAACAGATCAGGACTGACAATGGCACCGAATTCAAAAACCAAGACCTTGAGTGTTTTTGTGATGAGAAAGGAATTTCTCAAAATTTCACTTCTCCCTATACTCCTGAACAAAATGGAGTAGCTGAAAGGAGAAATAGAACACTCATTGAGGAAGCAAGAACAATGCTGAATGGCTCAGTCCTCTCAAAACATTTTTGGACTGAGGCAGTTAAAACAGCCTGCTACACTCAAAACAGGTCAATCATTGTGAAAAGGCACAATAAGACACCTTATGAGATATTCAAAGGAAGGATTCCTGACATCAGCTACTTTCATGTATTTGGGTGTCCTGTGTTTATTCATAATCACAAGGATCACTTAGGTAAATTTGATGCCAAAGCTGATGATGGATACTTCCTGGGATATTCCTTGGTCTCCAAAGCCTTCAGGGTGTTCAACACAAGGAGACAGCAAACTGAGGAAACTTATCACATTACTGTTGATGAGAGCACTGAATCCATCAGGTTCTCAAATTCCTCAGTAGATGAGATTGGTATTGATAACTCATCAAGATATCCTCCTGATGAGTATCATCCTGAGAACAATCCCTCAACCCAATACCAAGCTAATGCTGATGTCTCCTATTACATCACCCCTCACAACCTACCCCAACCACCTATCAGTGAGTTCATAGAAACTCAGCCTGTCTCAAATGAGACTGAAACCACTGAACTAAGTGTTCAGGAACCCTCAGAACAAATTGTTCCTACAGTAGTCACTGAAGCACATATTGATGAGTCACCTCATGTTCCTGAGTCTGAACCTAATCAGGCACCTACAAGCTCAAATTCCTATCCCAAACCCCAGGATAGTTAGACTAGATCCAAAATCATTGAGCTTGTGAACATCATTGGTGAACCCACTGAAGGCATGCTCACAAAAAGCAAGGCTGCTAAACTCAAGGCTGCCACTGCCAATATATGTCTTTATGCTGACTATCTCTCAGAAATTGAGCCTAAAAATGTCAAAGAAGCCCTGACTTATGAAAGTTGGGTTCAGGCCATGAGAGATGAATTGGAACAATTTGACAGAAATGATGTCATGACCCTTGTTGAATGCCCCCAGGGTGTTTTAATCATTGGTATGAAATGGGTCTTTAAGAACAAGACTGATGAAAATGGCACAGTCATAAAAAACAAAGCAAGACTGGTTGCCAAAGGATATAATCAACAGGAAGGTATAGACTATGAGGAAACCTTTGCACCTGTTGCAAGAATGGAAGCCATCAGGATCTTCCTTGCCTATGCAACTTACATGAACTTTAAAGTTTACCAAATGGATGTTAAAAGTGCATTCCTGAATGGTAACATCAAAGAAGATGTTTATGTGCAACAGCCTCCTGGTTTCGAAAGTAGTGAATACCCCAACCATGTCTACAAGCTTAACAAAGCCCTTTATGGACTGAAACAAGCACCCAGGGCATGGTATGAAACTCTTTCAGCCTTCCTGATCCAAAACAAGTTTGTCAGAGGAAGAATTGACAACACACTGTTCATCTACAGAACAAAGGATGATGTCATTCTTGTCCAAGTATATGTTGATGACATCATCTTTGGCTCAACAAGTTACAAACTTTGCAAACAGTTCGAGAAACTGATGACCACAAAGTTTGAAATGAGCATGATGGGTGAACTCACATACTTTCTTGGACTCCAAATCAAACAAACTGATAAAGGAATATCCATTTGCCAAGAAAAATACCTCAGGAACCTACTGAAGAAGTATGAGCTCACTGACTGCTCTTCAGTGAAAACCCCTATGGTTCCTCCAAACAACCTTGGCCCTGATCTCACTGGTAAATCAGTGAATCAAACCCAATACAGAGGAATGATTGGCTCCCTGATGTACTTACTTGCCTCAAGGCCTGATATCCAATTCTCAGTCTGCCTGTGTGCAAGATACCAGGCTGACCCAAAAGAATCACATCTCACTGCTGTCAAGAGAATTATCAGGTACCTGAAGGGTACTTCAAACCTTGGTTTGTATTACCCAAAATGTTCAGGATTTGATCTCAAAGGGTACACTGACTCTGACTATGCAGGATGTAACATGGATAGGAAAAGTACTTCAGGATCCTGCCAATTTCTTGGTGGTAAACTTGTGTGTTGGAGTACAAAGAAACAACAGTCAGTGGCCATGTCCTCAGCTGAAGCTGAATATATGGCTGCTGCAGAATGTTGTGCGAATGTACTATGGATGAAGAGCCAACTGAGTGACTATGGCATACAGTATAAGATGGTACCTATCTTTTGTGATAATACAAGTGCCATAGCCATCTCAAACAATCCAGTGCTTCATCAAAGAACCAAACACATTGACATCAGATACCACTTCATCAGGGACCATATCTCTAATGGAGAAATTGAACTACATTTCATCCCCACTGAGTATCAGCTAGCTGATATCTTCACAAAACCTTTGGATGAACCCACTTTCACAAGATTGAAAGCTGAATTGGGCATGTTGGACATAGAATCAGGAAACTGATCAAAAGTGCTCCAACCTGATGTAAATTCTCTAGGTCCCTGATCACACCCTTCCTGAAAACACATTTCTATTGAATGAAAAATCATTCAGGGGGCTCAGGATGAAAAATGGCATTGAATACCCTAACTAAATGCTCTAAGTATTTAGTTAGTTAATGTCCCAGGTAGGTAACTGAATCCTATTTAATATAGGAATATATGTCACTTACACAACTGGCATCCACTCCTTGGGCCCCCACATCTCTCTCACCAAACACCACTGAGCATTAAATGCTCACTCACACACAAAACGTGTGATGATTGTTTTCCTGCAAAAGTGCAATATTTGCAGAAGCACCCCAAAGGGTGAGAGAAAATAGGAGTAGTGGGAATCGTGATATTTAATGCGGATATCAAACCAAAATTATTATGCCGTTTCGGTTAAATTAATTAAACTATTTGATATCCGCAACATCACCACCCAAATCATTACCCTATAAATACCCCCACAAAAGGGAAACACACACACGCTTTTATAATCTTAACAAAACTCTTGCAAAATTGTTTACAAAACCGTGTGTTTTCCTCACCAATACCATTCTTTTTCAAAAAACCAGGCCTTTTTATTACCAAATGGCTTCTTCTAAGGTCGTAAAATACGCACCCAATGTGGATTTCCAAATGGAAAGCGTAGACCTTACCAAGAACAATGTGGTGGGGAACTTTGCCTACCCTGCTGGGTACCCTGAATACAGGGATGTGGTGAAGTTCCTTCAGAACTGTTTTCTGACCACCGCATTCACTAAAACCCCCTCAGTTATCTACCCTGAGTATTTGAGGGAATTTTGGTGCACAGCAGTGGTTGAAAGCCCTGATGTGCCCAAAGAGGCCAAAATTAAGTTTACAGTCAAGAATGGAACTAAGTCCCTAACTCTTGACTATAAGACTTTTGCCAAAGCCACTGGGCTTGATTACACACAGACCTTCATTGCCCCACCATCTGAAAAAGATGTGAAGGAGGTCTTACTGACCCTAGGACCTTATGACAAACTTCACCCTGAAGTGTCACCAGGGGTCCTACTATCCAAAGCCCCAATCATCAAGACCTGGTTCCCAGCCCCCTGGAGGATAATAATGACCTTTGTCATTCAGGTCCTCGGGGGAAATAAATCCTCTACTGAGCAATTGAACAATACTCAAGCAATGATATTGTTCAGTCTCATTGAGGGTAAATTGATTGACCTTGGAGAATTAATCTTCAAGGACCTCATAGCAAAGTTAGGGGGGAAGTCTAGACAAAAACTTATGTCATACCCTAGATTCATTTCCTGTGCCCTACAAGACTTGCTAGGGTCTGAGTATGCTAAGCCTGATTCAGTAGGTTTTGAGCCTGAAATGTTACACAAGGCTAATTACTCTCGTGACCCTCTAGAGGTTACACCAGTCACCCTGACCCAATACATGCGTACTGCTATCCAGGGTGACAATAAAGTATCACCAATTCCCTCTCCCACCAAAAAGGTGAAGAGGAAGAAGGGTCAGGGGTCCAAGAAGGTGGCTCAACCCAAGTCACTCGACACTGAGACCTCTGACCCTAAGGCTGCCAAAAAGGGGCATGAATTACCGCCCTTGACTGCGGACACCCTGAGTATTATAACCCAGTCACTAGGCCTACAACAAAAGCCAACGGAGGGCACTGAGAAATCACACTCAGTGTCCTCGGGCATACCCGTTTCCAAAGACTCTACTGTCATAAACAAGACAGTGGAGCCGAAACAAACCAAACCTTCACATCCTGCTAAAGGCTCTGGCAAATCACAACCAGAGTCTCAGGGAGTAAGGGATCCTAAATCCTCGGTGGGGCAGCACTACTCCACTGAGAAGGGGGTCCACAAACAATCACATCCTGCTAAAGGCTCGGGTAAATCACAACCCAAGCATCAGGGAGTTCATGTTCCTAAACCTTCGACAGGCCAGAACAAGCCTGTTGGAAAGGGGAACTCAACCACTCACATGCCTGATGAGGACATTCGCAAATCAAAGCTTTTGTCTGAGGGCACCCCTACTCATCCCCAAGACTCAGAGGGAAACATACAACCCGCTGATAGGGACACAACATTCACGGCTCCTCAGGATGACATTGATAAAAACCCATCAGTGTCTGAAGGGGTCACGGGGGACAAAGATTCAGAGGGATATAAACCACCCGCTGATATGGAACCCAAAACCACTCCCGGAGGTGCGCATTACTTGGGAACTGGCCTTAAAGACCAGGTAGGTAAAACCCAACCTACCGGATTTGAGGGGTCAGGACCTGGCCAAAACGAAGGCAAATCTTCTTATGAAGAGGAGCCGGATAACCTCCAATTGTTGCAGATTACCTCCCTGGCGGATGCTCAGGCATTCCTATTTTCTGATGATGAATTTAACAGTGATGAGGAAGTCTTCACGGCCGGTGATGATATGGAGGATGAGGAGACAGTCCCTGAACCTGTTACTCAGTCTCCTCAACCCTCTAACCATGATGAAGATGAACAACATACCGAGCCGGAAACCTCAGAAGACACTCCAACTCCTCTCACTGAAAGAGCCTTCAAAAAGTTCATCAAGAAAATGACCAACGTTCTGTACAGGGGGGTCACTGAAGAGGTGTTTGACCTGCATACTGAGCAAGCAGTTCACTATCACCTCCTCAAAGATGCTGTTGAAGACTATAATGAAGATGTCAGGGAGCAAAATTCCACTGTCACTCACTCCCTGACACAAATGACTTCACACATCAATCAGTTTTTGGAATCCCTAAAGGAGCTGGCTACAGGGGTTAAGTCAGTTCAAGAATCAGTCAAAGATGATCCTGAGCTCAACAAGAAAATACTTCAGGCATCTGAGACATATCAGGTTAACTCGGCGGCTCTTACTGAGTTACTTGGCCTGATAAGGGATTCAAATGTTCAGAATCTCAGCTCCACGATGGAGTCCCTCAAGTCTTCCTTCAATCAGTTGGAAGCATCGGTGACAGCTCAAACCCAGAAGTCCACATCTCTGGCATGGACTATGGGATCCAGGATGACTGCCCTTGAAACCTCTCAGGCTTCACTTGACTCCAAGGTATCTCTCATTCATCAGGATACTGTGGAGATCAAGTCTATGGTGATCGAAATGTTTCAAGCCTTCAAGGGTACTTCTACTTCATCTTCAGTAACTCCAACACTTGCCATCACTGCAGCTCCGGCAATTGTTGAGGGGGAGAATGTTCCTGAAACCCCTATTACTGATGAACAAGAAGCTGGACAGCCCTCTCACACTGAGGGGGAGCATGTCACTGAAGCCACACCAATCAGTCAAGTTCCACCGCAAGAGGAACCAGTCTCCTCCACTCTCTTTCAGGACAAAGGAAAAAACATAGCCACCACCTCTGAACCTGAAGTAAGACTACAACCTGCCTCCACAATGGTGAGAACTGACCCTGATGAACCTATCAGGGTCCCATTTGCAATCAATGGACAAATCTATCATCTCACCAATGAACAAATACAAGATTACATGGAGAGAACTGAGAACTTGGCAAAGGTAGCTGAAGAAGAGAGGTTGAGCAAGCCTGAACTAATACAGGTTGTTAATGAGGAGGCTGAAAAGATTGGTTTGGATACTGAGGCACTAGCTACTGAGCAAGCTGGTGCAGCCTTTAAGAAGGCTCAGGAAGAACAGATGATTGCTCTGAAAAAGGAAAGGGAAGAGAAGCTGAAAAGGCAAGCTCATATCAGGAAGACCAGGGTTGAAAGATATCATTGGGTGATGAAGGAAAGATTAAAGCCTGAAACCATCACTGACATCAAAATCCACAGGAATACCAAACCCGCAATGGTCACTGTCTTCAGGGGGGCTGATAAAAGAATCATGGATGTTCATAATCCATTCAAATTCGCTGACTTTGGGATCACTGAACTTGATGAACTTCGTCCCATCATTGCCAAGAAAAATGGTGTCGTTGTTGATCAACTTCTCAAGTCACTGAGCGAAAGATATGACAGACTGAGAGCAATGCCTGAAGCCCTCAACATTCCCTCCCTACTTCCTGCTCCAACAACAGGAACTGCTTCTTCAAACACCACCAGGAGAAAAAGGAAGCACATTGAGTCCGAGCCTGAGATCAAGGTCCCAGGATTGGATTGTGACAGGTCCGTTCCTGAAGGAATCACCTTCGTGAACAACACCGTGCTTGAACACCCTGAACGAGGTCTATGCTTCACTGATGAATATGGAGAGCTTGGTTTCCAAAGGTGGTCTGATATAGACAAGGCAGGGGTCACGGCAATGGTAACGTACCTAATGTTAGCTTCTCCTATACAAAGTGGTGCAAACCAAAGGTTCTGTAAGGATCTCAGGGAAAAGATTGAGAAGCATCCTGAGAAACATCTACTGAGATCAAAGAAAGCTAAGATTGAGGGACTTGGCTATCATCTGAACATCTGATCTGCAACAACTATCTTTATTTTGTTTGTAATTTGTAGGATAATGTAATAGCTATTAATAGAATGATGTTTTTGTTTAAATAGTTATGTCCTACTTACAATTACAACAAACATTCAGCAAGAGAATAAGTACCCTGACAACTCATGCTGAATCAAGAGACACTTAGGCTATTTGTATGTTCAAATAGGGGGAGATTGTTGGGTCACTGAATTCCCCAAATCTTCTAACAAGGATTTGAACGTAAAATCCCCTAAGTGTAAACAAGTCACTAAGTGAACAGTAACTCAGTGAGTCACCTTCAGGGAGCTAAGACCGAGCCTAAGAAGAAAGGTTCTCCATTCAGTGAGGCGGAACTCAGTGAAGTGTGATCTAAGCCAAGAAGAAGGTGATGGGTTCAGTGAGGATGACAATAACTCACTGAACCCCAATGGCTCCTCAACAACTTAAACGTACTGAAGACTGATGACATGAAGACTGAAGTTTTGGCGGGACTGGGCGGGAAAGTCTGAGCTGCTTTATTAAAGTGCTTTATCACTTTAATGTCAGACTTTCCCCAAATGGTTAAAACCAGTCTGTCATCAGAAAGTGCCTTTTGGATCTAACTCAATGAAGGTTCCTTGCCAGAAGAATAATATCTTTCAAGATATTGTTAAGGAAGCTTTAGGTCCAATGAATATTTAGTTGTTCTATACTTGTGTATAAATAGGAAGCAAATGTGAGGAGTAAAAGTTGACAAGTTTGTGCAATTAATGCAAAGCATTCACAAACCACTTTTACTCCTCCAAAGAACAACACAAGCCCCTGAGATAGCTCAGTGGGTAATTTAAGTTGTCACTCAACATAGTTGAGTTTAGTGAGGAGTCCATACCATACTTGTCAATTCAACCCCAAGTGTTATTCCGCAAACACTTGGGTACGATTCTTTTGATTAACTTCTAATAAAGAATTAAACGTTGGAAAATATTATCTCTTTTGTTTACATTTCTTTATTGTTAATCATTTTCTACATTTGTGTTCAAGTCATACAACTTGGTTACTTTAACTTCTTAGTTACGGTTAACCAAGTAAAAGGGACCAACATGCTCGTTCCATGATAGGAACATTTCTCAAAGAACATTTCTCAAAGAAGCAATTTGTTTTTTCTGTCCATCATTCCTCTAGCTACTTGCTCGTTCCAATCTATCTGTGATTATGAACCAATTTGGTTATAAAGATGTGTAATGGTTTCTTATCTATGAGTGGTTACATCCTATCCGTTTTGTCACATATGAGCCAATCCTTACTGTTTTGTATCAATGAATCAAGGCTAAGATGGACTATGGTCTTTACAATAACATTAGGTATGCGTAAGAATCTGAGTATCAATGGCAGTTAAACATACATTATAAGGGTGAATCGGGTAGAAAGTTGAGCCAAATAGTGCACCACTGAAGCAATCCATCAACCCTATTGTTGCTACGACTTCTCCCTGAAATTGATCAAATAAAAAAACATGAGAACGCATACTTCTGAAGATTAATAACTCCTCTACTTATATAAACCAAGCACCACTTGGTTGAGACAACAGTTGTAACCACTTATTTTACTCGCAAATAGTTGCCACAATAAGCATATAAACAGTTCTAATGAGCAATTAGATATTAGATTAGGCTGGTAAATTACCGGTTTTATATAATATAAGCAGTTTTTTTTTTCGTCATCGTATTTAAGTCCTAATAAGCTCATAAAGTCATAACTTGCTAGGCTGAAATCAATCATTCACACACACTAACATTTTCGCAAAACCACTTAATTTCGCAACCAAAACCAAAATCGCAAAGGTTATACTTAAAAATGATATTGGAACCCATAAAACCGCTTCCAGAGATGTTACCGCAACCTGCTCACTTGTCACCACAGCTTCCAACCCATTCAACATCTTAACAGTGTCATCACCATGAATCATTCGAATAATCTGCACAATATAAGTTTAACCATTAGAACAAACAGTTTTAACAAACACAAAAAAATCACACCTCTTTCTGATTGGCACTTTTTTCTAATGATAATTGAAAAAAAATGATAGTGAAACTCAATTGTCCTCATCAGCATCTTGACCAAGCTACTTCCCCAATAATTACCTATAAAGGAAAACCAGAAGGTGTCAATTTTTTTAACATAAATCCACCATTAGAAACAAATAATTCACAAAAGCTCTTTTATAACAATCAAATCACTTGCCTGCAATTCATTATTCAAACTAAAATCATAAAAAGCCTTATTATAATAATTAAATCTTAAAAAAAAAATGTTAATTAATAAAAAGTTACTTGCCCTCTTAGAAACCCATCCGGTATTTGAAAGCCGTTTGATTTTCTGGCAAGCTTGTGGGTTTCGATTTTGATTGCGGTGAGTGTGTGCGTGTGTAAAAAAAATTAATGCGAATTTTGTAAAAAAAAATTGGGTTACCTTTTTTTGTATTTCTGGCTTTATTTTCACATAAGTGATTCCCCATCTCCTTCGTCATCATGGTCTGGTAATCATCCGTCACTGTGGGTTTTTAGACATGCTGGTTTTGTATCATGTTTGTGGAAGGATCTGGATGTGATTTTTTTTAATGATATATGAGTAATGATATATGACTATGAGTAATGAATGGATAGATCCCAAAAGAATGGTTGTGGAAGGATCTGGATGTGTGCTTTTTTTTTAAATGATGTATGAGTAATGAATGGATAGTTATCCAACAAAAGAAGAGAAAAGTGCGGGAAGTACCAGCATTACAGCTCCGTTACGGGTATCAACAGTGGTGAAAACGGTGTAATTAGATCGTGAACAGTGCTTCGCACAGTTGTCTAACGGAACGGAGTAACAGTTCCCGTTATTTTTAACCCAATAGCATTGTGCAACATATGTACTGTGTGTAAGACTATTTTGTACTCCTTCATTGTGAGCCACAACTTCAACCTTAATAATACTGTAATAACTTTTTGTAACACATTATTTTGAACGGACCACTTTCCCATGTTTAGTATATATATATATAATATCACAATATCTACCACATAAAGAAATTAATTTGAAAATGCAGAATAAGAATCTGAAAATGCAGAATATCAATAAGATAGCTTATAAAAAATACCTTCAACACGGTTTTTTGATAAAAAATGATCCGATAGATCAGGACCAATACCAGAATACTGATCAGGTAAATTCATTCGATAATAAAAATTAAATAAATATAGTTTCAAAAAATAAGGAAAGAAAATATTCAAATAATAATAAAAAAGATAAGGAGATATTAACGGGCGAATATTTGACCCGTATTTTTTAAATATAATAATTACGAGAATGTCACTCCGTGTTATATAATCATATCTAATCACAGCCGCTGATGGGAAAAGATCAACGGCCCATACGCATCCGTACGTCCGCACTAAAAAGTACAATCCACACGTGATCCTTTGCCTATATATATATATATATATATATATATATATATATATATATATATATATATATATATATATATATATATATATATATATAGGGAAGGGATCCAATAAGAAGAATAATTAAAATAAGAATGGTAAGAAGTAATTCTAGCCACACATTTTAATGTAGGAGGGAAAATTTGAATGAAGATGCATCCATTTTTGTAGGTGCATCTAGAATGTGTGGTTGTGGTTACTTCCTATTCTTCCTATTTTTATTATTCTTCTTATTTGATCTTAACTCTCTCTCTCTCTCTCTCTCTCTCTATATATATATATATATATATATATATATATATATATATATATATATATATATATATATATATATATATAGGGAAGGGATCCAATAAGAAGAATAATTAAAATAAGAATGGTAAGAAGTAATTCTAGCCACACATTTTAATGTAGGAGGGAAAATTTGAATGAAGATGCATCCATTTTTGTAGGTGCATCTAGAATGTGTGGTTGTGGTTACTTCCTATTCTTCCTATTTTTATTATTCTTCTTATTTGATCTTAACTCTCTCTCTCTCTCTATATATATATATATATATATATATATATATATATATATATATATATATATATATATATATATATATATTTATTTATTTATTTTTTATTTTTATTTTTATTTTTTTTTTGTCAAGCAACGATTATTTTAAAACACAATGTATAACTATTATTGTGTTAGTTCTCTAAGTTTAATGTATATATCATCATTGGACCTACTAATCTACCAAGTTGTCTTCTTCATTTCACCTCTTCAAAAGGCAAACTCCCTCCCTCACTCACACACCTTCACTCCACACACCATCAATGGAACCACAAGAACCACCACCACCATCACTAGACACCCTCTCAGATGACCTCCATTCCATCAGCTTCAACTCCACCACAACCACCACCACAACCTCCACCTCCTCCTCAACCACCACAAACACCACAACAAAACACACTCACACACCCTCCACACAAACCCTAACCCTAACTCTACAAGACATTCACTTCCTCAAAAAACTAGGCTCCGGCGACATAGGCTCAGTTTACTTAGCCAAACTTAAACCAACCCCCAGTTCGTTTCCACTCTCCGTTTCCAGTGCCGTGAGCTCTGGCAGCTTGTTTGCTGCAAAGGTGATGGATAAGAAGGAAGTGGCTGTAAGGAATAAAGAAGGGAGAGCAAGAGTAGAGAAGGAGATATTGGAGATGCTTGATCATCCTTTTTTGCCGAAGCTGTTTGCGTGCTTAGAGTCGATGAAATGGTCGTGTTTGTTGACGGAGTTTTGTCCTGGTGGTGATTTGCATGTGCTCCGGCAAAGGCAGCCATTGAAAAGGTTTTCAGAGTCTGTGGTAAGGTAAGTATTTTACTGTACTTCTCCGTTTCATAATAACTGTTCACTGGTTTTACCAAGTTAAGCACGCCGTAAGTACACAAGTAACACATAAAAGTACACTTATTTGTATTTTTATGTGATTCCTGTCTACTTTTTTATGAGCCCTTGTATACTTATGTTGTGCTTAACTTGTACCTCTAGAACACAGGTTAGATAAACCCTAAAAGATTTATCGTTTTATAATAAGTGTTCACCAGGCACTATTAAAAAAAAACTATCGTTTTATAATAAGTGTTCACTAGGCACTATTAAAAAAATTATCGTTTTATAATAAGTGTTCACTGTTATTAGTTCGTCAATATTTAAGTTGGATGTGCACTAATTTATAAGCAACGTGTTCATCACATTTAAACAGCGTATGCACTGTATTAAACTAACAAAATTTTCGCAAAAAGCTACGAATGATTTTCGTAAAATATGTACTGTATACACTTTTAAAACAATCATTTTCAACCAAGATATCAAATTTTATAAACTTTTACAGTTTTGAAACAATCGTTGTCAACCAATATGATCGAATTTCCAAAATTTGTAAACTTTCGGATTAGTTGAAAGTTGAAACTTCTATTTCAAAACAAGTTAAAATAAGATAGTACTGTAAAGTGCACATGTATTACAAAGTTACAAAAGAATGGATGACTTTGTTTGTAATATTTTGTTTTGGTTTGTTATATATCGCTGCCTTTCTATTGGAAAAAAAAAATTAAAAATTAAAAAAAAAAAGGGACTAGTAGTTTGAAAGTGTTATGTGTATTTATGTGCATGCCTTTTCGGATGTAAATGTCTTATCGTGTGTTAATGATCGTCGTATCATGTCATATTTGGTCCAGCTATTTCATTGGCTTCATTGATGTTTGCATGTGGCTGGTGAGGTCCACATAAGCTAAATTGACGTTAATTAACAAAGTACAGTACTAATTTAGTTACGTAAATTCAAATAAGAGAAGAACGTACAAAATATAAACATAAAATTACTTAAATGAACCGTTTATAGGTCTACTTTACGAATATGAATCTCGCACACAAAAATATTTTTCGTTAGATCCATTACTAAATTAGTTTCTAACCATACACGTGTATAAAAAGAGTGCTACACGAGTCGTGGGCGAGGCCTATCAATATACATATGATTCAGAATTATGGGCGAAGGATGGGCGAACGGCGAGGGCTGGGCGAGTGGTGGGCGAGGCCTAGGCGAGCTGTGAAGCCAGAGCAAGGGATGGGCGAGGCTTATGGAATTGGGCGAGGTGTATTTAGTTTTGGAATTGCAAAGGCTGGGCGAGAGCAAGTAGGGGAGGCGAGAGGTTGGGCGAATGGTAGGGCGAGAGGGTGGCAGAGGCTTATGGAATTGGGCGAGGCTTATGGGCGAGGTGTATGTTATTTTACAATCTTTACACGTTTTCGCTCCTATAAATATTCACCATTGAGTACCCAATTCGCGTCCAATTTATGTACACAAAGAAAGAAAAAGACAGTAAAAGTTCCGTCGATGAGATGCCGGAGAAGATGAATGACTAAATATTTGTATGAAGCTTTTTAGGGAAATGTGAAAAAAGTTAAATGCCCTTTTATTATTGGGTGAAAGAAAAAATGAAAAGCTAATTACCGGAGATCTGAGCCTTAATGATTTTTAGGAAAACGTGAAAAAGTTAAATGCCCTTTTATTAAATGATTCTTATTGATTTTGGGGTGAACACATATTTGTATAACTGGGCGAATAAATTTTTTTGGGCGAGTGTATGGTAGGCGAATGGAAAATGAAAACCTTGATAATGACATATTTTGGTCATTCTCGTAAAGCATTTTAAAAAAGTTCAGTTCGATAAAATCAATATCTATAAAGATTATTTTGGTAATTAGCTTAAATATAAAATACATAAACTACATACTGTTTTGTGGTATTAAGCTTCAGCTTACGGTTACAGTTAATTTGTATAACAAGTTTAGGGGTAGAGTTGTAAATCCGCAAGTTACTCGAGTTTGGTTTGTCAAAAACTTAAATTTAACAAGCCCAAGTTTAGCTTGAGTTTAACTTGAAAGTTATTTGTGTTTGGCGCAGAGGGTTTAAGAGTATTTAGGGGCGGTGAATGCTGAACGTTGCATTGTGATGTTGATATTTGCTTGGCAACTAGCAAGTAGCTTCATTTTTTTGGAATGCTCATTTATCAACGATATATAAAGTAGTATTTAGGAGCATTGAGTATTTAAGAGTTGTTATATATATTATGATTGCACTTACAGTTACGTTATCAAATGTTTTTATAAAAAAACAGCTATTGCTCATAGCTACTGCTTACAACTACTGCTCACTGCCACTGCCACTGCTACTGCTACTGCTAGGGCTCGTGTTATAGCAAAAAATCCTACAATCATCACTATTCTCCTATAACTCAGAACGGATAAATTAACCAAAAAACACATTCCCTCCATCACTCAAGTTATAGAAAACCCCTTAACCCAGAAAGAGAAATAAAAAAATAAAAAAATGACACAGCTGGTGAATTTGACGCGAGATACTACGGCTTGGGTGGGTGTGGAGTGGAGCCATAGAGCTCGCATTATAGAGCACTAGCCAATGCTAACACTCGACACCTTATGCTCTTATTATTATTGATCACTGCTACTTTTGCTAAATAGGTTGAACTAAAAATATAGCTCAAGAGCTAAGTTCGTGCTTTACGAAAAAGGTTCAAAACAAGTCAAGCGAGCTTGCGTTTTTCTTAGTTAACGTGTCGTTTTCGGTATTAACCGCACTCATTTAAATTGCCCAATTGGTTATTATACCATAATTAAACTCACAAACTACTTCATATGTTTTAAGGGTTACTTAGATTAGAACTTATTAATGTCCACTTTTCGAGTTTTTATTTGAAAATAAAAGAAGTGAAGTAGAGAGAAAATTAAAAAATAATCATGTTACGGGGTAATTTAAAAAGAAAAGAAAAGAAGATAGAAATAAAACATGTCAAAGTTCTCCTCTAATTTTTTTTTTCAATGATTTGGAGAAAAGTGAAATTTTATCTCTTTTATTTTTATTTCTCTTATTTGCCCTATTCATTCTTTTTCATTTTACACTCGGAACAAAATGTTAAAAGACAAACACTACCCAATGTGGATACTTTTTGTAAACTTTAAAGATTATGGAGAAGCCAATTACCCTTGTTCCCTTCGTCATTTACCGGTTTGAAGTGTCAGATTTTTACTATTTGGCAGGCCAAATTAGTACAAGTTTTAAATGTATTTGTACAAAGACCTTAAGATAATAATTGTGTTCCTTGTATTATTGTTTTCGACATAGTAATCACCAAAAATTTCAGAAGATAACGTACTACTACTACACTCTTTACTTTTGCTCATTTATTTCACCTTTTTCTTGAAACCAGTAACTAACTTTTTTCAAATCCTTGGAAAAATAGTTTTGTCTACAAAATTATGACATTTTTTGGTAATCACGAATTCTTAAGCCATGAGTTAACCGGACCCCCTGTAGGGAGGGTTTGTGGAAGACAGTGTTGCCGCCGTCTGTACTGTCTGCATTAAAATTTGTACATTTTGACTAAAGTAGGTGGACTCCCCATAGTAAGGAGGGTCCGGTTAACACATCACATTCTTAATTCACATGTATTCTTTTGATTCTGATAAATGTAAGTACTTTTTACGCAAAACATTTACGAGTATGGTACTATTCTTCACGTCAAAATGATATTTTTTGAGCATTTTAAAATGAGTTACATTCTATCAGGTCAATGTCTTCAAAAGGTGTAAATCGGTAGGAACACCTCGATTTCATGCATCTTTTGATGTCAACCGGACCCTTCCTCAAAGACCCGACCCTAGGCAATTATCACATGTTCTCATTAACCTAATTAGCCAAGAGTTGGGATTGAATCCAGACCATTTTCTTCAAGAGATCCTCCTTGACCGGTCAACTAAGTGTTTGCAGTGGAGACTGGTATAACTGGAGCAAGTCCAGCTGGTTATCGGGTCAATGTGAACCATATGTTTCAATTCTAAATATGCAAAATTGTGAAAACCGTCCGTGCGGTTTATTCGTAGATGAGTAATTTTTATAAATTCAAAAATGCAAACACAACCTTTTTTTTACAAAAAATCTCGATTTTTATCATTGACCAAAATGGAATGATTGAAATACTCTGGTTCAACCTTTTATCCCGATGAAGGTATTTTCAGTCATTTTACTTTGACTAGAAACAAAAAGTGAAAATCATCTACCGAAATTTCGCTCGCACTTTTCAAATTCCAAGATCTGTGTCTGTGATCGTTTTATGCATTTCCTTCAGCAATTATAGGTCGACAAATAAATGGGTTCATGAGCATTAGTTGAGGATTAGTGGACCTCATAGGTACATGCTTCATTGTTTTATCTAGTGAACTAGTGTACCACATGAGCTTAGGGAGTTAGGGGTTAAGTCGAATAATGTTTCGTGGGACATGAAACTACATCCGAGTCCACGTGAGCAACATTAGAAGTCAAACTAACTCTCATTAATTCCACGTGGGTCTTAAGCTTACAACGTCCACAAGATGCTAGGTTCCATAAAAGTTCAAATTAAATGAGATAAGGAAGTTAGTCATTGCTGACAGCTATGCTATTAATGATTCTTGTCTTTAAAGATCTTTAGAGCTAGAGGATAGGGTGCTTAAAGATCTTCGGAGCTAGAGGATAGGGTGTGGTAACGTTGAACCATCCGTGGAGCATTTTGAAACGGTGAGCGTTAAACATTATAATGCTCGTTTTGCCACAAAGTGCTCCACGCCACCGCTTAACGGTCACCAACAATTTTTTAATGTTCAGTAAGTGAGCGTAGCTGTTTTTCTATAAAAACGTTTGGTAACGTAATTGTAGGTGTAATCATAACGTGTAGATGGGTCCACCCAAAAACGTTGAACCATCTTTACTGCTCACTGCTACTGTTCCTCAAAATGTTTGGATCATCGTCGGCGAGAAAACTTTTAAGAGTAACAACTGATCTTTCTTTAATGACCCAATGGTCACGAATAAACTCGTGACTTATTATCATGAAACGTTTGTGGTGAGAGTGATACCATTGAGGTAATGCCCCAATGGTCACGAATACACAAATTAATTTCAGCAGCTAGAACGTAATCGTGTAACATTAAAGTTATAGCAATGTTGGAGCAACAACGGTGTTACATCGAGAGCTCTCAATCGAAAAAACTATTGAAATAAAAATAAGAAAAACATAATTTGTTTTGAAAGACTTTTATAAGCCGTCGGACTACGCTGAATTTTAGCGTCAACGAAAACATATTCTCTCTATTTGCTTAAATTATCATTTTCACATCGAACAAAATTGCACACTTTTCACTCAAAATATATCAACTTCAGTACATAATTGGAAATCACATTTTCTTTGAAAGTTTCAAATGGCAATCATTGATGAAGAGAAGTCTTAACAAACACATTGTTTCTCTTTATTACTACTTGCCATTTCGAAAAGCTCAAGGCAAATTTGATTCATTCATTGTCGTCTACTCCTTCGTTCACATGGCTGTCGGATTTCGGTGGTCCTGTGCCATTATCACAAATAGACCTTTAAACACACACACAAGATACACATGTATCAATAGTGTGTGAACTAATTATACTCAAAGCTCATGTTTTTTAGGTAACCATGGTTTTCGACCTTCGGCCGACTAATCCACGGGGCTTGAACTCATCCCATACAATCTCAATTCTCAAACCAGGTAAAACCCTCCTTTTTCAGGAAGTTGACATGGGCCTTTTCAAAGCTCATGTTGTGTGTGTATATATATAATAAAAATGCATGAAATTTTGTGACCCTCGTCAAACGGTAGCCATGTGCAATGACAACTCTTGCACCTCTAAAGACCGTTCACTTAGTTGTAAGTGACATATGCGACATCCGCTATGAAGGTTTCGTAGTAGAGATGATATTTATATAACTTTTTATTGTATCATTTCCTTGTATGTTACTATTTTTCTAAACTTACGATAAGTTAAAATAAATATTGCTGGTAGGGAAATAATGATAGTATTAGCCTATTAGGTAAGTGGCATGTGGGGAAGAATTGCCAAAATGGTGCATGAAATAATTGGTTTTCTTTGAGAGTTTGAGTAATGATAAAAGGGAAAGCCCAAAGAAGAAAAATTTGTCCTTGTAAAAGACAAAAGACCTCAATTACTAGATTTTGCTAACTGCCATCACTTTGGTCCCCTACCAAAACTACACATTATATTCTAAGCATATGCTAATCTAGTAATCTAACATGTTATGTTTTTTTATCATGTTTTGTAGGTTTTATGCATCTGAGGTGGTTGTAGCTCTTGAATACCTTCACATGTTGGGAATAGTATACCGCGACCTCAAACCTGAAAATGTTTTGGTCCGAGCAGACGGTCACATTATGTTGACAGATTTTGACCTTTCCTTGAAATGTGAATTATCCATGTCGACTCCAGCCCAAGTTTTCCCTAATCAAAATGGCCAAAACCTGGCGCTATTGTCTAATCTCGGCCCTCTAGACCCACCCAAATTCACCGCAGCTTCATGCATGCTTCCTAACTGCATTGTCCCCTCGGTCTCTTGCTTCAACCCAAAATTTAAGCGCAAGAAGAAGCCTGTGAGCCATAACGGGCCAGAGTTTGTGGCTGAGCCCGTGGACATCAGGTCAATGTCGTTTGTTGGGACCCACGAATATCTAGCACCAGAGATTGTATCTGGTGAGGGACATGGTAGTGCTGTTGATTGGTGGACCTTAGGAATATTTATCTTTGAACTGTTTTATGGTGTAACGCCTTTTAAGGGGATTGATAATGAGATGACGTTAGCTAACATTGTGGCTCGGGCCCTTGAGTTCCCTAAAGAACCCGCGATTCCAACCATGGCTAAAGACTTAATATCTCAATTGTTGGTCAAGGACCCTGATCGACGAATGGGGTCTACAATGGGTGCATCAGCGATCAAGCACCATCAGTTTTTTCAGGGGGTCAATTGGGCACTTTTGAGATGTGCAACACCACCTTTCGTCCCACCACCGTTTAAGCACCAGGAGGTTATAGCAGACGATGGTTGTCCTAATACTCCGGTTGATTATTATTAGTATAAACTATTAATTTAATTTGTATGTATCTTGGTGCAACCAAATTTTGAATTCGGTTTAGCTTTGGGCCGGGTTGCATATCGTACTGTGTATATAACCTTAAAACTTCATTTATTTGTTAAAGTTCAACCATTATGTGATGAGTTATGATCTTCGTTAGAGATAACCCGTTGCATATTGTTTTAAGAAATTACAAAAATGCATCAAAATACATTAAAAGATCAACGGTATATTATATATAACACATATCCTGTCATAAAACTCATATGGTATTTGACAAACGGGGTATGCTACATCCACATAAAATCCCCACACAAAACCCCCACTTGCTGATGTGTCAACGAGTGATTGATTTAATCAGTGAGAGGGGTCTTTGATTAAACCAACCACCCGCTGACACGTCAGCGAGTGGGGATTTTGTGTGAAAGTTTGTGTGTGGTTGTAGCAATTCCCTTGACAATAAGCCTAGACAAAAAAAAGTAAAAAGCAACGAGTATATTGATTTCTTTCCTTAGTACTCTTATCACATTGCAGTTTAAGTTTGGATTAGAGCAACTATTTGTCATAATTGTTTAGATGATGCAGCTCTAACTAAGTCCTTTTCGGGATTAGCAAGCAGTTGTTTTACCACAAAATATCCAGAACAGACCATGTTTGAAATAGCCGAGCTTGCGTCCCAATAAACCTCGCCTTCTCATTTCTCAAAATCATAGCAGTATTAGGGCCATTTATCTATAGAAATACGTCTGTTAACAAGTAACAACTTCCAATATGTTTATAGCAATTTCAGGTCTTTTCATCTTTTGTGCTTGCCACAGTTGACTAAATAAAGATGCCAAGTAAAATCGTTAAGTTTGAAACAAGTACTAGTATAAAATTTTGAAAGATTAGCATCAATCTTTTATATAATAAAACAAAACCTCTAGTGGGGACTTTTGCATTTCAGAAAAAAAAAAAAATTGTTTCCTTATTAAGTAATAATTGAATTTTTATTATATTATTTTTAAATAATTTTGAATTAAAAAGGCCTAATTATTTCCTCATTTGACAAAAAAAGTTAAAAATTCGTTTTTTCGTATGATATGTATAAAAGATAAAAAATACACATGTACTGCAGATTCAATAACTAATACTTTTGAACCAAATCTTAAAATTAGAAAAGAAAACACGATAACATTGGTTCTTTCTCCAACATAACACACAGTAATTCCTTCTCAATCTCTCCCAAAACCCAAAATCGAAACCTTTTATACCAACAATCCTGATCATCACCTAACTCCACCTCTACCAGCTAAACAAATCCAACCACAAATCAAAACCCTAATCTAAACGATGTTGAAGAACCAAAATCATATATTACAATCGAATTATTCTTAACTATTGTTACTTTTTTTACAAACTATCGATAAGGTATAATTTTTTTTTGTTCTTAATCATTAAGTTGGGATTCGTTTGATATTAATTAATGATTATTGATTTTAGCTTTAGGTTTGATGGGTAAAATAGTATATATACGTTTGGTTTTGTCTCCGATTTTTTGTTTTTTAGGGGTTAATTGGTGCTTTAATTATTTGTTTAATCCCTTGTGGGTTTAATTGTTGAATCGTGTAAGTTGAAGTTTTTTTTGTTCACCTTTTTTCATATAGGGTTGTTGATGCTATCCATCAATCATCTTAGATTTCATACAACTCAAATAAAGATTTCATATCACTTGGTAGAGATGAACTCTCGGCCCAAACTATTGGTGGAAATGTACATGATGCTTTGGGTGATATCATCGAGGTATTTTTTATGCTTTACATTCTTTTATTTTTTGAGTTTTTATTTATCTGTTTCGCTGCTTCATGGGCATGTTTAATACAGTAGGTTATTTTGAAAACGCTATCTCCAGTTTTTAAGTTTAGAGTGGTTATTCTTGACATGATGTGAACATGCAAGTGAGAGTTAAGCACCAAACTGAACTCCGAGATGGCAGCTGCCGAGGCTATTGAAGATGATTCATGATATTGTTAGGGATTAGAGTGGTCACTTGGTTGTACAGAATTTATGATGTATCGTGTTGTGTTAACTCATTTTCATTGTGTATGGTTTCCTTCTTGAGTTTAGCAGCTCAAATCCACATTTTTATGTACCATGTTATACATGATGTTGATTTATCACGAGCTTTTAAAAAGAAACAAGTATGACAAATGCTCTTGATCTCCAATTTTTAATCATTAATTTTTAAACATTATAATAAACACTAGCACCGTACCCGCTTAAAGCATAGGGGTATAATAATGTATAATATAAAACAAGCTCCAAGCTTAGAAGAAGTTGTGATATTTTTGAAACAGTATTTTAGAGAAATGTAAGGAACGGTTGATGACACCTTGTTTATCAAAAAATTCAAATATGACATTTTGATCGTTCAAATTTACGTTTGGATCAACCAATCCTAACCATTCAAAACATTTTGAAAATCTTATGAAAAGCAAATTTGAAATGTCCATGATGGGGGAACTAAAATTCTTTCTTGGTTTACAAATCCATCAATCCCCTCGTGGTATCTTTATCAATCAAGCTAAATATACAATAGAGATTTTGAAAAAACATGGAATGGAAAATTGTGATTCTGTTGGTACACCAATGGTCACTTCACCAAAAATAGGTGCTGATTTGTCTGCAAAACCCATCGATCCGAAAAAATATCAGAGCATGATTGGTTCTCTCATGTACCTAACTGCTAGCCTCCCCGATATTCAATTTGATGTTTGTTTGTTAGCACGGTTTCAGGCAAAGCCTACCGAACTTCACCTCAAAGAGGTTAAACGGATCTTTCGGTACCTACGAAGCACCATCAACATGGGACTTTGGTATCCGAAGGATTCGGGGTTTCATCTAACAGCATTTTCAGATGCAGACCATGTTGGTGATCAAGTTACAGCAAAGAGTACATCAGGTGGAGCACAATTTTTGGGTGAAAAGCTAGTAAGCTGGTCGTCAAAGAAACAGGATTGTACTGCGCTATCAACCGCCGAAGCCGAGTATGTGTCTCTATCTGCGTGTTGTGCCCAAGTTCTTTGGATGCGGACACAGCTCACAGATTATGGCTTTACTTTTGACAGAATACCTATGTATTGTGACTCAAAAAGTGCCATAGCCATCTCGTGCAATCCCGTACATCACTCTAAGACGAAGCATATCAAAGTCCGCTACCATTTCATCAAAGAACACGTGGAAGAGGTTACTGTTGAATTATTTTTCGTTAAGACTGATTATCCACTCGCCGATCTATTTACTAAAGCCCTTCCAAAAGAACGGTTAGACTATTTAGTTCGCCGAATTGGCATGCGAAGCCTAACTCCTGAAGAGCTAGAACGTGTTCTCGAATCTTCTTGAAAAATGTTTTCAAAATCGCTTCGCTGTAAATATTTTTGAAAAAAAAAATACAAAATTTGAAAAACCAACAAAAACAAAATACAAAAATATAAAATTTTCAAAAATACAAAAACAATATAAAACCAAAAATCCAAAAATATTCTTCTCACAACATGTCTCTCGTATAAATCAATATTCTGTACGTTTCTAGAAATGTCATTCAACAATGATACGGACATGTACAGATGCTTGAGCGGGAGTTCTTTTTAATGTTTTTCTAAAACATGTCGTTTATCAAAATTTTCTTCACAATGGCTTTCGTATACTTCAGTACGAAACCCGTACTTCAATGATGACTTCTGATTATTTTTCAAATCAAGGACTCGTACATTCAATGATGAAATCTTTTTCAAAAAGTTCGAGTCTAAACAAACGAAAAAGATTTCAAGCATAAACGCGTTTTTAAAACAGAATTCTTGAGCACTTTTTCAAGATTGTTTAAAAGATTTCTCAAAATCTCTCAAAATGAGTGCTCAAGATAACTCCCTCTAAACCCTTAATTGATTTTAAATAAGCTATCATTAAGGGGGAGTATAAAAACAAAATGTTCCAAATTCATGCAAAATAGAATTTGTCTTTCGCTCCAAAAGTTTTTTATTAATCAGTTGATATCAAAAATATCACGCTATGCTATTTTTGAGGGGGAGAAGACATGATTAAAATGTGATCAAAGATGTTTAAAGTTTGTTACTGAATCTCAAAAGAGATCGACTCAGTAAGTACCAATGAATTGACGAAGCTTAAAATGTCAGTAATCGAAAGGACTTGTCCTGGACGGGTAATAACTTCAAGCTAGTCCAACTAGTGATGTAAGCGTGTCTCGAATAGGACTTGTCTGAGTAGAGTGTACCGTATCGAGAGACTTTCTTTGGACTTGACCAGGACGGGTAATAACTTCAAGCTAGTCTAACTAGTGATGTAAGCGTGTCTCGAATCGGTCATGCTCACTGAAAGTGGATCAATTCAAAAAAAAAGTGCAAACTCCTCTCGCATGTGCAAATTTATTAAAAAACTCATGAGCACATGTGAAGGGGGAGTCCTTCAAAAATGCAAAACTCTCGAAGTGTCAACAATGTGTTTTATTATCATAAACACTTTGAGAGATTTTCAACTGAATGGTTTTATGGCAATGATAGGATAGTCATGGAGTTATAAGGTGACTAAGGTTAGGAAAAACCGTCCTATGATCCGCCAGAGCCGGAGGGATCTACCCAAGGACAAATCCAATAGATTAGAATTAGAAGTCCTTAGGTATGATTGAAAAAAGGAGAAAATGAGAAAGGAGAAAGAAGGGGTTGAAGAATTAAAAAGAAAAGTTATGAAAAAGGGTGAAAATAAATAGCCCTCCATATGTTCAACCTTAGGGCAGACACCGGGTACAATTCATATGGTACTGGTTGTTACTAAGGTGACACCGGTATTGAAGACAAAGACGTCATGGACCCAGTGACGCACTGCACTAAACCTTCTTAACCACTCAAGTTCTCTTAAAAGAGCTTGTTTCATTCTCACGGGGAACCGGTGTAATCTATCGACCTGTCTCTTAGAGATAGTTGATATTGAAGCAGGAGACCTCTCCCTAATCTCCGCATAGGAAACCAAATGTGCACTTATCGAGTCTAGAGCCTCGAGATTCATCAAAAGATCTCATAGGAACACATGATATTTCTACACTGGTTGTTCATCATTAAGGACGCCAGATGTAAACTTTAGAGTCCTACACAGATCTTAGCAATCTGCCAGAACATTTATGAGAGGATTCACACTTGTGATTCTCAATGATTGAATGGAAACTCCTGCCAGGGTCAACATCAAGCAGCCCTGACAGCAGGTCACTTCGGTAATTCTTTATGGGTTACGCTTAGTGTTCGCGGTGGTTTCAAACGGTCTACAGTCGTGGAGTGATCCCCAGCGACTCACCCAGTCATTGAGCTACTAAGTAGGTATTGTAAGCTCTCTTGAGAGTATCTGACATGGGAACGGCCTTGGTAAGGGTTAGAAGGAGTCTTCACACTATGTTGTTGACGATCTCTAATTCTTATCTGTAAGTACCGGTTGTTTTATTGCTAACTGTTTACATGCAGCTATACATCATCTCCATGGCGAAGGATTCCACATGTTCATACATGCATCATAAAGTCAAAGGAAAGTTCTCACAAAGATCAAAGCAAAGTAAGGTTCAAAGAAAGATTCTACGCAATGTGAAAGAATCTACAGAAGTAAAGTGACAAAGATCTGTGTGAAAGAACGGGAACTACAAGTGCATGTATCACAAAGACTGAAGATGTATGAGCATGTTGGAATGGCGAACAACCACCACAGACACAGAAGTGACGAAAGGCAGATAACTACACCAAGTAGTTATCTGATACCAAAGTTCAAAAATCAAAATTCAGGGTTTGTTAATTACAATTGGTATTAGAACGGGTTAAACGTGTATATGACATATTTTAACAAACTCTCGTTTTGATTGAAAACATATGGATTGTACATATCCGTATCTTTTGTGGTTGATGGTTGTGAGCGGGTTTGATATTTAAGCATAATCATCACCAACCAAATTTAGGGTTTGTTAATTTTGATAAAATACTTTTGGTCACTTTTCAACACAAAGTTCAAAAATCAGATCTGATACCAATTGTAGGACCGAAAATATTAGTGATTCATGTGATTCGGGAGGTCGAGGTTGATGATTATAGATGAAATCCATGTTTGGTTTTAGAGAGAGAAAGTAGAGAGAGGGTGAAGAAAATGGAAGTTTATTAACAATGAAAGTAAAGATACACAATTTCCCACACCCCTCATAGAGAGTCATGAGGGGTATTTATAGGCTCTACACAACATTACTTTGCCTAGTGTACGATAGTAATCCCTGCGGGTACTACATGTTACTAATCTAGTCCAATTCACATGTGTGACGTTATCTTTATAAAAAAACGAGGCTAACAATCTCCCTCCAAGATATCGTAAAACGTGAATGGTTACAATGAGACCTATAAACAAAATATATTACAATAATAATAAACTATGTTGAAGTTGTTGAAGCGCAGAGTCTCTGTAGTCTAGATATTGAGGCAGACTTGAAGTTCTTTTCATCCGACGATCTCGGCATTTGATCTTTGGCACTGACGGCACAGATCTTTGTATAGCTCTGAACTTCAACTGTAACGGTCTAGTTAGGTTATTACTCCCTCCTAACTAGTGAGCCTTTATTTCTTTTTCCTGCTCCCTCCTGAACCGACAACTCTCTTTTCATCACGCAGCGGATAAAGTAGATTCAAAAGTGTAGGCACATGGTTGTCATTCAGGGAGCATCTTGACAATATAACTCACATAACATTGCACAGAAGGTTGGTAATACGCTCCGATGTACACATCATTAGTACTTCTTCGGTTCCAGTGTAAGCACAATTCCCTCGAACAACCAACGTACTAGAGATGAAACACTACTTCTTTTGGCATGTTCTTCTCCCTCCTGATGGTTGCGATTTATCGAAATCATCATACTATTTTGTGTACATGCCATAATTACCCGTACTTTACACTTCTGATGCAATATAGATAGACCGTGTAAGCATAATTTGTGAGAATATGTCGCAAAAATATACTCTCAATACTTTTCTCTCAAATCAACCTGTAATCAAATGTAATACCCCAGGCAAATCCCACATTGGCTGTGACTTGGAGTGATGCTGGGACATATATGTTAACATTCGCCTTATATGACACAACGCGTTTTGTGGTGGAACGGTTAATCGGCCATACGGTTAAGCGTGCTCATGTGAGAGTAGTACTGGCATGGGTGACCTGCCGGGAAGTCTTAACATGAGGGCCACAAGAACAAAGTCGTGACCCTTCGGGCAAAGCGGACAATATTGTGGTCTATAAGGCGGGGTGTTACAGATGGTATCAGAGCCACTCCAAGCCGTTCGGGATGTGGGGCAAACTTCATCGGGGACGATGAGTCCCTACGGGGGGTGAATGTAATACCCCAGGCAAATCCCACATTGGCTGTGACTTGGAGTGATGCTGGGACATATATGTTAACATTCGCCTTATATGGCACAAAGCGTTTTGTGGTGGAACGGTTAATCGGCCATACGGTTAAGCGTGCTCATGTGAGAGTAGTACTGGCATGGGTGACCTGCCGGGAAGTCTTCACATGAGGGCCACAAGAACAAAGCCGTGACCCTTCGGGCAAAGCGGACAATATTGTGGTCTATAAGGCGGGGTGTTACATCAAACCTCCTCGTAATTCATCGGCTACTAGTAAATGACCACATATGGAGACTGCCTGATATGACCAGCTTGAAAAAGAAGTAATCATCCCATCTTGTGACTTAATGCTTGTACGATAGATGTGACTTAATACCTATACTGAGCACTACAATGTAACTCCTTTAAGTATGAGGTTGCACGAAATATTCGCCACTTGAACAATCCACTACTTCGTGTGACACTGAGTACTACAACGTAACTCCTTTAAGTGATAGCTATACTGTGAGCACTACAACGTAACTCCTTACATCAGTAATAACTAGATTGTCAAGACTGAATTTTTAATTTGCGCAGACAAGTTATCTTCAAAAGTCGTGCATCCAACCACCCCTAGACTTTGAGATAAATAAGTACACTTGTTGTGATGCCACTTCAAAGTCAAATCAATAATACCGTGCAAAAACCCCGTAGTCATTTTCCATCAAATATTAATTCTAGCCGTGAATAATGTATCCCCGTGAAATTGCAATACCAAAATACCACTCATTTCCTAATTATTATCAATAATATTATATATGAAAAATTAATTCAGATAATAACATTTTGATAATACTCAATGTACGCCCATGTAATGCAGTTAAGCCCATCAAACTTGTTTGTTTCACATTCCATCATTTCAGTCCATACGAAATGCAAAGCCCAATCTTTAATTTTGATCCAAACCAAATATATGGTACACAGGCCGAACCCAAATGATATAGCTCAAACCAATTTGTGCCAGGCCCAAATCCAATCCAAACAAAACCAAATGAAATACTCGTATATGATATTTTGATAGCACATCATTAACCTAACCCTACACACACTTATGTTAAAAAAACCCGCCCCCTCCTAAGTTTGCTCTCATACGCTCCTGAGTCACCAAACATCTTCTCTCTCACATCAAACCTCAATCTCATCTTCATCTCAGATCCGTGTTTATCATCATTTCACCATCTTCAATCCAATTAAAATACCCTTTAATCCTTCTTTCCTAAATCAAACGAGTCACAAACACCAAACACACTACTTTTTTAATCTTTTTTTATTTGTGAGCACCGAGTAGAGATACGGCTTCAAGATCATTAAAAATGGTCTCGGGTAAGGTTTGTTATGGTGATAACGTTTTGATTTTGAACGAACTGAGAAAAAGGAGAATAACGTGATTGTTATTTCTCTTATTCTTTTTGAGTCGGATAAATAAAAGAAGTTGGACTTCTTATAGATCGATGAGGATTCATTCTTTCGTGTTGATGGCCTTTGGTCTTGACTTACTTCAAAGTACACGAAAGAGATGTAACTGGGATCTCTAAATATATTTCCTTTTTTAGTTCTGAGTCATGCTAAAAAAAGAAGGCTGTAAGGATTGAGGAGTGATGAGAAGGTCTTGGTTTTGTCATAGATGTAGGATTAGATTATGGTTTTGTGTTGGTCGAGGCTATGATGTCTTCTTCTTCGATCTTATTCTTTTTATTTCTTCGTATAAGACTGTGGACTGATGATGTATAATGGGCTGAGGTCAACTGAGTCGTGGTATTTGATTTGTGGTCAAGGTCTTCTCCTGCTTCATCTCATCTTATTTTCTGTTTTCGAAACTTTTTTCTAAAAAAAATATCGAACCTTTGTATATCTTAAGTTTGCGAAACTTTGTAGTCTTGTAATTTCGAAACATTGCAACTTTTATCGAGAATACATATTTATCGAGAAAATGAGTTTTCGAAAACGTAAAGAATTTCGAAAAAGAGTAATCTCGAAAAATAGTACATTTCGAAAACATGATCTCGAAAAATAGTACTTTTCGAAAATCTAATCTCGAAAAATGGTACATATCGAAAATTTCTTATACAAGAAATTCCGACCAGATTCCGGCGACTTTTTGCAGATTCCGATGAGTATCCGATGAGTTTTCCAATGAGATTCGACTTTTTAAGCACCCTTTTTGGACCAATATTCAGACCATTTTAATCTGACCACAAATCTTCACGGAAATGGAACAAAAGTTATAAAAATGATTTATACAAAAACAGTTATAATAATCTGTTTAGGTAAAACCGTGAAAGCATAAGACTTTTGACCAAAAAGATACATTAACTTGTGTAGGAAACTGTTTTAAATAAAGATAAGATTTTTTTTTTTCCAGATCTATAAAAAATGCATAAAAACAGCTTCAAACACATAAATCGAACCACAAAAATCAAGAAAACAAACACCGTGGCTCTGATGCCAATTGTAGGACCGAAAATATACATGATTCGTGTGGTTCGGGAGGTCGAGGTTGATCAAAGAAAATGAAATCCATATTTAGTTTTAGAGAGAGAAAGTAGAGAGAAGGTGGAGAAAATGAATAATATTAAGATGAAAGTAAAGATACACAATTTCCCACACCCCTCATGGAGAGTCATGAGGGGTATTTATAGGCTCTACACATCACAAGTTTGCCTAGTTATCATAAGTAGTCCCTATTGGCACAACTTGCTACATATCTAGTCCATTTCACGTATGTGACGTTATCTTTATAAAAGAGCGAGGCTAACAATCTCTTGTAGGACCTTAAATATCACAACTTTATCACAATACTATAAGCTTAGAAGAAGTAGAGATGGAAAGATGGTGACTTGATATGTATGTATGTTAGAGAGAGAAAGTAGAGAATGTAGAGAAAGAAAGAAGAGAGAATATTATTAGACAAACACACACTTACACATACAAGCACACCTTACAAATGAGAGGTAAGGTGCCTTTTATAGTTCCATACATAGGATTTCTATGGGCTTGGGCTTGGACTTGGTTACATGATTGGATAACAAGGCTTATGAAACATAGCACATGACATATTAGTTTGCCAAGTCCAAGGCCCAATGACTAAACTATTACTAATAATAACAAACGACACAAAGTTACAATATGAGAATGACCATCACTTCATAATACATATTTTTAATGCTAACAATCTCCCCCTAAGGGGTGGTCATTCGAATGATGCTCCACGTGAGTGGGTCTTCCGTGTTTTTTGTCTTTAACTTTTTGTGTCGCTGCAGAATAGTCATTAGTCTTTGTTCCTTCATGCATTGTGATCTTTGATAACTGATTTTTCATCGTTCTTTGTTCTTTTGTGATGTGTAGTTATCTGCCTTTCGTCACTTCTGCGTCTGTGGTGGTTGTATTCCATTCCAACATGCTCATACATCTTCAGTCTTTGTTTTTTGACCCTGTATCATTGAAATCTCTGTTGTGATATTTAACGACCTCCCGAATCACATAAATCATCTATATTTTCGGTCCTACAATTGGTATCAGAGATCACGGTGTTTGTTTTGATGATTTTTGTGGTTCGAATCATGTTATAAACTGTTTTTTTTACCATTTCTTTGTTGTCGGAAAATTTTTTTTCTTACAATTCATTGGTAAAACAGTTTTATATAATAGTTGTGCATCCAAATGGTCAAAAAAGCTTAGCTTTATTCACACAGTTTTCAGAAAACTGCTTTGGGTGTCTCGATGTTCACATAGCAGTTTTATATTTGTGACTTTTTTGAACCATTTCCGTGAATCTGTGGTCAACAACATCGAAACTCATCGGAAACTGGGTAATAACAAAAGGTGGCCGGAATTTTTGGTCGGAATAATCGCCGAAAAAAGTCGGACTTTCTTGTAAAGAAAGTTTCGAAAAGTTCATACCCTAAATTATCGAAAATAGGTTCTCGAAACTGAGGTTCTCGATAAAAACTATTCTCGATAATTGTCCAAGTTTCGAAAACAAACGATTATCAAAGTTTCGAAAATGTAAGATCAGAAAACTTTCGAAATTTTTTTGGTCAAGCAAAGTTTCGAAAATGAAAGGTGATAAATTTCGAAAAGTGACTGAAGACCATGACCAAACCAAATACCAACTCGTGACCTCAGGTTATTAACCATCATCGGTCCATGCTTAAATATGAAAAAGAAAAGCAATCTGATTAAAAGAAGATCACAACCATCATCAATTATTCCTAAACTCATGTCAATCAACACCTTTACTACCGTATCCCAACTCGCGTCTCATTCTACTACACCAATACTCACAACAGATGAAAGTGTTATCACTAACAACAAATCTCAGACACCGGTTCAAGTTTAATCTTTCACAGATTTTTGTTGAGCCATAATCATCACAGATCTATGACACTATCCGAATATAAAGAAAGAAAATTAACTAATAAGTCAATCTCTTTCTTTGGCTCGTACAGACAAACTCAATCACTAACATCATGCCTACCTGAGACCATTAAAGATCTTGATGCCAACCTTGAAGAGGTCCTTGCTTTGAGCAAAAAAAAAAAAAAAAAAAAAAAAAAAAAAAAACGAAGGTCTATGGTCCGATGTGTATCAGAAGTAAACCAAGAGAAGGTTTGTGTGGTGTTCGGTTAACAGCTGTAAGAGAAAGAAATCAATAGTCTTTCTTTGCTTCTACTTCGAGCTGTAATGAGTATTAAGTGTTGTTTGTCTTATGTTTGATGGAGATGAGATGAAGATTGTGTGCTAAGTTTGAGAGAGAGAGAATGTTGGTGATAGAGGCGGATGATTAAATGTTATTAGGTTAAACTGATATGTGTAATATTAGGGTAACTTGATATTTATGTGTGATGGATTGGATCTGCTTATTGTTCATACGTGGGTTGGGCTAGAAACGAAAAGATTGGGCTGCAATGGTATGATAAATCTTGCACTGGCTGTTTTTACTGAATCCGAAAATTTGCTTAAGATGGGCTAAAGATTAATATCCAAATGTATTTTAATACATTGCGTGCTCTTTAGTATTCGGCAAAAAGAGTGGTATTTTGGTATTACAAATTTCACGGGGATACATATATTCACGGCTAGAATTGCTAAGTTTAACAAAAATGACTACGGGGATTTTTGTACGGTATTATCGATTTGATCTTGAAGTGGCGTTTCAAAACGTGTACTTATTTATCTCAAAGTCTAGGGGTGGTTGGATGCACGATTTTTGAAGATAACTTGTCTGCGCAAATTAAAAAATTCAGTCTTGACAATCTAGTTATTACTGATGTAAGGAGTTACGTTGTAGTGCTCACAGTATAGCTATCACTTAAAGGAGTTACATTGTAGTACTCAGTGTCACACGAAGTAGTGGATTGTTCAAGTGGCGAATATTTCGTGCATCTCCCCCCGGGCTATCTAACTCCAGAGGAGTCATGACATGATGAGTGAGTTCACCGGAGAACTCCTCATGAAGAGAATTATTCACAAGATGTGAATCTGTGAATTCATGTTCCGATATAAACTCATCACAATCCTCATTCCGAATACCAAAGAGTGGATTATCAGAAATCAAAATGAATTCAGATTCGAATTCAAATAGAGGATTGGTGAGAGTCGTATTGAATGTTTCGGGAACAAAGAGATTATTATTCTCTATTGGATTATTGGGATAAGAAGTGAGTGACGGATCATGATGTAGGAGACTTTCAATTTCTCCCAGATCGGCTTGGAAATCGAGGAGACCATCATCACTTTCCAATGAAAGTGGATCGATGTGAGCAAGTTCATCAGCGAACTCCTCAAGAAGATGATCAGCATCAGTTTGTGGAACTGATGCCTCAACATACTCGATGTCTCCATGAGATGTACCATCATCATTAAAATCTGAGAAAGTCTCAAGATGATCGTTTGAACACTCAAGAGGTGAAGGAATATCACATACATGATCCAAAGTTCCCTGTGACTCTCCTGGGATTGGGACAAGGATCTCAACACTAGACTTTATTAATTCGTCCGATTCCTTATTAGGAACAGTGCTAAGATGCTCATCCCCCATGTTCAGAGAGTGAGTGTGAACTTCGGGTGTGATAAGAGCAGACTGAGGGAGATAAGAAAGACTAGCACACATAGATTTTATATTTTTCATGTGTTCTTCTGCTAGCAATTCTTGCATACTCTTATCTCCCTGTGCTTCCACGGAAGGAATCTCAACTGATGAACTGGATGAATCTTTGTAATATTCCTTCATTTGAATAGAATCCTCATCATCATCGTCATCATGAATGAAACGGAACAAAGAGCTAGATTTGGCTGCTTTTTCTCTTGCAATGGATTCCCTCACAGAATTTTCATATGCATCTTGGGAATTTATTCTAGCAGCCTGCTCTTCAGCAAGCAATTCTTTCATGGATTTTTTATGAGTATGTCTTTGGGCAAAGTGGTCAACTAAACCCTTAAGCTTATCAACGATTTTCATCAGATTTTGCATTTCTGGAAGAAGTGCTTGATTCATATCGTATTGTGGAGGTTGGTCATAATAGGGTGTGTCAAAATTGTCACAAGGGTATGGATTCCCCGTTTGACAATCTGAACTGAAGTGTGGACCTCCACAGAAATCACAATAGTAAAACTGTTGAGGCTGTGGGTTGTACGTGCTAGAGTCATAACCGTTATCAGGAAACTGCTCATAGACAAGCGTGTTTCCCGATTGACAATCAGAACTGTAGTGTGAACCACCACAGTACTCACAACAGTAAAACTGCTGAGACTGATGGTGTGGTAACTGATGGAATGAATCAGTCGTGTCATGGTAGGAATATGGATTCTGGTTATAGACAGACCCGTTTCCCGACTCTACCATGCCACAGCTGGGGAAATTGCCACCATTATGAGGATTACCGCACCATTGGCAAACCAGAAAGTGTGGATGAGACATAGAAAGAATCAAATGTGTATAGAGGGTGAGGAATGGAGAATCAAAAGGGTAGGAGGGTAAAGATGAATATTTTTGGGTTTTTGGAAATACATTTTGTACAAATGAGAAGAAAAATGTTTTTGTGTTTTTGTGTTCGTTGAAAACTGAGTTTAAAAAGTTTTCGTGAACGGTTTTGTTTTGATAAATAGAAAATATGAACAAAGGATGGATAAATGTACAATGGAACGAATTCCAAGATCACTAATCAGAAAAACCGTTTAGATACGCACACAACCTCCCCGGCAGCGGCGCCAAAATTTTGATTGGCTCCAAACGGTCAACCAAAGTCAACCACGGATGTGGTCAAGATGGTCAAACTGCCTAGAGTCAATGCTCCGCGGAATATAGTGGTTTCCCCGGTTCGTATTGTCCCGACGAGGTGTGAATTGTAATCAAAACGGTTTCGTGATCGGGTGAAACTGGACAGGAAAGGGGTATAAGTGAGTTGTGATGATTACACTACTGGAATATGAAGGATAATAGCTTAAATACACTATATTAACAATACTGGAAAGTCAGAAAAACCAGAAACGTTTAAAACTTAAAATGCGTACGTTCACGTTTAAATAAAACGTAAGCGTACGAAATAAGAAGTGAAAACGGAGATCTGAAAACACCCAGGGGGTGAAAATGACTTTCTTACAAACTTAAAGGTAAAAGAAAATTTTTAGAAAATTAAAATAAATTTTAACCCTAATTAAATATTTAATATTAATTAATTACTATTTATTACTAATTATTAATATTTAAAACACTTAAATATAATTTAATACTAATTAAATACTAGAAAAATGAAAATAAAATTTCTAAAATTATAAAATAACTAAAAATGAGTTTTAAAAATAAAAATAAGTGTTTTTGTCTTTTTGTGAATTTTCTATTAATTAATTACTAATTAAACATTAATTACCTAATTAAACTATTTTAAATTAAGAAAAATACTAAATGAACAGTAAAAATTCTAATAAAATTTATAAAATTATTTTATAACATATAAAAGCTATAAAAAATATAAAAACTAGATTTTACTTAATAAAAACTAATTATGCTATTTAAAACTAATTATTAATTAATTATTAATTAAACTAAGATTAATTCTAATAAATACTTAATGACAAAATAAAAAATCTGAAAAAATTATTATAACTACTTTAATATAAGGGGAATTTAATAAAAATATAAAATAGCTAAGTACTTAATTAAAATTTAAAAATGAAAATTAAAATTAAATTACATTAAATAGAAACTATCACTTAATTTTAAATTTGTTTTTCTTGATTTTTCTTTTACAAACCTATTTAATACTTAAAAACAAACACTTTTTATCAAAACAAACTTTTTATAACTTAAAATTAAGCACAATATAAACTAAATGATGAGACAGTTGACTTTCATTGACCAAACAAGGAATTGAGCTAAAATGGCTTAAAGTGGGACCCACAATGGTTAAATCTGGTTTAACTGAGTTTAGGGAACATGTTTAAGCAATAAAAAGCCATTGGTGTCCACAGATTAAGCTAATAAGCCACAAATAAGCTCTTGTATACTTGTGTCAAATCAGAAACTGGGACAGTTTTAAGAACCAAATACAGGTGGGGTCCACAATGTCCTAGGTCAAAACAATGGTCAAAGTCAAGAGCCTACCATGGGGGGAGTTGAATGAACCAAAAATGAAGGGCATAGGACCACTGTGGAGGTCAGAAACCACCACCAAAGTGGTGGTGGTGGGCTGCTTAGCTGCTGCAGCAGGGGAAGGGTCACCCCCTGCAGCCTTGTTGCTAGGGTTGTGGGACCCAGGAGAAAAATCTCAAAAATATGAAAATTGTGGGATTTTGTAGATGAGGTGGGGGACATTCATATTCCAGAAACTCAAGGTTTGAATCCTTACACAAAAATCATTAAAATTCCCACAAAAAATGGAAAAAACTGAGGTGCACAACTTTTGACTTTTAGATTTTTGAACTAAACTTTGACTTTTTTGAGTTTTAATCTAATCTAACAAACTTGGAAACATGTAATAAGCCAAGATGTAACTTAATTAACCTATGTAACTAAGAGTTGGAGTTACTAGCATGATTATGGATCCAAAAACCTAAGCAGTTAAGCTGTGGTGAGGATTTGAACCCCATTTTGACTTTCTATCACAAGACCTAAGTATCTATTGACTGCTATGAGCTAGTAATACCTCCTGAAACATGTCTCAACCAATAGTAACAGCAAAATCCAACAAAAACTCATCCAACAATCTTAAACAAAACACCCCTTTAATATCCATTGATTGAAGATTATCAAAGCATGTTACTGATTTAAACCTAAGCTACCTATGCAGAGTAATCCTACATGCTATTTAGAGTATTTTTAAGCTAATATGATATAGAAATGACAGATTAATGAGCTAGAACTAGTAATGCATAGATATACTTCAAGATTTCAAAAATGAACAGGCATGAATTATCCTAAATGGAAATCATCAAACAGGCTCATAACTACCTACATCACACTGATTTAAGTTCATTGGATCACAAATTATTCTCATTAAGCTATTTGTACAGTAGACTTGTAAAATCAAAAGAAGAAAAACTTACAAATAATCCAAGCTGGTGAACAAAGAAGAACCAGATTCAAAACAATAACTTAATGCCCCCCATGGAGCTCTAAACCAGTATACACTCCCTATCCTGCTATTACCTTCTTCTTCTTATATATATATATTTTTTTCTTTTCTGGAATTTTTTTTTTTTTTTTTTTTTTTTTGAGGGAAGCTTAAATAGACATTCCTGAAACAGGTTGAATGAGGGCCAATGCTCTCAATAAGCTGATGATAGCTTATGAGAGTAATAACAACAATATCTAAGTTTAGAAGTAAGGACTTGAAAATTGAAATTGAAGCAACAATGAAAACTTTACAATGATTGATGAGAATATAAATGAAACTTAAACTTTGATTTCAACTTGAAAAAAGTACAACAATGAAATTAAAACTGAGAGATAACAAAGATTACATTAATTTATTTAAACTAAATTATACTACCCCTAGAAATTAACTAAAATCTACCAACCAGCTTTCACTGCTTCACCCTTCCTTTTATCTTCAAAATTTAGGGTTTTGGGAACCCTCTTGTCTTATCCCAGCAATAACATTGACCTTAGGATGAACGAAATTTGATCTTGACCATTTATTATTTTTGCCGCCAAAATTACTTTTGTCTGCTTCTTTGATTATTGAGGCCAGGGGAGCAATCTTGGAGTTATGTGTTTGGTTTGGAGTGATAAGGAGGAGTGGGAGTTTGTGTGTTGCAGGGGAGTAGTGATGCGTGGGAATCGCACCTTGCTTTACCTCTCGAGGGATCTCGCGAGGCTTACAACCCCCACCAGGCAGTGTACCTGATCGTTGTAGTATAGTATAGTGACAAGTACCGGGGGATTGATCGTTCAGCTTAGGAATAGTGTCGCTAGGATTAGAAAGCCTAATTAATAGTTCTAGAGATGAAAGATGATTATTTTTGTGTTTTTATATTTTATGAAAGCAAGTAAAATCTCGGGTTTTGGAAGAGTGGGCGGAATTAGTTGCTATTCAACTAACCCAAAACTATTTATAACTAATTTAAACTAATGAAAATGAAACTAAACTATTATTAAACTAAGGTTGTGAGCAGTATTTGGAGAAATTGTGTTTACTTAGACTTCATTACTCCCTAGATATCTTTTACATGTCAATTACTTGTTACACTTGTATGGATGACGGATTGTATTCCTTAATACCATTCGTGGGGTGGCATACATAACTCCCCAACTCTATGAGCTCTTATCTCCTCCTACACCATGACCCAGCACAACTATAGGGATTGTAAACAGTGGCTCATGCATTAAATACAACCAATAAAGACCTAGTACGCCTCGGTTCATGTTTCTTAAGACGTTCAAGCATGTTACCATTTGGAGATCTGCCAGTTTTCTTAAGCCTAACATATAATATCATTCATCCAAAACAAGAATAGACAAGTAATCAACACATAATCAACATCTAGGTTTCATTAGATCTAAGCAAACACAAAGGAAATTTAGCCTAGCATAGTAGAATTAAGATAAGAACAAAAGATAAACAACCAACACATAGACATATTGATTGAATTAAGAGTATACTTATCTCAATTACAATGCAAGGTCTCAAGGGTTTGGAACCCTTGAAAAACCTGTAAAAGAGGCACCAAAATCGTCTTTAGGGTTTCACCAAAACTTCTCCTCCTTTAATGAAAAAACTAGAAAACTATATATAGGAAAATCGTTCTGACGGCGTCAAGAGTTAAATCTGACGCCGTCAACTCGCCGCCATATACTTCCTCGGACGCCCTAGATCCACTTGTGACGGCCTATGTGACGCCGTCACAACCTACGGTATTTTATTCTTGGCCACTTTGACGCCGTCACCTCTTCATCTGACGCCGTCACCAGCTACGGTAAATTATTCTTCATGTCTGACGCCGTCAAGAAGGAAGTCTTGACGCCGTCACCTTGTATCTTCAGCTTGGATTTTTGGTACTTTGTTGTTTTCTTCACTTTATGCTCCAAAAACGTCCAAAATAGCCTCTTTTCCAGAATTCACTCTCCAAACACCTAAAATCACAAAAGGAATGATTTAGGGCAATATTTGATCAAATAAAGTCGGATTCGGGCTTAAATGACCCCCTAAAAACGGATCATTTTTCGCCTCATCATATACCCTTACACTTGAGATTTGCTTGTCCTCAAGCAAATGAGCTTTTATTCTACTCAAAAGACAAGTTAGGGGTCATTTAACACTAATATAAAAGTAATTACAACAAATAATCGTTCCACTAAAGACCAATAGACAAGCACGGAGGTCATACACAAGCACCTCACAAATAGTGTTTAGATACTCACATCTCTCGGGTGTAATAAAGTAATATAACATTATGGAAATGGAAGATATCTCTCACTACCTGTCATAGCAAAATAGATTACCATAGGCTTGGGAAAGGATCAAACCTCCACCACATGGCGTAAGCACCTATGATAAACTATCAAAGAGGTCTTTTAAAAGGGTTATAACGTTAGGTGTAGGGATATGAATTACACGGTTTCGTTGGATAAAGGGAATTTTACTGGTGGCGAGTTAACAATCTTAGTTAATTACATGTACAAGATGGCGTTGCTAAGCCAAGACTAGACTCGATTTAAGCTAATAAAATGAAAAATAACTAAAAACATAAAATGAACATAGAATGAAACGGGATGGTAGTCCGTATGTTTTTTCTCTTTTTCTTTCTCTTTTTTTTTTCTTTTTCTTAATTTTTTCGATTTTTTTTTTTTTTTTTTTTTTTTTTTTTTTTTTTTTTTTTTTGCATACACTCTTACCCTACCATCCAAAATAATACATCATAGGGGTTTGAGCAATCCCCTTACACTTGAATCTTTACATACTTTACATTAAACTATTCTAATGACTCGAATTAAGAAAATTAAAACACTTGGAGCACTTTTAAGATTAACGTACATATGGGGGTAATAAATGATGTTCTTCCCCATTACTCCATAAAATAAGTACTTACCCATGAGTCCCAATCGTCCCAAAACAATATGTACAAGGATATGACTCGACTTAGCAACCATGTAATCAATTAGAAAGTTAACTTAGGGTTTAACAAATAACAATAATGCACTAAAAATGAGCGCATACACGGAAGGCTAAGGCGATTTGGGTGTACATTTAAGTGGGGTGTAACAAATTCTTCCTTTAAGTAAGATGCTTAAAGTTAGAAACGAAAAGATAGGCTCGGAGGGGTGTACTAGGGGCATCGTGTACTAAAAATGAGTACAACGCAAAGGGTGTGGGAAAAATTAGTTGACTTAACTAGCCAAGTAATATGACTTAAATGGTCAAGTAATTATAATACGGGTTTAACACAAGGGTAATCCTAATGCCTCTTATCATGTAGTAAATCCTACTACACGAATGTAGTCTCACTAGCGGTCTCGGGATGCATCACTAACGCAAGTTCTAGAATCTAAATGCTACCGGTACACTCATAAGCACCAATAATGAATGCTTTTCCTATCAAATCTAAAGGCGAACCTCACATATTTGGGTGGAAAATTTTTCTGAATATACGGTTATGTGCTAGTTATACAACCTCCTATCCATGAGACGCTTGCTATGGCTAAAGTTTCACTCCTAAATGTTGTAAAAAATTTTAAATTTGGCGCTAAAATTACACTAACAAGTATTTCTCATAGTTTTATTACACATCTACTATCAAACAAAACAAACTCAAGCGAAAGTGCATATGTAAGGTATCATCTTTTTACCCTCCCCTTACACTTAGGATGAACATTGTCCCCAATGTTCAAGTAAAGAATGTAAAAGTGAAAAAGTAAAGAGAATGAAATCAAATACTCCCCTGATTCGCTCGGTATGGATTATAGGTTGGCCAGGTTAAATCTTCCTCCAAGAAAATGAACAATCAAAGCTTCCCTTCCAGAATATAAATCATCTTCTTGTCATACATAACCTGTTAAACCTGACAACAATAGACAAGGCAACCTCGCGTAAAATCGGCGGCATCCTATATAAGTTACTAAATCCTAGAAAACAAAGTAAGATATAATGCTTGTGGAATGAAGTTTGCAGATTTCCTGGAGATTATAAAACTTAATAATTCACAAAAACCATACGACTCCGTTAGAAAAACAAAACCGGTAAAATTTCCAGATTTTTGACTCCTGACGCCGTCAAGAGTAAAACTCTGACGCCGTCAGAATGGACCTGCAGAAATTCTTATGTTAAGTTTCCGGAAAATTTCTGGAAAAACCTTTTCCTACTTCCTGGAAAATCCTGCAAAACTTCATTTTGACTCAATACAAGCATTTGACTCTAACAATTACGAATATACATGTTCATTAAATATTGTGGAGAATCATGATCGGTTTGTTTCTTAAAAACATATTTGGGGTTTCCCCTTACACTTATCTTTTGCAAAAATACCTTTAGGTTGAAGTTAAGACTAGGCCAAACAACATAATAAAGTATCTCCACATTTTAATTGAGAAACATGATCAACCAACAATAAAAATAAAACATGCATACGGAAGCAAATAACAATCAAACAATTAAAAATCACACAAAACATGGGTTGCCTCCCAAGAAGCGCTTTTCTTTATTTACGAGTCTTGTAGCTAGACTCAAAGTCATGGGTTACTACGTGACTTCATCATCAAACATCACATCCTCCTCATTAATCATTTCATTGTTATTTTCTTGGTAATGCTTTACACGTTGTATGTTAACCGTGAATTCCCTACCCTCGTCATCAACTAGCACTACTGCTCCAAATTTAGAGGAATTCTTCACCGTAAACGGCCCGTACCATCTAGACTTAAGTTTTCCCGGAAATAATCTCAACCGAGAATTGTATAATAGGACCTTGTCTCCATCTGAAAATTCTTTTGGTTTTTTAATTCTTTGATCATGCCATCTTTTAGCTCTCTCTTTATACGTGATGGAGGATTCATAGGCTTCTAATCTAAGCTCATCAAGCTCGTGTAATTGCAAAAACCTACTATTCCCCGCAGTTGTGTAATCTAAGTTGCATGCCTTAAGCGCCCAATAAGCCTTGTGTTCCAATTCTACCGGTAAATGACATGCCTTACCATACACCATGCGAAACGGGGTCGTTCCAATAGGTGTTTTGTAGGCAGTTCGGAATGCCCATAAGGCTTCGTCGAGTTTGAATGACCAGTCCTTTCTGTTCTGACTAACCATTTTTTCAAGTATTCTTTTGATAGCTCTATTGGTGTTTTCGACTTGGCCATTGGTTTGTGGATGATAGGCGGTGGAGAATCGGTGGGGTACTCCATACCTTTTCATTACCTTTTCCATTTGTGCGTTGCAAAAATGTGTCCCCCTATCGCTGATGAGAGCTTTCGGAATCCTGAATCTTGCGAAAAGCTTTTTCAGGAAATGAATGACCACTCTAGCATCATTAGTCCTAAGGGCTTGTGCTTCAACCCATTTTGAAACATAGTCAATGGCGACTAAGATATACTCGTTTCCCCCTGAGGACGGAAAGGGTCCCATAAAGTCAATTCCCCAAACATCGAATACCTCACAAACTTGTATAAAGTTCTGAGGTGCCTCATCCCTACGCGATATATTTCCAGCCCGTTGACATGCATCACACGCTTGCACCATATCTTTTACATCACGGAAAATTGTGGGCCAATAGAATCCTGCATCGAGAATCTTTCGGGCAGTGACGTTTATCCCATGATGCCCTCTAGAGGGACCGGAGTGACATTCCCTCATGATCTTTACTGCCTCATTCTCCGAAACACAACGCCTCACAATGTGGTCAGGACACCTTCGGAATAAAAATGGTTCATCCCAGAAGTAATATTTTAGCTGTGAAAAGAACCTCTTCCTCTCGTATTTAGTCAGGTGTTCAGGGACGAGCCTACATCTACTTGCGAAGTAATTGGCAAAGTCGGCGTACCATGGTTCCGAATCAAGGATAGACATTAGTTGTTCGTCAGGAAACGAATCTTTAATCTCACTTCTATCGTGTTCATCCAGGGGGTTTTCAAGGCGAGATAGATGATCGGCGGCTAGATTCTCTGCCCCCCTCTTATCGCGAATCTCAACATCAAATTCTTGCAGCAACAAGATCCACCGAATCAGTCGTGGCTTGGCGTCCTGTTTCGCAAACAGATATCTAAGAGCTGAGTGGTCAGTGAAGACGACTGTCTTTGAAAGGACAAGATATTGTCGGAATTTGTCGAATGCAAACACTACGGCTAATAATTCTTTTTCGGTGGTGGAGTAGTTCTCTTGGGCGGGATTCATGGTTTTGCTAGCGTAGTAAATAGGTTGGAAAAGCTTGTCATGTCGCTGACCTAATACAGCCCCGACAGCGAAGTCGCTAGCGTCACACATTATTTCAAATGGTAACTCCCAGTTGGGTGTGATCATGATTGGAGCTTGAGTGAGTTCCCTTTTTAGGAGGTCGAAAGCATCTTTGCATTCTTGGGAAAAATCGAATGGAGCATCCTTCACAAGCAATTGAGTCATTGGCCGGGCAATTTTGGAGAAGTCCTTGATGAATCTCCGATAAAATCCGGCGTGCCCCAAAAAGCTGCGTATTGCCTTAACAGTCGTGGGGTACGGTAACTTAGATATAGCTTCAACCTTAGCTTGGTCCACCTCTATCCCGTTCCCTGAAATCTTATGCCCCAACACAATCCCTTCCTTTACCATGAAATGACATTTCTCCCAGTTCAACACCAAGTTGGTTTCCTCACAACGTTTAAGCATCTTTTCTAAATTAGCAAGACAGCGGTCGAAGGAGTTTCCGAAGACTGAAAAGTCATCCATGAATACCTCCATGCTGTCTTCCATGAGTTCGTGAAAGATTGCGGTCATGCAACGTTGGAAAGTGGCGGGGGCATTACATAGCCCAAAAGGCATCCTTTTGTAAGCAAACGTTCCATAAGGGCAAGTAAACGTGGTCTTTTCTTGGTCCTCAGGTGCTATGGGGATTTGAAAATATCCTGAGAATCCATCCAAGAAACAATAGTACTCGTGTCCAGATAATCTTTTTAACATCTGATCAATGAATGGTAAGGGAAAGTGATCTTTCCTCGTGGCATCGTTGAGCTTTCGATAGTCAATGCATACCCGCCATCCAGTGACAGTCCTCTGGGGCACCATCTCACCCTTGTCATTTTTTACTACAGTCATTCCACCCTTTTTAGGTACAACCTGCACAGGACTGACCCATGGGCTATCCGAGATCGGGTAAATCAGTCCTGCATCCAAGAGTTTGATCACTTCTTTCTTCACTACTTCCTTAATGTTAGGGTTTACTCGCCTCTGGGGTTGCACAATAGGTTTATAATCTTCCTCCATAAGAATCTTATGTGTGCAAAAAGTTGAGTCAATCCCCTTAATGTCGGCCACACTCCATGCGAGTACCCCCTTGTATTTCTTCAGGACCTCTAAGAGTTTAACTTTTTGTTCCTTTTCCAGGGAAGAGTTTATGATTACCGGGAGTTGATTTTCTCCCTGAAGGAAGGCATACTCCAAATGATTAGGGAGCTCTTTAAGATCAACGTCAGGGGGCTCGATTATAGAAGGTTTGAGCTTGTTCTCGGGCTTTCGGAGCTCGAGATGCTCCGTTGCCTCTTGTCTAGGGTAGAAGGAGACTGCATTAACCTCCTCCGTCTTTTCCACCTCTAGCAAGGGCAGAAAGCTCTCGTCCCGTAACCAGCCTTCATCGATTTGTTCGTCGATGCAATCATCAATGACATCTGTGAGCTCATCTACTTCCCCAATAAAGTAGAGCCGGTTGGAAGCTTCGAGGGAGAGGTCCATAGAATCCTTAATGTCGAAGGTTGTGCTATCGTCTCCTACTCGCAAGGTTAATTTGCCATCGTAGACATCGATGACTGCACGAGCGGTAGCAAGAAATGGTCTACCTAAAATGATAGGTACCACGTCGTCCTCCTCCATATCCAGGATTACGAAGTCGACCGGGAATTTGAATTTCCCAACCTTGACTAGCACGTTCTCACATATCCCTTCGGGGTACTTGACTGATCTATCGGCTAGTTGGATGTTCATACGGGTAGGCTTCAATCCGGAATATCCTAGTTTACGGAACATAGAGAGAGGCATGAGATTGATACTTGCTCCCAAATTGGCAAGAGCGTTCTTGATTGATAGAGGTCCTATAGAGCATGGCAGGGTGAAGCTGCCTGGATCGTCTACCTTCTTTGGTAGCCCTCGATGGGTCACCACTGAGCATTCTTCCCCCAGGGTTACAAGACCCTCGAGCTTCTTCCTGTTAGCGAGCAGCTTTTTGAAGTATGTGCTATATTTTGGCATGTGATAGCAAGCATCCAGGAGAGGTATGGTGACAACTGAGTCTTTTAGGTATGACAAGAACCTCTTGTTATCATTCTCAGTTTTCTGGTTTCTTAGTCGGGATGGGTATGGTATCCTCACAGGTGGGTTAGGAAGGGCTGATGGGGAGGGGGTTGTCACGGGTGGTTGGTCCGGGGTGCCAATGCCGACATCCTGCTCCTCCTCCCCAGGTTTGTCTGAATCGAGTGTGACGGGGGATGAGTTTGGGTAAGGAGGGTCCTTGATTGTCATTCCGGCCCGTGTGGTTATCGCGAGCATGGGGTCTTTTCTTCTTTCTAACGGTGGTTGGAGGTTATCTAGGGCTGAGTTAAGCTTGCCGAAAAATTCTCCGACATCCTCCTGCTGTTCGTCGAAAAGCTCGTTAAGCCCTTTCATTTGCAAGTCTTTTTCTTGAGTGAAGTGACCAAGGTCATCTTCGAAATTGCTCCTGATCTTGAATCCAGGGCCTCCCTCCCCTTCTCTTTTCCTTACCAGGTTTCCCCAGAGGGTATAATCATCATTTTGGTAGAAAGGTAAAAGGGAGGGATCAGCATAAATGTCTCCTCCTGACAAGCATGCATGTTCAGTTGTGGCTGCTCCTCCGCATTCCTCCACCTCATGCGGACCTCCACAGTAATCGCAGATTAAGTAAGGGTTTGACAGCATTTTAGGTGGTTGCGATCCAGCTAGGCAATCCATTCTTTTGTGAACTTTGCTTGATCGATCCGAGATGGTTTCAGAAATGCCGATAGTCGACTCAGGTTCATCCCAAGTGTCATCCTGGTCTTGGGCATATTCTTCAATTCTGTCCCACCCTTCCTCGGCACTAAGATTGGCCAATCTTCCTTTCCTAGATTGGTTGATTCCGTTTCGGTCATTAGAGGAGATATTTTCGTAAAAGATTTGGACCAAGAGCCAAAGTTCAATACCATGGTGTGGAACTTGTCTTATTAAATCTTTGAATCTAGTCCACGCTTTATGGAAGGGTTCATCCTTCCCCTTTCGGAAACGAAGGATCCTATCCCTAAATGCTGAGGTTTTTCCAGGTGGAAAGAACTTCTCATAGAACTTGGATATGAGTTGCTCCCATGTGAAAATAGATTCGAAAGGGAGTTTGTTATACCATTCTTGGGCTTTTTCGTATAAGGTGAAAGGGAAGAATCGCAGTCGGGATGTGTTTCTAGTAGCCCCACCCGTATGGATGGTGTCCACTATTTTTAGGAAGTCCTTGATGTGTTGGATTGGATTTTCCTCATCAAGTCCGTGAAACTTACACACATTTTTGACAAGCCAAATATCATTTGCATGCAAGACCTCGTTGGTATGTTCGTTTGGATAAACAATGGCATTGGAAAACCCACGAGGAGTTGGGGAAGAGTAATCCTTGAGACGCTTAGGAGGAGGTATTATAGGAGTATTCGTCTCATTGTGGGAGCTCGGGGTTGTGATGTGATTTTCTGAATTTTCTTCAGAGAGAGGTGCATCAAAGTCGATAGCAATGCTGGATGGTTCAGGCGTTGAGTGAGTTCGTCTTAGCCTACACATTTCTCTTTCGGGTTCTGCATAAGGCAAGACGAGGTCTTTAGTGGTGCTACGACTCCTAGTGATCCTAAGGTTAGAGAATTCGTTGGTTGCCATGATGGTGAATGGTGAAGAGTTACGAACAAAGGCACGAAGAAATAAGATAGACTAAAGAAGACCTAAAAATAAAAATAAAATCTTACTAGAAAGGAATCTAGCAAGTAGACCTAATAAAAAGAAATCCTAACCTAGACAATAACTATTCCCCGGGCTGCTGCGCCAAAAACTTGATGCGTGGGAATCGCACCTTGCTTTACCTCTCGAGGGATCTCGCGAGGCTTACAACCCCCACCAGGCAGTGTACCTGATCGTTGTAGTATAGTATAGTGACAAGTACCGGGGGATTGATCGTTCAGCTTAGGAATAGTGTCGCTAGGATTAGAAAGCCTAATTAATAGTTCTAGAGATGAAAGATGATTATTTTTGTGTTTTTATATTTTATGAAAGCAAGTAAAATCTCGGGTTTTGGAAGAGTGGGCGGAATTAGTTGCTATTCAACTAACCCAAAACTATTTATAACTAATTTAAACTAATGAAAATGAAACTAAACTATTATTAAACTAAGGTTGTGAGCAGTATTTGGAGAAATTGTGTTTACTTAGACTTCATTACTCCCTAGATATCTTTTACATGTCAATTACTTGTTACACTTGTATGGATGACGGATTGTATTCCTTAATACCATTCGTGGGGTGGCATACATAACTCCCCAACTCTATGAGCTCTTATCTCCTCCTACACCATGACCCAGCACAACTATAGGGATTGTAAACAGTGGCTCATGCATTAAATACAACCAATAAAGACCTAGTACGCCTCGGTTCATGTTTCTTAAGACGTTCAAGCATGTTACCATTTGGAGATCTGCCAGTTTTCTTAAGCCTAACATATAATATCATTCATCCAAAACAAGAATAGACAAGTAATCAACACATAATCAACATCTAGGTTTCATTAGATCTAAGCAAACACAAAGGAAATTTAGCCTAGCATAGTAGAATTAAGATAAGAACAAAAGATAAACAACCAACACATAGACATATTGATTGAATTAAGAGTATACTTATCTCAATTACAATGCAAGGTCTCAAGGGTTTGGAACCCTTGAAAAACCTGTAAAAGAGGCACCAAAATCGTCTTTAGGGTTTCACCAAAACTTCTCCTCCTTTAATGAAAAAACTAGAAAACTATATATAGGAAAATCGTTCTGACGGCGTCAAGAGTTAAATCTGACGCCGTCAACTCGCCGCCATATACTTCCTCGGACGCCCTAGATCCACTTGTGACGGCCTATGTGACGCCGTCACAACCTACGGTATTTTATTCTTGGCCACTTTGACGCCGTCACCTCTTCATCTGACGCCGTCACCAGCTACGGTAAATTATTCTTCATGTCTGACGCCGTCAAGAAGGAAGTCTTGACGCCGTCACCTTGTATCTTCAGCTTGGATTTTTGGTACTTTGTTGTTTTCTTCACTTTATGCTCCAAAAACGTCCAAAATAGCCTCTTTTCCAGAATTCACTCTCCAAACACCTAAAATCACAAAAGGAACGATTTAGGGCAATATTTGATCAAATAAAGTCAGATTCGGGCTTAAATGACCCCCTAAAAACGGATCATTTTTCGCCTCATCAAGTAGCAGTGTAGGGGTCATGATGGGTGGGGCTTGGATTATAGCAGGTCACGAGGGGTGTGAGGTGGAAGGGATGAGTTGGTTTTGACCGTGGGTTGACTGGGGGGATAATACGGGGTGTGGTTTTATTTTAATTAGGAAGTGGGCTTGGGGTTTGATGGGCTGAGGGAGTGTCTTGGGCCTGGTGGATCAGGTTTTGTTAGGGTTTAGATTTAGGTTTGGTTTTGGATTTGGTAACAAAAGGGTCCAAATGGTTTGTTTAATAAATTACAAGGACTAAATTTGTAAAACTGAAATTTCAAGGGGCTGTTTTGCCAAGAATCCAAAGTACCCATAAGGACCAAACCTGCCATTTATCAATATCCAAGAACCATCATTTGCAATTTTTCCATTTTTTTGGAATTCCCGGGGACCAAATGTGACAATGTTGCAAAATACAGGGACCAAACATGTAATTTCCACAAACATGTTACCCAAGGACTATTTTGACACATTTTGATTTTCCAAGGACAAAAATGATTTTTCTTTCAAAATTATCCCACCAGGGACCAAATCTGTCAATTACTGAAACTCCAAGGACCTTTTATGTAAATTTTGGATTTTGAGGGTAAAAATTGCCAGTTTGTAAAAGCTTTCATCCAGGGATTAATATTGAACAAATTTGATTTCCCAAAGACCAAAGTTGACTTTTCTTTCATTTTAAACCTTTAGGGACTAGTTTCGTCAATTTTTGAAACTTGAGGGACTGAAACTGCCAATTGTGCAAACTTTGTTCGTTTTTCATTTGTTTTTAAACATTTTGCATTTAAAACATATAAAACACACTTTTGGGATAAATTCAGTATTTTGATGCATTATTGGGTGTTTTTGGATGTTTTGGCAGTTCAGATACGATAAAAATGATGAGTATTTACACACTCATCAATTACCAACCTTCTGTGCAATGTTATGTGAGTTATATTGGCATGATACTCCCTGAATGACAACCATGTGCCTACACTTTTGAATCTACTTTATCCGCTGCGTGATGAAAAGATAGTTGTCGGTTCAGGAGGGAGCAGGAAAAAGAATAAAGGCTCACTAGTTAGGAGGGAGTAATAACCTAACTAGACCATTACAGTTGAAGTTCATAGCTACAAAAGAGCTACAAAGACCTTTGCAGTCAGTACGCCGAGATCGTCGGAAGAGAGAACTTCAAGTTTGCCTCAGTATCTAGACTACAGAGACTCTGCGCTTCAACAACGTCAACATAGTTTACTATTGTTGTAATTTTACATTGTTTATGTATTTATAGGTCTCATTGTAACCATTCACGTATGACGATATCTTGGAGGGAGATTGTTAGCCTCGCTCTTTTATAAAGATAACGTCACATACGTGAAATGGACTAGATATGTAGCAAGTTGTGCCAATAGGGACTACTTATGATAACTAGGCAAACTTGTGATGTGTAGAGCCTATAAATACCCCTCATGACTCTCCATGAGGGGTGTGGGAAATTGTGTATCTTTACTTTCATCTTAATATTATTCATTTTCTCCACCCTCTCTCTAAAACTAAATATGGATTTCATCTTCTTTGATCAACCTCGACCTCCCGAACCACACAAATCATGTATATTTTCGGTCCTACAGTTTCCTTCTTGAGTTTAGCAGCTCAAATCCACATTTTTATGTACCATGTTATACATGATGTTGATTTATCATGAGCTTTTAAAAAGAAACAAGTATGACAAATGCTCTTGATCTCCAATTTTTAATCATTAATTTTTAAACATTATAATAAACACTAGCACCGTACCCGCTTAAAGCATAGGGGTATAATAATGTATAATCTTTATATATATAAGAGGCTAACTATGAGTTGCACTTGAAGCTTTGAAGGTTGTACATAAAGCAGATAATGCTGACTCATCATGTCTATTGTCCAGTCAGCAGCATTTTAATCTTTCAATTGCCTAGGTGGAATGCCCAGTCAGCACTCCAATTTCAGAAAATTTTTGGAAATGTGTTAAAAAATTTGACACTTACAAGATTCGAACCCCGGTCTCCCATGTAAACAAGCATCACCCAAACTACTAGACCAAAGCTGTTTTTGTGATTATGTTTGAAAAAACATAACAATAAAGGCAATCAAATAAACTCAATCAATTGAAGACTCCCGTTATTTATGTTTCCAGCTATTCCCTCCCCCCCCCCCCTCCCCTGATTTTTCTGCATTCTCTTAAAACCTAATATTCACTTTCCTTAATCCTCTCACAATTAATCACTAAAATCAGTTATACATTTTCAAATTACATCACAATAATTTCGGTTCCTGATTTCACTCTTTAATTTTGAATTGATTCAAATTTTATTTTTCAAATCAATTCAAATTTCTAAACCCTAATTGAAATATATAAATACCGAAGGTAGTTTTATGCATCATCACATTCATCATCGAGATTTACAGGTTGGTTGTTTACGATGAAATAATATATATGCTAAGATTCGATACCCTTCTATATTTTGCTTTAAAATCTTAAACCCTTAATTTATAGGCCCAATCACGTGCTGTTGAGTCCTTAGTGCGTGCAAAAATGCAGCATAAGGAGTTCATTGTTTTGTGCCTTGAAGATTGCAATGACTGGAGCAATGCAACCACTAGAAGAGTAGTAATGCAAGTATGTGAAAACTAAATTTTATTAATATTTTGTTAGTATTAGAAATGGGATGGTATTTGTGGAGGCTAAATCTTATAATGAATTATTTGCAGATTGATCCTGAACTTTCAAGGACTGTTGTTTTCTCAACAAAGCTCGATACAAAAATACCTCAATTTGCACGTGCTTCAGATGTTGAAGTTTTTCTTGCTCCACCATCATCTGTGCTTGATGGTTTTATGCTTGGTGATTCACCCTTTTTCACATCTTTACCTTCTGGACGAGTTGGTTCAGGACCTGAATCGGTTTACAGATCCAATGATGAGTTTAAACAGGTATTCCTTTATATGCTTGAGCATTGTTTGTTGTGTATCATCTTATCAAGATAGAACTCACGAATCCATACACAGGGACATACTGTAAGGGATATATTAGATATCCATTTTAAAAGTGATGATGTCATATTGTAGAAACTAGAATCAGATAATCAGCTATAATAACATGGATGTAGAATATCTAACGTTTGTATACGCTTCTGATATATCGAGTTGCAATAATCAGATTGTTAGTTTTTTTTAAGGTACCAGATTGTTAGATTCTGAGTATATATAAATTTTCTTTGTGTAGCCAAACAATAAAAAATGCTAATTACGACTAAAAAAATAATAACCACTTCCATTCTTCCAAAACATAAATCCAAACATCCCTTTAATAACATCTAAATGCACAACATGTATATCTGCTCCAGTCGACCAACTGTAAATGTGAAAAACATGAGCAACCGTTTTTCCATTGTTGTAGGCTATTTCTTTAAGAGAGATGGAAGATGTTGCATCCTTAGAGGAGAAGCTTGGTCGGTCACTATCGAAGCAAGAAATAAGCAGAATTAGAGTGAGCAGCCTTAAGTCTTTCTTGGAAGAATTTCTGATGAAAAGGTACAAGTTTCTTTCTTATAGCTGTCAGGCTAGAACCAGTTTGACCAGCTTATTCATCGTTGTTTACCTTTATGGTGTTTCAAGGTATATGGATAGTGTTCCCTTGATCATTCCACTTCTTGAGAAAGAGGGTCGTGGTACAACACGGAAGCTAAATGACATAAATTAGGAACTCAGGTTTGAAGTTATAACCTTTTTAGCTACATGTTTCTTTAAGAAACTCTGTAATGTGAAAAGAATAAAGGTTTACATCTCAAAAAAATGTACGTGTATCATCTGTATCTGTGTAATATAAGTGTACCGTTTTTTGCTATGTGTCCTTAGTACGTTAGATGAAGTTAAACTAAAGGAGAAAGGAAGAGCTTTTCATGATCTTTTCTTGACCAAGGTTTTATCTACTAAGACTTTCATAAATCATAACTCTCTTGAATGTTACTTGTTCTAACCCGTGTTTCATCTCTTAATTTTGTTTTGTTTCGTAGTTATCACTGCTATTGAAAGGCACAGTTGTTGCACCTCCTGATAAATTTGGTTATTTGATAGTCTAGACTTTTAATAAACATTCTAATTAGTGATTATTGACTTTTGATTAACATCCTAATTCTTTGGTTTGTCATCATTGTAGGGGAAACACTACAAGATGAGAGGGTTAATGGTGGGGCGCTTATTGGTATTGATGGCTCTCAGTTTCCGCTCAAGTTAATACCTGTAAGCTATATAAATCCGTATCCCATATCTTTTTAGCATAGTTAGTCAATGCTGATGATCATTCAGTATTTTCAATAGAAGTTCTAAATGAATGATGTGGAAATAAAGTGATTGTCAAAAAGTTGCAAGCAAATAATTGTAGTCGATGATTAACTTCTTGCCTTGTCGAGTGGTCGTTCTTTCCTCACTTCTTGTTTGGACTTCTGTCACATGTGAACTTCTTTTCCCTTGTATCCAGAATGCAGGTATGCGTTTATATGGAGGCGCTCAGTATCATCGTGCTATGGCGGAATTTCGGTTTGTTGTCGGAGGGATCAAATGCCCTCCAATTACACGCGAAGAAATTGTAAATGCATGTGGAGTTGAAGATATTCATGATGGAACAAACTACTCTAGGTTCCTCCCATTTAATTTTCTATTTTTGTTACCGGTTCATTATTATTATAGCTTAAAACTCTGTAACTTTGTCTTTTGAAACTCTAGGACCGCATGTGTCATTGCTGTTGCAAAAGCTCGTGATACTTTCGAGCCGTTTCTTCATCAGGTACTGGATCTTTAGTTGTTCTTATTACATCTCTATCTTTTACTAAGATTCTCAGTTTTGGTACAGTTGGGCAGTCAGCTTCTTCACATCCTGAAGAGATTGCTTCCCATATCTGTTTATCTTCTTCAGGTAACGGATCTGTTGATTATAATATGGTACTTCTTTTTCTTAAGCACCTGAATATAGTAGTTGCTGTAATTATATTTGATACTTAAATTACTGATCAAAAGTCTTTGGGTCAACGCAACTCGAAACTATTTTGACCTGTTACCCAACCCACTCATTTTGCCACCTTCACATGTCATGTCTTATTTCTCTACCTGTTTTATGTTTGCAACAGAAAGAGGGAGAATTCCTTAGTGGCCATGAAGTTTTCCTGATACTGTTTAGTGTAGTCCGTTGGAATTGCTGCTATTTTAAGCTAGAGTATCAAGAATGGAGGGGTGTCCATAGTTACGCAGTGAAACGCTTCTACATAGAATTATGCAGACTGTTCGGAGGCATCTTTAGTTGATGTTAACGTCAAAGGTAAAAAACGGTTCTGATGTTTTAGATTGTTGTAAATGTGCATTGAACATTTACATATATGTTTGAAATTCGTTATTTGCAGGCGCCTGGAGTTACTGCACATGCTGATGACAATTGCCTGGAGATCCATGATGGAAATAGACCAAAGAAATTGCAATGTTTCATTCAGAATGACAGTGTTAAGCTCATTGTATCCGAAAGAGTAAGTCTTTTTATATCAACTTTTGTTACCTACCTTTCAAATAAATGGCTTTCATGTACTTAATATTTTTATGTTGTCTCACAGCGATGGACGAAATGGAGCTTGAAGCCTTATCAGTGGGTTCTTTGCGTTCTGCCAATAAAAGGAGATTTTCTAATAACACGAAACCGACATCTTCAAAAATCGGTTCCCAGACCGAACTTCATGCTATTTATTATAAGCGCCATCAGGTAGGCGATACACCGATTACAAACTGTTGTGGACCTTATAAGACACATGAATTTCATATCAAAGGTCAATGATTTTGAAATATTCTTTGCTGACATATTGTTTCATGTTCCTCATGTGCCACAGACATTCAGTCAAGACAGACGCGCGTATTGACATCTTGGAACCTGAAAATGCAATCACCAAACACAATCTAAAAAATGCCTATAGCTGATCAGTAGGCGTTCCTTTCCCCAAAATATGAAGCGATTGAAAGCAACCGAGTCCCCTGTTGGCCACCATTAGCTACCTCAGTAGCAGCCACAAACGTATTGTAAGAGGGAAACTTAAGATCACATTGGAGCAATCAGCAATCGCAACTAACATCTGAAGGTGCGTTGAATTAGGACCTTTTATGTGTGTGTATATAGTGACTGTGGTATACAAACAGTAGTACTATCAATATTTATTCGTTCACTTTTTATTTTTATCTTTTTTGTATATAGTGACTGTAACATAAGTCATCCATGTAGTGGCAAATTTGTTTTTGCTGTTTTTTGAAGAGTAATTCTATCGTTAACTGTATGCATATAGGTGCCGATAGTCGAAAGAAACCACAAGGATGCTTATTCAGATGGTTCAAATGAGCTAGAGATCAGCAAAGGAATAAATATAAGAAAGCTCTCAAAGGTAGCTTCACTTTTTAAGGTAGTAATACTGATATATTTTTTATGGTAATGAAATTTTATTAAGAGGTGGGAAAATGAGGGTCGATGTGTCGGGCGAGATTGTAATGGGTCAAAATGGATAAATTTTATAAGTTAAAACGGCTTAGGTTGACAACGATATCAATGGAATTAAGGTCAAACATACCACACTTATTAAAATAGTTGAATTCATCATCAAGAAAATTACGTTGGCTTATTGGGAATGTGAAATACGTTGGCTGGAATCCAACATCGAACAAGTTTTAGTAAACTTTTCATCCTTCTTTTGTTTTGGTGTCATGTTTTTATGCATGTACCGGTTGTTACATGTAAGTGAGATTTAAATGTAATATATTAGAATTAATTATGCAGGAGGCTGATTTTAAAATACAAGAATCTCCAGATGTACATGACATAGATGGTGACCAGAACAAGGACATATCTATCATATTACCTTTGGAAGGATTGAACACGTTAACTCTCAATGGAAACGAAGGTCCATCTAATGGTCTGCAGATTCAAGAACAGACGGCAGAGGTAGCTCAAACTGCAGGTAAAGAATTCTCTCGAGACAAGTTTTAATTGATTTATTATAATTTCCAATAACTAATGATGGCGTGAAGTTTTATAAACAGGTAGAGTGAGGATAAACAATCAAGAAAAAGGAAATGCCTGTGAACATTGCAGTGCGCTTTTTCCACTATGAAAAACGTACTAAGAGCGATTCTAGATATGCCCGCCCAAGGTATCATTGTTGCTGTTTAGGTAGCAGAGTTGTCTTATGTACGCGCGAGTGGTATCTACAATACATAATGAAATCTGTCCATTAAATATTGACAGCAAATGATTTTTAAACAATATTTGAAATATGACAATTGCTCTTGGTTTGTTGATGTGTTGCTAGGTGGACACATATTTTATACAAGAGCTTTGACTGCCTATATTCATAACAGTGAGCTATCCGTAAACTAACTTCACGATGATATACTTCATAGGCGAGATGATGGGGGGCCCTACAAAAACACTCTTCATGGATGACATATCAATTGGCCTAGAGACTTCAACAACATTTCAAATAGTCAAGTGTTTGCAACAGATTACACACCTGAAAAATGCCACCATCTTGATGTCCCTACTTCCTTCACCTGAGACCTTTGATCTCTTTGATGAAATGATCCTTTTATCGCTAGGCGAAATCATCTATCAGGGTCCGAGAGAGCATGTTCTTGAGTTTTCTGAAGGCTGTGGATTTAGATGTTGTTAGCATTAAAAAATATATATATAGAAGTGATGGTCATTCTCATATTGTAATTTTGTGTCGTTTGTTAAGTTTAGTAATTGTTTAGTCATTGGGCCTTGGACTTGGCAAGCTAATATGTTATGTGCTATGTTTCATAAGCCTAGTTATCCAACCATGTAACCAAGTCCAAGCCCAAGCCCATCAAAGCCTATGTATGGAACTATAAAAGGCACCTTACCTCTCATTTGTAAGGTGTGCTTGTGTGTGTATTGTGTGTGTGTTTTTAATAAAAGCTCTCATATTTCATCTCTCTTTCTCATTTATACGATCCACATATACATACATCTCAAGTCACCATCTTTCCATCTTTCCTTCTTCTAGTGCTTATATTTGTGTTAAAGTTGATAGATCTAAGGTCCTACAAGTGGTATCAATCGCCTAACAATGATTTAGGAGTGTTTTTATCAAGTTTTTTGTTAAAAAGTTACACTTTTCATTCATTTGTGTACTTTTTCTTCAAAAAGATTTGATTTTTACAAGTTTTGGTGTTAAAGTTTTGAGCTTTATTGAAGTTTTAGTGATTCTAAGTGTTTTGGGAAAGATTTGATCAAAAGAAACAAGTGGAAAAAGTATTTTTGGTTGGAAAAATCGGATTTTTCAAGCTTTCTGGTCTCCTTACGCGTAACTTGGGTGAATAGTACGAATCTACAGCTGTGAACAGTACTTTCTGTCCTTTTTACGCATAAGATTTGGTCAAAACCCTTTTCCTACGCGTAACTTTAGTCAAAACCCTCTTTTTACGCATAAGTTGGAAGTCTACGCCTAAATCCTACGCTTAAGTGAAGATTCTACGCCTAAGTCCTACGCTGAAGAGTTTCTACGCCTAAGTTCTACGCATAAGTCAAAACTTACGCCTAAGTTTAATCTTATGCGTAAGTACCTATTTTCTACGCTTAAGTTTCTTCAAAGGTTCTCTCTTCGTGCTACGGTGACTCGGTATTTCCCTGACTTGGATAAGTTTGTGGAATACTTCGACAAGTGATATCTTTCAAGCTTGGACAAGTTTGAGAGATCAATTTGGTTGAAAAACCTTACGCGTAACTTTTCTTACGCATAAACTCAAAGTTTACGCGTAAAAATCAAAGCTTACGCATAAACATTTTGTTTACGTATAACCTTAATTTTTACGCATAACCTGAAAGTTTACGCATAACTTTTCTTACGCGTAAGATTTGAAGTTAACCATAAGATTTGAAGTTAAGCGTAAGAATCACTGTTTACGCATAAGTTTCTGGGTTTACGCGTACGAATTTGACTTTTTGACAACCAAACTTCAAACGGCCATAACTTTTGAACCGTAACTCCGTTTTCGACGAATTTGCTGTCAAAACGACCGTGAGACCGAGAAGAAGGACACGTTGAATCATCTAAAGATCATTCAAGCCAAGCTTCGAGGCCCAAATCCACTCCGAACGGAAGTTACTGAGGTTTTAAGGTTTTAGATCAAATTTTTCACCATAAAAACTTGCATCAACTTACACTAAACACAACTCCTACTTCGTTGAATCGATCCAAGAATCAACTTTATCAATATACACTTCATCAATGGCAACTCAACAAGACATTCATGCTGCCGGTGCGGAAAACCGACCTCCTATGCTTGAAAAAGGTGGATATCTCCCATGGACAAGCCGCATGCTTCGTTACATCAAAACAAAGCCTGATGGTAAATTAATGATCAACTCCATTACAAATGGTCCATTCAAGCCACGACAAGTTCAAATTGAAGGTAATCCAAATGCAACACCTCCTACTCAACCATTCGTGCGTGAACAAACAGAAGCAGATTACACAGAGGAAGACAAGAAGCAGATCGCCGCAGATGATATGGCAATGCATTTAATCCAACTTGGATTACCACGGGAGATCTTTGCTGCGGTCGACAGTTGTGAAACTGCTTATGCTATGTGGGAACGTGTTAGAATGTCATGGAACAGAGATTGGACAACAGGACGTTGAGAACAAACTTCTTACTGAATGGGAGAATTTCACATCCACTAAAGGTGAACAGATTGAATCCTACTACACAAGGTTTTGCACTTTGATGAATGAGTTAATCAGAAACAAGCTGACACCTCGAACAATTGCAACAAACATCAAATTCATCAATAACCTTCCAGAAGAATGGGGTCGTTATGTTACAATTGTCAATCAAACAAAGGATTTACATAAGGTGAATTATGATCAACTCTATGAATTTTTTAAGCAAAACCAAGCTGAGGCTAATGAAGTAAGGAAAGAAAGATTGGCAAAGAATCATGATCCTCTCGCATTAATTGCTACTACACCAACACCGCTACCAGTGAACACACAACAACCATCATCATCTTCCACTCACAACTACATGCAACCATCATACATTCAACAACCAACACCGGTCTACCAACAACAGTTCTACCCACAGCAACAACAACATGTTATTCCACAACAACAATACCAACAATTCCAAGAACCAGAATTCACTGAAAATGATGAAGCTACTGCTGCATTAACCCAAGCGTTTGCTTTTCTGTCAAAGGCATTCCAAGGACGCTATTCTACACCAACTAACAACAACCAAAGGATTTCATCGAACACTCGCAACAAGCAGATTGCTCAGCCGAGTTTCAATATGGGCAACGGAGGCCAAATGGTTGGAGTTTATGGGAATCAGCAAGGATATGCTACTGGAATTAACATGGGGAATCAGAATATGTTGAATGCAGGGAATCAGAATGCAGGAAATCAGTATGGTCAGTATGCAGGGAATCAGTTGGGTCAGTTTGTTGGAAATCAGAGGGGTCAGAATGTTGGTAATCAGGCAATGGGTAATCAGAATAGAAATGTTGCAGCTCCAGTAGTTGGGAATTTGGGAAATGGGAATCAGGGTAATCCGGTTAAGTGTTTCAACTGTCAGGGTGTAGGTCATATGGCAAGGAACTGTCCTACTAAGCCGAACAAGAAAGATCTAGCGTACTTGCAGAAAGCAGTGATGTTGGCACAAAAGGCAGAGGCAGGATTCCAGTTGAACGCAGAGGAGAATGATTTTATGGCTCTTATGGATGACATGGAAGATAGAGAGGATATCGATGCAAACTGCATATTCATGGTGAATCTTCAGGAAGCTAAGTATGACACGGATTCTGACACACTTCCTGTTTATGACACCAATGCACCATCTGAGGTATCAAACTTCAACACATGTCACAATAATGATATATTTGATATGTCTCCTCATGAGGAACAGCATTCTGAGAAGCTAGCACCCACTTATGATACATACCTGGATACGCCAAGTAGTAGCAATACTCCTTCAGCAACTCCAGATGTGAATCATAATGGAGGCTTCGTTTCACAGCATGCTGAGAATGATGAGGAAACACGTACTTTATTTGAATCATTATTGAATAATTGTCGTATTGAAATTGAGAATGTGAAAAAGGTCAATCGCGATGTTAAGGCCGCGAATGTTAAATTGACCACTGAGCTTGAGAGTTACAAGGAAAACGTTAAAGTTTTTGAATTTCATAACAAAAGATTGTCTGAATTAGAAATTGGTTATCAAAATTCCGTTTCAAGGGAAAAACAATTGCAACTCAAGTTTGATACACTTGATGTTAATTCTTTCAAAAAGATAAAATCTTTAAACGCGAAAATTTCTGATTTACAAAACCAACTTTCTAAACAAAAAACAGCTTATACCAATCTTGAAAAAGAAAGGGGTGAGTTGAAAAAGGACTTTGCAAAGAAAGAAGACAAACTTTTGGCCGAAATCGTAGAGTCAGAACACATGATTGCTCATTTAGAAGAATTAGTGGTTAAGTCGGGTCAGTCAAGTCAAACAATGAAAATGATTTCAAATCAAACTAATCCGATTTACCATACGAAACATAAAGTGGCTCTTGGTAACAACACCCCCAGTAATCTCAAGAAAGCTCAGCAAGAACAGAATGTGTTGTATAATGGTAATGTGATTTACACTAAACATGATCCTCCCGTCGTTCGGGATTCTGTGCAAACGATAGAACATGTCGAAGAGAGCATAAATAAAATGAAACAAAAGGATTTGAAACCCATTGATTACAACAAATTGAACAAACTTTCGGGAATTACTTTTGTTCCACAAAAAGAACCATCTGTGTTTTCCATAAAACGGCCATTCTCAAAAATGTTTTCTAAGAAAGTAATTGTTTCAAAATCTCTTTCAAAAATGGAACAAATGTCTTCTAACAACACTTTTAATACAAGTGAGGCTAGAAACATTCTGGATGACGTTAAAAAGAGAATTCAAGAACTTCAAAACATTGTTGCTTCTAAAACTACAATCGATATTAACAACTGGCATTCCAGTTTTCATATTGAGCAGAAAAAAGTTTTTGAAAACGAAATTACTATCCCACTGAATAACATCAGTGCGAGGGTAATCCATTTTGAACGTGCTTTCTTAAAAGAAACGGACGACTTTGTCAAGGACCACAAATCCCTGGTAAACGAAGCTAATGATACTCGTGAAAACATGAATGTTTTGGAAAATCTAAATGATTCTCTCTTCGAAGCTGTTATGACCACTGACATTATGTCCATCATTTTACAAACGTATTCTGTTCAAGACGATGAACGACTAAGAGCTGAGACCTCCGCAATTGTTTCAAAATATGAAAATGCTCTTATAAAGCTTGAAAAAGAAAATGTGTCATGTTTTAAACAACTTGATCGAAAAAAAGAAGAATGCAAGTATGACAAATTGTCGTATGAGCGTGCCTTCAAGAACATGAAAGAGCAAAATGATCTTTTGAGGGCTCAGCTTGAAAATCAAAAAGGGAAGGGTGAGGAAACTAAGTTTGCAAAACCATCGACTTCGGAGAAACCAAATGTTTCAAACACGGTTCAAAAACCAAAAATGTCAATTTCACGGTTTGCTCCAAAAGTCGATGAGAAAAAGGATTTGTCAAAACCAGTCACTCCACCACCCTTGCCCAAGGAAAAGGTAATGGAAAAGATTGTTGAAAAACAAAATTTGTTTGTTGAAATAAACAAAAATGTGATTTCACCTGGCTCTTCTAAGTATAGTACACCAAATAAGACAACAAAAATTGTTAATGAGTCTGTTGGTTCTAATGACATGGTCCTCAATCATCATCTAGAAAAAGCTAGAAAAAAGGCACAACATCAAAAAAACGGAATTTTAGGTGCAAAACCTAGTGTGATGAATTCTACAAGATTCCAAAGCACCGCTAGTAGTAGTAAACCATTACCTAGGAACTTTCAACAAAATACTAGGGATTGGCTTGCATCTAAGAGTAGTGGCACAAATAAGAATGCTAGAAAAGTAGAATGCAACACAAAGAATTCCAAATCAAGTGTCAAGACCCAATCCACTAAGACACCAAATCAAAACAAACCCATTGATAAGAAGCAAGAGGTTAAGAAACCTAATAGGTGGATATCTAAAGAATGTAGTTTTTCCAAGACTGAGACTTCCGCTGCATCTGATAAGAAAAATACATCTAGATCTTACCTTAGGTGGATTCCCACGGGAAAAGTTTTTAAAACAGTTGGTCTTAGATGGATTCCCACAGGAAAGATTTTTGATAATCATCAGGATAAGGAAGTAGAAACCATTACAACCGTTGATATTCAACAACCGCTGAGTGATGATTCATGTACTTCTAACACTGTTATTTGTGAAACCTCTTCGTCTTTAGTTGCAGGTGCTTCAACTATCTCAGAACCCAGTTCTTCAGAGGGATCAAATTCTGTAAATTCTATAAAATCATTCTTTCAATCTTCTATTTTTGATTTTCCATTTCTTTTATAAAAACAAAAATAAAATACAAAAATATAAAATTTCAAAAAATACAAAAACAATATAAAATCAAAAAATCCAAAAATACTCTTCTCACGACATGTCTCTCGTATAAATCAATATTCTATACGTTTCTAAAAATGTCATTCAACAATGATACGGACATGTACAGATGCTTGAGCGGGAGTTCTTTAAAATGATTTTCTAAAACATGTCGTTTCTCAAAAGTTTCTTCACAATGGCTTTCGTATACCTCAGTACGAAACCCGAACTAAAATGATGACTTCTGATTATTTTCAAATCAAGGACTCGTACGTTCAATGTCGAAATCTTTTTCAAAAAGTTCGAGTCTAAACAAACGAAAAAGACTTCAAACAAAAACTCGTTTTCAAAAATAGAAATCTTGAGCACTTTTTCAAGATTCATCAAAAGATTTTTCAATATCTTTCAAATGAGTGCTCAAGATAACTCCCTCAAAACCCTTAATTGATTTTAAAATGTGCTATCATTAAGGGGGAGTACAAAAACAAAAATGTTCCGAATTCATGCAAAATGAAATCTGTCTATCTCTCCAAAAAGCTTTTTCTTAATCAGTTGATATAAAAAATATCACGATATGCTATTTTTGAGGGGGAGAAGACATGATTAAAATGTGATCAAAGATGTTTAAAGATTGTGACTGAATCTCAAAAGAGCTCGACTTAGTATGTACCAATGAATTGACGAAGCTTAAAATGTCAGTAATCGAAAAGACTTGTCCTGGACGGGTAATAATTTCAAGCTAGTCTAACTAGTGATGTAAGCGTGTCTCGAATAGGACTTGTCTGAGTAGAATGTACCGTATCGAGAGACTTTCTTTGGACTTGACCAGGACGGGTAATAACTTCAAGCTAGTCTAACTAGTGATGTAAGCGTGTCTCGAATCGGTCATGTTCACTGAAAGTGGATCAATTCAAAAAGTGCAAACTCCTCACGCATGTGCAAATTTCTTAAAAATCCATGAGCACATGTGAAGGGGGAGTCCTTCCTAAGAAATGCAAAACTCTCGAAGTGTCAACAATGTGTTTTATTATCATAAACACTTTGAGAGATTTTCTATAAATGGTTTCATGGCAATGATAGGATAGTCATGGAGTTATAAGGTGACTAAGGTTAGGAAAAACCGTCCTATGATCCGCCAGAGCCGGAGGGATCTACCCAAGGACTAATCCAATAGATTAGTATTAGAAGTCCTTAGGGATGATTGAAAAAAGGAGAAAATGAGAAAGGAGAAAGAAGGGGTTGAAGAATTAAAAAGAAAAGGTATGAAAAAGGGTGAAAAGAAATAGCCCTCCATATGTTCAACCTTAGGGCAGACACCGGGTTCAATTCATATGCTACTGGTCGTTACTAAGGTGACACCGGTATTGAAGATAAAGACGTCATGGACCCAGTGACGCACTGCACTAAACCTTCTTAACCACTCAAGTTCTCTTAAAAGAGCTTGTTTCATTCTCACGGGGAACCGGTGTAATCTATCGACTTGTCTCTTAGAGATGGTTGATATTGAAACAGGAGACCTCTCCCTAATCTCCGCATAGGAAACCAAATGTGCACTTATCGAGTCTAGAGCCTCGAGATTCATCAAAAGATCTCATAGGAACACATGATATTTCTACACTGGTTGTTCATCATTAAGGACGCCAGATGTAAACTTAATAGTCCTACGCAGATCTTAGCAATCTGCCAGAACATTTATGAGAGGATTCTCTTTCGTGATTCTCAATGATTGAATGGAAATTCCTGCCAAGGTCAACATCAAGCAGCCCTGACAGCAGGTCACTTCGGTAATTCTTTATGGGTTACGCTTAGTGTTCGCGGTGGTTTCAAACGGTCTACAGTCGTGGAGTGATCCCCAGCGACTCACCCAGTCATTGAGCTACTAAGTAGGTCTTGTAAGCTCTCTCGAGAGTATCTGACATGGGAACGGCCTTGGTAAGGGTTAGAAGGAGTCTTCACACTATGCTGTTGACAATCTCTAATTCTTATCTGTAAGTACCAGATGTTTTATTGCTAACTGTTTATATGCAGGGACACTTCATCTCCATGGCGACAGATTCCACATGCTCATACATACATCTGGAAGTTAAAGAAAGCTCCCTCAAAGATCTATACAACACAAAGTTCAAAGAAAGATTCTACGCCAAAATGAAGAATCTACAAAGTATAAAGACTAAAGATCAAAGTGAAAGAAAGGGAACTACGTGCATATGAATATCAAAGACCAAAGATGTATGAGCATGTTGGAATGGCGAACAACCACCACAGACACAGAAGTGAAGAAATGGCAGATAACTCCACATCACAAAGGAACAAAGAACGATGAAAAATCAGTCATCAAAGATCACAAAGCATGAAGGAACAAAGACTAAAGACTATTCTACAATGACACACAAAGTTAAAGACAAAGAACACGGAAGACCCACTCACGTGGAGCATCATTCGAATGACCACCCCTTAGGGGGAGATTGTTAGCATTAAAAAATATATATATAGAAGTGATGGTCATTCTCATATTGTAACTTTGTGTCGTTTGTTAAGTTTAGTAATTGTTTAGTCATTGGGCCTTGGACTTGGCAAGCTAATATGTTATGTGCTATGTTTCATAAGCCTAGTTATCCAACCATGTAACCAAGTCCAAGCCCAAGCCCATCAAAGCCTATGTATGGAACTATAAAAGGCACCTTACCTCTCATTTGTAAGGTGTGCTTGTGTGTGTATTGTGTGTGTTTTTAATAAAAGTTCTCTTCATCTTTACCTCTCTTTTATACTTATTAACGCCACACCTATATCTCATCAAGTCACCATCTTTCCTTCTTCTAGTGCTTATATTTGTGTTAAAGTTGATAGATCTAAGGTCCTACAGATGTCCACCAAGGAAGGGATATGCTGACTTTCTGCAAGAGGTAATATATCAATCAATCTCAAATCAATTACTTAACTGAACCCTGAATACAGAAATGCAGGTTTTTTTGCTAAATGTCAACACGAATCTTTAAAGTTTTGATGATAAAAGGCCACCTCAAAGAAGGATCAGGAACAATATTGGGCAAACATAATCAAACAATACATCTATATTTCAGTATTTCAATTTTCCAGGTAGACTTTCGGGATGAATACTTTAAGTGAATAATCTGATTCATGTGTCAATATCTGCACAGATCTTAACACCTTCGTTGTTTATAAGCAAATCTTAACACTTACTAATGCGAAATATCATGCTTACAGAGTGTAACGCCTAACTTATCTCTAGGTAGAGAAGTATTCTGGGCTGGTCAGCATCATAAGTCTGGTCTTGATTATGGTGCTCGATACAACACAGATAAAATGGTACTTTCTCCTGTGCTATGTCTACTGATTTTTAATTATAATCTATGCATTAGTTATGGTCACCAAAACAACAAGTAGTACACTAATATTCTTATTTTTTGAATAAAGATGATTTAAGTGGCTGTATGCATTGAAAATAGGTTTTGAGTGACTTTCAAGCAGTGTTGTAAAACTTTATAGACAAGGCAGAGTGGTCGATCAAAACTTGGTCAACTCGATGTTAACTTTGGTCAAAACTCGGTTTTAGTTATTTGAACAGCTATATTAATGTTCCTAAACATACTTTTATGATCCTATGAACATGTCATACATAGAATTTTTACTCGCTACAAGGTTGCCGAACGCTTGAGTACCGGCTTGCGAGTTTTACAACCATGCTTTCAAGCTGTATGGTCCCATCTCCTTCAATTTTTTTTTTAAATTTGACCCATTAAAACTGTTTGAGATTAAACACAAACTAGCTTGACCCGTTCATAAGTAAATGGATAAAAGTTATTATTGTCGTTTCTTAGTGCTAAATCAAGTTCATTTCTTTCTTGCAGGTTGCGATTGGACAGATTGCCAGCACTGGAATGGTGGCTCTTGGCTATGTTCAGAAAGTGTCAGAAAGAGTAAGAAGCTCATTTATTTTTATTTTCAATCTCAACTCTGGATTCTTCATTAATCGTCATTGTCCATGTTACTCCTTTGAAATAAAATTCATCACAACCATATCAGTTAGTCTTCAATGATTTCAATTTTCAGTTAACCTCCTGAACATGTTCTAAAGGCATTTGGATCAAAGGGGTCGTGTTGAGCGGTTGAGGGCAGAAGCGAGAAGTAATTGAGCTAAACTCAAAAAGTGGGCATAACTTGTGTGTTACATTACCTATATGAGGATTCTCACATTAGGATTCTGCTCATGGATATCAAAGCCCAGACATCCACGTTTCCTGATGCTTTCTTACAAATAGCCTTTGCCGTAAGTGACGAGTTTAAACTTAGCTAAATTGTTAAACCCGCCAACCCGTATAAATTCTTTCCATATTTTATTACATCCCAGAATATAAGTTATTGTTAGACTCAAATGCTTCACTTTTATTTTACCATGATAACTGTAGAAGTTTTGTAATGTTATTTGTGTGTAATAAAGTATGAAACAAGTATATATTTCTCACATTATATGAAACGCCTTTGTAAGTTAATTGTTGCTGAGTCAAGTATGAAACAAGTATATATCTCTGCAAGAAAATAATGTGTAATTTGTTACTGGTATATGTGGTAAAAACCAGTAGCAAAGTCAAGCAGTGCAAATTGCTATTGTTTGGCTGCTCCTAATATTTTACTGTTGCCTATTTGGCTGCTATTATAATGCAGGTGGTATAGCCCCTGGTGTGTTTTTGTTTTTTTTCTTTCATGTTTGTAGCTTGGAATTTTGGAAGAGCAGCTAAGAGCTGAGCAATGAACAAAGCTTCCTGTTCAGTGCAACCCTACAGAGTATAAAGTATCAAACTAATCTAAAAAACATATATTGGCCTTTATTATGCTATGAAACAAGTTTGTTACTGTTATTGGTGGAATATCTTTAATGTGACCGGTGTAATCAATTAGCCATTTTTGCATAATATATGGGCTTATGAGCTTATATATGATAAATATGCCTAAAGTGTTTAGCTAAGCTAATACAAGTGGGCTTATGAGCTTATATAAGAGGCTTTTGATAAGCCTAAATTTTGTGGCTTATATATGAAGGGGTGGACTTATATAACAATTTTATATAAAAAAAACTTTTATAACCTGATTTAACAACAACACCATTTAATGTTCATATACTCTTTTTTGTCTTTTTACCTTATTAATTATAATAAGCTAAGCCTAAATTTTGTGGCTTATATATGAAGGGGTGGGCTTATATCTACACCGTTTAATGTTCATGACTTGAACTTTTTAAATTGAAGTACAATATATGATTACAATAACTATATCATTGAAATAATATAGTAATTTCTGATGTGGCAAGTGAGATACGAAAGATTCAGCGGATTTATAGATTGTTAATACACTTTAGGTAACTTAAACCCATTTGCTCTATATAAGTCCAACACCCTTTAAAGTAGAGATGGTAAATTTGACCCGTTTGTCTCAAAATGGGTTTATTTGAATTTTTATTATTTTATTTTATTTATTTATTTATTTATTATTATTATTATTATTATTATTATTATTATTATTATTATAATTTTTCATTGAAACCGAGGAAATTACATGAAATTGGAGGGGAGTCTAGACACAATCTGTGCTCCCACTCCTTTTTGAATACACAAACTATTCTCAGACTCAATTAACCTGTAGAAGGGTATATGGGGAGGAATGTTGAACTTGATTAAGGAATAATTGAACTGTATCGTAATGATTATGTATTAACGATAGGATTCCGAACAATAGGATTCGTTATCCGAACACCTCAAGACCCAAGTCCACTAATGAGTTTTTCACCAAAGTACTTCGGATTATTATTATAATTTTCATAGAATACATGAGTGCCGTTATTCTTTATTTATGTATGTCCATCTATAATAAATCAAATAATATAAAGAAGCTAACCAGTCGATCCGGCGGGTTATGAAGCTAGTATAATTATATGTAGTTAGCATTAATATCACGACTTTTAAATTAACAATATTCAATATTAATACATAACTAAAAATGTATGTAAAACCCCGTGCGTGCATGGTTACTACGTCCGTAAAAAATTATTATAAATCAAATTTAAGAAACATAATTAAAACAAATAACAAAAACTAAACTATTTGTTTTTTAATAGGTAAAAGTTTATTATTAAAACAAAATGCATTATTAAAAAAAACATAATTAAAAATCATAAATAAAACAAATAAAAAGATTAAATTATTTTTTCTTAATAAACAAAAATACATTATTCAAAAAAATTAGATAAAACCCCGCGCGTGCGCGGGCATTATAACTAGTAAGCATTTAAAATAAAATCCAATAGCTTAATAAAGCTCCTTGTTTAAAACAAAATCCAATAAAATCTAAACACAGCCTCAATGTTTCTTGTTTAATAAACTAGCTTTTTTATACACCAGTATCAATATACTAGTAATAAATTTCATATTAACATGTTGGTGGTATTTTTGTATTATAGGAGCTCTGACGTTAGGGTATGTTTGACAAAATTAAGAGTGGCAGTTAACACTAGCGATCAATCATTTTTTTTTTTTTTTTTTTTTTTTAATAAAAGTATTTGGTAAAGTATGTGTAAACTAAGGAAAAAGTAACACTAGATGCTTCTTCAATTGGTTTTGAAAAGTAACGTTATGTCATAACTACGGGTGTAAAAAAAACCTGATCCGACCTGCACCCGATTCAACTTATTCGAGTCAGGTTACTCCGGTCAATAATTGTATTCTGTTTTTTCGAGTCAACCCAAGTAACCCAAATACTAAATAAGGTCTGGTATCAAGTTGAAAATGTTTGTTAACTTGGATTCGGGTCAAACTATTGACTCGAATAAGGGTTTTTAATATTCTTTTTGATATATTTTTCTTGAGATATATATGTAAACTTATTGAGCGTAGTAAAAAAAATTCGTTTTACTCATATTCAGGTTGGCCCGAAACCAAACAGACTCGATCCGGATAGACCCGAACCCGATCAACCCGAGATCTTAATAAGGTCAGGTTCAGCCGTTCAGGTATGTTTCCTTTAGTTTCAACCCGACTTTGAACCAAACCGAATTGATCCCAACCCGACCAACCTGACCCGACTAACACCCGTAGTATTTTAACCATGGGCCGGGCTTTGATGGGCCATATGGTCCACACTCACTCACACTTTTCCACACACAACAACATAACCACACACAGTTAAGGGTGTTTTTAACTTTTTATAAACCTTTCGAAAATTCACACTCACACTAAACAATAACAACAATGGAGTACGCTCGTAACAACGAAGAACCCCCCTCCGCACCAATAGTCCTGGAAACCGTTGCGGAAGAGGTGGACGACGAGCCCATGGTGGGACCCACTCCGCCACCGGCTCGGAAACCAAAGCGTCCGCTTCAGTTCGAACAAGCCTATCTAGATTCACTTCCTTCTGCTAACATGTATCTATTTATTTTTACTTAGGGTTTATATTTTTTAATTGAGCTTATTTTTATGTTTAATTGATATTGTTTTGATTAGATGTTATTGTTAGGTTAAAAGATGAATTTAATTAGTTTATAGTTAGGTTAAGAGCCTTTAGCGTTTTATAATTGAGAGCGCGTTTTGGAAATGGAAGTTTAGCGTTTTCTAGACGCCAATTTTTAAATGATGCTTGAAGAAGTTAGAAGTATCTAGCGTTATCGTTTACCTTTTTCGTCATTTTACATTGTTTGGTGAAAATAGCAGTAGCATAGTTAGCATTAGTGCTAGAAGTAACTGGTAGTTGTAGCCGTTTGTTTTGATAAAGCGTTTGTTAACATAGTTGTATCTTTGATAAAAGCTAGTTGCTAGTAAGTAGTAAACGCTCCTTCAAGCATAGTTGTCAAAAGCGAAAGCGATTGCAAAGCGCAAAGACCCAAAAATCGCTAAAGCGAGAGGCGCATAAAAGCGTGGGCTCAAGAAAAAAAAAGCGCAGGGTTGCAATAAACTTTGATTTTGATTCATTTTGTGTTTCTGGTTAGATTCTAGGGTTGTAATAAGATTCACACTGCATTCTAACACTATCCCACTAACTTAATTGGATTAAAACACTCTAAATCAAAAAATCCCAAATCTTACCATGAACCCTAATTTCCAAAATCAAACCAAACGTGTTTCTGGGTATGATTGGATCCTTGTATCATGTTTATAACATGATTCCGACCAAAACCCACCCATTTAATCACCCTAATTTCCAAATCGTCGCTTTTAATGTTGGTGGGCTTTTGCCTCGTGGACTGAGCGATGTGGGCCCGCCTGCGCGTTGCTTCTCGCTATAGCGCATGAAGCGCACGCTTTTGACAACTATGCCTTCAAGTAGCATTTTGATTTGGAGCGTTTAGAAAAATTAGGAATGCTGGTTGCTTGTTGCCAAACAGGCATTGTGTACAAAATGCTAAGCGCTAGTTGTTGGTTGCTTCAAAACGCTCCTTAATGCTCGCTGCCAAATACTTTATTAAAACAACTAATGCTAGTTGCTACTGCTATTACTAACTAACTACTGTTAATTGCTATTCATCTAGGTAAATTAATCTTTTTCATAGTGGTTCAAGAGAATGGGTGTGTTGGCGCAGAGCGTTTTCGAATGTTTAGGATAAAAAGCATGTTTGGCAAGAAGCAGTAACATCGTGTTTAGTTAGAAGGAAACACCCTTGTTTTCCACTAAATGTTTTGTAACCCCCTTTGTTTTCTTGAGAATAGAAAACAATGTCATATGAACTTGTTTTCAATGTTTTGTGGAAAATTAAGTCCCCTCCTTTCTTTTGTTAAAACTGAAAAATAGAAAAATGGGTAAAGCCCTCCCCCTTTTTTTTGGGAAGGTTGGTGTGGCCGCATCAGGGTTGTTTGCACCTTGTAGGAATTGACCTCCCACATTTTAAGGATGACAGTCACAACCCTTCTACCACTATGCCGCCCCTGAATGGTTAGGATTTTTTATGATTCTAATAAAACGGTTATTGAGATAGTTTAGCTTTTAGGACTGTATGCTTATTTTACGCTTCATAGTTGCCCCTACAGCTCATTGCCAAATGCTTCTACAGAATAAATGATACAGCTTCGCAGCAGCTAGTTTTTTCCAAACATATTTATTGAGAGTTTAGGTACTTTTGAAAAGATAAAACACATAAGTAAGGTACGTTTTGACATGAAATGCTTATGTTTCAAACGTCCGCATTCTAAGTTAAAAGAAGACATTAAAAGTTAAAAGTGCAAAAAGTTAGTATGGTGAAAATCTTGAAAATAACCTTTGAATGTGACACTGTGACAGTTATAAAGGGGGTATAGATTTGAAATTCTATAATGATGCATATATGCCACTATCTTGGAGATCATAGCTTTTCTTGCTAGTAAATATTGAGCTTGACAGTGGTACGTTCTCACTGAATATTCGTATTCAAACCCTCCTTCTTAAAGGTGTTGAAGTTGATAAGAGATTTTTTGTATCTATTTTTCTGACATCCCCAACTCCAACTTATTGTTTGTACTGGCTGTATATCTCCATTAGTTCAGTTACGCTAGCTTCTGGATAGGGGAAGAAAAAGCATTAACCCTTCAATTAGGCTTACTTGTAAGCTAACACAGTAACACAGTAGGCCAGTATATAATTTTTATATTGATTTATGCTTAGGAAATACACTTAAGAAGTTAAGATATGATTCAAAGTGACAGAATAATAGCAATTTCTGAGACTTGTCATTTTGATTACCTATAATCAGTGTGCATATGCATGCTCTCTAAGTTGCACATTTGCGATGCATCTCACATTAAATTCATGTAGGCTGTAGTATAAACTGTTGTTAAGTTACTGCACTTTTAAGTCTCAGGGATAGCTTCTAGTGGTTGCACTGTTTTGTAATTGAGTGAATGTTTCACATATAACAAACCTTAAATCGTATCGTTGATTGGTAACATCTTTTCTATGCAGGTATGAGAAAAGTTACATGCATCGAGATGTGGTAACTCATGTTGCTGTTTCGGCAGCTGATTTTTTCATTACGGGGAGTCAAGATGGTAAGTATTACTTTTACATGTAAACCGCATCAGAATTGTTATAAATCGTAGATTAAAATTCTGGTATCATTGATCAAGCTAAAAGACTTGAATTGAGTGATACCATGGTAAAATGGTAATATAAGAAATATTACTAAAATATGTGGGTTTGACATCCAATCCTTTATTTCCATGTTCTTTCAGGACACTTAAAATTTTGGAAGAAAAAAGGTGTTGGGATTGAGTTCGCTAAGCATTACAGATCCCACATTGGGCCAATTGAAGGGCTGGCGGTGAGTTGTGCATGTATTCTTTATACAGTATTTATATATATTTAAGTTTTAGAATATCAAATAGTTTTGTTTTATGTATCTTTATTTCCTGATGTCAATATATATATACTTGGTATCATGTTAAGTTTATGTCTTTTGAACATCAACTGCAGGTCAGTGAAGACGGTTTACTTTGCTGTACGATTTCTAATGATGTGTTTGTTAAAATATATGATGTGCCCAACTATGACATGATGGTCATGTTAAAACTTCCATATATACCTGGTGCTGTTCAATGGGTTTACAAAGGGAATGTCAAAGCCAAGCTTGCTATTAGTGATCGTAACTCCTCATTTGTGCATATATATGATGCTCGAGCTGGAACAAATGACCCCATCATTTCTAAAGAGGTAGTTTGACTTTGACGTCCATTCAATTTTGCTTTCTTAATTTCGTTGAATAGGACTTTCTTTTTTTTACCATCGAACATGAACCAAAACTAAATCGGACTTTCTTGTTTTTTTCAGATACATGGCAGTCCTATTAAAGTAATGAAGTACAATCATGCTTTTGATACTGTGATATCCGCAGATGCCATGGGAATGATTGAGTATTGGGACCCCAATACACTTCAGTTCCCCGACAGCGAGTATGTTATTTCTACAAGTTTATCCGTCCTTGTCCTCCTCTCGGGCTACTGATATTGATGAGTCTTCTGTTTTGGCTTTAACAGGGTCAAATTCAAATATAAAAGTGATACTGATCTATTCACAATTGTCAAATGTAAAACGGCTGTTTCTGCTATCGAGGTAAGGAATTGATTTGTGATAATGTTTGTACAACAGTAATAGCCATTATAAAATTATTTTGTGATATCGTGAATGCTTAACGTTTTTGCCATTGTGTTGTTATATTACAATTCTACTGCTCACACAAAATAATACATTCTCTTTAAATATATGTAAATTAATCAAATTGCTAATAAATGTTAATGCTAAGTTCAAGATAACCATGTGTAATTGTACTTGAAATGTATGCATGTGCATAATAACCTCCTTAATAAGATATGCTATATTTGCATTATCACGTAGCAACAATATTAACGTTTTTGGTACCTGTCTTTAGGTAAGCAATGACGGCAAGCAATTTGCAGTCACGTCGCCTGATCGTAGAATACGTATATTTTGGTACAGGACTGGTAAGCTAAGACGGGTCTATGATGAATCACTTGAGGTAATTTACTTATTGCAGTGGGTTATATTGCATATGTATATTTATTATCAACTATTTCTAAGATATCTGTATCTGCTTTGTTTAGAATGCTGGAGAACTTCAAAAAAGCGATGTTCCTTTATACCGGCTAGAATCTATTGATTTTGGTAGAAGAATGGCAGTTGAAAAGGAAATTGAAAACACAGAAAATGTACCACAGCCGAACGCCGTTTTTGATGAAAGCTCCAATTTCATTATTTATCCAACCCTTCTTGGTATAAAAGTAAGAGATTCCTCTTTCCATTCCTGTAACATTCATTAAACTATTTCGTTTTCTCAAGTTATAAAGGAATTTAAATATTGTATTTTCTCTTCTTTTTATGGTAGATCGTAAATCTGCACACCAATACAGTTGCCAGAATTCTAGGAAAGGTGGAAAATAATGACAGATTCTTAAGAATTGCTTTGTACCAAGGTGATCAGAGCAGCAAAAAAGTGCGCAAAATTCCAGCTGCTGCTGCGAATGTCAATGAAAGCAAAGAACCCCTCACAGACCCTACTCTATTATGCTGTGCATTCAAGAAGCACCGAATATATATGTTCAGGTATAGCAGTTGATTACTTTTTCCATTATACTCTGCTGAGTGTATTTTATTTTGAAATCCATTTTAGCAGCTACCCCTTTTGTGAGTTTGGTCACTTGAGATAGTTCTTACGGATTTATGTTGGTGTAGTCGAAGAGAACCAGAGGAACCTGAGGATGCAACTAAGGGTCGGGATGTCTTCAATGAAAAGCCTCCTCCTGATGAACTAATGGCCGTGTCAGATATAGGGAAATCTGTTACAACATCACTTCCGGAGAATGTGGTAAGTACTCTTACTTATTGTATTAATATTAAACTATGCTTTTTTAATACTTAGGTTATCTTGTTAATCATTACCTTGATGATATTTGTTGTACCAGATTATGCACACAACACTTGGTGATATCCACATGAAGCTGTACCCAGAAGAGTGTCCTAAAACCGTGGAGAATTTCACAACTCACTGTAAAAATGGATACTATGATAATCTGATATTTCATCGGGTTATCAAAGGTTTTATGATACAGACTGGAGACCCCTTGGGAGATGGGACAGGTGGACAATCTATTTGGGGAAGGGAGTTTGAAGATGAATTTCACAAAAGGTCCGTAACATCTCATTATTAAAATCATGTCTCATACTGTATAAAATGTTAGAAACTAAACTTATGCCGAATGGTCCTAGCAATGAAGGACAATAATGTAGTTCAGTTATATAACTAATCTGCACTTGAGTCTTTAAGTGAATAGAATGTACTTATTTTAGCCAAAACTTGACAAATTTTGTTCTTTTTGCAGTTTAAGACATGACAGGCCTTTCACATTGTCGATGGCAAATGCGGGCCCAAACACTAACGGGTCTCAGTTCTTTATCACGACTGTTGCTACGCCATGGCTGGATAATAAGCATACTGTTTTTGGCAGAGTTATTAAGGGCATGGACGTTGTTCAGGTAATTGCTGGCCAGGCAACCATTAATTTTGAAACTCTCCACTATTTTGTAAAGTGGGTTTTGGATGAAATTTTTCTGAAACAAACCTTTGTTTTCAGGCAATTGAGAAAGTGAAAACGGACAAGGGAGATAAACCATACCAAGATGTAAAGATCTTGAATGTGACGGTTCCAAAGTCATGAGTGATGAATGTATATCGGAAGCTGATAATCTGTAATGTGCTGGTGGCATTTGGTCAAATCCAATATTTCAAATCTGGCACCGAAGTTTAAACTTTTTGACTTCAACTACTCATTCCTGATTACATTTTAAGGTTGCCAAGAATTTGAAAATTGAAGGCATGACCCCATGAATATGCAGTCTTCTGACTTAAGTGGAGAAAGAGGTCCTGACTATTTGGCAGTGGTTTTGTATGAACACAAAGATATCTCATGATTTAACTGACTTTTGTAAAATGGTTTTAAAGTTGGTGTTGCAAGAAAAGGGAAAAAAAGTGAACTGAAAGATATAGGCCATATCTGTTTTGGTTTATTTCTCGTGTTTACCATGCTAAATTGTTGTATTTTTAAATATTGAAATCCCCCTTTCTTTTACACCCAAAGAAATGAAGAATCATCAAAAGCCCAAGGTGTAAGTCATAACTTGCAAGTTGCAAGTGAATCAATATGGATTCTTATGGGTGTTTGAGATCATGTTTATAGCCTAAACTTATAGCGTATAACACCCCTTCATGTGGTTATTTGAGTGATTAGTTTTCATAAGTCAAACATAGGCCAATACAGCCGATTAGCACTTAAATAATGCATTCCATAACTCCAATTTGCATACTAATGTGATTATATAACCAACAATGTGGATAGATAAATTGTGTAATCAAACTAATCATGTTTTATCACTTGTTGAAGACCATCTCACAAGAACAAAAGCGTAGCCTTATGCGTGGCAACGATCTCAGGATCACATACACTACTCTATCAAGCGCCAACAATAAGTGGTTTCATTAGTCAATAATTGCTATGGCAAGAGCGCTAATATGCTAACGAATATCAAGAAAGGTATTCACGTGTATGTTTTAGCAAGTAATGCAGTTTACGAATCTTAATAATGACCATGTAATTTCCATTAAAGGAGAAAATTATACCAGAAGTGCATAACAATGCAAGACTTAAACCAAAAACCATAATGTGCAGTGAGAATTTGCTTATGTACTGTAGCAAAAAATCTCCACCAATTTCTACGACTTTTCTATCTCAAGCCAAACATTAACACCAAGAGCTAAAACCAACCAAACAACAAAACTACAGATAATAACAATATAAAGCAAATGTAAAACAATAAGCAGAGATCAAGACCGCTTTGATTAAAAATATCTGATGTTCAAGTAAACCATACATCCAAAACTTTTCAATGGTCTTACAAAATGCAACACTTTTACGGCAAAACTAAAAACAAACAATAAAAACCTTAGTATGCTTCAAAAGAAGAGACAGAGGCCCTTTCTTCTAGTCAAAATTCAACACTTTCACGGCAAAACTAAAAACTAGCAATAAAAACCTTTAGTATGCTTCAAAAGAAGAGATAGAAGGGCCTTTCTTCTAGTCAAATAAACTGAAACCCATGTCCTGCAAAAGAAATTTTTAACACATTAAGATTGTTGCACTGTCACTGAAACATAGCCATATTGATTTAACTGAAGCAAATAATAGCTTACATCATCGGTATCCTCTTTCTCTTCAACCTTCTCTTCCTTCTTTGACTCGGCAGCTGCTGCTGCAGGTGCAGCAGCACCACCAGCTGAGGCAGCGACTGCAACACCACCGCCGCCTGATGGAACTGAAGCTAGCTTTTCCCTTCCAGATGCAATCAACTCGGTAATGTCTTTACCCTTGACTTCTTTCAAGAGCAATTCAATACTGCCCTCATCAGCATCAGCTCCAACTGCACATAAATCCGTTTCAAACTTGTAAACAACAAATGCCAACCATTTCAATAGGCTATTGTTTCGCTACTCAAATAAACACATCAGCCAAAAATAAATTATTTACAGATCCAAGAATAAGAGCGATAAAGCAACACAAAACAAATAACACACTATAAATAGCATGCCACAAAATACTAAGCCATGCTATAAGGGGTCATTTTTCAACAAAACAAGAAAAACACTTGATGTTTTTAGGGTAGAGAATTGCATCTAAGTATCATGAGTTCATAACATATCATTATCATGATCGCAACATAAAACTAAACAGCTAAAAAACTCACATTTCATGCATTACATTATCTGTTCTGCAAATCTCCGTTAATCACAAAACATTCAATTACTAATAAACTAAAAGCCTGAAATTTCCTTATCATAAAATGAACATAAACAGTTTGAGTAAATGCAAACTACCAGGCAGTTTGAGTCAAACTACCGAACCAAATATCCATACTTATTCGCAAACTTAGCAATTTCAATTTAAACGAAACATATACATTTAGGTGGTGTTTGTTTCGGCATATATAAGCCGTCTTATGGCTTATTTGGTTTTGGCCTTATGATTCTTAAGCTAACTTTTTGTGGCTTATTTAAGAACTTTTCTCCTTATACTATTAAGTTTATTATGACATAATAAACTTCATCCAAGCCGAAACTTTTCAAAATAAGCCACAAAAAAGTTAGCTTATGAAACACAAGCCCAAAACCAAATAAGCCATAAGCAGGCTATATAAGCCAAAACAAACACCCCCTAAGCAAAGGTTTTAGACCCAAAATCACTAACATAGTAACATCTATATATAAAACTCTACTGTTACTTTGTTACCATGACAATATAAATCCATCACCATAAAAAAAACTTATAATAACTGATACATATGCATATACAAAAGTATTCTTAAAAACAACCTAAAAATAATACAACAAACTAAGTTATTTTTTTATAAAATAATTACCTGAACCAAGGATGGTTTTCAAATCCTCAGCACAAGGACTGGTGTTACCTCCCAACAAAGCCAACAAGTATGCTGCTACAACCTTCATTTTCTACAAAACCAAAAACATATCAATACAACATCACAAACCCATCATTTTTTTATATAAAAAAATATATGTATATGAAGAAGGTACCTTGAGATTATGTGGTACGGCCGCACTGGGTATGGATGTTAGGGTTGTGAAAGATGCTGGAAACCCTAGTTAAGTTATAACAGGTTATTAATACTGCTTTTTGTGGGCTTTGTTTCTAATGGGCTGGTCCATGGTGTGGGCCCGTCTAGTTCACTAACTTCTAGGTGACAACATCGGTTCGGTTTTATTTGGTTTGACCTGATTTGTCAACACCCTACTAACTTCAAGTCTTCTCCAATTTGTTTTATGTGATACTTATTTCAAGTAAAAGGTATAATTGAGTTTGAGCTAAGTCTAAACGTGATAAAACTTGTGCTTGGCTAGTTCTAATTTCTAAGGTTTGAACTTTTCTGAACTTATCCCCTTTTGGCCACGGAGGTTTATCTGCGCCGACTCCGGGCTATCCAAAAAAGGGTAGTCGCCATGAGATTAGTCGGCTCGCAATGTCGAGTCGGAAACCCATGTTTACCCAAACATATCTTATAAAAATAGGCTCAATATCATTTAAACTTGGCTTGTTTCGAGGTTTTAGTTAATCAATCTCGAGCGGTTTTCGTTCATAATTGTCAAAAACCTGACTATACTTGTTTGATAAATAAAATTAATTTACCTAGTTTATAAAATACTAATCATGTAATGTGGCTGAATTCATGTTGGTCACCCTTTTTTTATAACGAGGCCTCTTATGTGAACAGTGGCAGGTCTGAGACCTTCGTTTATTTGAAGAAAAGTACCAAAAATTTGAAACTAAAAATGAATTACCATGTTCGTTTCAGAAAAATCGACATATTTGACATAATTTTACACTACGCAAGAAAAATCTATGAGGTTCCCGTGCACCCTATAAAACCCCCTCGGTCCACCCTTTTATGTGAATATTGCACGTGGTGAGATGTACACATACATTGCACAACATAACAACATGTTGGTGTTGGTCACATGAGTATGCAACTATAAGTCCTGCAAAAAGAAAAATAAAAAAATAACTTAAAAGTCAATCAATAGTCATGCAGTTAACTTGAAAAAATATGAATCCAACATAAGAACGCATATTTGTTAATAAGCATCGTGATATGTTAGTAACATCCATGGAACTCGCTACTCATCGTAAACCTCATGACATCACCGGTTCATAACCACTAATTACTCTCAAATATTTTGGATTTCGTGAAGTTTTAAAACTGTGAGCATGAACCAAGTTGCAAGTAAGCCAGTGTTTGTTTCTTAAAAAAAGGCACATCTTTTCACTTTTATGTGTAAACGGAAGAGTAAATGAAAGGAGTGCAATTTTTATTATTACTTTTATTAGCAGTGAGGGAACGTTGTGATTTTAATGCTCGTTTGGCAAACAGCAAACACCTTTATCTATTTTTTGAAAATGCTCATTTTTCAACATTCTATAAAATAGCATTTAAGAGCTATTCAATACATTGTAATTACGATTCCAACTATGTTACCAAACGCTTTTATAAAAAAATACAACCACCTACCGCTGCTATTTTTCCCAAATACTCAAATAGACACACTCTACCCTAATTAATTATATTTTTCATTTTTTTTTATTTGCCGCCTACTCCAAGGACAAAACCGTCACTCCACACATCAACAAAAAGAGCGGGAAAAAACACTCACAAATCACATTCATCCCGCCCCCAAATTTCATTTCATCCCATATCATCATCTCCAGATCCACCACAACCCAATCAACCAATCATCAACCACAAAAATGAACGGCACCGATAACCGAAGACGAACCGATCGTCGCGACACGCGGATCTCGAAGAAACAAAAACTAATTCTATCAGCGGAAGAGAAGCTCGAGTCTAAGCTAGGGTTTGATGTCTTTACCGAAGGCGATAAGCGTCTCGGCTGGCTTCTTACTTTCTCCACTGTATGTTTTTTTACTAATTTTTATAAATTAATTGAAGTTTATTGTGTTGATAAGGCTCAAACTGATCCTAAATATTCGGCGAAATAAACCGGTCGTAAATCGTTAGGCGAGAAGTTCATTTAGTAGTAATTGTTTAGATTTATCTATATTACACATAATGTAAAGTTTTTACTAGTTTTGGTTAATTTTTATTAAAGTTTATTGTGTTGATAAGGCTGAAAATGAATAAAATGTTTGGCGAATCGAATCAGTCACGAATCGTTAGGCGAGAAGTTAATTTATTAGTAACTGAATTTATATTACACATAATTTAAAGTATTATTCACAAATGAATGTACATAATGTAAGTTTTTACTAGTTTTTGTTAAATTAGTTGTTAAAGTTTATTGTGTTGATAAGGCTGAAAACTAACAGAACGTTTACCGTTTGGCGTGAAGATCATTTGTATATAATTATTAAAGTTTATTGTTGATAAGGCTGAAAATGAATCTAATATTTGGCGAATGTCTCGCAATATAAATTGCTTTGGTTTAAATGTTTAATAATAATTGTTATAAATGGCCTGGAATAATTTTTGGACGGAGAGAGTATTTACGTTAAGGCTGTTTTGTTAGCGTCTTAATGAATGGACATGAACACGGAAGTCTGCTTGTTTGAGCGCTTGTGTTTCTTTTGTTAAATTAATTGAAGTTTATTGTTGATAAAGTAGAAGACGTATCAAAAGTTAGACGAAAATCGTTCTGCGTGGCGTTAGTTCATTTGTTTAGTGTGTTAATGAATGAACAAAAACAAATACGAAAGTTTTAGGCAAAAAATGTTGTTTGTTTAGTGTGTTAAGGCTGAAGTCGAATTGAATGTCAGGTGACAATTTTTTGGCGTGATGTTCGTTTATTACTAATGAAAACGGATAATGTGTATATTTGTTTGCTTAGCGTGTTAATGAAGAAGCACAAGCTCATTCTCTTAATGACTGACATGAACACGAAAATCCATAAATTTTACGTGTGTATATATGTTACACTAAACCTAAGTGTTTGGTTTGCTTACAGCGTCGATTGTTGGAACTTAGCACTGTTGACTTAATTTTGTTTGTTTTTATGTAGTCTTCGTGGGAGGATCAGGATACGCAGAAAGTGTACAGTTGCGTGGATTTATATTTCGTTTGCCAGGTGAAGTTTTAAAACTCTGAAATATAATTAGGTTTCTGAATTGTGTAATGTAGGTGATTATTGATTAAATTTTTGTGTTTTGATTAAAGGATGGGTCGACGTTCAAAGCAAAGTATAAGTTCAGACCTTACTTTTACGCTGCTACTAAGGTATGTTGAATTGGTCACAAGTAACTGATGTTAGCTGATTAGTTATCAGCTGTGTGTTTTTAGGCTGTTTACTTATGTGGTAGTGTGAAGAGACTGTAATTTGATGATTGAATGTATAGGATAAGATGGAAATGGATGTTGATGCGTATTTAAGAAGACGATATGAAGGGCAAATTGCTGATATTCAGATAGTTGAGAAAGAAGACCTTGATCTCGTAAGTCATTATATCATGCTTGATACTTGTTTGCAACTTTTTCCAAAAATCGTATGCTCTTTTTTTTTCCTGAACAATTATGGATTTTGCATTAAGGGGGTGTTTGGTTTAGCTTATTTTCGGACTTATGAGCTTATTTTGTTTACCTTTTTTTTGCATAATCCTATTTCATTTTTGCCTTCTTTTTCAACTTATGAGCTTATAATTCAGTTTTGAGTCTTAATGGGCTTACAAGTCAGGAAAGAGTTAAAATAAACATCCCATAAGTTGATGGCACCTGGCTATCTTGTGTCCGTGAAACAGTTTGATATAAACTATCAATAGTTATTAGAACTTGGCATTTATTTTAAGGACGATAAAGTAGCTTTAGTAAGGCAGGTGCCTTTTGTCTTTTTGGTTAGAAATGATCCATAAGTGAAAATAAAATCAGCTTTAACTATGGTTGAACTACTCTATATGAGGGGTAGTTTCTACACCTTTCTTTACTAGCGGCTTCAACAAGTCGTTTTAGAACCATGTTGCCAAAATTATGAAAGTAACATCTTTGATTTCCATGACAGAAAAACCATCTTTCTGGATTACGCAAAACTTACTTAAAGATATCATTTGACACGGTACAACAACTGATGCAAGTAAAGAGTGACCTGATGCATGTAGTTGAGAGAAATCAAGAAAAGTTTAATGCTGCAGAAGCTTATGAGTCCATATTGTCAGGCAAAAGGTAGGAATTGCAGTATCTAAATTCTTCTAGTTTATATAAGTTACTGCTCCCGTCTCCCACTTTTGTTCTTGTGTTTTGACACGATTTTTGTATATGGGTTCTCAGCAAAGAGCGAATTCAAGATTTTATAGACTGCATTTATGATCTAAGGGAATATGATGTGCCATACCATGTTCGTTTTGCCATCGACAAGGGTAATAACTTTTAACTAATACATTGGTTGTATTTCATATCATTGTTTTATAAATATTGCATCTCACTTTTAAAATATACTTGTCAGATGTAAGATCTGGGCTCTGGTATGATGTAAGTGTGTCAAGTGAGGGAGTTACGTTAGAAAGAAGGCATGACCTTTTGCAACGTGCTGAAGTTCATGTTTGTGCATTTGATATAGAGACCACAAAGCTTCCTCTAAAGTTTCCTGATGCCGAATATGATTCAGTTATGATGATCTCATACATGGTTGATGGACGAGGATATCTGATTATTAATAGAGAGGTAGGTACAATAGATGCATTATTGTCTTCATTATATGTGTAATCTAAAGTTTGTCATTAATATATTGTTACTGTTTTTCAGTGTGTTGGTGAAGATATAGAGGATTTGGAATATACACCCAAACCTGAATTTGAAGGATACTTTAAAGTGACCAATGTGAAGAATGAGGTATGATTTCTCAATTCTGTTAAATTATATGGCTGGTGATGCTTTGAACTTAAATGATTTATTTTCTGTTTGCATACAGGTAGAACTGATCAAACTGTGGTTTTCTCATATGAGAGAGGTGAAGCCTGGTATTTATGTCACATACAATGGTGACTTTTTTGATTGGCCATTCATGGAAAAAAGGGCTGCTCATCATGGCTTGAGAATGAATGATGTATGCTTCAAACTTTTGTATTTTATTTTTTAACAACCGTAAAGGTCATGGTTAGCCATTGCGTGCTTTCTTTATTTAACATGGCCAAAAACAACCACGAAAGTTAGGTTTGTCACTGATACATGGCTATGGCTATTTAGAATGAAGAGTAATCTGCTTATTGTAAATATATGTCGTAAGTTTGGATAAATAATTATTTGTGAACACTTAAACCCATCTAGAGATCATAGTATTTATCTTTCTAATTGACTTGTGAAAAAAGTCAAAATTGAAAGGATTTGTTTGAGGGCCAGCATCCAATTTACTAGAATGGTGACTGATTTTTTCATTTAAATTACTTCTTTAATATTTCCCACAGGAGCTGGGATTTCAGTGTGATGATATTCAAGGTGAATGTCGGGCTAAATTTGCATGCCATCTGGATTGTTTCGCATGGGTTAAACGTGATAGTTATCTACCTCAAGGGAGCCATGGCTTGAAGGTACACACTATTTTTTCTTTCAGCTTTACTGTTTTAATCAATCTGCTGATTAAATTTACTAAAGCAACAAATTAATAGTAGATCAATAGTCATATATGGTAATGTCGAATATTTGAATGTCAAACAACCAAATATTAGATCAAATAATCAAGTAAATAAATTATTTGCATTATTATTTCAGGCTGTCACTAAAGCCAAATTGGGCTATGATCCATTGGAGGTAAATCCTGAGGATATGGTTCGTTTTGCAATGGAAAAACCCCAGGTAATCAAGTTGTTGACATTGTCTTGTTATCATCAATATCCTATTGTATAGACATTATTAAGATATCTAGACCGATTCTTATACGCTCGGTATCTAAAAACTTGATTAATTTCAGATGATGGCATCATATTCAGTATCTGATGCTGTGTCAACATACTACTTGTATATGACTTACGTTCATCCCTTCATTTTCTCCCTTGCAACTATAATACCAATGCCTCCTGATGAAGTGTTGCGTAAAGGAAGTGGGACCCTTTGTGAAATGCTTCTCATGGTCCAGGTAAGCTATTTTCACTTTTTTTTTTTTTTTTTTTTCATTAACACAATTAATTGTTTATAAGTATATGTTTTAATCTTATTATGCATGCAGGCATACACAGCAAATGTTATATGTCCAAATAAGCACCAAGCTGAACCAGAAAAGTTTCACAATGGCCGCCTTCTTGAGAGTGAAACATATATTGGTGGGCATGTGGAGTGCCTAGAAACAGGTGTTTATAGATCTGACCTTCCGACAAGTTTCAAACTTGATCCATCTGCCTTCAAGGTAAGCTACATGTCTTGGTAATCTAGAATTTAGTTGTAGTATTTTTTCTCTACAATTGCTAGTTGCTTGGGATGTTAACTAAAGTCTGATTTTTGTTTTCTTTTTTCAGCAACTTATTGAAAATCTTGATCGTGATCTTCTTTATGCTATTAGAGTGGAGGGTAAGATGGACATTGAAACGGTTTCAAACTATGACGAAGTGAAGAATGCTATTTTGGAAAAGGTACTGTTACAATTTTTTAATCAGTTGTGAACTAATTTGTCGTTGGTTACTCAGCTAGTAAACATTTTCTATATGGACCTTTGGTGGTGGGATGTAAATGATAACAAAGCAAATGGTTAAACTTTTAGTATTTAGGCAACTTTGATACACATGATTGCTGCTATTAATTGTAATTTTGATTGTCAACTGTTATGTGATGATATAAATAATCTACACCTTCTCATTCTTTTTTTCTATTTCTTTCCTTCACACGTGTCACGTGTTTATCAAAAAAGATATCTAAAATGCAAGGATCCATAGAAATATAACCAACATACACTTCTTTCCTTTTTCTTACTTCGGCAGCTTATATCATTACGAGATGAACCTACACGAGAAGAATGTCCTCTAATTTATCATCTAGATGTTGCTGCAATGTATCCCAACATTATATTGACAAACAGACTCCAGGTTCTCATATTCATCAATTTTAATAAAATTTGTATCTTTTGATATAACTTGCTATCTGCTGAAAGAAAACTGTACTTTTGTGCAATGCCAGCCACCTTCAATAGTTACAGATGAGGTTTGCACTGCATGTGATTTCAACCGTCCAGGCAAAACTTGTCTTAGGACGCTTGAATGGGTTTGGCGTGGAGAGACATACACAGCAAAAAGAAGGTACCTTGTTTTTTCTTAACTTTTCATGCCTATTTACCCACAATGAAAGTTTACTAACGCCAAAGTTGGATATCAGCGATTATTATCATATTAAGAGGCAAATTGAGTCTGAGTTTGCTGATGGGCCCCACTCAAAACCATTCCTAGATCTGCCTAAAGTGGATCAACAGTTGAAGCTGAAAGATCGTCTTAAGAAATACTGCCAAAAGGTACATTTTAAACTGTTATGTGAGACATGATAGCATCTATTATAAGTAAATGGCCTTGTTAGTAAAGGTAGTTTTTGCCTGTTGTGCTGGAGTGGTTCATCGTCAAAAGACTCGTTAACTTGTAAATGGGTCAGTCCGGGTTATGTATGTTTTTTTATGAGTCAAATCGTTAAAATAATAAAAGTTAGCTTAGAGCATCTTTAATAAAAAAGCTACTCATCAGAAAGTTCCGCCGATTAATGCCAAAAAAGTCTGCAAACTTTTTTAGTACAATTGATATTAATTAAAATTAAAATATACATTTGTGAGTGGGTAATTCATATCAAATGCGTTGAAAGTCTATGAAAGGGTAATTTATAATGCATAAGGCCTCCTAAATCATTTTGAAAAAAAAAAAAAAAAAAAACGTTTTGTGCAAACATGCTTGAATCACTAATTTTGTTATCTAAAAATCTGAAAAAACAATGTTTCTGGTCACCCAACATGACCCCATGACCTGACCCGCCCATTTTCGCACCTCTAATCATAATATATAATGCTCCCTCACAGGCATATAAGCGAGTGCTTGAGAAACCAGTTACTGAAGTTCGAGAAGCAGGGATATGCATGCGTGAAAATCCGTTTTATGTTGATACTGTCCGAAGGTGAGTATTTAAATAAGTTTTGCATCTTTATGGAATAAATGTCATCTTTTGTATATGCTCTTATGTGTATATAACATGTTATCTTGTGGTTCAAAGTTTTCGTGATAGAAGATATGAATACAAAGGACTCAATAAAGTATGGAAGGGGAAGTTGTCAGAAGCAAAAGCTAGTGGAAATCCTATTAAGATTCAGGAAGCACAAGTAATTTAATTTCTTTTGCATGTACTTTATTAATTTCACCAGCCAGGTTTTGTTGATTTGATTTACTGATAATGGCTGGTATTAAATAATATTGCAGGATATGGTGGTTCTCTATGATTCACTACAGTTGGCTCATAAATGTATTTTGAATTCCTTTTATGGATATGTCATGCGCAAGTATGTGCTTTTCACTTAGTTTCATTATGTACTCTCCTTATCATTCAAGGTACAAATAAGATAAAATTTGTTGCAGAGGTGCAAGATGGTATTCAATGGAAATGGCAGGAGTTGTTACATATACTGGAGCAAAAATAATCCAGAATGCTCGATTACTTGTTGAAAAGATTGGAAGACCCCTTGAGTTAGACACAGATGGTATATGGTGTTGTTTGCCAGGGTCATTTCCGGAGAACTTCACCTTTAAAACAAGGTGCATAATTATTTTGGCTTGTCATTATTATGATGATGTTTATGTGGCTTAATTCTAACATTTTTTCTTTGCAAATTTCACTACAGAGACTCAAAGAAGCTAACAATTTCATATCCATGTGTTATGCTCAATGTTGACGTGGCAAGAAACAACACAAATGACCAATACCAGGTTAGTCTGATATTTTTTATTCCACATTTACAGTTCTTTAACTTCTCAAGAGATTAACTCTGAGTTTCTATTTTATCACCAGACTCTCAAAGATCCTGTCAACAGAACATATACAACACACAGTGAATGCTCAATTGAATTTGAAGTGGATGGACCATATAAGGTAAAAATAGGTGAATTCATGACGTGCCTATATTTTGACTGTTATTAATTATTAGTCATGATATTATACTGTTTTGAATGCAGGCAATGATTATTCCCGCTTCTAAAGAAGAAGGGATTTTGATAAAGAAGCGGTATGCTGTTTTCAATGATGATGGTACCCTTGCTGAGCTCAAAGGTTTTGAGATAAAGAGGAGGGGTGAACTAAAGCTCATCAAAGTTTTCCAGGTACGAGTTTTATTAAATAAACTTGATTGGCTTGATGTTCATTAACTAGATTTATAATATATAAGTTATTTTATTATTCTTTTCAGGCCGAGCTCTTTGATAAGTTTCTTCATGGGTCTACCTTAGAAGAATGTTATTCTGTAGTTGCTTCTGTTGCAAACCGTTGGCTTGATCTTCTTGATGTATGTAAATCAAATTTGAAACATTTACAGTGTTTTGTTATGTTTTTCATTGTTTTTGCTTTCATGAATGAAAAATAGAACATATATAACTGGTTAGTAACTATTTCAGAATCAAGGAAAGGATATTGCAGACAGTGAATTGCTTGATTACATCTCAGAATCGAGCACTATGAGCAAATCTTTGGTAGACTATGGTGAACAGAAATCATGTGCTGTAACCACAGCTAGACGTCTTGCTGATTTTCTTGGTGATACAATGGTTAAAGACAAAGGGCTACGTTGCCAATATGTTGTTGCATGTGAACCACGTGTAAGTGTCTCATTTGGCTAAAAATGATTAGTTTATAGGTTGTTAATGTGTATAATCCTCTTGCATAATATCGCAATCGAATTACCCTAAATTGAATGTTAATCTTGATGAGAACAGGGGAACCCGGTGAGTGAACGGGCTGTTCCTGTTGCAATATTTGAAACTGATGCAGGTAAATTTATATACAGCTATATATAAAGGTCAGAAGGTTAAAACACATGAGCCTTACATATTTCATTTGCAGAAATTATGAAGTTCTATGTGAAAAAGTGGTGCAAGATCTCATCAGATATCGGCATTCGATCCATTATTGACTGGTCATATTACAAACAACGACTTAGCTCTGCTATTCAAAAAATCATTACTATTCCTGCAGCAATGCAGAAGGTGCAGTTTTCATTTTAAAGTCCTTTATGAAGTATTGCGTTTTTTTTGGTATGTAAACCTTGTTTTTTTTTTCAGGTCTCAAATCCTGTTCCAAGAGTAGTTCATCCTGATTGGTTGCACAAGAAGGTTCGTGAAAAGGACGACAAAATGCGCCAAAGAAAACTAGTTGATATTTTTACATCATTTAAAAAGGGTCATGAAGCCGACCCGAAAAATGATCCAGATGGAAACAATCATGTACCCAATGAACAGGATGTTGTGGATTTGGAGGACTTTGGCAGTAATGGGAAATCTTCCGGTGTTGGACCTAGACCTATTGTACGTTCTTATGAAACTAATCATAAGACAAGTGGTCAGGGAGCATCTTCCGAGAAAAAGCTCGATCATGATCAAAATGTGGAACCGCTAGTGTCATCACAACAACCAATTGATATTGATATCGAAGATATAGATAGACATTTGGATTATCAAGGATGGCTTGATTCAAAAAAGAGAAAGTGGAAACAAGTCCGTGAAAAAAGGAAGAAGCAAAGGTACTTTATCCTTACTACCATAGTAATAATAATAAGATGGGTTGGGTAATGGGTCAAAATGGTTTTATGTTCTAATGGTATATTTTTAAGTACGGGTCCAAATAGAGATAGGGCAAGGCTATGTTGTCCTGCACACATTTCACTATTGATTAGTATTAATGTTTGATGCATTTATTATGATTGAAAAATCATACTATTACAATAGCAATCCATATCTTTGAATAAAAATGTTCTGACCCATTCCCCTATTAGTAAGTTTTTTCCCTGATATGAACCAATTGAGATATAACTAGCAGGGTACCCGCGCGTTGCCGTGGCGGGTACCCTGAAATTAAATTTTCCGGCGAATCATGTATTTTTGTTTATTATGTTCTTTTTGACAATAAATTTACGGATATCAAGAATTTCGTTTACCTGTGCCCGTTCTTGCTCGAGCCCGTTTGGCCCGCACCTGTTCGGGGTCAAGCCCATTTCGCCCGTTACCCGTTCGGGTTTGAATATTTGTAAAATGTGCTTTATTATTTGCATTAGTGACATTTAATGCAAGAATTGTGTTTAATTTGGTTGTACAATATGCTTGATAATTTGTATTTCTTATGTAAGGGGTGTTTTAATAACTGTATTAATTGTATTTATTAACCAGTTAATTAATTGACTACATTAAATAGCATTAATGTGGTGTTTTTTTTTATGTGCATTAAAGTGGTGTACATTATGCTTCCTGTTTTGTAAGTCTGAAAATTATGTGCATTAAAGTGGTATACACTATGCTTATTTTCTTGTAAGTCTTAAAAGATTACAAGCATTGAAAGCTATACTTGTAACAACCCAGACTTTTTAAAGACACTTAAATTTCTAGGCTTTTAATTATATGTGTATGCATCTTTCCTATTAAAGAAATGTTTTTGGTCTTAAACATTTTAAGACTTCTAAATATAGATGTCCTAAATACATTATAAGGTAGTATAGATACGGGGTCGTCCCATTCATAAGTAAACGGTTCGAAATAGTCATATTTATTACAAGAACTATACTGATTGTCAGTTCTTTTATGGAAATTGCTGTTGGATGTGTAATCGCAGGTTGGACAATTTGGATTTTAGTCAGAGGAACGGAGTTGCTGAGATCCATAGTGGTGTGGCAAATAAGAGAAAAGCTCAGGGAACTGGAGTCGGTTCATATTTTAAAAAGCAGGAACTGGCTCTTACAGGCAGCCACTGGCAGGTAATGTAGTTATTAATTAACACATTTATTTAAATATATGTTTTCTTATTATGTCTCTTGACTTCTGTAAATCTCTTTCAAACCAGATAATTCAACTTGCTCCCAGCTCACAAAATGGCCAGTTTTTTGCATGGGTTGTTGTGGATGGAGCCATGCATAAAATCCCTATCAATGTTTCCAGAGTATTTTACCTCAATTCTAAAGCTCCAGTTACTGAAGAATTTCCTGGAAGACGTGTTAACAAGATTCTTCCTCATGGACACCATTGCTATAATCTGATTGAGGTAGATTATTTACACTTTGATATATAAATAGTTAGTTTATTTAACTTAACTATATGTACACTTTATTGTAGGTCATAACTGATGAAGATCAATTCAGAGCAGAAAGCCGGAAACTTGCTGCTCACCTTGCAGATCCTGAAGTGGAGGTCAGTTATAATTAAGCCAAATAAAGCAATTGTAGGTTAATCTATCTTTATAGATGAAAAAGCTATACAAATATTTCTTGTTAAATGCTGTCTGTTCAATTATGGTTCAGGGGATATATGAAACAAAAATAGGGCTGGATTTCAGTTCGATTATTCAGATTGGATGTGTTTGTAAAGTTGATAAATCTGCCAAGAAACGGAATGCAAAAGATGGTTGGAGCCTAAATGAATTGCATATGAAAACCACTACAGAGTGCTCTTACTTAGAATCGTCAATCCCTTTTCTCTACTTGTACAGAAGGTAAGTTCCAGTATTCTGTTATGATGCTCTCAAAACTGCTTGCAAAAAGAAAAGGTTAAAATCAAATTGTAATTTGTTACTTTTCTATTTTCAGCTTCGATGTTCGGGGCACTGGCATTTATCTTGTATATTTTCCATCGTATTCGACAATCCATGCGGTAATGGTCAGTCCAGTTCAAAATAAAGAGTTAACACCAAATATTTTAGAGAAACTGTTTCGTGAAGCTTGCCAAGCTTTATCAGAACCTTCCTTGTCTAGAGATACTTCCAGTTTTAAGGTGAGGTTGACTTTTATAAAAAAAAAAAAAAAGTAAATTGATTCTGTTTGATTTTTCACTGAATAAGCATATATTCTAACCATTGTATGTGAAAATATCCAGGTGGAGTATGTTGGGAACCCAAAAGATGCTGAAAAGATCGTACAAAGAACAATAAGTGAATTCAGGTATTACATGATTCATAAATTAGCGCTATGGATTTTTCAAATTAATAACATGCTATTTCTGCTAAATTGATCGACAGAAATCAACTTCATGGACCTGTAATTGCTGTAGTTGAGTGCCCAGATGTTGACTTAATGAAGACCGGTATAAGAGCTCTAGATGATTTTCCGTGTGTGAGCGTTCCTTCAAATGCTCGTGATAGTCAACATCAGGTAGTCAACTATCCATACAAGTTTATTCCAGCATGAGCTGACATTGTTGTGCTACTCATGCATGTTTTATTATCATTCCTCTTTATAGATTATTGGTTGGCAAGTTCCAGCTGCAAAAATTGGGCTGCAACGTTGTGCTGCGTCATCTCGGTGGTTAAATGAAAGAATTTCTCTTTCCAGATATTCCCATGTAATAACACATCTGAATCATGTTTTTAAGCACTTTACATTTCTGTTTTACGTTCACCTTAATATGGTTTAATCTGAACAGGTTCCATTAGGCAATTTTGAACAAGATTGGGTTATACACACTGCAGATATCTTCTTTGCAAGAGCATTACGTGATCAGCAACAGGTTGTTTCTGGTTTGCCTTTTGTTTGATATCCTTTGAACCCTTAACATGGTACTATATTATTAAGCATTGGGTCTGCTAATTAATCTCTGAGTTCCTTATAATATTTGCAGATACTTTGGGTGTCAGATAATGGGATTCCGGATCTTGGAGGGGATTATGAAGAAGAGACTTGTTACTCAGATGAGGTCAGCTTAATTTAATGATCCTACTTTATATATGAACAATTTTACTTTTTTGCCGTGAAATTTTGTGGTTCCGTGATGTTCTGATTAGCAAATCTTTTGGAAAATAGGTCAATCAACCTGTTTTGATTCATCCTGGTGCTTATAGAAAAGTCACGGTTGAGCTAAAGGTCTGCAAATTTTCCTTATGCCACTCTTAAACTTAATTAAATATTTAACGGATCAAAGTTTTGAAAGCAATTTTCTAATGGATACAGATACATAATCTAGCTGTCAATGCTCTGCTAAAAAGCAACCAAGTAAATGAAATGGAGGGAGGTACCCTATTTGGGTATGATCATGATTTGGCTTCTGGATCACATCTTCCAAATGAACAGTTAGGAATGGACGAGGCCACATCCTGTTCACCTGCATTTCGTGTTCTCAAACAATTGATTCAAAGATGCCTTGCAGATGCAGTTTCATCCGGAAATATATACGCTGATGCAATGTTGCAACATTTATACAGATGGCTCTGCAGGTAATTCTGTTTGCTGGATTGCTAACTTTATGTATTGTTTTGTTTTGACTATGTTTGACTTTTTTTTGTCTTGTGATGTAGTCCAAGGTCAAAGCTTCATGATCCAGCTCTTCATCGAATGCTTCACAAGGTCATGCAAAAGGTGTTTGCACTCCTGATTGCTGAATTTCAAAAATTGGGTGCCACAATTGTATTTGCCAATTTTTCAAAAATTATACTGGACACTGGAAAGTCAGACTTATATGCAGCCCAAGCTTATTGTGATAGTTTACTAAAAACTATACAAACAAGGTTGGTTCTTTTGCATTTCTCTAATATAACAATAATACAGAGTGTTAATTCAGATTACGTGATTACTATTTTCTACCTTTTTGTTTCTTTCTGATTTTTAAGTTTCTTGGTTTGTTAGAGACTTATTTGAGTGGATTGAGCTTGAACCCATGCAATTCTGGCACTCACTGCTATTCATGAACCAGGTTAGCTAATATGTATTTTTAACTAGATACTTTCTTCTTACAAGTGATTGTGAAATTACCATTTTACCCTTCTCATTACAGTACAATTATGGTGGAATTCAAACTAAATCAGACGACACAAATGATGATCCTCAAGTGGTTATAGTGTCCAGCTGGAACATCACGGATAACCTGCCTGCGGAAATTCAGGTATGACCTTTTTAAATATCAAACATGCAAACATCAAAAAGATTACGATATCAGTCCTCCATCTATTATCCAGTGATGTTATTATTATTATTATTATTATTTTTGTGTGTCTTTTTCTAGGATCATTTTCTTGTAATAGTCTCTCAGTTCATATTCCGCCCATGGCAATTTGCACGAGATCAAATCAGGAAAAGAGCAAAAATAAGGGATGACGACTCATGTACTCCGTCGATCACAGCTGCTGCTGCTGAGATATACGAGTCAAGCATGACTGAACATCTTAGTGAAGAGGTCCAGTTATGAATTTTATATTTTTACTGGAATCTAGCATATACTGTATAATTCTAATTAAATCATTAACTTACGTTATTTTTTTTAACAGATTAAATCTTACTTCTCAGACAAGCTTTTGACCATCGTTGGTAGTATTCTTCACATGAGAAAAATAGGCAAATCTCAGGAAGCACAAGATAACAATGGTTATAAAGGAGATCCCGCACTCGAATTTATTAAAAATGTTTGTGAAGTTCTCAGTCTTGACAAGAATGTTGTTCATGATGTTCTGGTAACGGCAGTTAAAAGTGTTATTCTTTATGGTTTTCTTGATTATTGTTTATACTTATTATTTAAAAAACCTGCAGATTATGAGGAAAAATCTGTTAAAAAGCGTGCTTGTAAGGGAGTTTGCTCCAGAGGCAGAGTTCAAAAAGTGCCCCTTTTCCTTCACTTTACCAAATGTCATCTGCAGGTAAAGCAATAAAAGTATTTTCTAAAAGTCAGAATGACTTGTTTGTTTATATGATACCGTAGATAATAGCATGCGGCCAATATCATGTTAACATGTAAATATGTTAAACTTATATGCAGCAACTGTAAATTTAAGCAATATATATGGAGTAATATTTATGCATGTTTGAGACTATCTATGTATATAATCCTAATCATATTCGATACTAATTATTTATAAAAAATCTACATAACTTTGAGAGTTTTTGATCAACCAACCTGTGACCCGTTTTAGCCCAAACCCATTTGTGCGTTACCTAATTGCTTATAATTATATTAATTTCTTTTTACATGAACTTTTCGTGTTTCTAATCTAAATGTTCATTGTTTTAACAGCTACTGCAATGACTGTAGAGACTTGGATTTATGTTTAGACAGAGATTTAATAACTCAAGAGTGGAGATGTGGTGTTCCACAATGTGGTCAACCTTACAACCGTGAAGTGATGGAAAATGGTCTTTTACAAATAGTCCGCCAAAGAGAACGCCTTTACCATCTTCAAGACTTGGTTTGCCAGAAATGCAAGCAGATTAAAGCTGCTCACTTGGCGGAACATTGCGGATGTGCTGGCTCTTTCAACCTTAAAGAACTAGTGACTGATTTTAGGGCAAAAATGGAAATTTTCCTGAACATAGCCATACATCAAAAGTTTGAACTACTTCAAGAATGTGTCTCTTGGATTCTAGAACTAAAATAAAATAAAAACAGATTTAGTTGAGATTATTTTGTATTCTTTTTTGTATATATGTATTATAGTTAAAACATGTTAACTGATTAAGCAGGTGGTGTGAATTATGGGTTTGAATTTAAGTGTACTATAAATGTCTTCGTGGATATTGAATAACCAATATGCACTTTCAGTTATGGGTTTAATGTTATGTTTTGTGTAGAAAAAATCAGGCATTATAGTATAAAATTGTGTAGAAAAATGAAGAGATGTATATGATAGATGAAGAATAGAGTGAAACTTAACGCAGACACAATTTGACAAAATGTCAAGGACTATGATTACTTAAAATTAATGTTATAGATTTATCGATCCTCACTTGAATTAGGCTAGGCACCTGGTGATGCAAAGGTCTGAACGTATAACATGTGCATAGTAGAACGAATCCAATTTGTATGATAGGCCATCAAAACATTTCTTGCCAATCCTTCCATATTTATTTTGTTAAAAACGTTGTCATCCTTCCAAATCACTATCCCATTCCCATGCCTATAGTCATGAGCATCACGCAATGTTTGTGAAAAAGTGGTGACCTTCGTCCAACCGTCTCCATCACCATCCATCCTCCACAATTCAGTACAATTCAGTATGGAATTTTCTTCTAAAGTTCTAAGTGATTATACTGATCATTACTAGGCGTCCCATAAACAACACACAGGTGAATGCAATCTTTCAAAACCGCTAAACTCTTGTAGGCATGTGCATAGTTTGGGCTGGTAACGATTATTGGGAGTCGTATCTCCCTAAACTTTTCCGACTTCACATAAAAAACAATAAGCACAATAATGCTGGAATCTCTCACCATGAAATAAATACATTGGAGTTAATAAAGGGCCATTGGTGATTTTCTAATCATTGAATCTTTTTCCATGAGGTGGATCTTTGGGAATAGATATAAGCATTTAAGCCACCCTTAGAAATCACTTATAGAACCTTGTAATCGTTGTTATATGAGTCGAAATAAAAAGCATCAAACAGCGTGTCGGAGTGAGGAAAATTCGATTTAAACTTCTTGTATGCACCCATCAAGGGATTCAAAAACGCCAACTCACTAGAGTCTTGCAATTCTACAAATACCAGTCTATCCAAGCTTGCAATAGGTAACACATGTAGTGCTAGCTCCACTAAGAACAGGGACAAATAATGGGACTGACCAGAGGACGGTAGAGTTGGGGTTGAAAAGATCGTCACAATCATACGTACTAAAGGTCTGTGATCGACACTGAATTTCAAGAAGTTTGCGACCTAAAAACGTCTTTTTCCATGTACCTATCTTCCATATCAGAGACAAAAGCATGCAAGATTTCATCTTCTGCTTTGTGCAGTCGCACAAACGTAGGAGGTTCTGGACTTGTTCATAGTTGGGATACCTTTAAGTTCGGCAGATATAAGGAGAGATAGGATTAATGTGTGGAAATTAAACTGAATATAGATACAAAGGGTCAAGATTTTAGCGTAATCTAATTTGTCAAGTTGATATATTGGCAATTCATAATTTAGTTTTAGTACCTTTAGAAAATTGAAAGTTTGTGTCGAATCATTAATAACATGGAAAGTGGTATTCAAGTTTTAGTTTTTATGTAAAGGTAAATGATTTAGTACGGGGAACATGGGTTAGTGATCGGTCACCTGTTACTTGGTGAAGGTTCTTCTTAGCAATTTCATGCGTTGATACGAAGGATCTCCATCGTTTGCAAACACATATTAAACGTCTTAGGGTCTTTGCGGGAAGTCTTGGCCATATCTCCGACTCTATCAACTCAAGGGGATGCTCGACCGTGCTTACATCTTTTTCCAAGGGTTTACTTTCTCCATAACTTATACCAATGAAACTAATGTTTCATGGTATTACTTTCTCGATAAATGATACTCCCTCCGTCCCATAATTATAGTCCTGGCTTTTAAAGTCTTTAGTTTTCAACTTTGACTTTAAATATTTTCATTTGTGTTATATATTACTTGATGTAAAATATATGAATTGATTGAGTTTTAAATGTATTTTTCATTGGTATGATTCTTATCAAGTATTATATACTCCCTCCGTCCCATTTTATAAGTCCATTTTGTTAATTTGGGTTGTCCCAAATTATATGTCCACTTTTAGTTTCAACCAATGAGAATGCTTGTAAGTGGGTGAGAATAAATTTTTATTGGTTAGTATTGTTAGGGTCCCACTTTTCTTAAACTTTGTGAAATATAAAAGTGGACTTATAATTTGGGACGGAGGGAGTAATACAAATAAAAATATATATGGTCAAAGTTGTAAAACGAATACTTAAAAAGTCAACAGTGGACTATAATTATGGGACGGAGGTAGTACCTATGAAACTAATGTTTCATGGTATCTTTTGTATGGTGATTCAAAACTTGAAACAAGATTTCACAAAAGCAATGAATTCAAGTAATAACATTCTTCAATGATCAAAACTACTTTGATATCTCTTTTTTAGTTTCTCTCGAGAAAGTCTTTTTGTGAATCCATATAACTTTAGTTTTTCTGTTTCTTTGTCCCGAACCGCTCTTTGAATTTGAATTCTTCGATTTTTTTATTGACTTCATCTTCAACTCACAGTCACATATGAGACACAAGGACTTCTATAGAATCCCCATCTACACTCATATTAGATTAGTAGGGAAATTTAGATATATCTTTAGCTTGTATATAACCAGTTAATATCTACTATCACATATACATGTCTTTCTTCCATAATGTAAACCCACTCTTTCTTCATCTTGAATTCAGTCGGATTTAATAAGGATGCGTCTAACCCTTGGCAAGAGTTAACTTTTCGCCATTCAATTCCATATACCTAGTTCGACCTTCCCTCTACGAACCATCTACGAACCATTTATGAATCCCCTTTGTTATAAATTTTCCTTTCCATTTCCCTTTGTTTCTCATTATCCTGCAACCTAAAATGATAAGATAATCAATGGATAAATTGATTTGGGCGAATCGTTGCATAGAAATTAATTTGATTGATCTAAGTTCAAATTTATTATTCGTTAATATTTTCGTTTGGTCAGTCATTGAATAAAATCAACTCAAAAGGCGAATCGTTTGATAAAACATCCTTTTTATTTAATAAAACGTCGCAATATCACAAGACTTCTTAGTGGGAGTCTAAATATGACAACTCAAAAGGAGAATCGTTTGATAAAGCATCATTTTTATTTAATAAAACGTTGTAATATCACAAGACTTCTTAGTCGGAGTCCAAATATGATACCGTGGTAAAAAAAAATTGATAACTTGTATAAATTATACACACATGAGATCCCCAAAGAGTGAATTTACATCACCATTTGGAAAATCACATGCGGATACCTTAATACTATAATGTCAATTTATGTGAAGAATATTCACACCACTATATAAACAAGAACACTTTCTATTCTTTGGCCCATGTGGGACTGAAATCTTCATATAAGCTTTCAAAAAGTATGCTTGCTCAAGAGACACCATCTTTGTTGTTGTAATCAAATAATATTTATGCTCTTTTATAAATTGTTTGTATCTTTATAAGTTTGAGGAAATTGTTACCAAACTCACTCATACATTGTAAGTTGCACATGTTGTGCATGCCAGTTGCCCTAATCGGGCTGAGATGGGGATTCACCCCATCCATTGTACTTCAACGGTTTTTGGTGTAATGCAATTATCCTAAAAAAACCACTCATACAATAATTTACCCCAAAGATAAAACACTAAGACAAGTTTGGTTTAAAATGTGGTATAACTTTGATTTAGTTTTTGTTTATTTTTTTACAAGTTGTAAGAGCATCAGGTGCAGTAGCTCAAGCTAAACTGTCATCTCAGCGTTACCTCAACATTTCCTCTCTTTTTTTCTCTTTCACTCGCACACCCAAAAACACCATCCTAATAACTCAAGCCAAAACCTCAATTTTGGAACTCCCCATAATCAATTAAAAGACAAACTCATCACAAAACCAATTAAAAAAAAAAAGAAAAAAAAAAAAAAACCTCATTTGGCACACGCTAAATTCTTCATGTTTTCTTTGGCGCAGAGGAGGGGTGCAGTGGCACCGGTTTGGCTCAAGCCAAATGATGTCCACCTAGATTTGGCACCGGCTTCAAGTTATTAAGCATCAGGTGCATTAGTGTCTCAAGCCAAACTGCCACCTATGCGTCACATCATGCGACCTCATCATTTTCATTTCACTTCCCTTATAACTCACATACCCAAAAACACCCTCCCTAGTCACTCAAACCAAAAGCCCACTTTTGAGACCCACCTACCCAACTAAAACACAAAATCAGTTAAACAAGAAAAGAAAAGAAAAGAAAAGAAAAGAAAAGAAAAAAACTTTATTTGGTGCACGCCACTTTTTTTAACTTGTGCTTTGGCGAGGAGAGGGGAGGGGTGCGGTAACATGCCTTTAAGCCAAATGATCGCCACATAGCTTTGGCATGGGTGTTACGTTAATGCACCCAGTGCTCTAACGATTGAAGGAGAAAACTCAAAGTTGAAAATCACATCAAATTGGTTTCTAATCATACCGAACATTTTTTTTTACCATGAAACAGATCATATACTCCCATTATACTATGTTATAATTGGGTATACATGCCAATTGCGTATGTTGTTGGTTTAATAGCTGCAGTGGAGTGATAGCAAGTATGGCTACTTGGGAAATTCTTTAAGTGAAATCGTGAAATTTTGGGAAGAGAGATTGTAAAGGGTTGCTTAAAGCTGTTGTATTTCAGCTAGGATATGAAGAGTTTGCAAGAGAACCAACAATCCTCACACTCGTCTCAAACCCGAATATAAACCAAATAGCTTCCTACTCTGTGCATACTCTTTTTATAACATATCTCAAACTAAGATGAAATACAGATACATTCAACTAAGTTGACCCATGCAGTAACCATTTTTGAGGATAAATTGACCCATTGTAGTCAACCAAATGACATGATTGACTTTACAAGTCCAAGAACCGTCTAAGCTAGGCTTGCACAGCATTGGACACTAGTAACTCGTATAACAGTTCTGAACAATGGCCAATTGGAATAGAAACTTTGGACCTGAGACTTGCAGTCGTCACGTTTAGGAGTGCTTGGTTGTCGGTTTTAGAGGGCAATGAAAAAAACAGTATCATTAAGCTGATTTGTATTCATTTTTTACTGGTTTGAGCAGAGTATTCACATAATATTATGTTTTGTGATTGATGCTATTTAGTTTTGCAAAACATACTAAGAACCATACTAAGAACATATTTTGAAAAGTCCCAGATGTATGTACTGTATGATTGATTCTGAACCGAAAGAGGGCAACTGAAAGATTGAAACTTAAAACCAACGTAACTAGCAAAATTGTGATCCCTTCAAAACACGAAAATAACTTGTTTTTTATATCTTGTCCACTGATGAAAAAGATACTAACACAAAAGCTTACAACGGACACGACAGCATACTTTACCTAAAGAAAACTTAAACTCGTCAAATCCGGCATTAATATATTTGTTCGTTTCATTAAATTCATACTTCAGATTTCTTCTTCTTTTTCTTGTCCTTCTTCTTACTTGGTGTTTCGGTTTCCTCTTCTTCAGCTTCCGCGTGTTTCCTCTTCTTTTTCTTCTTCTCTTCAGTCTGCACCTCAACAGCCTCCTCAGAAACGTCTTTCTTCTTCTTCTTTTTATCCTTTTTAGCGGTGGCTTCATCTGCTGCTACTTCTTCATCTTCAACAACTTTCTTTTTCTTTTTCTTCTTATCCTTCTTCCCATCAGTAACAGCCTCAACCATCTCTACTTCCTCAGCCTCAGCTTCTAACCGTCCGAGAACAGAATCTGCTGCTGGATTGTAACTCTGCATAACACAACAAATCAATCACATTTTACTAAGAAGGAACGCAACACTTGTATCTACTAAATTTAATAAAACCGTGCACACCTTGGCTGGTGCAATCATTGCTCCACCACCCTTCTTTTGATCCTTGTTATAAACTTCGATCTTTGGTTTTCCTTTAGTTGATCCTGCAGAATGCCCCAGTTCTCGCCCTTCAAGATTCCTCAGTCTTGATTCAAGCTATACAGTAAATATTGAAAATAAATATATTAATTTGCCCCGTAAAACACCATATACACATATTATACCATTATATATCCAAAATACCTTGAGACGGTTCTCCATCCCCATAGAATTATCTAGGTTATCACCAAGAGCGTCACACCTAATAGCCAATGCAGTTTTAGAGGCAAGTGAACGAGACATTTTCCCCTTAATCTTTGGTGCTGCTTGACCAATTAAACTTGCATGGAAAATAAGCCCATATTTAGGAGTTGCATGTTTTGTCTTCAAAGCCCTAAAAAGAGCCTTTTCAGCACCAAGAATCTGAACAGTACTTCCGGGCTGTTTGGCAAGATTTAACAAGCTGCCACCATGAGCAATTAGACGGGCCCCAACAAGTTCTCCAACAAGTGCAGTTAGATTTGGAGCAATTGAATTCATTCTACTTTTCAAGTAATCATACAACTGAGCTCGGTATTCTGATAAAGACAGTACTTGATCACATAGATCCTTAATATTAATCAAATCAAGATCACTGACTTCTGTTCCCATGGAAACAACAGCTGCTTCCTTTAGTTCTGCTTCAACATCCTCGGGTAGTATCTATTAACAATCATGATTCTAATCATTTAGTATTATAATAACAGAAAATAAGTGTACATCTAAAGAAATCGAAATTATTTACTTTACCTCTGAAAAATCAAGTTGTGCAGCATTTGTGCGATAACCCATAAGCTTGACAGCCTTGGCATACAGAATATTGTCTTGAACAATCTTTGCAAGCTCGGGAAAATGCCAGCCATACCATTCTCGAACCCTCATTGCATAAGTGTTAAGCTCTTTATCGAGATCATCTAACAAGCCAATAGCTTGAATAATCATAGTATCAACCTATTACCAGCAAATTTAAGTTTAATTAGAAAGATCAAAATAACCATGATACTAGCACCTTTAAAGCTAATAAAAAGGCTCACCTTATCAGCACTGAACTTAAGTGTGTGTCTGGACAAACTATGAGATAAACCCAAGCTCATTGGAGCTAAGTCTTGTGCACCGAGGCCAGTTATGAGTTCTGTTAACTGGCTTCTAACACCTCTCATAAGTTCCATGACACCTTGGTTGTGCACACAATCAATTTGCTGCAATAAGAGTACACACGTATATAAAGAACAATTTACAAAAAAAAAGAGTAAATGATTATAGTTCGTAAAGCCAAAAACAAACTTACGAGCTTTTCCTTGATTGCATTTCCCAATTTGGAATCTGCAACAGCCAATGTTTCACCATCACAATGAGCTTTCAAGAACTTGCGCAAACTTTTGGTAGGTTTACTGTCGATTAAACATTTGGCTGCCGAAAGTGCTTCTTCTGTGTTCTCAAATTTGGAAAAAGCTTTTAGCTTTACCATCTGTTGTTACATTGCATAACAGGAACAAACTTCAGTTCAATGATTACATATACACACGTTTGGTTCAAACATTAACATTAAAAATCTACTTCAGGTGTTTGACATTACAGTTCGACAAACTATGGTTAATTAAAGATTTTGTGGGTGTTTGGGATTTCTTGCCTTAAAGTGCTTACCTGCTTATTGCATTGTATCAAAACAGTAAAGCGGTCCCAAACACTCAAAAAAAATACCAGTTTTTGGGATTGTTTTACTGCTTTGATGCAATGCAATAAGCAGATAAACACTCAAACAAGCAACCCTAAAAAGCCTTCTAAACTAGAGTAACAATTTCACGGTTTCACCCAAACACTCTTATATGAGCAAAATATACAAGTAGACAGACTTATATAAGCTAAAAACCCAAACATCCCCTAATTACATAAAGAATCAATTTCACTACCAACAACTAATCATCCATCCACAGCTTACAAACACAATAGTCAAGTAACCACCTTAAAACCATAATCCAAAAAACCAATTAAAACAGGAAAATCCTAAACCTCGCAGAAAAATGAAGTTTATTAACATGTATGACAATCACTACTCAAAACAATTTCATTAACACTAATGATTTGTTTGGTAATCTTTTAAAAGATTTTAAAATATGATGCTTGCTTGACAGAGTGTTTAGCTATTGGATTTTGTTCAAATGCTCTTATTTGAAACACGTCTAGCGATAGAGCTTGACAGTTGAGCGTTAAATGACTTGAATCCTTTCACACTTAGTTAGATACACCTAAGTTAGTCTTTTATATATAAAAAAAAACACATTTAATCTATTTTGAAATAAAAATTCTTTAACTTTCAACACCCACTACTCAAAACATTAATAAACCCCAAAAAAGATCAAATTTTTTACAAAAATCACATTTTCACCT